>CM053595.1:253300940-253328687 GCA_028646575.1 Pseudocheirus occidentalis | reverse complement strand
TCACTTCTTTGCTGGATTATTTATTTTTGTGGTCCTACTTCAGATGTTACAAAGGTAGAAATGGCAGGAGCTGGTAAATGATTGGATATCAGAGGTGAGAATGAGCTGTTTAGGATGACGCCTATGTTGAGCATGGCATTGTAAGCCTGGGTGACTGAGGATGGTGGTCAGAAACAGGGGAGGATTTGGGGAAAAAGATAATGAGTTCAGTTTTGAACACATTCAAATATTTATGAAGTGCTTCTAAGGTACAGCATGATTTGAGGGAAAGAAACAAGAAACAAGAAAATCCATTTGTTCCTTCTCATTCTTTATAATCTGTGTCATTCTGTACATCATCTTTAAAGAGTGTGTTAAAGGCCTTTTAAAGATGTTTTGAAATACCAACCAGTAAGACCCTAGAGACTGTGCATTTTTAAATCCTCCCTCTTCATTCCTAAGTGGCCCATCTCCTTTTCTAATCCTAATACATCTTTGATCATGGCCTTTATGCTGTTTCTCACAAAGTTCATTGTTGGTGATATGTTATGGCCTGTTTACCCCCACCAGGAGTCTCTCCATTGCCTCTCAGGACATAACAATTCTGAGTCTTCTGTCCCATGATTTGCGAGTCATTTTGCATCACCAGGAGAAACCATGATTTGTGGCAGTAAACAGCTGGAATCATTGAAAATACCACATGTCTTGCACAATGCAACCCAGGCCCTTCTTTTCCTCCTATTCAATTCCAGTTCCATCTTACAGCACCTCTGTAGTGTCTGTCCAAGGCTTATGTCCTGAGAAGCCAATTCGATCAACTGGATACACAATAACATGCCTTAATCTGGGCAAGATGAATTCTTGGTCTTCTTTGCTTTCCCAGGTTAGATCACTGGGCTGATCTCTTCTCAGTAATCATGAATCTCTTTAAGGAGGTACTTTAGTATGGGGGGGACTTGATGCAATCAACACAATGTCATCCACAAACTGGAGCATCTGGAGAACTTCATCATCTACAATAAATCCCCCTTTTCCTTGGACTTTGTGCCGAACAGTCTCCATGATGCTAGTGAACACATTTGGTTAGCATATGTCTCCCTGTTTGATGCCTCCCTTAATGTTGATATACAGTGAATAAAGTTATCTCTATGGCCACATCTATCATAAAGACTTATATGAGTTTAACATATACATGGTAGATGCCATGCTTAAGGAGAGTCCATAAGGCTAAATTTTGTTTTACTTTTTGAGTTATGGTAATCAGCAAACAATAGACACATTGGGATCTAATTTTCTCCAAACCTCTCATTTGAGTGGGATAAAGTAGCCTACTATAGATATCTGTCTCCGATAGCCTATCTATTCCCATTTCATGCTTTCATTAAAATAATATACAAACATATATAGCATATGTGCATGAGTGTGTGTGTATGTGTGTGTGTAGCTAAGTGGTACAGTGGACAGAGGGCTAGGCCTGGAATCAAGAAGACTTGTGTGAAAATCCTGTCTCAGATACTTACTAGCTAAGTGTGAAGCACTGTGTCGCCCTGGGCAAGTCACTTAACCTCGGTTTCCTTGTCTGTTAAATGGAGATAGCATTAGCACCTTCCTCCCAGAGAAGTCGGGAGGATTAAATAAGACATTTCCACACACCTGCTAGCTATTCTTATCATTTCCTGTGTGACTTTGAGCAAATCTTTAGACTTCTCTGGGATTCAATTTTACTGTCTATCAAATGAAAAATTAGACTAAATGAGCTATAAATGTACAATTCTATACAGTCAAAGAAATGTTTCTATGTCCCCAGTGTAGCTATCAATCCTCTCAGCATGTTTTCCCCTACCCCCATTTCCACCCATGATTGCTAATGATCCCTCTGACACCCACCCCCAATAGTTCTCTTATTATTACCTGGGATCTTATATGCTTGCTTATACTAAGGTGTTATTGACTAATGGGATTCATTTTTTTAAAACCCTTTGAGCATTCAAAGTAAGTGAGGTTGATTGAAGGAGTCCCCTGATCAATTTTCTGAGCTGCCCAATGAAGCAGGTAAGTTTAGAGGTTGATAAGTCTTTAGGGCATCTGAAAGGAAGATGTCCCTGGAGGGTACAGACATCCTTGTTGGTTCCTTGTTGTGAGGATGCAGATAACTGCTCAGTTGGTCTATTTTTCTCTCTAAAAAATAATTTATTTGTGAAAGACTTAGCTACTCTGGTCAATACGACAATCCACCATACTTGCAAAAAATTCATAATGAAAAAAGCTATCTCCCTCTGGAGAGAGAACTGATGAACTGATAAACTCTTTTTGTTTGTTTTTGTTTTGTTTTGTTTTGTTTTTGTTGTTGTCTTTGCTTTTTGGAGGGCAGTTGGGGTGAAGTGACTTGCCCAAGGTCACACGGCTAGTTTTTTGTGTTAAGTGTCTGAGGCCGGATTTGAACTCAGGTACTCCTGACTCCAGGGCCAGTGCTCTATTCACTGTGCCATCTAACCACCCCCCGATGAACAGAAACATTTTTTTTTTGCAACATGACTAATATTGAAATGTGTTTTGCATGACTTCACCTATAGAATGAATATCATATTGTTTACTTTCAAAATGGGGAGGGGAAGGCCTGGAGGGAAGAGAATAATTTGGAACTCAACATTTAAAAAAGAAAAATAATTGATTAGGAAAAAAGCAATTACTGCACCGTGTCACTTCCAAAAAATTGTAGAAGCAAATAATAAAGTTGGGGTTAGAACCTGTGACTGGGAACTGAAATACATGTTTTTTTTTGCCAATTCCACTCCCAACTTTCCCTTAAGTGATTGGCCCAAAGTCACACATCCTTTTCCTAACTATACTAAGGTTCTGATAAAATCTGTCCTTTGTTCACCATTCAAAGATTGGCAGAGTTTGCAAAGTGCTTTGATTTCATTGGATTTGGATCCAACGTAAATAGGGGATGATGGAGCTTGATATAGTAGAACAAAGGAGATAAGTGGGTTCAAGTCCTACCTCTGACCCTAGCTATAAGAATGAATAAAAAAAACATTAAGGGCTTATCATGCACAAAACCCTGTGCTAACAGAGAAAAGTATGACAGTTCCTACTCTCAATGGGCTTGCAAGTTAATAGTGGGAGACCACACATGAAGTAGGGCTAAATCAGATGGCAAGGCCTCATAGTCCTGAGGCAAGACAGATGATAATGCATCTTTGCTGTCATTTCCATCAATGTCATTTCCATATCTGTTTCTGATGTTGAACCATTTGATAGTGCCAAAGACTTTGGTGATGAGAACTTCAAAAAATTTAATTTAAAAAATGTTTTATTGGTGTGTTTTGTTTTTACATTACAAACATTTCCAGATCACCCCAGCTCTGTGAGAGGTCCTTATAACAATCAAACAAAGCTAACAGTATAGTGACCTCATCTGAATGTGCACGCAACATTCCATATCTGTAGCCCCCCCCAATCTCTTTATTAAAAAAATTAATGAACATAAATCTATTTCTCTCTTCCTCCAGGCCCCTAACCCATTGGGAAAAAAAGAAAGGAAAGACAAACTTCTTGTAACAAATATGCGTGGTTTAGCAAAACAGATCCTCTTGCTGTGTACATTCGTGCGTGTGCATGTGGACTCGGTACAGAATGGCATTATATATGTATATGTGAGGTGTAGAATGACCCTTGTGTGTGTGTATGTGTGCATGCACACATGTAGCAAAGTCCCTCAATAGATAGAACATTGGACTGGAGTCAGGAAGACTTGACTTCAAATCCAGCCTCAGACACTTACTAGCTGTGTGACCCTGGGCAAGTCACTTAACCTCTGTTTGCCTTAATCCACAGTGAAGAAAATGGCAAACTACTCCAGTATCTTTGCCAAGAAAACTCCAGGGATAGTATTGGTGCGCTATGATCCATGGGATCTCAAAGAGTCAGCTATAACTGGACAACTGAATGACAACAATGTGTAAGTATATGTATATAGCTATGTGTCCATATACATATATAAATATAGGTATATGTGTACATATGTGTGTCTGTATGTGTGTGTATATATGTGTATGTATTTCATTCATACTCTGAGTATGTACCTCTGTTAAAAGGTAGACAGTAGGCTCCATCTTGGGTCTTCTGGAATCACAGATGGTCACTGTATTGATCATAGGTCTTACACCTTTCAAAGCTGTGTCTCTTTTCCAAGTTGTTTGATAAATTGTTGTGGTACTGTTCATTTCATCCTTCATCAGTTTACAAAAGTTTTCAAAATTGCTAATTTTTGTCATATTGATGTTATAGGATAAATTGTTCTTCTGGTTGTCCTCACTTCACTCTGAATCAGTTCACATAAATCTTTCCATGGGTCTTTGAAATCATTTATTTCCTCATCTTAATAGCACAGTAGTATTCCATCACGTTCCTATCTCACCACTTATTCAGCCATTCCTCAGTTAATGAATATTCCTTTAGTTTCCAGGGTATTTTTGGTCCCACAAAAAGAACTACCATAAGTATTTTTGCACATATAAAAGCAGTTTCCGATGACTAGGTCTGCCCCTGACATGACTACTTCGCTGCTTGGGGCACAGGAGGAAGGACTCAGCCAGAGGAATGACCTTTCCATATTGGTTGATGAAAGAGAGTTACAAAGTATTCTCAGTCCTTTTTCTTTTTCTCCTTTCTTTGTCCAAAGGACAGAACAGAATCCATCAGTCAGTTAGTCAATGAGCATCGTTAATCAATAAGCAGTGCCAGGCACTGTGCTAAGCACTGAGGATACAAAGAAAGGTAAAATACAGGGCTGACCGGGGCTTAGAGTAGGGGTGAAAAGATGTGGGAGGAGGAAGTGGGGGAAACCTGTGCATGCACAAAGACTTATCCTGCAGGAATGGTTAGTAGCCATGTTGGAGCATAAGCACATTCACACATAGCTTTAAGAGCACAGGTCAGAGACCAGACCTGATAGTTGACTTTTCCAGCCTAAGATATGACAGCAGCTGGGGAAATGAAGGAACTTGTGCAAAAGCATATGGCAGAAGCAGATAGGTGCTTGCCTTTGTGACTCAAGAGGAAAGTTGATGAATAATGTTCCCATATACCAGTGTCCTTTTGTAGAGGAGGGAAAATGTGGACTCCCTAGGCAGCATGACCTTATGATCTAGCCATCTACTCAGAAAAGGAAGATTGTTAATGCAACAGAAGCCTTGGGGGTTACCTCAAAAGTGACCCTAAGTTAGTCTGAATTTCACACTTTATAGAAAGAGAAAGAAATTTCTTGATTTCTTGGAAAAAGGAAAGGATTACTAACATAGTACCTGCAACTAGAAGAGCAACAACGGTTAAAACCAAAATTTGGAAGAGAAAAGAATCTAGACCTCCCCCATTATCTGCTGGTGCCCGATAGGTCACCATTAGACTCCCATTTCATTGGACAGGGACCATTTTTCCCTTGTTAAGATGTATGTTACTCAGAACCTTCTCACCCCAAGAAAATGCAGGCCCTTCCTAGAGGATGAGGGTTGCTCCTCAAGCATCCCCAAAGTATACGGTATTATCTCTGGGGGAAGGGAACGAACACTTATTAAGTAACTATGCTGTACTAGGCACCATAGTAAGCACTTTACAAATATTATCTCATTTGAGGAGAAAGTCAGAGTCTAAACCACAGGAGGAAACGCAAGTCTGAGAGAGGCTCTATAGGAGTATGTGGAAGAGAAAGGTATTTCCCTGGAGCATCAAAGAGCAACTCTAAGACCAGTCCTTTCTGAGGAAAACTACTGCGGGTGTATTTGTTGTTTTCTGTATATGATTCTAGATTTCTGTAAATGATTTGCTTCTTTGTTTTCTGTGTGGTGAAATAAAAGCTGTCCTCAGTCCATATGCATTTGTTACCCTGAGTGTTTGTATAGTATCTAGGGAGCCCATTAACTACATTTGGGGAAACCTAGGTGCTATCTATTTATGAGCTATAGCTGGCGATTTTCCTAAAGTAAAAAAGTAAGGCAGTGAGTAAAAAAAAAAAGTAATTCTTTAGGGGTAGCCACAAAGCTATCCAAAGAAATAGATGGTCTCTATCCAAAGAAATGAATGGCAGCATTTCAGATTCTGAGAAGATAAGGTTAATTTTCATGTAACTGGGAGTAAAGTGCCTCCTGCTACTCAATTCATTACCTAAGTATAGTTTTCCTTTCTCTTCTACCTCTGGATAGAGTAGTTTTGCTAGCCTTGACTGGAAAAGTGCTGCTTGAGGGAGATTCTTATAGAACCATGTCTTTAATACAGTGAAGCCAGGGCTCCCGTGGTCTACGCAGCTGTGAGAGACGTGGACACTCACATATTCTCTTTCTAATCTCTTCATACTCCCAGACCCAACTCAGAATTTTGAACTCTGTCTCTTCTGACTTCTCTCATCTAATTCAGATCATTACTCTCCCGGACTCTATGGGAAAGTGACTAGCTGTTTACATGAGCCCCGTCTGCTCTCAAAATGCTTGGTCCTCTGACCTTGCCTCAGTTCCTGGTCATGGGTCCAGATCTGCTTACATCCTGTGATCATTTGCAGCAAGATATGGGAAGATTTCGTGCGTTCCCAGAACACATGAGGGATTAGACATTAACTTCTGTTCCAGAAAGGATTGTCATAGCAAAACTCTGTTAAACAGTACCTCAACTGAAGGGCAGTGTGTACAACAGCTTGTTGTTGTTTTTTTGTGGGGGGCGGGGCGTGAGGGGGAGGAGGAAAGGATTGCAGTTCTGTCCTAACTGCTTTTCTGCTTTTTCCAGTAAAAATCTTTTTTGTTAAAGATAATTGATGTTAACTTTTTTAATGCTATTGAAGAACTTACTGGTCAAAATCATATCAAGGAAATGATCACTGGTTATATGATATTGAGGAGATACAACTGATCAATTGATATTGAGAGGGTAACCAGCTGATTGATATTTCAGGGAGATACATGATATGGGGGCTCTATGACAACCATGTTACATACAAAGACACCCTCAGCTCTTTAGGGCTACGCTTAGAACTCTGGGGAAGAGCAGTAACCTTCCATTGCAAGTGGGAGTTGGGACAGTGACACCTACAAGCTACATATTGTCTTATATTGTGTGTGTCTCCCCCAGTAGAATATAAGCTCCTTGTGAGCAGGGACTGTCTCATTTTTGTCTTTGTGTTGTCATTGCCTGGCACACAATAAGTGCTTAATAAGCGCTTTTAGACTGAAAAAACAAAAACAAAAACAGCACGCCATAGATTTCATCATGCCATGGATAAAACAAGGATTTCATAAGGATTCCAAAGAAAATCCCTGATAGGCTGACTTAAATATTATAACAAGATTACCCTCATCCTGCAATCCCAGCATCAATATGAATTTATCTTTGTCTCTCCAAATTCCAACAAGGTTAGCCAGTTCCCACTTTTATTTAAAGGAGGCATTTTTGTGCCCTGACCAACAAGTTATAACAGGTCAGAACATATCTTACTGAGCTCCCCAGTTGTTTGGGTGGTTAATCATTCATTCAGTCTATGAAACAACACTGAGAGAGATATACCACCATGGGGGAAGGGGGAGATGGGAAGGGATCCTTGTGGTTTATTCTGAGAGTGTTCACCCAGATAGACACTCCTGACAAGTTTACCTTCAGATGTCACAGAGAAGGAGGAGCTATGTCAAAGTCTTAAATTGGTTCAGTTCAAGGACCCAGCCCCAGGGTTGTTATAGGATCACAGATCTAGAGTCAAAACGAACCTCAGAGGTCATTTAGTCTAGTTCTCTCATTTTTCTGAGTTAAGAAACTGAGGTCCAGAATGGTAAAGTGGTTTGCTCAAGGTCACAAAGGTTATAAGTGATGTAGAGCTAGGATTTGAACCTAGATCTCCTGAGTCTGAGTCCAGACAGGACACTTTCTGCTATACCATGCTACATCTGTGTTCTCTGAATTTTTATTTTGGGCTTAGATCATTGCAAATTTTTGAAGTGGAAGAGTTTAACTAGCCTGAGGCACCTAGATGCACAGTCCATAGAGCATTTGTCCTGAAGTCAGGAAGACCTGAGTTCAAAGATAGCCTTAGTCACGTTCTAACTCTGTGGCCCTGGGTACGTCATTCAACCTATCTCAAACTCAGTTTCTTCATATGCAAAATGGAAATAATAACAGGGTTGTTATGAGGATCAAATGAGGTCATATTTGTAAAGCACTTTGCAAACCTCAAAGCGCTCTTTAAGTGTTACAACTATTGTTGTTGTTATTATTAGTCCAATTCTATCCTTTCACAGATGAAAAGCCTGAAGTCTAGAGAGTGGATATGACTTATTTGGGATCACCCAGCTTGGAAGGGGCAGGGGCAGGATGCAAATTCAGGTCTTCAACACCAAGACAGGGGCCCTTTCCACTAGCCACATTGTTGCCCAGATGTAAAGGAGCATTAGATTGCATTGGGCCAATGAACGAGGGCTCCCGTTACTAGAGCTGAGAAGGGAGGGGAGACCTGGGCAGGAATAATGCCCCAAACAGCTTGCGTGACTTCCCAGAGCCCTCTATTCCCTCTCTATACTCCTCCTTGTAACTGGCCCTCCTAACTGCATTCTCCTCTCCCAGCCCCCCTACATGACCCTTCCCTCTTCTCTGTAAGCTCTTTATGCCTGCTCCCTAGGGTCCTGCCCTGAAGATAAATGGAGTTAGTAAATGTGATAGGCACAGATTTTTATCTATTCAGATTCCTCAGCACAAGACAAAGTGCAGTGTGTTGAACTGGGATGTGTAATTAATTATCTCCCAAGTGTCCCTGGCAGCCTGGCCTGGGGTTGGCTTTGGCATTTTGGACATACAGTGTGAGGAGTAGGAGAGCTCTGAGAATCAGATATTGCAGGGCCCATAGACTGCAACAAGAATGAGAGCAATAGATGGAAGACATCCCTTTCTAGTGCTTGGGAAAAGAACAAGACCCTGGTCTGTTAGAGACCTTGGTGGCTAGTAATTTGTCATTTCTCCCACCCTGGAAAATTTGGGGAAGGATGGGGTGTGTGGGGTGTCACTGAAGGGGCCCTAAAGGTTTCCTTATTCAGATAAAATATAATCAATTGCAGTGTTTTCCTTGGATTCAATTAGAAGTCATCTGAGTGCTGCATGTGCTGCTCACTAAACATAAGACTTTGGGAAAGTCGATTTCCCTGAGCCCTGGTTTCCTCATCTGTAAAATGGGGATGATATTAATGGCCATGCCTGTCTCAGAGGGTTGCCGTGAAAACCAAATATAAACCAACAGTTTGTAACTATAAAGTACTATATACATGTAAACCAGTATTCTTAATTGAATAGCTTTCTTTTATTTTTTTTAATTAACAAGCGTATATTTTCTCCCCCTCTAACTCTTCGCACTGGAAAAAAAAAAGGAAGAAAAATAAATCCCTTGTAAACAACATGCATAGTGAAATCAAATAAATCCCCACATTGGTCATGTCCAAAACCTATGTTTCATTCTTCATCTTAATGAGAGTTCTTAAGTCCTTTGAAGTTGTTTGTCTTTACAATATTGCTGTTCTTGTACAAATTGTTCTTGTGGTTCTGCTTGCTTTACCATGTATCTGTTCATACAAGTTGGAATAAATTTCCTAAGTCCTTAAAAATGTCCTAACTTTGATTATTCTCCTTCCTGGAAAGGATTGCTGCCTTAGATAGTATGAAACAGCCAATAATTCAACAGGACTATTTTCTCATTGCTTCTCAGTCCCAAAGATATAGTAGAGATTAAAAAAAAATATAGAATGATGGGGACTGGTAGGGTTCTATGGAGGTGAAGTCAGGTGATTTCCTGACCTTACCCTATTTTTATAATTGTTCTTTAAATGACCCTTAAAGTCTAACTAAAGAGACAGACACATGAAAAGATAAATAATGACATTAGGTCACAAGACAAGAACTGTCCAGAGATTGTATGATAAATTCCAAATAAGTGGTAGAGGGGAAAAAAAACTGCTAAGGTTTCGAAATCTTATTTTTCTCACAGTGTCAAATAAATAGTAAGTACTCACTATAATTTTTAGGTTAAATAGAACTGAATGCTTATGATAATTACGTTTCCAACACCTATGGTATGTTCGATACAGTTTAAACCAGTTCAAAACAGCCCACACCAATTCAATCTAATCAAATCCAGTTCAAACTGATCAGGAAATATGTTCTAGTCTAAATCAATTCCATCCAGTTCAAAATGGTAGGAACTGGTTCAAACCAGTCAAAGCCAGTTGAAACCAGTTCAAACAAACTCTCAAGGAGTGGATAGTCTAAATATTATCTACACATGAAATTTAGACTGGATAAATTAAAAATAGTTAATAAAGGGAAGTCTCTAGCCTTTGGGGATAGATAAAGTCTTCTTGCTAAAGTAGGATTTTGGTTTTGACTTGAAGGAAGCCAGGGAAGCCAAGAGGTTGAGATGAGGAAGGAGAGTATTTCAGACATCAAGTAGAACCAGTGAAAATGCATGGAGTCAGGAGATAGAGTGGCTTGTATGAGGAACAGCAAGGAGGCCAGAGTAACTAGATCAATATCTGGAGAGCTGGGGAGGGAATAAGGTGTAAGAAGACTGGAAAGGTAGGAAGGGACCAGGTTATGAACGACTTTGGATGCCAGACAAAGGATTTTGTTTGATACTGGACATAATGGGGAATCAATAGAGTTAATTGAATTGGATGGGGTGGGGTGGTAACATGGTCAGATCTGTTCTTTAGAAAGACCATTGAGACTGCTGAATGGAGGATGAAGTGGAGGGGGAAGAGACCTGAGGCAGGGAGACCAGCCAGAAGACCATTTTAATAGTCCAAGTGTGAAGTAATGAGGTCTTGGACCAGGGTGATGGCAGTGTCAGAGGAGAAGGTATGTGGAGGGGGGGGGTAGATATGTTGCAAAAGTAAAATCAACAAGACTTGGCCATAGATTGAATGAGTGGGGAAGGGTGAGTGACAGTGAAAACCTGAGAATCACACCTAGGTTGTTGAGCCTCCAAAGTTATAGGAAAAATAGGAAGAGGGGAGGACTTGGAATGGAACAGAGGGAGATAGGATGCATATAATCGTATATAGAACAAATAAGTATATGCAGAATAATTACAAAATTAACACAAGATTGTTAAGTGCAAAGTAACTAGGAAGGAAGAGTACCAGCAGTTGGGGTAGGGATGGGGAGAATTAGGAAAGTTTTCTTAAGGAAGGTAGTGCTTGAGTCGTGTCTTAAAAGAAGTTTAGGATTCTACAAGGTGGATGTGAAGAGGGAGTATTTTTCAGGCATGAGGGAAGGACAAAATCAAGTCACAGAGACTGGAGATGGCATGTGTAAAGAAGGCCACTTTGGCTGGATCATAGAAAAAGGGAAATCTGAAATAATATGGTTTTTTAAAATATTCCGGGCTCTTGTTTTGACATACATTTGAAGCCAAACAAATGTTTATAGTTCATCCTAGAGGCAAAAGGGTCAGACCTCTACTTAAGGGGAAATGACTTTGGCAGCTATGGAGAGGACTTGTTGGAGTGGGAAGACCCTTGAGGCAGGAAATCAATTCTGAGGCCATTAGAGTTCAGGTAAAAGTCAATGATAGCCTGAACTAGAATGGCTTCTGGGTAAGTAGTGAGAAAGGGACAGATGGGAGAGATGGGAGAGATGCTGAATAGACTTTCTACAAGTCACCACAAATGGCAAAATCTGGCAATTGATCAGCTATTTGGGGTAAAGGAGACTGAAGAATTGAAGATGAGATCAGGCTTTCAAATCTGATGCATGTAGAGTTGTCCTTGGAAAAGAGAAGGGCTTCTTCATTATCAGTTAGCAGAATACATGAGGATAGAATTGGGGTACAAGATGAAGGGGACAGAACCCTGGACTTGGAGTCAGGAAGACCTGAGGTTAAATCCTGCCTAAGACTTAATAACTGTGTGATCCTAGGCAAGTCACTTAACCTGTCTCAGTCTCAGTTTCCTCATCTGTGAAATGGAGATAACACCTACCTTCCAGGGTTGTTATGGGCATCAGTGAAATATTATATATAAAATGCTTTGTAAACTTTAAATCTCTATATAAATGCTAGCTTTTCTATAATCAAGTCTTCGTTTTATCTCTGTCCTATTTCTTGAGTCCTGCTCAGAACATCTGATTGTAAGAGGCAAGAGAAGGTGATATGTGGGCAAGGGAAGTGCAGCCCCATACTTCCCCATAAAGATTTTATCTCCAAACTCATAAACTCTTCCTTTTCTTGCTCCATTCTGTTCTGAGGTTCAAGTCTCTTACCTAGGACTGGAAAGTTACTGTGTCTGATCTTGTCCATAGGCATTGGAGCCAGCAGAGGGAATGTTCAGCCAGGGCATACAGGGCTCCTCCCAGAGAAGAGATCCTTTGTAGCCAGCTGGACCCTCTGGCCAACAGAGGTACAAACAGAAACCACACTGCTGACCCCACCAGGAGGAAATTTACTTAAAGCTCTTCTGTCCAGATGTTGACCAACCAGATGCTATTCACCCAAACAGTATCTCCATCCAGGTGGAATTCCAAGAAGGAAGGAGTTACATTAGAAGCCAAAGGGAATATTGGTGTGGGGTGTCCTCAGAACCAGAACTTGACCTTTCTCCCTGCTATGGAGAAGATTCTCTTGCCCTATTTTCTTTTTAAAAAAATAATACTTTGGATGAAAAAAGTTTATTATTTCCTTGTTTTCACCTTCCCCAATAAAAAAACCCCTCTTGTAATAATATGTATAGCCAAGCAAAACATATAACCACATTGACTATGTCATACACATATATAGTATGTATGTATGTATGTATACACACATATGTGTATAATGACCTAGCCAATATATATCATATACCCCCACATATATAGCTACATTGGCTATATTTATATGACATATATGTATATATGACATGGCCTATATATCATATATACGATTTATTTTTATATATGTCTGTATGACATAGTAAATATATATGTATATATAATATAGACATGACATAGCCAATATATCATATGCACACATACATATAAAATTCTATTCCTCAAATCTATCCCTTCTCTGTCAGGAGGTGGGTATTGTGCTATGTATCAGTCTTCTGGAATCATGATTATTCATTGCATTGATCAGAGTTCTGAAGTGTTTCAATATTGTTTATCTTTATAATACTGTTGTTATATAACTTGTTCTCTTGGATTTATCTATGTGACTTTGCATCAGTTCATGAAAGTCTTCCCAGGATTCTCTGAAACTATCTCAATCATTTCTTTCTTTCTTTCTTTCTTTCTTTCTTTCTTTCTTTCTTTCTTTCTTTCTTTCTTTCTTTTTTTCTTTCTTTCTTTCTTGCTTGCTTGCTTGCTTGCTTGCTTTTTGGAGGGCAATTGGGGTTAAGTGACTTGCCCAAAGTCCCACGATTAGTTTCTGTGTTAAGTGTTTGAGGCCAGATTTGAACTCAGGTCTTCCTGATTCCAGGGCCAGTGCTCTATTCACTTTGCCACCTAGCTTCCCCTCCATCATTTCTTATGGCACAATAATATACTATGTTATTTATCATATTCTGTTCACTCATTCCCCAATTGATGGATACATCCACTTACCTTTCAGTTATTACCACGAAAGAGGCTCCATTAGGGCGACTAGGTGGTGCAGCCATGGAATTAGGAGGACCTGAGTTCAAATCCAGTCTCAGACACATAACACTTATTGGCCGTGTGACCTTGGGCAAGTCACTTAACACCAATTGCCCTGCCTTCCCCCTATAAAAAGCAAAAAAAAAAAGAGAGAGAGAGAGAGAGAGAGAGAGAGAGAGAGAGAGAGAGACTCCACAAATATTTCTATACATGTGGGCCACTTCCCCTTTTTCTGAACTCTCAGATGTATAGGCCTAGTAGTGGTATCACTGGGTCAAAGGATATACAGTTTCATGCCTCGAAGACCTGTCTCTATGTGGAAGACCTTACAACTTGAGCTCCAATATTACTGAGGCCAGGGATATGGCTCAGAGCCTGGGTCTCAATAGGCAACAGGGAATTTGATAGCATTTCTGGGTTTCCAGGGACATGGTTTATTGTGAGCAAGCTCACTCCTCAGTGTGGAGCCTGTGCATATGGATCCTTGAGGTTTCGTGCTTTTCTTTGCCTCTCCCAGGTGCCTAGCCCAGTCCTTTTATTTGGGGGAGGCTAGGTAGACATGTGATTTCATTGTTTGTAGAGAACTCTTGATAAGAAAACTCCTACCAATACAGATTGGCACCTGCTCTGCAACTTATAGATTTAGAGAGTTGGCAGGGGGTGGGGGGAGCAGGATAACAAAAGGTAAAGTGACTCCTAGATGGTCATAAATTGAGAAAGTGTGAGAAGTAAACCTGAGCTTAATTCTACTTGACTCCAAGGCCACCTCTCTGTTTGCTAACACTAAGTTGCATCTCCCCTTATCTATAGGAGGCATTTGATAAATGCTTGTTGAATTGAATCAGATGTGTCAGTATTCATGAGTGTTTAATTTCATTTGCTGCTGATCTTGTTGGCATGTGGAAAGATTTGAGATGATCATCCAAAGATGGGATGTTCATACCTTGTAGCAGTCCTCATCTGGTTCTATTTATTCTTGTTTGGCCTACCCATTTCATTTACATGGCAAGACCCAGAGGGTCTTGGGGGACTGAGTGAAGTGGTGGTATCTCAGTCACATAGAATCTTTTACAATTTGTTAGGCCTCTGAAATTGTGCATAATTTAGGCTGGCAGTTGGGAATTTATGGGAATTAAAGGGTACTTTCTAACTCTAAATCAAATATAGGCTTGGGAAAATGACATTAGCCTTACTTGCAGCAGGAAGTGAACTCAAAAGACATACTTAATATACCTGAGGTCATTATTTTAGCTTTTCTTTAGGGAGGGCCCTTAGCTAGTTATGGTGATATTTAGCAATTTACTAAAAGAAATATCAGCCTGCCCTTGTCAAGGAGAGGGTTTCTAACCATTGCATTTTATTGAACAGGAGCCCAGGTAGCCCTAAAGAAATAAAGTCCAGAAGCTTATAGCAGAGGGAAACTCAGCAACAACATAGTCACAAAGCATGCCCAGAAGCTGAAGCATTGTGATGATGTTGCCCTGTGGGGTCAGAGGTATTAATCACCTTGCACATACATGACTTGATTAGAAATGTTCACTACTTATATGCTCTCTACGCATATTTTCTATCTATATTGCTTCCTCCCATGTGCCTCTTTATGTATATTCCCTAGGTACATGTATGTCCTAGACATACGTATTCTCTTGATATGTGCTCCTGACACAATCTTTTCTTTCTGTCATAATCTATGCATTTGTCTAAGAGGGTAAATGAGGGTGTTCAGGGAGAATTGGCACCTCAGGTGTGAGGGCTTGTTGAGCGCTTTTCAGGGCGGCTCATCTACCTTCGGTCTCTACCTTTCACCCAATTCTTACCTATGGCTCCAAGAAGTTGTAACATGCACAGTAACCATACCCTCATAAAACCATCTGTGGGCTTCAACGATGTTGAGGATAATTGATAGGCATCAAACCCGTCAGTGAGTTAAGGAGTATACTTACTGCAAGCATGTGAAGACTTCCCTTGGTCGAATGACAGGATGAGAACAATTTGTTCCAATGGCCATGAAGGTGACTGAAGCAGGCACTATAGAGCATTTGGAGCTTGGTAAGACCCTGAAGACACCAAAGTCATCCACTTCATCCTGACCATCACCAGTCATCCTGACTTTTGTGCTACTACTAGACTTCGATGACTTGGGAAGAGAAAGTAAGACTGAAGATTTTGTGCAACTCTGCCTCACTTAAATCCAATATACACACCAATCTAGACATCACCTGTGATGTCATCGATCCTCTTCAAAAATGAAGGACAAACAACACTTTGCCTGAGAATATGCGCCAAGTTTAGGTAGGAAATGTTACATTGCTACTATTCGTACCTTGCCATTGCATTAAGTACCAGTGATTTGACCCAATTGTGTCCTCAGACAGCTAAGTCCTGTAGTAGAGAGAGCTCCAGATTTAGAGTCAGGAAGATCTGAGTTCAAATCTTGCCCCATACACTTACTAGCTATGTGACCCTGGGTAAGTCATTTGACCCACCTCAATTCCCTAGTTTATAAAATGCAGATAATAATTGCACTTATCTCACAGGGCTGTTGTAAGGATCAAATGAGATAATACAAGGAAAGAGTTTTGCAAATTTTAAAGTACTACTGACATTTTAGCCAATAGGTATGACATTATTGGGGACTATGGTTCTGAGATGTTAACCCACAGTACTTGGAACTTTGAATAATTTTTCTGAAGGGCTCACTTGTGTGAGACTGAGCTCCCAAGAGCTACATATGTATGTCAGTATGTATAACTATGTATTGTGATGCTATGTATTCGTCTATCAGCATATACTTGTATGTATCAGTTTGTATTTGGGATTTAAGATTATGTGAGTGTATGTCAAACTGTATCTGGGACTATGTGTCTATAAGATTCCATGAATGTCTATGTGTATACAGGAGTAGGTGGATGTCATTGTGACTGTATTTTGTGAGTCAGGGTGTGTGCATTTGGGTGCCAATCTATGAGGATCAATGAGTGTTTTCCTGTGTGTGCATATGTGTGTATATGTTTGTGTGTGTGTGCCGTATGTTTTAAATAAAGTGGAAATCATCTTATTTTGGTACATTAATGGATCCATGACCTCACCCATATGGGTACTCTCTCCACCAAGGCAAATTGTAGTCATTCTCTTGTTGTCCTCTCATCCTGTCTGATTCCTGTTTGTGTCTTTCCATTCAAACTCCAAAAACAATCAATTCATTGAACTAGAAGTCTTCCTCTTTGTTTTTAATAAAAAATAAACAAATGAACATTTACCTCTAGGGTATGACCATAACACTGGGGATATAACTCTGTGGTCTCTCAACCCAGTTAAGAGACCCAGGCTGGGCACTAGAACCCCAGGTTCCGCCCCAGGGACTAAAGGTTGAGCTAGCATTGCAGTATCTCTATGGGCTCTGCAGATACTTAGGCTGGGATGCTGTGGAGAGAGGAATCTTAGACCCATTCACCTGAAACATTCAAGAGCATTTTTCATGCCTCCCAACTTTGAACCCACCTCCAGGATCTCAGACCTACCCTCATCCCCTGCCCTGTAAACATTGCCACTGTAATCAGGCAGGTGTTTGGCTCGAAGGTCTAAGTTAAGTAAGGCAGGGCCTCTACAGAAGCTCCAATGGTATTGAGTGACCGTGAACACAGCAGGAGTCCTCAGGGGATGGGCAGAGCCTGCCATCAATCTCATCCTTCATGGTCTAAGCCCAGGGCTGTACGTGAGGGAACTTGTAGTTAAAACAAGAGATGAGTATGGCCGAATGGAAGAATCCATTCCTCCTATTAGGTAACTTGCCTTCTCTACCTCCTTAGCCATCCCATGACTCACTCCTCTCCCTGTCAGTCCCTGTCTTTTATTCATTTAACCACTTATATACACAACACTATGCTAGGCATGAGGGTGGGAGGATATGGAAATATAAATAAAATCTGCCCCTCGTCCTCATCAATGAAGCAAGAAGCTTGCATTCTAAAGGGGAGACAAAATGTTCATATTTATAAACTCTATGTAAAGCAGACATGAAGTAATCTGAAGCAGTATGCACTCTCGGTCGAGGGTGCTGGAAAAGGCTTCCTGTAGAAGGTGATGCTTTAACTGAATCTTGAAGGAAACCATGGAAGCGAGGAGCAAAGGTATTCTAGGCATGTGAAACAGCCAGTACCAAGGTGCAGAGATAGGAGTTGGAGTGCTTGGGGTGAGTAACATCTAAGACTAATACTATCTATGCCAAAGGGTATTGAGAAGATCAAATGAGACAACACATCCAATGCTTTGTAAGCCTTAAAGTGCTACATAAATGCTAGCTATGATTACTATTAGCAGCATTTACCGGAGAGTATACAACACACACAAATAAGCCATCACTAAAGAAAACTATGTAATAATTGTATTACCTGGTGGAAGAGATGGTTTCTCTTCCCACTGAAAGGATTTGTGCCAAATGAATCTGAGCAGATCTAAAAGGAATCCAGAGTGGTGAGTGAGGAAACAGACGCGGTGATGACAGGAAACAAATTCGTTGCTCAGAATCCTTGGCCTGAAGGTAAATGGCAAAAAGACACCTAAGTCACACCCACATCCACACCCACACAGAGACAGAAATGGAGACAGAAATGGAGACAGAAAGAGATGCAGAGAGATGGAAATAGAGAGAGAAAAAGAGAGAAGGAGAGAGACAGAGAGGGTAAGACAGAGATAAGAGAGACAGAGCAAGGAAACACAGAGAGACGGAGACAGAGACACAGAGAGGGAGAGATGAAGTACTAAGCAGAGGAAGGTAAGCCTGCCTGAGCCAAGATTTCCAGGACTGAGGGGGGCAGGGATATTGGCCATTAGGCCAGTGCCTGAGTCTACCAAGAACTAGGATCTATGAGAGTCATGCTCTGAGTGGTCTGTGCAATGAACTGTTGGACAATGATTGGGAAAAGAGGAAGGGAATGAGTATTTACATAGTGCCTACTATATGTCAGGCATGGTGCTAAGCAATTTTTCACAAGTATTATTTCATTTGGTCCTCACAACGACCTTGCAGGGTAGATGCTATTATTATCTCCTTTTTACAGCTGAGGAAATAGAGGTTAAGTGACTTGCTCAGAGTCACACAGCTAGCAAGTATCTGAGGTCACATTTGAACTCAGGTCTTCCTGACTCTAGGCCCATGGTTCTATCTACTATACCACCTAGTTGTTTAGACCTTGCAGGGACTTCCTTACCGTTGTGAGAGTTTGTCCCTTGCTACTAGACTTGAGTCTGGAATCCATTTAAATCCTTGTCTGTTCTGTAATAAACATTTATGTTTATACACAGAGTATTTGCAGATTCCCTTGTTCAGGACATTCTCATCCTATGTCTTTGCTTATACTATTTCCTATGTTTCCCTTGAATCATCCTCGCTTCCATCTTTATCTATTGAAATGCTACCAGTCCTCTAAGCTTTAGCTCAAATACCATCTCTTCCATGGAACTTTCTTTGATCCTCACAGTCCAAAGTGATCTTGCCTTCCCTGGATCTTGGGGCCAAGGAATATTTTTTAAAATTTTTTATTTGTATCCTTAGAGCCTGGCAAGGCTTTCTGTAGGAGGAAGTTTTGAGATGAGCTTTGGAGGAGACTAGGGATTCTAAGAGGCAGGACAAGAAGAGAGCACATTCTGGGCATGAGGGACAGCCTATGCAAAGGCAAAGATGGGAAATGGGACATCATGTGTAAGGAACAGCAACAAACATTGGAGATGATGTAGAAAAATGTGTAGACTAATTCACTGCTGGTAGAACTATGAACCAATCCAACCATTTTGGAGAACAATCTGGAATTGTGTCCAAAGAGTTATTAAGCTGCTTATATCATTTGACCCAGCAATATTACTACTACTAGGTTGGTTTCCCAAGATGATTACAGAAAAGGAAAAGAACCTGTATCTTCTAAAATATTTATAGCATCTCTCTCAGTGGTGGCAAAGAACTGGAAATTGTAGGGGTTCCCATCAATTGGGGAACTACTGAACATGTAATGTATAATAGTGATGGAATACTGCTGTGCTATGAGGAATTATAAGCTCGATGATCTTAGAAAAACATGGACAGACTTGCATGAAATAATGAGCAAAATGAGATGAACCAAGAGAACACTGTATATGGTAACAGCAATTTTATTGCAATGTTATGCAATACAATGTTATGCAATGCAAAACAGCACTGTTTTAAGAACAACTTTGAGTGAATAAAATCATTTTGACTGTTATAAATCCCCAAATTAGCCACAAAGGACATATGAAGAAAGATGCTCTTGATATCCAGAGAAAAAACAGATAAAAAGAAGTATGTATAAAATAATTTTACATATATACTTGTGTCTAATGGTAGCCATCTCTAAGGTGGATGGGGGAAGAGAAGAAGAAAAGGGAAAAAAGAAATTTACCTGATAATTCTATTATATATTTAAAAGGAATAGCAAGTGCACATAATAGATTTGCAGTTTAATATGCAATCATCTTTTTTGTTATACTACACTATGGAAATGCTTGTTTTATTCCATAAAGTAAAATGAATAAAAATTAAAGAAAAAATGTCCATAGTGTCTTACTTTACAAGTTTTCTGCAGCAAGCTGCTTTTATGGTTGTTAAAGATAGAATGTGTCATTCTGAGATCCCATGAAGAATGAATAAAAAAGCATTTATTAGGTATTTAATATGTACAAAACACTGTACTTTATGCTCAGGATAAAAATAATCCACCTGCTTTCAAGGAGTTCACTCTCTCTTTGTGAGAGACCAGCTGCAGGGCACATAGGAATGTCCAAAAGTCCTATGGGTGCAATGGGAGGATGGATACGAATGCCTAGAGGTCCTTAAGTTACATGAATAAGTCAGCTGATGGTGTAACAGGGCTGTAGGCTATAAAGGGAGGGCAGATGGCAAGGCCTGATGGCTCCTCAGAAGGAATGGAGCAGGGTATTTCCATCTCATATAAGCCCTATGAGCAGCCAGTCAGCAGGCGGGAAAGAGCAAGACCCACCTTCCCTCCTGTGAGTCTTCTCACTGCCCCTTCCCATAGGTCTGGGGCTGCCTGTGGCATGAACAAGGAGGGGAAAAAGGGAATCTGGGGAAGGGGGAATCCATGGAAGTCAGGGCATCCTCTTAGTGACTCATCTTCCCACTGCCTGATGGGCCCAGATGAATCCAGGCTTCTACTTTCTGCTCTTACTCCTTAGAGAATAAAGTCCAGAGGATGAATTTCATTGACCCTCAGGAATCCTAAATACAGGCAACAGCAGGATATATATTGCAGAAGGCACAAGTAAGGCATGGAGAGGTTAAGTGCATAGAATGACAGATTACTAGAATGAAGAAGGAACTTTGAGATATTCCAACCAAATGGTCCAACCCTCTCATCTTAAAGAGGGACAAACAAAGGCCCTAAAAAATGAAGTTATTTGTCCAACAACAAGTTTGGCTTTGGTCAGGGTCTTGAAGGTTCTGAGTATGACAAATTTTATCTAAGATCACTCACCACACTGGTTCCCTCATGATCCTGAGTCCCATTCCCTGCTCCAGGATCCATTCCCACCCTGTGAGCATGTGTGTGTGTGTGTGTGTGTGTGTGTGTGTGTGTGTGTGTGTGTGTGTGTGTGTGTGCCCGCGCATGTATTTGTTTCAACTGCTGCCCCTGGCTGTGCTGGAGAAAAGAATGAGCCTTCTTCATCCACCAGAGGTTTTCTTGGCAAGATGACCTTTTGAACAAATGCTAAAACTTTTCCCTCCAGGAAAAAAACAAAAACAAAATTGAAATCGGTGTTGCTGTGTCAGATAGAGAAGTCGTGGTTTCACACTCCCAAATTCACATGATTGTGGGCCCCAAGAGCAACCTGTTCTCATACAAACAACTCTTACCTGCCGACGGCCGCTCCAGTTTTAATGGGGAGGTAGGAAGTGGATAGAAAAGGCCTGGACAGGACCCTCATTGAGAAGAGTGTGGTCCTGCTGCTTGACTTTTCCCAGACCCTGATGCATAGAGCCCTGAGGAATGAAAACGCACCCTATTCCCTCCTTCACCGCCAGTGCTTTCCACTTTCATGAAATCACTGGGAGAATTCTGACACATTTCTATATGGAAGAGAGCAAGAGTAATGTCTAACCTACTTCCAGGTGTGGGACTATATTTAACCTGAAAAGCCTGGACTTGTAAAGCCTTATTGCTGTACAGTTAGATCTAAAGGAATGGCTAGGGATGGAGCTAATAGTCCCCTTCCCAAATTATGTGTCTCACAGTAGGACCTTTTATATTGTATCAATCAAAGAATTCAACACACATTTATGAAATACCTACTATGGGCCAGATACTGAACTAGGCCCTGGAGTTACAAGGACAAAAATGAAATAGTTGCTGCCCTTGAGAGGAATTTAAAACTCAGTCAGGGGATACAACATGAACAGATAAAGCCAAGGAAACCTCCTCGCTCTTGGCAATTATTGTTTAGAGAATGCTGCCATAGAGACATCTAACTAGATAGAGTAAATAGACTCTGTCCTGGGATACATCATCTTGGTGATTTTATATTGAACTTGGCTTTGAAGAATAATGGGAGGGAAAAGCAGGAAGTTCTTCCATTTTGCTTGTGCCATGGAGAAGGAAATATGGCTGTAGTTGGCTCCCAGATTTCTAGGTGCCTGCTCCCCTGGACCCATTCCTTTGAGACTCTAGTGAGCAGTGTGGACACAACAGTGGACTAGGAACTGATAAGACTTTCCTAAAAGCCCACCATGCTTCATTCTCTGTTAGAGGACAAAGTGACAGGAGCAGAGACCAAGGTCTAACCCCTCTTGTCTTCCAGCAAAAAATAGCCAGTGCTTATGTTATTTTCTGACTTTAATTCCATGTGCAAAAAGTAAATTAACACAATGCAAAAAAACCCAAACCACAAATCAGGTATCCCACCTAAACCTTAGTTGTATGTGGCTAATAATTTGGGAAGAGGTTTTTCTCCCCTTAAAGAGATGGGAGACATTGTCTCTGTTTAAGCATGAGCTGAGGTTCTGGGGCAGTAGCAGATACTGATCCCAGTGTTTTTTCCACAAGCCAGAAGAATGTACTAAGATCTGATCCCCTGAGCAAAAATGCACATATCTGTTGAGTATGCCTAACACAAATGCATTCTGGAAGCAGACTGGAGCCCTGATGTGGAGTGGCATTGGAGAATCAAGGAAGTGACTCACCTGAGAACCCCATCTTCATCCTTAAATCTGTCTCATTTATAGCTCATTGATGGAGATCCACACCCTATGAGGGCCATCTTTGTTATACACGGCGTTCTCATACTCTATGGGATGCATATTATATACAAAAAAGGTTGTAGAGGCATGGTATCTAGGGTGTGTGAATTCAAATATGGATTTTGAAGTTAATTTGGAAATGATCCCAACATTATTTTCAATCTTGTCAATAATAGACATTTATTTAATCCTTTAAGGTTACAAAGTGATATATATGTATATGCATAATATATGTGTGTTTTCTACATCCCTACTTTATGGATGAAGAAACTGAGCTTTAGATATATTAAGTGAAGATATAGAATGATAGTGGGAGATATAACTTGTAATTCAATTGGTCCTGAAGCAGGAAATATAAAGCAAGACAATGCACAGAAGGCAGCAGAGAGAACATGGAATTTGAGGTTTCTTTGGGGTTGTTCTCATTTACCCTTGGGTCTACTAGTTACCTGTGAGATCTTTGTTAAGTTGTTTGCTTTACATAGACCTTTATATCCTTATTTGTACAATTAATGTACTGGATTAGATAATTAAGATTCCTTCTAACTCCAAATTTAATGATTCTATGTCTGTGGAAAGAGTCAAAAGGTGAAAAAGAGAAATCAAGGTTGGGTGGAGGATATTGAATCACTGAATATGAAAACTATGCGAGCAGGCCTGGGGACCTTAACTAGGTTGGCAGACTGAAGGGGTGGGGTATGGAAGAAGGGAGGGGAGAAGGGCTAGTCCAAAAAAGTCTGGATGTGGGAATCTGGGAAAAGGATTGAGTAACTAGTAAGGATTTTTCACAGAACTGCAGCTAAAGAAGGTTCTTGAATTAGGGACTGGTCCAGTTATCTCACCAATGCCTAGGTTTCTGTAATAGAAACCCCCTAGCAGCCTAGGAGTGAAGTAAAATGTAACTAGGTGGCACAGTGAATAGAAAGCCAGACTTTAAGTCAGTAAGATTCATCTTCATGAGTTCAAATCTGGCCTCAGTCAGTTACTAGCTGGCCTCTGGGCAAATCACTTAACCTTGAATGCCTCAGTTTCCTCGTCTGTAAAATGAGTTGGAGAAGGAAATCTCAAACCACTCCAGTATCTTTGCCAAGAAAACCCCAAACAGGGTCAGACATGAATAAAATGACTTAAGAAAGGAGAAACGTCAAACTTAGGTGCCAAGTAGACCAAGATGATGCCTGTAACTTTGTTGTGTGCCCATAATTGTCAAGATGTATATCACTGTGCCCTGAGCTTCCTCACACTGTTGGAAAGAAGTTTGTAGGCACTTCAAGTATCTGGCTAAGTGTGTGACAGCCTGATGTTTTACAAAGAAGGAGGACTGCTTACAAGGCCTTAGTTTAAAGATTAGCCCTTTTCCATTATGGTGGATAAGACCATCTATCTTCAGTGAATACAGGGAGCCTAATTTTTGCTATCCTTCAGGCATCTTGTTCCAAGAGCTCTGGCATCACCAATGGTAGATGATATAGGAGGGAGGGTCTTGGTTTATTTAATTGTCCTGTGACCATAAGGATATGAGTTAAACAGGGCACAAATAGATGCATGTGAAATTCAGTCCTTGGGGGATCCTCTAATACCACTCCATGATTCTCTTCCCCCAAAAGAAATGAAGTAGGGCCAGCTTCTGCTCATTTCCCCAGGAAGGGTTAGGCTACCCTCAAGTATCACAATAACCAAGGATCTTGGCAGTCTCCTTCAAAACACTTAAATGTCAAATCAAATCACAAAACACTTTTAAAAATTAAATTCTATTTTATTTTCATATTTTCTTTTCTCTTCCCCCCAGTTAAGAAAGAAAAGCAAAACTCATGTTCAAAACACATTTTTATTGTTGTTATTTTTCAGTCATGTCCAACTCTTCATGACCCCATTTGGGGTTTTCTTGGCAAAGATATTGGCCTGGTTTGCCATTTCCTTCTCTAACTCATTTTACATAAAAATACATGTATCTGTACATTACAAACATTTGTATCTATAAAATAAAACATATACATAATATAATATATTTGTTTATATTTGTTATGTAATATATAATATATACACAAGTAAAATAAATTCCTGCATTGGCCATGTTTTTTTTTTTAAGGTGATAGCCTATGTTCTGAGTTGATCACCTTTCTCTCAGGAGGTGGGTAGTATGATCTTGTTGGTCATTGTCAACCTGTATTTATTAAGCACTTACTCTGGGCACCGCACTAAGCATTAGCCATACAAAGAAAGGCAAAAACAGACCCTTCCCTGAAGGAGCTCACAATCTAACAAGGGAGATAACGAACAGACAACTGTGCAAGAACAAGAATGACTGGGAGTCATCTCTGAGGGAAGGCTCTGGTATGAAGGGGCAATGGGAACAGCTTCTTGCAGAAGATAGGATGTTAGCTGGGACCTGAAGTAATCCATGGCATCTAGGAGACCCAGATGAAGAAGGATAGAATCCAGGCGTGGGGAACAGCTAGTGAGAATGCCTGGTGGTGCTGTTTGAGGAATAGCAAGGAAGCCATCAAAGAAGGGATAAAGGGTAAGTAGACCATAAAAGTAGGAAAGGGCCAGGCTGTGAAAGACTTTAGAAGCCAGAGAGATTTATATTTGTTCCTAAGGGCAGTAGGAACCCACTGCACTTTATTGAACTGGTGGAGAGTTGCCACAATCAGACGTTCATTTTGACGGCCAAGTGAAAGACCAGCTGTAGTGGGGAGAGCCTTGAGGGAAACCAAATAGGAAATTTTGTGATACTCAAGGAGCCAGGCAATGAAGGCCTGCACCAGAGTGATGGCAGTGTCAGAGGAGAGGAGGTGTAGACAGGAGGTGTTGTGAAGGGAGAGTCAACAGGACTTTACAACTGCTTTGATATGCGAGGAATTTAAAACCAGCAATAAAATCATGAAGTTATAAATGCGAAGTATGTACCCTAAAGGTAATAGGGAGTTGCTGATTATTCTTGCACAGGAGAATGCTATGGTTAGACCTGTGCTTTACAGAGATTAGTTCTGCAGTTGTATGGTTTGAAGAGTGAAGAGACATTAAGGAAGCTGTTGTGATAGTCCAGAGAGCAGTGATTAGTCCTAAGCTCGGGAACTGGTCATGTAAAGGGAGAGTAGATTGGAGTAAGGTGTGAGAGGCATTTGGGAGATAGAATTGACAAGACTTGCAAATGATTGGGTACAAGGTGGGAGAGGGAGACCAGATGAGGCAGAAGGAAAAGCAAAGCAAGGATGAATCTGAATTTACAAATCTGGGTGATCTGTAAGGTTATTTCCAAGACCAAAGCAAAGTAAGGTAGAGTGAGCTTACTTAAGGAAAGGAGGCATTATGACGTAGTAAAAACATCACTGAATCTGAAATCAGAAGATTGGGGTTTGAATCCCAAGTCTACTGTGATCTTAGATAAGTTATTTCCTCCCTTCTCCAAGCCTCAGTTTTCTCATCTGCAAAATGAAGATTAGAATACTTGTACTACCTACTTTATATGGTTTCTTTGAGGCTCAGATGAACATTAGAACATACAGTGCTTTGTAAACCATAAAGCTGTATAGCATGCCCCAAAAGTTCTGATATAGTTTTATACTAAAATTAGCTGAAAAGGGCACCAAGACTTTGGGGACACCTTATATAATTGTGAGTTTCTATTAAGACATTTCAAGGATCTTGTCACTAGGTAATGAACCTCTCTGGTCAAGTCCTTCCTGTTCCATTCTTCCTTGTGAAGCACAGATCCTGGGTATAGAAAAGGCACTCTACAAAGACCTGGAGAATCGAATTGTCTGTTTGGTGTAGGAGGCACCACAAAAGGTGATTATTTCTCCATAGCCACAAAGGGGTTTGTTCTCTGCTGCTGATTCATTACCCCTACTTAGGCTACTGCTCTAGGGATGCTTCTGGATCCTCACCCCCTAATACTCAAGACTCGTTAGCTCTGTGACCTCCAGCAAATAACTTCCTATCTCTGGGCTTCAGATTGCCCACCTGTAAAATGACTAGATAGCTTCTGAGGGACCATCCCTGACCTGGAATATTGTAATAGGCTTCATTCGAGCTCACTGCTTTAAAGGTTTCCCAGTTCCAATTCATGTTCCACTCAGCTGGCACAGTTATTTTTATCAAGTATAGATTCCATTATGTCTCCCCTCCCCTGGTAACTCCCTAACCCAGGGGGTGGGAACTGGTGGTTTCAAAACCACATGTGGCCCTCTAGGTCCTCAAGTTCAACCCAAGCTTGGATGCCATCAAAGGGCTGAACTTGAGGACCTAGAGGATCACATATCCAGTCCATACATATGTCATATATATTGTTATACGTATTGCATTTTATAATGTAATTTTATGTGTGTATATATATGTGTATACACACATACATGCAAACATATATGAATGTGCCTACTTATGTACATGTTGTCTTCTCCATTCGACTATAAGCTCCTTGATGGCAGGCAGAGAACTATTTTTACCTTTCTTTGCATCCCTAGCATTTAGCACTGTGCCTTGTGCTTAATGCTTATTGACCGACTTCCAGTTCCAACAGTCTATGACTATGACCCTTTAAGTGTGACAAACACAGCTTCATTCTGTGGGTCAGGCCAGGGCAGGGTTCTCTGGCTGGAATTTATTTTCCCACAATTGGCTCCTTCCTGGTGCCCCATTGTGCCCCTATAGCTCCCTCAGGTTCCTCTCTCCAACCCAAGAGAAATCAATGTTTACATCAGGCTAGCAGAGAGGGAGGGAAGGAGACAGGAAAAAGAAAAAAGACAAAGCTTTGGAATTTGGGCCCCTCCCAAGAAATCAAGGGTTGTTCATGGGAAATCAGCAGCACCTGCTTTTAATGGATATTTTAATAAACAAAGGATTTCTGAGACTGAGCTGAAGGAGGGGAAGGT
>CM053595.1:253273530-253300440 GCA_028646575.1 Pseudocheirus occidentalis | reverse complement strand
CCAACCATACCACTACTCATTCTTCAGGTCAAAGACATCAAAGAAAAAGGAAAAATTCCTATATGTACAAAAATACTTGTAACAGTTCCTTTTATGTTGGCAAAGAATGGGAACTTGAAGGGTTACCCATCAATTGGAGAATGGCTGAATAAGTCACAGTATAGGATTGTGATGGAATACTATCATGCTATAAGAAATGATGAGCAGGCTGGTTGAAGAGAAACCTGGGAAGACTTATATGAACTGATGCAAAGTGAAGGGAGCAGAGGCAGAAGATCACAAAGTAACAGCAATATTTTAATGGTGATCAACTGTGAATAAACTATTATCAGAAATTCAATGATACAAGACGATTCTGAAGGATTTATGACCAAAAAAAGTGCTATCCACCTCCAGAGAAGGAACTAGTGGAGTATGAATGCAGACAGAAGCATACTTTTTACTTATTTTCTTTTTTATTTTCCTTTTGTTGGTGTTCTCTTTTACAATGTAACTAATATGGAAATATACTTTGCATGACTGCACGTGTATAATTTATATCAAAGCTCTTTCCTTCTCAAGGAGAGGAAGGGAGGAAATTTAGAACTCAAAAAACATTAAAAATGAGTGTTAAAATTATTTTTACATGTAATTGAGAAAAAAAAACATTTTTAAAAAGAAAATCAAAGTCCTCCCCTTAAAAATAAAGAAATAAAATTTCTAAACAAAAAATGTAACTGGTGAGTATTCAACAAAACAAATAAAAATACAACAGAACATAGATAATGTTAATATATGATTGTCTAAGTCAATATATGGCCTATAACGATCCTTGTGCATTGTTTGGTGGCCCCCATTTCTATTTGAATTTGATACCACAGCTCTACATGGTAGCCCAAATTAATATTCTTAAAACATAGGTTATTACTGTATTAAAAAATCTTCATTGCAATCTACTGCCTCTAGGAGGTAGATTCTAGAATAAAATACTCTTGGTATTTAAAGGTCTCAACAATCTGACACCCTTTACCAATACTGTCTCATTTTATGCTCCTTCAAACTATATTCTAACAAAATTAGTTTACTAACTGTTCCACAAACTAAACATTCTATCTCATCTCTGTACCCTTGTAGAGGCCGTTCTGATGCCTGAAATGCTCTCCCACCTCAGTTTTTGAGCCCCAACATTTAGCAAACATTACCTTTTCCATGTCCCATTCACGTGACATTGATATAACAGAATCAGTGCTCTACAGCGATGGGCAAATATATTTAACTGTTTAAATCATATTTACACTTGGTATATGATCAATAAAATGTTGCAAAATAAAACATCTGCGGCCACTCCAAAACCCAGTAAATCCTCAAAGAGTACAGAGGATCCCTCTTGTACTAGGAAATACCCGACTTCAGTTTGTGATGTTTCTCACATCAGCTCTCATGGAATGAGTAAAGGACAACACAACATAGGGTGCACTCAGTCTTCATCTCATGCTTCCAATGGGCCCAGGCTTTCACTGAAGATTTAGTATTAATCTTCCTTTGCGTCTTTTACTCTTTCTCTAGAAAAACAGCAGGGACTGGGGTCAAGGGGCTCTCAGAGAAGACAGACACTCTCATTGATGCTTTTCATGTTCTTCACTATCCTGTCTCTGTCACTGGCAGGAACTTTCAAGCTCTTCATGCCACAGATTGCTTATCGCTCAAGGACCATGGTGACTGTACTCAGTGAATGGCCTCAGCAAGGAGACGCCTATCACTGCCATGTTGCTGCCATGCCAGTCTGACTTCTCGCTCACTCCAACAGAGGCATCACTCTATTTCAACTTTGTAATGCTACTCCCTACGACAAACTTCCTCTTGCTCCCCCTTTTTTTGCAGCTGAGACCCCATGTGTGGTTCCTCCCAGTTGTGCGAGGGGCAGACAGAGCAAGAGAGGTGACTCCAAATACTATGCAAATAGAAATAATTGCTAGTAGTAATAATAATATTTAACTGGGGTTTTTCTGGGAACAATGCTTACCTTCATCTTCCATTGGTGACTCTAATTAGCATTTTTTAAAATGTGTCATTTGGCCATACACTAGAAATTCCTTACGATTTCCTATATGCAATTCAGCCTGCTCTATTCTTTCTCTTCAATTCTGGACCCAGCTCACTGTCTCTCTGTGGTGGCAGTATCTTCATCCAAGAAGTGTGTACTGATGGGCTAACTCAGTGAACATTAGCCATTGTTCATCCGCTTGATTTTTCCTGTATGAATTACTAGGCCAATCTCACGTGACCGTGGACAGATCTTAGTAAAGAAGTCAGGGGGTATTCCAGGACAAACAGCATAGTGTCCTCTGCAAACATGAGCATTTGGAGGGAACTTCTTATTCTGCTTGCATTTAGATTCTTACGCAAAAAGTCCTCTGTGACAAGGCTAAGCATCTTTGTTGAGCAAGGATATCTCTATTCTATGCATTAATTGATATTAATAACAAAAGGACATTGGACAAAGTTATCTCAATGACAATGTGTTAAGGAATTTTGTAGGATCTTGGGTACAGCTAGGTGATACAACGAATAGAGCACTGGACCTAGAATCAAGAATCAAGAAGACCTGAATTCAGATCCTGCCTCATACCAGCTGTGTGGTCTTAGACAAATCACTTAATCTCTGTCTGCCTCAGTTCCCTCACCTATAAAATGGGGATAACAATAGCACCTGCCTTCCAGGGTTGTTGTGAGAATCAAAACAAGGCAATATTTGTAAAGCACTTTTGAATCCTTAAAATGTTATGTATGTGTTATCTATTGTTGTCATTATTAATATATTGATTTATGCACAGGGAATTATAGGGAGCATTTAAGTAAATGGCTCTCACGGTGATAAATCACCTTTCTAGTTCTACTCATTGCCTAGTGCTTTGTGCAACATGGAGGTGGTAGGCATGAGCCAGGGTCCAAGATCCAGCTTGGGCCTCTGAAACAGCAATAAAGTAAACAACGGTAACTTCTATTTCAGTAGCATTTATAAAACATCTTCCTCTGACTGACCCTACGTGATGGGTTCTGTGAGTACCATGGGCCCTTCACATAGGGCTAAAATGATACTCGAGTTTACTAGGTGACTTGTCTATAGTCACACAATAAATGTCAGGGACAGAATTCAAATCCAGTTCTCCTGATACCAGATCCGAGAGTTCTTTCCATCGTAGTACTATGACCTCCTTGATCAGAAAAGAAGGAAACACACCTACTAAGTGCCACACACTATGCTAAGCACTTTGCAAATAACACCTCGTTTGATCCTTACAATGACCCTGGGAGAAAAGTGCTCTTACAATCCCCATTTTAAGACGAGGAAACTGAGTCAGAGAGCAGTTAAGTGATGTACACAGGGCTGCACGGCTAGTACATGTCAGAGTCTGGATTTAAGCTCAGGTCTTCTTGACTCTAGGCCCAGTGCTCTATGCCATGCCCCACATAACAGTCATCTGTGTATCTCAACAATAGATGACACTTTAGGAATGGCAGTCCTGTTAGAGATTGCTTATCCCAGACTGAAAGGTCTTAGGTTGTCTATGGATTTCCATTACCCATGTTCTTCTCATTCCCTATGACCGTGGATGATTAACATTTGACCATATATCATGGAGGATGTTGTCATACCAGCGAAAGGCCCCTTGTTTTGCTGCATTCACGCCATTCCATACTTGGTCCTGCTACTCTGCCAGACCACATTCTACATCACTTTTCTACAAGATACTACCATTTACCACGGTCACATTGGAAAGTGATTAATCATCAAAGCAGTAACTGAACTGGGGTGATGGGGGCTTTGACTCAGGGTGTTAAAATTCAAAGGGCACAAAAGTATGTAGTCTTTCAGCAGCTTAAAGCCACTGTAAGCATTGATCTTCCCCCAAAAAAAGTTAATTTGCTTAATAACTTCTTATCGTTTTTTTTCCATAATGAATTACAAAGTTGATTCCAGGGCCCATTTCTGTCACCTGCTCTTGTCAACTGAAATGACTCAAACTCATTGTTTGAAAAAGGGAGTCTGGTTCACAAAGTCTTGCCTCAGTGCCCCAGGCATTGTATAAAAAATGTGGTTCATAGACACAGTCCTTGCCCTTTGGGAACTCACCATCTAGGAGACACTTGAAAGCAACCAAAGAGACCCCTTAGGGGACTGGGAGACTTGCCTAAGAGGTCTGTGTATGTGTCAGAACATCTATAACTATTCTTGTGTGAGCAGCATGATATCAAGTTGGAAGTGGAGGACCTAGGTTTGAGTCTTAACTCTGATGCTAACTGAACCACCTTGGACAACTTTAACAACATGCCAATTTTCCCTTGGAGGACAACATAATTAGTCACCTAATTGACTGTAGGGAGGGGAAAGAAAAGAGCAAAATCATTTTCCACTAAAATGTTCCCTTTTGCCTTGTCCTCAACCTGATTTCTTCCATTCACTGGACCTAGCCTTCCTCCCAGTCTGGATTAACCGTGTAGCCAATGACTGCCATGTTGTATCATATGTGTATGCCTGACCTCTCCAACTACACCATTGTTCAGTTCATGAATGATGAACTCTCTTTGGGCAAGGTACCATGCTAAATACTGGGGGATACAAGGCTAAACAAGACAAATCCCTGACCTCGTAGCACTTACAGTCTAGAAAGAAAGTTATCTACATAATATGTATATATTGTCTTCTCTATTAGAATGTAACTTTCTTGGCAGCATTGATTTTGCTTTTTCTTTTTATCTTTCAAGTTCAACACAGAATCTGGCACATAATTATACTTGCCAGGCAGTAAGCAGTTAGTGCCTATTATGTGCCAGGCACAGTGCTGAGCTCTGAGGATACAAAGAAAGGCAAAAAGTAGTCTCTGCTCTCAAGGAACTCGGTTTAATGAGGGAAATACCATTCAAACAACCTGTAAAAAGCTATACACAGGATAAATTGGAGGATAGAGAAAGGTTTCTTGTAGACGGTGGGATTTTAACTAGGACTTGAAAAAAGCCAGGGAAGCCAGAGGGCAGAGAGGAAGAAGGAGAGTATTCTAGGCATGGAGGAGAGCAAGTGAAAATGCAGCATCAGCAGGGTCTTGTTTGAGGAGCAGCAAGGAGGTCGATGTCTCTGAATCACAGGGGATGTGGGGAGGAGTAAGGTGTAAGAAGTCTGTAAAGGTAGGGTGGGGAAAGGTTGCAAAAGGCTTTGAATGCCAAAAAGAGGATTTTCTATTTGGTGCTGGGGGTGATAGGGAGCCACTGGAGTTTATTCAATGGGAGGGAGGGGGACAAGGTGACATGGTTAGATTTGCTTTTTAGAAAGATTAATTTGATAGCTGAGTTTACACAAGTAAGTGCATACAAGATATATACAGAGTAGTAGTAATAGCAGCAGTAATAGTTGTAGTAGTAGTAGTAGTAGTAGTAGTAGTAGTCATAGTAGTAGTAAAAATTATGATGTGGTTCTTTGAATCTCTCCTAGCACCTAGAACAGGAATGGGCATGCATATGGTCAGTGGTCAACCAATATGACGGGTTGAATTGAGTCACTTTCAGAGTAAATCCTAGATAAAACTCTCAACCATTTAATTATACCTCCCTTAATGTACCAACTGAGGCCAGAGGAAGGTCCTTCCCTTCTCCTTGGCAACTGACCTCACTGCTGTAGTAGGAGAAGTTCCCAAGTTCCTCTCGAATCCTCTATGACCCACACCCTAACTCAGAAGAATGTCCGGTCAGGGAAGGTTTCAAGAAGAGGGAAGGGAATTAGGCTATGGTGGGTAACAGCCATTTGCTCAAGCTGTTCTCCTGACTCAGCCCTTTCTCATTCAGGAGAATTTGGAGTCTTTCCTGGAGAAAACTGGTGAGAATCCATTACCTAATAATTGCTTTGATGGAAGAAGAATCCTTAACCTCAAACTGGAAAATCTCCCCTCTGGGCTCTAGAGTTCCTAGTTCTGCTCTAAAGGGTTGGAAAGGGATCAACAAACCACCTAGGTGTAACTTCCAAATATTATAGTTGCCCTACAGCATTCTGACCATAAACCCCAAGATCTTCAGCTAGAACAGGGACTTTCCTTTCCTACCCAGCTCTCAGCTCTCAAAGACCCTTAGCTTTCAGACTGCCATGATGCCCTTAAGGAATTTATCTGACATTCTCTTCCCTAAGAAAAGCTTACAATAACACCCTGAAAATGGTGACAAGTTCAGGATGTCAGGGCCATGCATACTCACAGAAACACAGGCACAGGACCACACGCATGTAAAACCCCTTCTTACTTTGCCATGAGGATCCTCAGCCTAAGGACTAATGTTATTGTTGGTCCCATGCCACCTCAAGGTGCAGAGTACTATGAGTGGTGACAGGCTCCCATCCCATGTACTGTCTTGTCATAGCTTTCAATTGGAAAAACAGAAATATGAGAATAAAGTAATTTGGCCCATTGTCCCAAGGCCTGGCCTTGTTCAGTCTTGTAAGAAGCTAAAGGAAAACACACATACATGTGAATGTATGCACATACAGAGGTTCATATGAACCCACTGACAGTCACAGAGACCCACAAACACATACACAGACATCCCACATCAACGGTACTAACAGTCAGACTCTCAGGTAACCTCCTCATTCCTGTCCCCAGCTGCCCCCACTCATCAACATCTAGAAAGGTCATCTTGATTTCAGACCTGACTAGGACCCCATGTACCTGTCTAGCTCTCTGTTAGAACAAGCTGAGTGAGCCAAGGGAAGGCCTTTGTTTTTAAAATTAGCATAGTGAAAGCATTCCTTCAAGAACAACAACTATCCAGAAATCAGGAGTCTGGAAGTAGACATTTCAAAAAGAGTCTCCCTAATCACCTCTAAACTGCAGAATCTACAGACCTCTGACTTATTTCCCCTGTGGCTGATTTCCACTTTGTCCTGCTACCCAGACTCTCTTCATTCACATCTCTGACCATCCCTTTAATCCTACGCTTTCCCAGCATGCATTTCCCCTAACTTCTGCAGTTTGTTGGCCCAAAGTATCAATAAAAACTAGTTCTCCATTTCTGTTTGTTGTTGTTGTTGTTGTTGTTGTTGTTGTTGTTGTTGTAAATCCCATTCACACCCATGCTGCAGAATCACCTGGCATTAAATGAAATACAATGGGAATCTCCTCCAGCTCAAGTTTTTTTCCACAATGAATACCTCTCCTTAATGCAGCAACTGTGGAGGGGGAATGATGGGTGAAGGGGAGTCCATCCATTGACTGAGGGCTAAAGCAGTCATCACTCCTGGAGTCTAACTTGCCCTGCACTGCAAAATACAACATATACATAAATACACTACCTCTGATTCTTAGATTTATAGATGCCGAGTTGGAAGGAAACTGAGGGCATTTGTCCAACTCCTTCATTTAATGGGTGAAGAAACTGAAGTCAGAATAGTTGAGATATTGACCTAAGTTCATACAGATAGTAAGGGGCAGAAATAGGCGTGACACCTATGTTCTCTGACTCCAAACCTAGAACTGTTTTTCACTGTACCATATTATTATGTTTTCCTCTACTCCTTCTTTTCCTCTTTCCCCTCATCCTCATCTTCCTTTTTTTGCCCCTTATTCTCATTCTTCTCCTTCTCCTCCTCCACCTTGCTCTCCTTTTCCTCTTCCTTCTCCTCTATCTTGCTCTTTCTTTTCCTTCTTTTCCTCTTCCTCCTCCTTCTCCTCTTCTCTTTTTTCTTTCTACTTCTCTTCTCCTGCTCTTTTTTCTTCTTCCTCCTCTTTTTCCTTCTTCATCTCCCAGATGATGATGATGTTATTTATGCCTGTACAATTCTTCTTTAGTAACATGTTATAGCCAACTTATAGTCACCACACATCTTGACATTGCTCTTTGAGTGACCCACAACTTGAATTCTTTGGAGACCATGATATTCCATAATTCATAGTCATCTACTATTTTTCCAGCATCACTAGAAAAATATTGTTATTAAGATGGTGGGTCTTAGTTTCACTGAGAAATACTCGATTAATAATCAAGTAATCATCAAACAAAGTGATCTCTCTTGTTTCATCTTTCAAAGAATCTGGTACAAACTTACCGCATGCAGGAGAAGCAGCTCGTTAAAGGAGCTATTGAAGCTGTTGAAGGTTGAATTTTGCTCCGATGAATCAAATGCTTTTTTATACTCAACAAAAACCAAGTCCAGTCAGAAGTTATATTTTTCTCACTTTTTAATCTACTTTAAAACTGAAAGTTGTAGCATTTGATAGGAAAGCATACTCATATCTGCAATATTCTGACCTCATTGTGTGTGTAGATAATTCTTACAATTTATAGAATTTGCAGAACTGAAAACATAGGGAAAGTTGTCGTTGAAATATTTTTGTCACTCTTTTTTTCTTTTTTTTTTTAGCAATAAGAAAGTCTATTCTTTTCCAAGTTTTTGATATCTTTTCCTCTTTTAAATATCTTTAAATTTGACTCCTCAGTGTCCTCAAAATTGTGTCCTCTCCAAGACAGATCTCTTCTCTCTATACTTGATCTACTCCAACTGCTTTTCCTGTCTTTCTTTTCTTTAGCTTTCTACTGCCTTATACCATGCATTGGAACAATGACACTGAAGTCCAAATATGGAGCTTTGATTGAGATCGATGAGAAAAGTTTGTCCCAGGAATCTTCACAGATATCTTCCATTTTTCATCGATTGTCTTCCTTCCTCTTCACCCTTCTTGTTGTTGAGTCATTTTTCAGTCACATCCAACTCTTCATGGCCCCTTCATGGGGTTTTCTTGGCAAAGATACTGGAGTAGTTTGCCATTTCCTTCTCCAGTTAATTTCACAGATGAGGAAACTGAGGCAAATAGAGTTAAATGATTTGCCCAGTATCACACAGTTAATAAGTGTCTAAGGCTAGATTTGAACTCATGGAGCTGTTTTCTTGATTCCAGGTCCAGCCTTCTATCCACTGTGCCACAAAGGTGCCAATTTCACCCTTAAATGCTCCTAATTTGGTCCCTTACCAAATTTTCGCATCCTTGCTTTTCCCTTTGTGGTTTCTCATGACTTTCTGAAACAATATCACTCATAATTCTCCACCATCCTATACTGTGATTATTCAAATTATTTTGTCGACTAAACAGCTAAGAATATTGCCCTTAGGTGCCATAGATCTCTATTCATCAAAGCAATTGTGTTTTCTGAATGAAGTGGTATCTAGCTTTATGTTAAAGAACTTTTTCAAACTATGGTGACAGCTCTGTGTTGATGTCTCTTCTTTAAACATTTTTTAGTTTATTTAAATAAGTCAGGTAAACATTATTTTGATTGCTTGCCATATCATCTACTCATTTTCATCCTTCTACTTCAGTGATACTCAAAGAACAATGAAATTTGTGCTGATGGAAATCCTTTTATTCTGGAATGCCCATTAGGGAGTGCCTTAGTCCCCACCTAGCTCTCATGGGTGTTTGGGGACAAAAATGGATTTTGGAGATACCCATTCACAAGCACAGATTTAATAGGAGGTAAAAGGAATTTTTAACCCCAGTGATCCAGTCACAAGTAGGACAGTTGCCTGGAGCCAAGGACCTGGTAATAATACCAATAGAAAACCCATCAATGGAACAAACTGGCTTGACGAATTCTGTCGCCTTTTCCTGGGTACCTGGATGGAGGTATCTATCCTCTGCTACAAATGAAAAGAGTTTCAGTTCTCCCTTTTTGAGAAAGGATTTCTAACCATTGTGTCCTCAGTAAATGGTGGTGAAGAGCAACAAATAGCCCTGAAGAAGTCACATAGATCTGTAAGTGGTGGGAAGAATAAGAATTTATTAAATGCCTACCCCATTTGATCCTCACAACAACCCCTCATTTAATCATCATTTACTATACTATGATCCTCATTTTAAAGGTGGGGAAACTGAGGCAGAAAGAGGTTAAGAGGACTTACCCAACATCTAAGACTGGATTTGAACTCGGGTCTTCCAGACTCCAGATCTAGCGCTCTACCCAGCATCCCACCTAGCTGCCTCATGATGGTAGCAGAGAACAAGTTGGAGGCAGTGAGAACAGCAGATGTTCAACAGAAATCTTAGCCTTGCATTTGCAGTATTATTTGGCTGTCTTTTGTTTTGATCTACTATGTTTAACGGTTGCCTAGTAAAAGTAAATACATTAATGGGGGCTCATGAGCGATGGTTTTGAGAGGGTGCTGACCCACAGAGTGTCTCAAATCTGATGCAGTTTTTCAGGTAGGCCAAATATACAATAAAAGATGACTAAAAGTCCCATGAAATGCTGTTTCGATTTCCCTTTGGTCATAAAATAAAATTAACTCAAGCAACTCATTAATTTTGTCTAAGGAAAACCCGGGAACCATTTTTCTATTTAGTGGCAACTTCCCTTGTCTACTGGTTCAATTTATAGAAAGAATATCAGGATTGATATCATTCAGTTCCTCCAATGTTACTGTAGTCACTGGGTAAGGATTTCATATCAGAACTAGGATTCTTAGTACCCTTTGCCCCTTTATACTATTTTGCATATGCAGATTCAAAATCTACATACACAGAAGAGGGTAATATAAGACTAAAGACCATTTTGTATTTTTTAATGTTTTGTATTATTTTATTATTTATTATTTTATTTGTAATATTTTATATTTTTGCTTGTTTTATAGGCTGTGATAGCTAGAGAATTCATTGCCTAGTGTCCAAACTTCTGTCTGCTTTCTTTAGAATTTTCTGCTTTCTGGGGCAGCTAAGTGGCACTGTGAATAGAGCTCTGGCCTTGGAGTCAGGAGGATCTGAGTTCAAATTTGACCTCAGACACTTAACACTTACTGGTTGGACCGTGGGCAAGTCACTTAACCCAAATTGCCCTGCTTTCCCCCCCTCCAAAAAGACCAAAAGAAAGGAATTTTCTGCCTTCTTTAAATTCTGTCTACCTTATGATCCCCAATTATAATGTGGGGATAATAATAGTATCTGCCTCTCAACATTGTTGTGGGCATCAGATGAGATATTTGTAAACTGCTTAGCTCAGGGCCTGGCGCACATCTGGCATAGGTGCTTAATAAATGCTTGTTTTCTTCCTTCATTGGTGTAGTGGAGAGAATGCTAGCTTTTATGTCAGAGGCTCTGGGTTCACATCCTAACGCTGACACCTAACACCTAGTTAGAAGTCTTCGAGCTCTAGCTTTGCTATTTGTGGAGCACGTTGTAGTGTGTATTCTCCTGAGGAGTGTGGGCTAGGGTAAGTGACTGCTGTGATTCCTTCTAACTTGAAAGGACTCTGTAATTCTGACCTTGTACACATTTAGTATACCTGCCGAGTGATTTACAAATCTCACGTTTATATAGTTCCATCCTCAAAACAATCCTTTGAAATGACTAGCACAAGTGTTATTTGTGCTACTATAAGCTCTGTTTAAAAGTTGAGAAAACTGAGGTAGCAAAGGTTAAGAGGACTTACCCAACATCCATGAGTGAATTTGAACTCAAGTCTTCCTGAGTTCAATACTACAACAGTAGGTAGTACTTGTACCTAGGTCATGTACCTAGGAAGTATCAAAGCTGAGGATTCAGATTCTCTCCCAGCTCTGCTATATAATGCTTCTTCTCATATGATTCAGGACTATTTGTCACCAAAGTTCCAGCCCTCTCCACCCTCTTTCCCCATCTGAAACACAAGGAGCTGGTGGGGAGGAGAGAGCATGTTAGGGCTTGGCCAGGCATCAGGGCCCAAAATAACAACTGCACTAGGGGCGTCCCCTCTGCTTGAGTTCCTGGGATGAATCCATCTCTGGACTATTCTTAACTCAGTCTCCCAGAGGACCAGACTTCCCTATTGCATCTGCTTTCAGTCTCTGCACATAGCCTCTCCTTACCTCCCAAAGCTAGACTCTGCTGGAGTGGTCTTCCTATATGGCCAAGCTACTGTAATCTCTGTCTCTGGGAAGTGGGTGGGGCCATCACCAGAGCTGTCAGAGTCTTTACTTTCTTACAGAAGTTTTCCTAAACGGTTGCAATAATTATAACCTTTCATTTCCATAAAGCATCTTTAATCTTTTTGAAGCACCCACATAACTGCATATACGTAATAATGTTGTCGTCTCTTCTTCTTCGTGTTAACCCTACAGGCATTATTATCTCTATCCAACAGAGAAAGGGACTAAATCCCAGAGGTATGAAATTATTTAGACAAAGTCATATAGAGAATCAGGGTAAAGCGAGACCTGGAAATCAAGTCTCTTGATGCTTTTCCTAATCCATTGCTTCCTTGGGACAGATAGTACTAGTACACCCATAAGGAGACCTGCCCTAGAGTCCTCCCCAACCTCACCATATAACCCCATCACCCTTCCAACCAGTCAGCCATGCCAAAGAATCTTTCCTCGGTCACATCCACAATCTCATGTAGGAGAGTAAGCAGGGTTCTCTCATTCTTTAATGGTATGACTTACTTTGCATTTGTTCCAGAAAAGGGCATGTATGCTACCAACTATAAATCAAAATATATAGTTATTGCATTCAAAGGGAAGGAGGGTCTTTAGAGGGGCCTTGCAATACTGATTCTTCAATATGATGTAAACTGTTTGTAATGGCGTGGTGGGGGTCCCTTGGTTTTAGAGTCAGAAGACCTGGGTTGAAATTCCAGGTCTGTTACCTGGATGATCATGGGTAAATAAAGTTTCCTCCAGACCTCAGTGTCCACAACTATAAATAAGGAATTGGCCTAGATGACATTTTTTAAGCGATAAATCTATAGTCCTGTGATCAGCAATTAGTTGATTTATATATCTTTTCCTCTTCTCTCCTTTCCTATCCTATCCTACCTTACTTACTACCATGTTCTCTATGCATTCAATTCTGCTTGTCTAACATGCACCAGAGATCATGTGTGTCCAGACATGCAGTGGGCACTTTGGCAGATACCAGGGAGAAGACAAGGGTCACTACCCTCAAGAAGCTTGAACTCTAGTTGGAAAGACAACATTTATACACAAGAAAGAGCGAAGCAAGGTATTGTGGGTATACTACACCAAAACTAATTTTAAGTTTGAAAAACTGGAATTTTGGGCAAAAAAATAACTGCTAAGGGGCAGTTAGTGGAGTTGGAGGGAACTTTGGGCTAGAGGTATTTAGAGGCCTGAAGAAGGGGGCGAAGGAGAATTGAGGATGGTACTCCATTGGAGGATGGGGCATGTGTAACATCACCGGGATAAGAAAGAGCAGGAAGTATGCGGTCATCATTGCCAAAATGTAGGTTTTGGTGCATTTTTGTATTGAAAGAGAAATTTGAGGTCATATAAGTTGATATCAGATTGTGAAGAACATTGAATTCCAGGCTAAGGAGTTTAGAACTTACCCTATCATAATAAGAATCACAGCCCACATTTATATAAGGTTTGCAAAGAGCTTTACATATATTTCTTCATTTGATTCTTACAACAACCCTATGAAGAATTTCTATTATATTAGCTTCATTTTCCATATGACAGAACTGAGGCTTGGGGTTAAGCCACTAGTCTGAGGTCACATAGTTACTAAGTATCGGAGGGAGGATTCAAACCCGGGTGTTCCAGACTCCAGGACCAATGCTCTATTAGCCTACTCTGCTGTGTTTTTTTTTCTCAATTTCCCATGGGCAATAGGGATCAGTGAATGGTTTGGGGAATGAGAGCAAGATGTGGAGAAAACTGGGTTTTGCAAAGACAAATCTGGTGGCATCATGCAGGGTACATGGGGAAGAAAGAGACTAGAAAACCCCATATAAGCCACAGCTTAAAGAGAGACCGCCAAGATCCAATGTGATGAAGGAGATGACCGTGAGAAACAGGAGGAAACAGCAAAGAAGGAGGCCTCCTTGCCAACACCTCCACCCATTGCCCCTCCAAAGGACTACCCGTCTTGGAGGACAGCTTTGAGGCTTGGAAATTTTCTGGGACCTAATTCCTGTTCCTTGCCTGGTCTCTCTCTCCTTTGGTGCCTGGGTTGGGATGGAAATGAGTAATAATAGCTGTCCAGCTGTTGCATTTGGGAACACAGTATGGGCATGATCTCCTTTGTCTCCTGCCAATATCATAGATATTTCTGTCCCAGTGAGATACTCGGGGCGTGGGGGGGGGGGGGAAGTGGGACAAGCAGCTTCCCCAGCTCCTCACTCTGCTGTAGAGCTCTCACCATCAGACTAAGAGATCCCAAAGGTGAAGACTGGGTTTCTTTCATCAGACTGGGAACCCCCTGAGCTAACTCCTCTTCAGGCCAGGAACTCCCCAAAGGCAGGAACTGGGTCTCCCTTTATGGTTACTGCTCTAGTGAGAAAGGAGTCTGGACAGAGAAGGGAACTGACCAAATGGAATGACCCAAAGGGAGCTTCCAGACAGTGGTTTCCCCAGCAGGGGGTGCTGTTAGTCCATTCACAGGATCAACAAGCAAAGCAGGGGGCCCAACATCCCAAACTGGCTTTCCTGGTCATCCTGCCCTCCACCCCATACTCCTATCAACCCCCTGCCTTGTATCATAGGGGCAAAGCATGATTTTCCTCCCTCTGAACTCAATAAAGTGCTCCTGATTCTTTGATCACCTCTTCCATGCAGCCTCCAGGACTGATCCAACCTTCCCCATCTTGGCTTTCATCAGCCCCTCTTGCCTGACTTCATTTTCAGGGTTGAGTAGAAGGTAAGGCCCTAAATTTCCCTCTCAGTTTTTTCTGGGGAGTTGACTTGGGATTGGGATAGCTTGGAATCGGGGAGCTTCCCTTGAAATTTCCAGCCTTTATGATTCCAGGATATTACCTTCCTGGAGCCAAGTCTCAGCTCCTTTCCTTACTACTTAGATGGCATTAAATAAATCATTTCACATTTCCAAGACTCAATTCCTTTATCTATAAAATGAAGGAGTTGAACTACATGATCCCTAAAACTTAAGCCCATGAGTCTACAAGCTCTCTTGTATAACCAGGTTGTATTTTTTTTTCAAATTTGTAATTTTTTTATATCTTTTGGTTTTTTTGTCACATTTTGTCATATTTGTCATTCAATTTTCTCCTACCCAGCAATCCATCCTTTGGAATAAAGATCAAAAAAGAAAGAGGGGGGGAAATGAAGCTCAGCAAAGTCGACCAATGTTGGCACACCTGTAGTCCCCTCCATCACCCACCCCCACCCTAAAGACAAGAAAGTGCATTTTTTAAGCCTCATCCTCAGAGTCTGGCTTGGTCATTAGACTTATACTGTGTTCCATTTCTTCTTTGGTATTTTTCTTTTTATTTACATTGTCGTAGTCATTGTTTTACTACTTACTGCATTCTGCATCAATTTATGTGTCTTTCTTCCTATACATCTGTTAAGGTTTCAAATCAAATTTCTTAGAGGGCAGTGATATTCCATGACAGCTAAATTTGTTTAGTCATTCCTCAATCTATGAGCATCAACTTTGTTTCCAGTTCTTTAATACTATAAGAAGTATTGCTATGAATATTTAGGTGAATATGAAGGCTTTTTTCCTTTTTCCTTCTTTCATCTCTTGGGGACATAACAGTGGGATTTCTGAGTCAAAGGGAGTAGACATTCTAGCCTTTTTTTTTTTAAAGAATAATTCCAAATCATTTTTCAGACTTTTGGGACTAATTCACAGCTACACCAACAATGTATTAGTGTGCCTATCTTTCCGTAATCTCGTATTATTCTTAACATATGAAATAAGTAGTAGAGTTGTTATCTTTAAAAGATAAGAAAAATGAGTCCTAGAGAGGTTACATGACTTGCCCAAGGTCACATAGCAACTCAGTTATAGAGCTAATACTAAAATCCACGTTTTTGAATTCCCAACCTAGGGTCACAATGGTTACATAAATACATATGTGTTGAAAGTGTAACTGGGAGAATTGGACTTCTCACCTCTCTAGTCCATCCCTCACACAGCTACAAAAATAACTTTGTTTTCAATTTAAAAAAAAAACTATTTACAATGAAAGCATAGGGTTGTGGCTAATATGCTACTCATACTTGTCAACATTACATTATAACATTCTATTACATTAGTGAACCAGAATTTGTTCAAATTATCCCATTGTTAATCATTTAGGTTGCTTCTAGTTGTTGACAATTACACATAATGTTTCTATGAAAATCTTTTAAAAGTTTTTTTGGTTGTTTTTTTTTATTATGCTTTCAAGTTATATTCTTTTAAATGGAATGATTAGGTCAAAGAGTATGGGGGTTTTTTAAACTTTTGCTACACTGCCAGAACATTCTTTTTAAAAAGTCAAGTTTGCAATTCCACTAGCAATGAATGGGTGCACCTATTTCTTCATATTCTAATTAATATTACAAATTGTTGCTTTTTTGTTATTATGCTGCCAAAGTTATCTTCCTATGACATAGGTCTAACTGTGTAACTCCCTACTGAAAAATCTGCAGTGATTTCCAATGACCTATATCAGTCTCAGGACCCCCATGCATTCTTAAAAATTGTTGAATACCTCGAAGAATTTTGTTTAAATGGGTTATATCTATTTGTATTTGGCAAGTTAGACATTAAAACTTCTTAATATTATTATGAAAATAGCTTTTACTTCAAGGAACCACTGAAAGTGTCTTGAGGATCCCCAGGAGTACCCTACCACACTTTGAGAACCACTGACCTAGAGGACACAATAAAAATGTGTTAGCCTGGCATGAATGCTTTCTACAGGCTAGTTCCAAATTTCTACAGGCTGCTTACATCCTTCCTTTTCCAATGTTCATGTACTCTGAAGTCCAAACTCAACCATGGTTGCTACTTCATCTCTTTATTTCCATAAATTCAGAGCTCCATAACATAGTCTACCCTCAATCCTTGAAGCAGATTGCTTCCAAATCTTTACTTCTTGAAAATAATGCAATCATGGATTTAAAGGTAGGTTTTCCAATGCAACTGTCTTGTTTTATAGACATGACAAAGATTAAATTAGCTTACTGGGACCATTCTAGCAAGTAAACTTTTTCATGAGAGATAGAGAGGGGCCTCTCTTCCCTACCTTGGTAGTTTGATCTCCAGAGAGAAAAAGAGCCTTAACCCTCTCCTCACAAGCTTGGCACTCCCAGGGCCTGAGTGATCTTTTATCCAGAACAAAGAAAGGAGCCCCTTACTGGGAAAATGAGAGAGCTAGGCTCCCCTGGGCCCAGCAGCAATTCTGTGTGTTGTTACAATAGTAGAAACTCTTTGCTAGAAATTTCTAAGTAAACTATTTCTATAGTGTTCCCCTGATATTTAAGTCTAGTTACAGTGTCAAAAAGGGAAATGGGTTTAATCTGGAACAACTTGTTTTTAACAAAGCCATGTTGGTTCTCCATGATCATCACTTTCTCTTCTAAATGCTCACTAACCATCCCTTTAATAATGCATTCTAGAGTTTTTTTTTTTGAAACCAACGTCAAGTTCACTGGCCCCTAGATTGCAAATTGCATTTTCTTCCTTTAAAAAAAAATATCAAGAAAACATCTGCCTTTCTCCAGTCCTCTAGCTACTCTCCTGTTCTCCACAGTGGTTGAAGACTCACTAACAACAGTGGAAAAGTAAGACCTAAAGAACAATATACACAATGACTTAAATAATATAAATAAAGCCATCCCCGAGAAGCAACAAAACACCATGTACAAAGGTCTATGTTAATATCATACTATCAAAATTCAAAGGCACATCTTTCCTATCTTTTAACATCACATGAAAATTTACAAAAGTGTTCAGTGACACAGTGCAGTTTTGTTGAACTGCTACTTTAATACTGAGGGAATTTGCATACATTTAGGTAAATGCATGTTAGGGGTTGTTTAGGGGTTTGTTGGGAAATATATGTTGTATCAAAACAAAATGTACCAATAGTTAGGCTTTTTTAAAAAAACAAATATCACTGATAGGAGTTCAACAATCACATCTGATCATTCTTTTAATATCCTAGGATATAGATCATCGGATACAGGAGATTTAAAGTCACCTAGAGCAGGTAGGTGTTCTTTTTCTTCTCTCTATTTATCGTGAGTATCAGCTCCCTATCGACCATCTTTACTCTTTTTTTTTTCATTCAGAACATCCTCTTTCGCAAAGAAAACAGTGGCACTAAAAAGTGTTGGGCAGATTTGTCTTTTTCTTCATTATCAGCTATCATTGTCCCAGTTATCATTTACAGCAATGATCTTATCCTTTCTTTGATCTTTCTCTTTCTCGCAATACTGTTTAACAGCCTCAGCTCATTTTAAGTTTCAGGGTTTCTGACGCTAGTCTTACGGGTATTTTTGCGTTCACTGCCCTTACTTTCAGTGATCTATTTAAAATCTAAATTGGTTGGTGAGGCCCCAGCGCATTCAGTTCAGACTCATTCAACAACTTCCCTTTTCTCTCTTCATCTGAATTATTTCTTTGTGTCTTCAAGAGAATCTCCCACCTAACAGTGTGCTGGAACCAGTTCTTAATGATTCTCAAAATCCAGTTCTTAAATTTTCATTGTTAGCATCTGTGCCTTGGAAATCATCAAATGTTACAAATCAGGGCTTAATTTAGTGTTTTTGTTTATTTGTCTAGGTTTAAAATGGTAAAGAAAATGTGAGTATCTCAGATCAAATGTGCATATATATTTTTCTGAAAAGTTGATTATTGTTAAACTTTTATCAGCACATAGGAGAGCTCTGCTCCCATACCTCCATCATTATCTGCCCCTAGAGTATGATCCTTCCTTGACTTCCCCTGAACACTGAAATCTATGTGCTCATTAGACTATGCTTACAGTTTGAAAAAAGATTAACACTCACTTAGCTGTGACAGAAATACAAATAACATACATTCTGTGCAGGTCATTGCAAAATTCCCACTGTTCTTTATACTTGCTCAGTGTGAGATCCTCAGTCTTTTGTCATTCTTGCTGGAGTCTCCCCTGGAGAAATACCTCTTCTGAACTCTCCTCTCCATCTATCCATTTTGTTCATCTTCCAAAATCTAACTCAAGCCCTGGCTCCTCCATGAAATCTAATCTGAAGGACACTATCCCCACCTCCATCCACAATAATCTCTTCCTCTGAACCAATCAAGCACTTAATTATGCACTCCTTTATAATGTTCTCTCATCACTTGAGTCTGGTCTCCTCAACTAGACCATAAGCTCTTTGAGGGCAAAGACCATTCCTGTTGTCTTGTACAGAGCTTATCTTTACTGAATGAGTTGTTGTCAAGGTATTTATTATCTCTTGGCCTTGGCTACTTCATCTGTTAAATAAGGAAAATGATACATTATGTACTTAAAAGTAAAAGACCTTTAAGTAGGTAATGCATTGAAGGTTATGATTTGGGATACCTTTTAATCTTAAGCCTAAAGTAAGCCTGTGATGAGAAACTCTTAATATTTAGGGTCTAATCATAAATCTTTTTCAAAGTTTTATGTTAATTTAATGTAGGCATAGCTATTATCTTTTTTTTTCTTTCTTTGCAAACCACAAAATTTCCATATACACAGGAGAATTTTTGAAAAGATTATACTTCTGAAACTACACATCTCTATTTTGTGAAGCTTGCTTTTCTTTTTAAGTATATAAGAAATCAAACCTGTAGCTTTCAAAGCAGTCTTGCTTGTCCATGCTTCTCCCTAACCTTTCTTCTGTTCTATTCTCTGCATTAAAAATTATAATAAAAGATTGCTTCAAAAACTCTCTATCTTCTTATTCTTTTTTTCTGTACTATCCGTATACCTCCTTATCCTTCTACCACACCAATGGGAAAAAGAAAAAGAAAGCCCTTTAAAAAAATAGATGTAGGCAAACAGAATATTCTTGCATCAGCTGTGTCCAAAAATATATGTCTCATTCTGCATCTGCTGACTGTAAATCATAAAGCCAGTTATCATTATCATATCCATTCCCATTAGACCACCATCCTAATAGACCTTGCTACCCCTTATCTAGCCTATTATAAGAACTGCCTATCAGGTCTTCCCTTGTTTCTATGTAGCATATCATCCTCTATACTATTTTCAAAACAATCTTTCTCATTCATGCATCTGATGTTCTCATTACTCTCCTTAAAGGTATTCACTGGCTCTCTACCACCTTCCAAGTAAAGATCATAATTCCTTTCCCTCAATGTTAAGGCTCTTCACAACCTGGTGCTGCCCTACCTTTCCCATGTTTCTCATACAATACACCACCACCTACTCTATTTTCTAGTTAAACATCACTACACAATGTCCCCAAATGTACTTCATGATTCTGGATTCATGCTCTTCACTATGCTACAACTACAACTCTTCTCCACCTGCTTTCAACCCAACCCAAGTACTACCTCCTCCATAATACTTTCCCTGATCCCTGCCAACTGGCAATGGCCTTTGCTCCCTTGGATTTTGCACAGTACTTTACACTTCGAATATAGTTACCATCTATGTTTTGTGCTGTAGTTATACATATATATCATGTCCAATTATTATTGGAACAAGAAGTCTATGAGGATAGAAAGTCAATCCCATATAATCCTTGTCTATTTGGTGATCCCAACATTGTACTCTGAACGTAGTAGGTCTAATTAACTGAATTAACTATAGGAATTGCTTCAACTGGAGTGGGCTAATTGACTATCAGTGGACTCATAGTAAGGAAAAGTCCTTCAAAGTGCTTATTAGTTTCTCAGAACCCCCTTACTGTGGTGACCCACTGAACACTTACTTTTGGTGCAATGTCATTCAATCCAAAAATAATTTTTCAGTCCTATCCATACATTTAACATTACAGCCAAACTAGACTGCCAGCTATTCTTCAACTCACCCTTCCATGCATTTGTACAAACTATCGCTCCTTATCTGTCTCCAAAAATCCTAATCTTTCTTCAAAGCTCATCTCTCCCACTTTTCCCCTGTCACCTTCTCTAAATTCCACCCTCATTATTTTGGGCTTTTTTTCAGTCATCAAAAATCAGCCTTCCCTCCCTCTCACATCACCCCACCCCACTCTCCAAATGAGAAAGAAAAGAAAAGAAAACCTCTGTTACAAATAGGTACAGTCAAACAAAACAAACTTCTGTACTGATAATGCCAAAACAAAACAAACAAAATCCAACCACCATGTTCTGCGCTCTGAGTCCTTTACCTTGCTATCAGTAGGTAGTTCGTATATTTCATCATTAGTTTCATCACTAGAATTGTATATAGGTCAGAGTCCCTAATTCTTTCCAAGTTGTTCATCTTCACCATGTTGGCATCATATAAATTATTCTCTTGGTTGTGTTCACTTCACTCTTTATCAGTTTATATAAATCTTCTCAGGTTTCTCTAAAACCATCTCCTTTATAATTTCAGCATAATACTGTTTCATCATTTATATTCCATAATTTGTTCAGCCATTCCCCACTTATAGGTGATCCCTCAGCTTGCTCTTCATACCAAAGAAAAAAATTTATAAATTTTTTTGTACATCTTAAGCTAGTGTTTGTTTTGCTTAGGACAAATTGATCTCTTATCTACCCTCCCTTTAATTCTCCATTCTCCTCTTTCCCTTCTATTTCCCTGTTTAGTGAAATTTCTTTCTGTACCCAACTCTCTCTGTGTGCTTATTCTTCTCTCTTTGACTTTTTCAAAGTGAGGTGAAAGTGCCAGTGATCTTCCTTATCCCATCCTCTTTGTTTATATAGATGTCTACTTTTGTACTCTGGTTATATAAGATAATTTTCCCTTACCTTCCTTTATGTTCCCCCCAGCCCACCATAATCCTTTTACTTTGACTTTCCACTCTTCTCTTAAGATCATCAAGATACAGCAGAATTACTCCCAGGCTTTGTCTTAATTAGACTAACTCTATGAACCCTGATGGTGATAGGGTTCAGAGAGGATGCATGTATTATCTCTACTTTATGTTTCTCTTAACTCCTGTGTTTGACCTTCAAAAGTTCTGTAGAGCTATGGTCTTTTCATCAGAAATGCTTAGAAGTCCTCTATTTCATTAAAAATCTATTTTTCCTCTGTAGGATTACACTCTTTTTTTTTCATAGGTAATTGTAAGCTTAGATCCTTTGCCTTCTCGAATATTACACTACAACTTCTCTGCTCTTTCATAGTGGTGACTACTAAATGGTATGTCCTAACTGCAATTCCTCAGTACTTGAATTCTTTCTTTCTGGCTGCTTATAGTATTTTTTATTTGACCTGGAAGCTCTGCTTTGAGTCATAATATTTCTGGGAGTTTTCATTTTGAGATTTCTTTCAGGAGGTGGCCAGTGGAGCCTTTCTGTTTCTACTTTGCCCCCTAAAAATCTAAAGATTCTAAATGATCTAAGCAGTTTTCTTTTAAGATTTTTTGAAATAATGTCTAGCCTCTTTTTTTGGTCATAATGCTCAGATAGTCAAATAATTATTAATTTTTTTCTCTTCTATTTTCCAGGTCAGTTGTTTTTGCTATATGATGCCTTCCATTTTATTCTTTTTTTTTCAATCTTTTGACTTTGTTTTAATACGTTTATAGTCTCATATTGGCTTCCATGTAGTCCATTCTCATTTTTAGGGAGTTAGTTGCTAATGCAAGGTTTTGTACCTCTTGTGCCAAGCTGTTAATTCCCTTTCCAACTCTTTCTTCTAGAGCTTTCATATTGTTTTTCTTCTAACAAACTCATTTTATTTATTAAAAAAAATTTTTAATTTAAAAAAAACTCTTGCTTCATGTCTTTTAGGAATTCTAGTTAATTCTATGCCAAAATATATTTTCCTTTGAGGTTTTACTTGTAGATGTTTTGAAGTCAGTCTCTGCCTTTGTGTCTGTCACATCCCTCTCTCCAAATAGCTCTCTATGATGGGATTTTTTATTGTTTGTTTATTCTTTCAGCATACTTCCTGACTTTGGATTTGATGTTAGAGTCAGGCTCTGTGTACTTTTGAAGGAAAGGAAAGGCCTTTTTGCTGCCTTCTAGGGGCCTACAAGTTTTTAGTATTCCCAAAGTAGTCTGATTAAGGGCAAAGTATGATTTCTGCCCCTCATGTCTGAGCTCTGTAAGTTCCTGACTTGGATTTGGGTCTGAGAACAGGAAACTACTGGACTCAGCCAATATCAACTGGCAACAGTGACAGAATAGCAGTATTTCTCTTGTTCTAGAATTTCTATCCTGGTTATTCCTCTGAAGGCTTCAGACTAGGTTAGAAGCTGGAACTGAGACACCTTTCTGTTCCTGGGCTCTGAGTCACACAGCAGTTGCTTGCTTCTGGACTTTTGGGCATATAATCCATTACCTGCTTTTGGTTCCTGCCCTGGACCACCACCTTCAGGTGCATTTCTCTCTCTAGTCCATCTTAGATCTGTGACCTACAATTAGGTAGTGAGTGACAATGCTGTTTCCACATTCTATACTTGATGCCCTAGTAAGAGTCTAGCACCCATAGTCAGTTAGAAACCTTTCTTTGATCTCAAGTGCTCCTGGCCAGACCTGTTCCCATTCTCCACAGACCTCTCAGTCTGTCTCCATATGCTGACCTATGCTGGAAAAATGACTCATTATAACTTTTTCTTGGATTTCCCCATTAAGATTCAGTCTGGTACATTTTCTATATATGTTTGGAGAAGTTTAGGAGGAAGGGAGCCCAGTGTTCTGCTTCCTACTACTGTATAATCTCGGCTCCACTTCTCTCATTATCATATATACTATATATGTAATTATATCATATTATATACTCATATATGTACATGTTGAATCCCCCAGGGCAAGAGTTTTTAACTTGGTCTATGGATAGATTTCAAGGGGTCCATGAATTTAGATGAGGGGGAAAAGTTTTACTTTTCCTAATCTCTAATTGAAATTTAAAATTTCCTTCTGTTATAAATGTAGGCAACAACTGTTACTATGAGAAATGGTCCATAGGCTTCACCAGACTGCCACAGGGGACCATATTATAAACAAGAGAAAGACCCCAGTAGAAAGCAAACACCTTGAGGGCAGGGTCTATTTTTGCTTTCATTTCAGTATCCCCAGCACCTTGTACCAGACCTTATACAGTGTAGAAATTTAACAAATATTGGCTGGGTTGAATTGGATCAAATCAAGTCATATTTTATATATCCCAAGGTACTTTCTCATCTAATGACCTCATTTGTTTCTGACATCTGTATGAGGTAGACAGGGCAGGCTGTATTATCTCCATTTTCCAGGCCCCACAGAGTTAAAAAAAAACCCTCAAGGTTAAGTTGCCAGTAACAGATTTGAGACCAGAAACCAAGTCTCCTAATTCACAACCTAGGGCTTTCCTTACTACATCAATCCTCAATCCCTACCCCATCTCCCCATCTCCCCATCCATCATATTTATGGAAAGCAAACAGGTGCTTCTGACCTACAACAGGCTAGAAACCAACAGAATCATCTCTAATACCCCAAAGATATCTTCAGTTCTCACAAAATCTTCAGTCTTCTTTGGCACTGGGCATACTTCGTACCCTCCAAAGGGAGATACAACCAAAGTCCCAAAATGAAGGCTCAGTTACCTATAACCTCCTCAAGTAGAGCCAAGATCCACAAGACGGATCAGGGAACTCAGGTCCTCCTCAACTCCCTCCACCTACATGGGGTTCTGGGAAATTGAGAGGTGGTAGATAGAAGAGCCAGCTATAGATTTGTGGTCATTAATCATAATCCTTCCTGTGCCTCTGGCTTGCTGAGGTGACGTTTGACAGAAATTTTCTTATCTGTTATGCGGAGGAGATATAAATTGATCACTGTGGGGTATATCACACAGCTGCCTGCAAAAAAGCTTTCAAAAATAACCAGAGTGAAAGTGATGACAGTGATTACAGAGTAGGGGAAAGGTCCTTATTCTCCCTTCAGGTAGCCAAGTTTTCACTAGGCATCTCCAATTGTTGGGGCATCAAGCAGACACTTAGATGGGTTTTGTTGGCTCCATTTCCAGATCCACGCTGGTCACCTGTACATCTCCTCCTGTCTCTTCACTCCATGCTGGCCATGTGCATCACCTCTTGAACTGAAACAAAGCACTAGGGCTGAGCTCAGCTCTTCTCTCTTTCTTCCTATAGTCAGCTCACATCTTTCCTGGAAGAGTAGGTCAGAGAAAGTCATCAAGCATTTTGACTGGGAAGACTCTTCCTGTGAGTTGATTTAGAGTATATGGAGTGGGGGAACTAGAAATTTCTTTCCCTCCAGCTCTTATTGGCTAGAAGCTTCAGGTAGAAAGAATAAGTGGAGAGAATAACCAAGTTTTAAAGAAATTCACTCATATCCCAGTGGCCTTGGGATGGCTTTATGTTAAATGACTATTAACATGTATATAGATCTAAAAATAGGAATGACTATTCATTTTTTTCTCTGATCAATCATGGATTTCAAGCTGGAAGGGACCTTGGAGGTCACTGAGTCCAATTCCTTCATTTTACAAATGAAGGAGAAATGAGGTAATGGATTTGAATGGTTAGGACAGAGCAAAATAAAGTAAATCCCCTAGTTGTCTGGGTGAGAGATAGAGGATAAAGAAAGCATTTTGGAGAAATTCTGGAAGATCTGAAGTCCAAGAAGCAGAGCTTGGGATGGGAGGCAGAGCAGTCTGGGCCAAGGGATGGGACAATTGATAAGCATCCTGATGGAGGGATTCTAAGGACCAGAGGATCTTAGGGAAACAGCCTGGAGGTGGAGAAGAAAGAGGAGGTAGAGAGAAAAGCCAGTGCTAGGGGCACACCAATCTTAGAGTCAGAAGAGCTGGATTTGACCCTACTTGCCGTCTAAATGTAGTCAAGGCACTTAACTTCTGATTGCCTCAGTTTCTTCAGCTGTAAATTGGGGAGAAGAAAAAGGAAGAAACTAAGCATCTCTATGGCAGCTGCTGAGTGGCAGGCACTGTACTAAGCATGTTGAAAATGTCATCTCATTTGATCCTTACAACACCTCTCAGAGGTAGGTGCTCTTATTATCCCGTTGCCCAGAGCCCCCTAACTAGTAAGGGCCTAAGGCAGGATTTAAATTCAGGTCTTCCTGACTTCAGGCCCAGTGCTCTATCTACTGTACCATCAGCTTCCTGGGGGATTGGGAATAATAACACTATTTTTACCGCCTAACTCAAGTGTATGGAAAGTTCATTATAAACCAAAACACTACATAAAGCAGGAGGGGGAAAAATTACTTTTGTCCCTATTATTATAAATAGAGCATCCAGATCCCTCAGAGCTTAAGGGAGAGCATGACCTGCAATAGAAGGAGCCTGGATAGAGGCCTCCAAACCCCAGGGGTCTCTGAAGTGAGACCAAAAGATCTCAGAATTTAGAATTTAATGGGTCTTTGGAGACTGATTCTGTCTATCCTGACTGAGGTCCAAGTCAGGGAAGGACTCAGATCTACATCTTTGACTCCAAATTGAGCTGTGATCCATGTTTCTCTTTCCTAGGGACAAGGCCCTGGATGAAACCTAAGCCTGAGCTTCTTTACTCTTACTTCCTTCCTTACTCTTCCTTCCTTCCTTACTTTACTTCCTTCCCTCTTCCTAGGGAGAGAAAGAAGATGACTAGTGGAAAGGGGTTTTGGTATGGATGCCTCACTGCAAGGAGGTCCATGAAGGAGAAGGACTCCCTCCCAAGAAGGGCCTCCCCAGTTTTGAAAGGATGTATTAGGGGACTGAGAAGGAAAGCAATAATTCTAGGGCTGGATGAAGGAAATTAAGTTCTCTGGTTATTAAAAAAGTGACTGGAAACAAAGGAACCTCCGTCTGCTTTCCTTTCCAGCTCCTGACAGGGCTGCAGGCTACAAGCAGAGGAGTAGATGGAGGCGGTGGTGATGTCAACCCTAGAGTTAAGTAAGCCTAGGAACTGATAACATCAACAAGCATTGAGGTTTGCTTTGGGTAAGGTGACTCATCCAGGATGGGCCACACAATCGCGGAGCAATTACTGCTTTGCCCATTCTGCCCAGTGTGTGGGATTGGGGAAGAAGAGGAGGGGCCCCCGGGG
>CM053595.1:253256455-253273430 GCA_028646575.1 Pseudocheirus occidentalis | reverse complement strand
CTGCTAACCAGGACCACATGGTTCTCTTTAACATTAAAGGTACACTCTGTTCCTCCACTCCTTCTCAGGTGGGGGAGGGGGGAGAAGAGGGGCTCCCTCAGTCCTTCTTACCCCCAGGTATGAAGCGGCCCTTCTTCCTCACCCTTTAACCTGAAAGATGCCCCTCTCCTTCCCTAGGTCTCATCTCCCTATTCTCTAGCTCCTACAGTTAATGCCTTCTCCAAACCCTTAGTGCTCTCCTTCAGGGAAAGATATGCTAAGTAACCCCTTCAGACTTGCAGGGTTAAGGACCTGGGGAATGGAGGAGTCAGAAGATCTGGGATAAAGACCATCTTTACCATTACTAGCTACATGACCTTGCACATGTTCTTTAATCTCTTTGACTCTCAATATTCTTCATTTGAAATATATATACATAGGATATTTATTCTCTTTGCCTCTCAGGATTTTTATGAAGACTCTTATATCCCAAAGTACCACACAAAATCTCAGGCACTGTTGTTGTTAGTATTAGAATTACCACTTTGCCCGGAAGGATGTTTCACCTTGAAAAAGCAGCCTGGGAAGATCCATGCTTAACCCAAAGTAATGAATATCTAAGTATTAGCCTCAAAAGGAAGGGACCTTGGAAAGAAGGAAGGAAGGAAGGAAAGAAAGAAAAAAACAGGCATTTATTAAATACCTATGTACCAGTCACTTCACTTCACAAATATTATTTCATTTGATGCTTGTAACAACCCTGGGAGGTAGGTGCAATTATTATCCCCATTGTACAGCTGAGGAAACCAAAACAGAGTATAAGTGACTTGCCCAAGGTAACACAACTGACTCCAAGTCCTACACTCTATTCCACTGCATCCTTTTACAGATGAGAAACAATTCTCTTCTCCGAAGAGGTAAAGGGATTTGGGCAAGTTAAACTTGGCAAGTCAGGTGTCCAGCTTAAGTCTTCTAACTCCCAGCCCAGAGCTCCTTCCCCTAAACGGTGTTGATCGCCTCTCTGATGAGGGGAATGCTTGCTCCAGCCCGCCAGAGGTTTCCTCAGAGATCACAGCCACCCCACCTCAGCTGTGCAGAAGTAAGGCTTCCTCAGTACTGAAAGCATGGCTGGTCAAAGTCAAGGCCTTTTCCTCAGCTCCCTCTTTAAGGCTTCCAAAAGTGCAGAGCCAAGGTGCTGACACTAGAAGAACTCTGGGGGCCTCACAATAAAACAGCCCACAAGGCAAGTCCCACTGGCTCAGGACCCAGTCTTAGCGCTCTTCAGAGTCCTTTAAATATCACACTTGCCACCAAGCACTCAACTTCCTCTTGGAGTTTTTGGTACATTGCTCTTCCTTCCTTCCTCCTTCAGGTTCCAATTCTGAGGTAAACACCATCCCCCACCCACCTACACACAGAGCCAACCAACTTGGGGGCAGCACAGACCACCTCCCCACTCCCCAGGGAGAAGAGGGGGGGAATCTAGAGCAAAAGTTCTTGACCTTTCTAATATCCTGTACTTCTTCATCAATCAGGTGAAACCTACTGAGCCCTTCTTCAAACACTGCTTTTTTAAATCATAAAGTAAAACACACAAAAAAAAATTACAAAGAAAGTCAATTTTGGTGAAATCATTATCAAAATATTTTTTTAAAAACATGTTTATAGACCCCAAAGTTAAGAATCCTTCTCTAAGAGAAACAGTAAAGAAATAGGGGCCTGGAGCGAATTCAATTCAACAAATTTAGTTAAACATCTATTATGTGCTAGGTATAGTGAATAACCCATCAAAAAGGCTGAGTAGGTTCACCGAGTTTCCAAGCTTGGCCTAGGGTGGGGAGTCAGAAAGAGAATACACATTCCTGGGCCTCAGGGAATTTAGCATCACTCTGGAAAAACAAGACAGGATTAGGCATATACAAGCCAAATAGTAAGCAGTCCAAACTCTGAAATTGTTTTTGTTTTGTTTTTTAGTATTTTATTTTTCCAATTACCTGATGCTGAATTTGTAAAGAGCTCAGAGGAACCCACATTTCCAGACTGTTTCTTGTACTCCACTTTCCCACCCTCTACCACATAGCTGATCAGGCCTGTTCACTGGTCTCCCTAAATTCCAATCTCCCACCTTCACACTCATCCACTGCATGGAATCACCCTTCCTGGAATGCCCTCTTCCTTACTTCTGCCTCTGCATCCCCTCTTGCCTTGAGGTTGAGTTGAGGGTAATCAGGGTAATCAGAATTAGTTTGAGCTGAGATTCCATCTCCTATGTGAAACTAATTCTGATCACCCTAGTTGCTAGTGCCTTCTCTAAAATTATTTTTGCATTATCTTCTCTGAGTATATGCTGTTTCCCCCAATAGAAGAGTCTTTGAGGGCAGAGACTGGTTCTTTTTTTTGGGGGGGGGGGTGTCTTTTTAACCCCAGAACCTTGCATCATTTCTGGCATGTGCTTGGTGCTTAATACATGCTTGTGATCCTAGTGCCCGGATGTTGTTGTTCTTCAGCTGTTTCAGTTCTGTCTGATTCTTCGTGACCCCCATTTGGGATTTTTCTTGGCAAAGACACTGGAGTGGTTTGCCATTTCCTACTCCAGCTCAGTTTTACAGATGAGGAAACTGAAGTGAACAGGCTTAAGTAATTTGCCCAAGGTCACACAGCTAGTAAGTGTCTGAGGCCAGACTCACCCTCCTGATCCTCATCTTCCAGGCCTATCCAGGCTCTATTCATCTCATCATCTAGCTGCCCATTGGTATAGATCTTTAAAACAACAGGGCTGATAATACAGATTCCTAAATACCCCATAGCTCAGGTCAAAATAACCTTGAGGGCCACCTGGTCCAGTCTCAGGGGGAAAAAACTTGATAGAGAGGGCATAGAGGAAAGTGACCTTTGGCCTTATCACTCTTCATCTGTCCCCTTGACCTCCAGTCTGGGCCTTTCCTCTCTTCTTCTCCTCCATCCTGGGTTCCAATGATGAGCAAGCTAGAGCCTTGAGCCCCCACTGACATCTACTCAAGATTTATAACACTGAGCCTAGCGTTTGTCTGTCGGTGTGGGGGCCATGGAGAAAAGGGAGAGTTCAGGTTTGTTTGTGTATGTGCGTCTGCATACACGTGTCTGTCCTTGCAGAGAGGGATGTTGTACCTGTGTTTTCCTGTTTGTGCTAGGGGTGGAAAGGGGTGTCAAGGGTATAGATGTGGAGAACTGTGTCCTGTCCCACCTGACCCAGAACCCACAAAGAACATGACACCTTTGTTCTGATCAGCACCTTTGACAGCGGCTTCCTCCAAACCACAGGCCACGTCAGCTGCGTGTGCAGCCCCAACAGAAAGGGTGCGTGTCTGCGGTGAGGCGCATGTGCCGGCCCCCGTGTGCACCTCGAACTTTGTTCCCCTGGTGGGGGAGCGGTGTGGAGGAGGAGATCAAGGCAGGAAAGACCCAGATCATCTAGAAAGTGGAGAGAGAGAGGACTGGTGATAAGTGATGAGACATAGAGACCTAAGAGCCCAGGCCACAGCCTTGTTTTGGTTTTTTAGGCAGGATAGGGATCTCTGACCTCAATGACGTTTGTTTCCCCCGACTGTGTCACACTCTGAGAGGTTTGGAACTATCCTTCTCCTCTGCCCCCACCCCTGAAAGAAAGAGCCCTTTGGTGTCACTGAAGCTATAGGCTTTTCTAGCTTTCCTTCCTCCAGTCAAGTTTCAGCCTGGATCAGGGGATCAGACAAGGTTGACATAGATTGACCAGAAAACTTCCCAGCAGGCTCAGCACCCCACAGGAGCAGGACAAAAGCACATTGATTTCACAAGAGGAAAATCCATGCCTGCAGTAATCCTGATCATGATGCAAAGTGTCCCCAAAGTCTTAGTGCAATGTTAAGCTTTAATGCATCCCTGAGTATATCACTCTCCAAGAGGATTCTTTGGTTCCTCCAGAATTTTCAGACAAAAGGATGCCTCCTTGGGGAGTACAAAAGAAGGAAAGGATGCTGCACCTGCCCTGAAGAAGAAGCTCTCTCTCTCTCTCTCTCTCTCTCTCTCTCTCTCTCTCTCTCTCTCTCTCTCTCTCTCTGCCAGACTCATGCTCTCATAAAATAGTGAAATAACTATACAGGGCAACATATGAGTAACTTCCAGATTGTCTGGAACAGACAACGTGTAGTGTAGGAGTTTGAAGAAGATACAGATCAGTATGGTCTGGAGATGGTCAGGGAAAGCTTCCCAGAGGAAACAGAGTTAAACTAGGCCTTGAAGGATGAATGAAAATAATAACAGCTCACACTGAGGTATGATAGTAAGGCCTAATTCAATGGGAAGGGTATTGGAAAGGATTTGGAGTCAGAAGCTCTTGGTTTGACTCCCAGACCTGGTTTGAAATGAAGCCTTCCAGTTGTTAGCTGTGTAATCTTTCTGGGTCTGGGTTTCCTTGTGTGTGTAGTGAAGCTGTCCCCTACATGTAACCTGGGGGTGTCATTGAGTGGCTCAGAGAAAGGTATCTCTAAAAGAGGAATACACATATAGCCCCAGCTTAGTGTTCTTCCCCCACCCTCCTCCAAGGCACAGTTTAATTCCTGACAGAAAGGGAAACAGGAGATTGAGGTCAGTAAGGGCCACTCTACTCTCCTCAAAGAGAGGAGGTACTGGGCTAGAATTATATCTATCTGCTCCACTAAAAAGTCTTAGTCTAGAGCAAGGGTTCCCAAACTTATTTGACCTACTGCCCCATTTAAAAAATTATTCAGTGCCCCCCCTGGAAATCTACTTTATTTAAGCCTTTAATATTTTTTAAATTTGTGTCATTATAATTTTTTAAATGACACACCTTAAATTTAATAATTTATTGTAAATTTGTGGGGTTTTTCCTGCACTGAAATTTTGATGGTGCAATATTGCATTATGTAACCATATGGTATTATATTGTAAACAAATCATTACTCGCACATATTCCTGCTAATACACGCTGGACTTCCTGACAATTCACAACACATTTGCCTGCCAACACTTGCTTGTTAAGACCTGTCAGCAGATTTGACCACTGGTGGGTTATAACTTGTATTTTGTGTGTTTATTTGGAAAATAATGTAATCACTATGACTTTAACTCTGTTACACAACAGATAAAACATATACTAATAGTTTTTCAAAATTTTCTTCTCTTCTTTCCTTATGCTTCCACTACTCCCTTATTTTTATTCAATTGCCCAGATTGCTTTGAGGCTACTATCGTCTCCCCTGCCCCATTGTTCTAGTGATCCCAAGAGGCTAGTATTGCCCACTTTGGGAACATCTGTTAGAGGATGTGATTTTCAAGTCCCCGCTAACTTCTAATGGCAATTTCATTATTGGGAAAATAGATTTATGTACAAGATTTATATCCAAGGTTTGGTTCTTTTCCCACCAAATCCTAGTTCCACAATAAACATATATATCAAATAGCAAAGAAACCTATTTATCTAAGTCAATAACATAACAGAAATTAGAGAAAGTATACATAAAAGAATACACACACACATACATATGATACAGTACAGAATGAATTCAAAATGAATTAACATTTATTAAGTGCCTACCATGTGCCAGGTACTGTGCTAAGGATACAAAAAGAGGCAAAATACAATTCCTGCCCTGACGGAGCTCCTCCCTCATTGGAATCAAGGTAACAGCTCAATCAAGACATAGAGTCCCAGAACTCAACCAAAGGGGAAAGTTCCCCAAAGTCTCTAGTATAACAAGCTGAGAACAGGGACATGATAGAGATTGCTTGCTCCTCTCGTGTCACCTTCTTTTCAGTCTTATTCTCCTTTTAGGAGTCTGAAGGGGGTTTGGTATCATCTATTTTCTCTCCTGAAGCTGGACACCAGAAGTGGCCAAAGCTATTGCAGAGACCTAAGAGAGTGAAGGACCAGAAGAAACCCAAATCTCACCAACTCTGCCCCATCCCTCACTCAGGCCCAGGGCACCAATCTTCACCAATGAGAAGAAAGTCCCATACCAATTGGTTTTGGGGTTCAGATTACACCTGCAAAATAAATAAATAAACAAACAAACAAATAAGGAAATAGGCCAGATCAGATGGCCTCTGCAGTCCTTAAATCTATGATCCTTCGGTTAACACGGTGTAATATTTTTACAGAAGGAGATAGAGAAAAGGTCATTCCTCGATTTCTTGCACTTGACATTCTACCCAAACTGGCCTACTAGCATTTCTCTGCACTTGAAATTCCATCTGCTGTCTCCGTGCTTTCACACAGGCTGTCCCGCATTCCTGGAATGTTTCCTCTCCTCACCTCGGCCTCACAGAGTATCTCCCTCCCTCAATGCTGAGCTGAGGTGACACTTCCTCCCTGACCCTACCACCCCAGTTGTTAGCTCTCTTCCTTCTCAAATTACCTTGGATTTACTTCACGTGTACATATGTTGTATTCCTCTAGAACAGGGGTTCTTAACCCAGAGTCCAAAGACCCCCTACGAGAGATTTCAGGGGGTCTGAGAACTTGGATGGGAAAAAGACATCTTTATTTTTACCCCCCTCTAATTAAAATTTTGCATTTCCTTCCATTATTTTGAAGCATTCTTATAAGGGTACTTATTTTACTTGATTATGCATATTTGTTACAAAGATTCTGTTTTTCTTCTCTTTTGAGAGAGAGAAAACTGACTTTTGTTAATAAAACTGGTGAGAGGAAGGATTAAGACTTTATTAAGCAAGCACTTCATGTCATGCTAAGTCCTTTACAAATATTATTTCACTTGATCCTCACAGTAACCATGGAAGGTAAATGCTATTGTTGTTCCCATTTTTACAGCTGAGGAAACTAAGGCAGACAGAGATTAAGTAATTTCTCAGGGTCACACAGCTGGTAAGTGACTGAAGCTAGATTTGAACTCAGGTCTTCTTGCCTCCAGACCCAGTGCTCTATCTGCCTCACCACCTGACAGGTGACATGTGAGTTATAGTTATTCTGCCCTCCTGACATCTCCTTCTCTCTTCTGATACAGTAGTCTCCCTGGTGTAGGACCTCACCATCTCACCCCTAGACTCTAGTTGGTCTTTCCCCCCTTGGTCTGTCCTTTGCTCAGTTGCCAAAGTGATTTCCCTAACACACAAGTCTTACCGTGTCATCCCCTCTACTCATTACTATGAGAAGAGATCATGGGTGTCATTCAACAGACTTCCAAAAGGGGCCACAACACAAAAAAGGTGGGGGATTCCTGTCCCAGAAGAATAGAAGGCCAAAGCTGTTTTCATCTTTGTCTCTGTATTCCCTACAGCCTAACACAGTGCCTTTCACAGAGCAAGTATTTAATAAGTATTTATTGAGTCTAGTTGATTCCCTATGAGAGAGGCCTTTATTTGCCAACAGATGGGAAGAGTATCCCTCCCCACCCTTGCAGCAACTACTTCCCTCATCGTTTATAACCTAATCTTGAAAAATGAAGAGAAAAGGAATCCTGTTCACCTCTCACATCTTGCTTCCCTTTCCCAGGGTCTTTGCTGAAGAGCTGAAAGTATACTTGGGCTACTTCATGAGCAGGGGCAAAATCAACCCCTGTGGTGGAAGACAGGCCAGGTTTTACTAAGCAGATCCTTGCCTTAGTCATTTCCAGAATCAATAGCTCTTTGCAAATACAGGATGCCCCAAAAGTCTTAGTATTGTAGTAAAAAATAAAATAAAATAAAAGATTAAAAGCTACACTAAGACTTTTGGGATACCCTGTCTAGCTCCTTGAGCAGAGTAATGAAGAATATAAGAAGAATAAAAAGGATGTGAACAGAAATTATTTCTAGTAAATCTTTTTGTGGTGTCAAAGAACTGGAAACTAAGTATGCCCCCAACCAACTGGAGAATGGTGGAACAAAAATATAGTATATGAATATGATGGAATATTATCAAATCATAAGAAATGAACAAAGGGGGTTTCCAAAAAACCTCAGAAGGTTTGCATGAACTGATGCAGAGTAAAATAAGCAGAAGCAAGAGAACAATCAATACAGCAACAACTTTAAAACTCTGATAATATATTGACCAACCACATCTCCAAAGGATGGATGATGTAGCATGACGCCCCTCTCCTGATACAGGTGATGGACTCAGGGTGCAAACTGAGGAAATATATTTTCAGACATGGCCGGTGTAGTCACTTATTTTGCTTAATTATGCACAGTTGTTACAAGAGTTTTGTTTTTGTTTTTCTTTCATTTCATAGAGTAGAAAGAAAGGATAGAATAAGGGCCAGGGGTGGGGAACCTACATCCTCAAGACCACATGTGGCCCTCTAGGTCCTCAAGTGTGGACCTTTGACTGAATCTAAACTTCACAGAACAAATTCCCTTAATAAAAGGATTTATTCTATAAAATTTTGACTCAGTCAAAGGGCTGCAACCAAGGACTTAGAAGGCCACATGTGGTCACAGGGCCACAAGTCCCCCACCCCTTAGAAAACCTCTCCCCCACCAAAAAGAAAAGAAAAGAGAAAAAGAATCATTGACGGATTAAACAAAAAAAAGTTCACAGCAAAGACCTGACCAGAATCACAGATAAGGACAAATTTGAAAGTTAGATGATAAATGTATCATATATTTTAAAATATAAATAAAGTGAACATAAAAGAAACTCACAGGTTCACATACAATCCTTTTATACACACACACACACACACACACACACATATATGAAAATACTCATTTTATCTGACTTGTGTTAAGTTCAGAATTTTAAAAAAGTTTTAAAAACAGTAAGGATGGGAGTAGTAGGGCAAAACCTGGAAGGAACACAGTTTCAGCCCCTAGTAAGTTAGAAAACCTAAACAGTCCTGCCTCTGATGCTTATAATTTGTGTGACCTTGGGCAAATCAATTTACCTTTATGGATCTCAATTTCCTCATCTGTAAAAGAAGTTGGCTTCTAAGAATCCTTCAATTCAAGGGGGAATCATTAGTCAGTATCCTGCTTAAGGCCCTTCCAGGAAGCCCCCTGGGATTACTCTACACCCCCACACATACCTCCCCCCACCCCCCCACACCTCCACACCCCCCACCCCACCCCCGTGGAGCTCTCTTCCAGCAATTAGACTCTCTACCCCTTAATCTTACAGTGCCTTGTATTGATTCACAGTTGTTTTCCATCCTCTCCAAGGCCATAAAATAATTCCTCTCAGTCCTCCCCAAAGCCAAGCATTGGTTATACAGTGGATTTCAGTATAGACTTGAGGAATGTTAGGACTGGAAAACACTGGTGAACTTATCTTGTTCAGCTCCGTCTTTCTACAAATGAGGAAACTGAGACCCAGAGAAATTACATGACGTTCCTAAGGCAGGGGGATGCTGAGCCAACTTGAGTGGGTTCCAAATCCTATTGTGAAATTTTCTGTGTGAGCATTGACACCACAGAAATTGGCAAATAATACAAAACAGGGTTTGATTTATCCTGTTGTTGCTTGCCTAGACTTAAGAAAGTGATAGGGAAAATGTTAATCATGCTGATTAAACGAAAAAGTGTGTCTGGCATACATTGTGGAGAGGTAGTTGTTAAACATTTACCAGGATGCCAAAGCCCAAGGTCACAGAAGAAGTTAACAAAAGCTTTGGGGGATGGATTTGATTGAATTGAGCTGAACCGAAGTGAATTGGGAGGGACAAATAGAGGCTGACAGTGGTGGGGAAGGAGAGGAAAGAAGCAGGACTATACTTAGGGCTGTATACTTCATGTGGTCTGTGTGGAAAGCATAGACTCTGCAAAACTCAGAAACAGGTAGAGGAACAGAGTCAGAGAAAAACAGAGGGGGGAGAGAGAGAAAGAGAGAAAGGGACAAGGATAGAAAGAGTGAAGACCAAAAAAACAAAAGAGAGAGAGAGAGAGAGACTCACACATAGAGCCCCAGTTCACTGTGCAGCCTGGCTCAGCCCCCCTGGGGACACACGTGGGCTGCACGTTTCCATACCTTATGCCAGGCCTGCCCTTGGAGGCTGCTGTGTCTGTGATGCGGTCAATGAGCCCCACCAGACAGGGCCTCTGGCAGAACTAGAGAGATGTGTAGGTGGGGGAGTGGAAAGAAGCAGAAGTCAGGCCAAACATCTGAAACCCATCAGGCCTTCTTTCTCCTCTTTCCTCTTCTCGGGATCCAGCTCAGCTAGGGCAACTTAATTGCTGTTGGCCCAGCCCTCCCTTCCATTCTCTCCCTAGGAAGGGATGGAGCCTCAGCTGGCAGAGAAAGAGGAAGGGGGCTAGAAGGGGGAGAGGGCCGGAGAGAGGGAGGAGATGATGACTTAAGGCCTGGTTTCCAGAATAGTGGGGAAACTGAAATTTCTCAACTCTAGAAGACCCACTCAGGTCCTCTGATAAAAGGCCTTGGTTAATTGAAGGTCTGGGATCATCTGAACATCAGCCAGCTTCCTGACCCTCTAGGTCAGGCAGATTGGCTTTCTGAGAGCTTACAGGGCAGCCAAAGTGTCCTTCTTTTGGGACAGAATAGTTTTAACAGGTTAGGAACTTACTTCTTTACTTCCATTAAAGTATCAAAGGATCTGGAGCTATAGAGCATTTGGCCTAACCCCTTGTAGATGAAGAGCTAAGGCCCAGAGAGATTCAAGTGACTCATACACAGGAACAGGGAGAATAAAAAATAGGGTGTGAATTCCCACTCTAGTTTTCTTGTCCCAAATACAATGCTCCTTTCCCAACCACTGTGTTCTAGGAGTACAAGACAGTGAAAAGAACAATGCCTCTGTAGCCAAAGGTCCTGGGTTCAAATGCTGCCTCTATGGAAGCTTTGGGAAGGTCATAACCTTCCTAGATTTCAGTTCTTTCATCTGTACTTGGACTAGAAGACCTCTAAGGTCCCTTCCAAATCAAGATCTATGATTCTATGAACTCTTCTCAAATGCCCCTGACACCCCTCAGGGACCTCAGACCAAGTCAACAAGCTTTTGTTAAGCACCTACTAGATGCTTATCCCTATGTGTTAGGGATGCAATGAAAGGCAAAAGACAGTATTAATGAAGGAGATAATATATAGACAACTGCATACAGAATAAAATGGAGCTGTTCTCAGAAAGAAGGCACTGAGACTTCTGGGGGCAGAGCCAAGAGGGTGGAGTAGAGAGGCATTCAGTCAAGTTCTCCCAACATTCCCCTCTAAACAGCTTTAAAATAACACCTCCAATCAAATTCTGGAGTGGCAGAGCCAACAAAAGGTCAGAGTGAGACATTCTTCCAGCCCAACACAACCTAGGAGATTTGGAAGAGAGATCAGTAACATGGAGGTGAAGGCTGGCCCAGAGTCCATGTGGATAAAACACCAGTGGTGGGATCAGGTGCTGGAGACAGAAGCAATAGAAGCTTTAGAAGCTCTCAAGCCAGAGACACCAAGGGAACCTGGCAACTGGTCAGAGAGAAATTACAGGGGACTCCTATTCTGACATTAGATGTAGGACTGGACACTGTTTGGCAACACCATTGCCTATACCCAAGTTCAAGGGTAGAGAGGAGTACATTTGGTCAAGAGGGAGTGGAAGCCCAGAGGGGCAGTATCACTTCTGGCCCCAAGGATCAGGCACCCTGAAGAGTAGTATCATTTCTAGTCCCAAGGGAGGAAGGGCCCTGAGGAGCACATTGATTTGTAATCCCCAGAGATCAGGGGCCCTTCCTGGGTAAGGACAAGAGTACAGACAAAGAGAGCAGTGACCACACCTCTCCCCAGATCATGCCTCCTGAGAAGCACCAAAAACTTCCAGACCCCAGAACTAGCTCAGCAGTACAAAAACCCTGAAGTTTAAGAAAGAACTTCTTTCCCTTCTCCACCTCCTTCCCCCACTCCTAGCCCAAGAACAGAGCCCAAAATTTTCATAAAGTTCAAAATAAAGGAATACAGTGGAAAAATGAGCAACAACAGAAAAAGAATGTAACCATAAAAATCTCCTATGGTGACAGGAATGATTAAGACACACTCAGAAGAAGACAATGAAGTCAAAACAGTTATAAGCAAGGCCTCAAAGAAAAAGGTGATATGGATATAAGTGAGAATTCCTAAAAGAACTAAAAAGTTATTGTCAAACTCAAATAAGAGTAGTAGAGGAAAAAATATACAAAGAAATGAAAGCAAAGGAAGAAAATTATGAAAAGATATAACAGCTCAGTAAAAGAGGCACAAAAAATAATGAAGAAAATAACACCTTATAAAACAGAACTGGCCAAATTGAATAAGAAGTACAAAAAAATCACTGATGAAAATAACTTCTTGAAAATCAGAACTGGCCAAATGGGAAAATAAGTATAAAATATCGCTGTAGAAAATAATTTCTTAAAAATTAGAATTGGGAAAGTGGAAGCTAAAGACTTCATAAGATAGCAAGAAACAATGAAACAAAGTCAAAAGAAAGAAAACATAGGAAAAAATGTGAAATATCTCATTAGAAAAACAACTGACATGGAAAATAGATCAAGAAGAAATAATTTAAGAATTATTGAAGTATCTGAAAGCCACAATCAAAAAAAAATAACCTAGACAAGATTTTTCAAGAAATTATTGAGGAAAACTGTTCAGATAAGCTAGAACTAGAGGGCAAAATAGTAATTGAAAGAATCCTCCAATCACCACCAAAAAGGGATCCCAAAATGAAAACTCTCAGGAATATTAAAGCCAAATTTCAGAACTCACAGGTCAAAGAGAAAATTCTTCAAAAAGCAAGAAAGAAATCATTCAAATACTATGGAGTCGCATCAGGATCACACAAGATTTAGCAGCTACCACACTAAAGCAGTGGAGGACTTGGAATATGATATTCTGGAAGGCAAAAAAGCTGGGATTACAATCAAGAATAACCTACCCAGCAAAATTGAGTACAATCCTTCAAGGAGAAAAATGGATAATTAAGAAGGTTAAGGAACCCTATCCTAACATATTCTGAAGCAGACATCATAGAAAAGAGGTAGATCTGATACCAAAAAGAGAACTCAGTTGAAAAAAGACGACTGATTCTCATGAAGAAAATTTGGATGGTACAATAACAAAGTATCAAAATGAGGAAGGAAAGAAGAGATTGTCTTAAGCAGCCCATGTGATTGAATATTTTTAAATCAGATTTTAAAAGAAAGTAGACTGGTAATGAAATCAAGAAGAGCTAAATGAGAACAGATACAAAAGAACATACAGGCCACTGAGAATAGTATCAGGATTAAAGCCCAGTCTAACCTGGAGTTCTTGAAGAATATTAAGGAAATGATAATGAGAGAGAGAGAGAGAGAGAGAGAGAGAGAGAGAGAGAGAGAGAGAGAGAGAGAGAGAGAGAGAGAGATTTTATGGTATGTTGGAATGGAAAAGAAAAATAACAAGAAAGATATAGGCCAACTCCTAGAGGTGAATGAATGAGATAAGGATAAAGGTGATGGGGAGAAGGCAGAACTACTCAAATCCTATTTTGCTTCAGATTGTAAGGAATAAAACACAAATTATCAAATAGGGAATTTAAATCCAGTAAAAATAAAACAGTAAGCTGTCCTAAATGAATTAAAATCCTGAAGCTCAGTTGAACTAGATGCCAGGGTACTGAAAGAACTTGTTGACATGATTGATGAGCTACTCTCCTTGATCTCTAAGGAAGCAGTGAAGGGGAAAGAGCCATAAGACTGGAATGGTACAAATGTTCTCCTGGTTTTCCCAAAGGGGAAGAAGGTAAATTCTCCAAATGATAGCTTAGTGAACTGAACTTTGGTTCCTGAGAAAATTCTTACAATGAATTACTAAAGGGATGTTTTGTGAGCATTTATAGTCAGAACAGTTAATGCTTCTATAACTCTTTAAGGAGGCAGTGGCACAATGGAAAAATGGAGTTAGAGGACCTTGTTTTGAATCTCAGCTCTGCCACTCATTATTCTTGTGACCTGGGGTGAGTCACTTAACCTTGCTGGTCCTCAGTTTCTTCATCTGTAAAAACGAAGCAGAAGTAGAACTAGATGTCACCTAAGGTCCCTTCCAGCTCTAAAACTATGATGCTAAGTTTTGCAAAGCCCTTTCCTCATAATAACCTTGTTAAATAGAGTGTATGCATTTTGTATCCTCATCTTACCCATGAGAAAACGGAGGCCTAGAATCTTCAAAGCATGTTTGCCCAGTTAGGCAACCCAAGGGTTTAAAATCTAAGACCAGCACTCTCATCACTGTACCACAGGAGGATTTTTCAGTTTGTAATTATAAAAGCATACTTCTCTGAGGTCAGGGGTCTGGGCAGCCAGCTACAAAGAAGAAAGGGCTCACTCTGGAGGCAGGAGAGCTAGGTTCATATCCTGCCTCTGCCACTTCCTGCCTGTAGGACTTTGGGAAAATCATTTCGCTTCCTTAAGCCTTCAAGTATAAAATGAAGATGGGCTAGAAAGACCTCTGAGGTGCTTTCTTGCTTCCTGTCTTTGATGCTGTGATCCAATGACCTTTTGAGGTTCCTTCCAGCTCTATGTATCTATTACCCACAAAATTGATCTACAGAATAAAAATTGAAGAGAAATCCAGGGACTGGAGGAAAGGATCAAGTTATTGTCAAGTTTATTATGAATCAAATAGCCAGGAGAGTTTTTCCAAGTATGCAGACCAATAGCATTTCCAAAGGGTCACTTAGAGAGGAGGTGATAAGGAGGGTGACATTTTTGACTACTCTATATGTCAATGATGACAAGGATTTAGGGATCATGAGTACCTCACGTGTAGTAGGAACTTCAAAAGCCTTGATATAACTCATTTGTGGAAGCTAGGGGCACAATGGATAGAGTGCTGGGCCTGGAGTCAGGAAGGCTCTTTCTGAGTTCAAATCTGACCTCAGACACTTACTAATTGTGTGATGACAGTGAGTAAGTCACTTAACCCGGTGTGCCTCAGTTTCCTCATCTGTAAAATGAGATGGAGACAGAAATGACAAATCACTCTAGTATCTTTGCCAAGAAAACCCCACATGGGGTCACAGAGAGTTGGACATGCCTGAAAAGACTGAACAGCAACAAAAATAAATCATTTAGGGAAAGTAGAGAGTATGTGAAAGAATAAGTCACAGTCATAGAATTTCAGAGTTGGAAGAGAAGGGAATAGGGGGAATAAATAAATATTTATTGAACATCAATTATGTTTCAGGCACTGTTAAGTGGTTTACAAATATTACCTCATGGGGCGGCTAGGTGGCGCAGTGAGTAGAGCTCACTGGAGTCAGGGGGAACCTGAGTTCAAATATGACCTCAGACACTTGACACACTTACTAGCCATGTGACTTTGGGCAAGTTGCTTAACCCCAATTGCCCTCCAAAAAGCAAAAAAACAAAAACAAAAAACAAATATTACCTCATTTGATATTTACAACAACCCTGGGAGAAAAGTGCTATTATTATCTTTATTTTACAGTTGAGGAAACTGAGGCAGAGAGGCAAAATGAATTGTCCCTAGTCACACAGTAAGTGCCTGAAAATGGATTTGAACTCAGGTCTTCCTGAATCTAGGACCACCACTCTATCCACAGCACTACTAGCTGCCTCTAGGGACCTTAGGGACCATTTGGTCCAACACATAACTGGAGAAGGATCTTCTTGATAACATACCTGACAAGTGGTCATCCAGCATTTACTTAGAGTTCTCCTAGAACTCTAGAGTTCTCAATTCTCCTTTTGGAATAAATAAGAATTGACTCCTTTAAAAATCAATCAGTGGACGCATGACCTCATCTAACGTGGGTTCTTTCAAATTACTTTTTTAAATGTATATTTACATAAGCATTAATGTTTAGCTGTTGTGGATGAAAAGAGGAGGTATGGGTTTACTAGAGACCACATTTATAATAAGCAAAGTGAGTGTTTGGGTCAAATGGTTGGGGAGGTCTGAGACAGTCTTGGGGAAAGGAAGAATGAATTATCTGATAGTGGCAGATAATGGAAGGGAAAACTATAGGTATTCATAAACAAAGGTTCTTTGTTTTGGAAGTTCGTATGTTTATAGATAATAGACATATAGTATAGACCTTTAAATGGCAGCTGAATATACAGTAGGGATTGAGTATGTGAACTCAATGGTGGAGTCTGATAACTACAAACGCACCAGTTCTCTCCACAAACTCCGCTCTCCACTCACAAGGCCACCACCCTTGTCCAGGCTATCTTCCCTTATCTTCTGTATTACTGAAATAGCCTCCAATTAGGTCTCCCTGCCTCAAATCTGTCCCTATTCCAGGTCATCCTCCACTCAGCTAGTAGATGATAGATTTCAATCCCTAATTAATCAACCATTTCAATCCCTAATTAATAAAGTCCAGTGGCTTCTTGTTGCCTGTAGGATAAAATATAAATTCCAGATGGCTTCTAAAATCCTTCACAACTTGGGCCCAAATCATCTTTCCTGTTTTGTAGCACTGGGCACTTAATAAATGTTTATTGATTGGTTGATATTTCTCCCCTTCCCAATCTGTGGTCCAATCAAAATGCCTTTCTCTCTGTGCATCACAAAAAGCACTCTCCCATCTCCCTTCTACGTGCCATTGTACTGCCCATCATCTCCTATGCTTCTCTCCTCCCTTCTACCTCTTGGAATTACTGTTTTCCTTCAAAACTAAGCTCAAACAATGACTTCTGTGTGAAACGTTTCCTGATCTCCCATAATGATTCTTCCTAGGACCATAGGAATATTTTTGAACTAGAAAGGACTAAGAGACCATATAGGTCAATGCTTTCTCAAAACTATCTTGTCTTCATTTTCTATATATTCTGTATATAAGTATATATGTATACATCTAGGTCAGTATTAGCATGAATAATGAATCCTTTGAAGTGGTCACATGTATTCAAATTCGTACTATTTGAAATTATGGTTGTTAAAAATGATATGGCTTTTGCGGGTTGGCGGGGAGCGAGGCGGCAGCACCATGAAGGCCTCGGGCACTCTGAGAGAGTATAAGGTAGTTGGGCGCTGCCTGCCCACTCCCAAGAGCCCGGTGCCGCCTCTTTATCGCATGCGGATCTTTGCCCCTAATCA
>CM053595.1:253231742-253255955 GCA_028646575.1 Pseudocheirus occidentalis | reverse complement strand
GAATGTAATGGAATACTATTGTGCTATAAGAAATGGGTAGGAGATGGACTTCATATTTACCTGGAGAGGCTTATACAAACTGATGCAAAGTGAGAAGAGCAGAACCAGAAAAAATTTGTACACAATCACAGACACATCATATGTGTGACGACCAACTTTGATAAACTGGACTCTTCTCAGCAACTCACAGCTATAAAATAACTCTACAAGTCTCAGGATGGAAGGAGATATGTACACTCAGAGAAAGATCTAGAAAGACCAGAGTTTAAATGGAGACTTAAGCTATACATGCTATCATTCTTTTTCATATTTGGTTTTCTTTCTTTTTTCCCATTGTTTACTCTGTTGGTTATAACCCTTCTATACAACCAGACTATTGTACAATGTGAAAGTATTTGCAGATCCTATACATGATTGCATGCCGCCATGGGGGGGGGGGCAGAGGGGAGAGGGAGAGGAGAAAAATTGAAACTCAAGGGATTGCGGAACTAAATCTTGTAAACTAAAAGTAAATAAACAAGTCGAAAAAAAAAAAAGAAGACCTTGTAGTAACATGATACTTATACTCCAGTTGTAGGAGATAGGAGTCACCAGCATGGGATGAGGGAATAATAACATTCTTGGTGGCAAATAAAAACCGATATGGAATGACAGAGAAATATGTTTTATGGATAAATGATGCTAGGAATTATAGTTTTCTGAACAATAGTCTCTATAATATGAGAAGGGGAAAAGGATAAGGCCTGGGATTATTTGCACTATATATGACTATTCACAGAATAGAGCTATATATAATCTCACCCACAGAGGGATTTCTTCTAGGGATCACCATCTTCTCATCCAGTGGTAAGGTACAAAAGTTCTAGTAGATAGAAAAGTGTTGTCTATTTACAGGTTTATGATCAAGTATGTGTGTCCAAAATAGTTGGGGCATGCAGAGAAAGCTACAAATCTATGCTGGTTTACCACTAGAGCTGTTAGTATGAGAATAGATAGGGAGTAATTCTGGGATTTAGCAAGAAGACCTGAGTTCAAATTTGACCTCTGACACTTAATAGCTGTGTGACCCTGAGCAAGTCACTTAAGCCTGCTTGCCTCAGTTTATTCATCTGTAAAATGAGTTGGAGAAGGAAATGGCGAACCATTCTAGTAGCTTTGCCAAGAAAACCCCAAATGGGTTCATGAAGAGTCAGATACTGCTGAAACAAATGAACCACAAAAATGCTGGGGCATAAGTGTTTTAGCACAAGACCTTATGTTTGACTTGGGGGAACGTGGGGGTGGGGAGGGGTTGTCTGAGTCAGGAATAACCTCCAAGTTCTGGAATGTTCCAATGATCAAATGAGATGAGCTTTGTAAAGTACTTAGTGTGGTGACTTCCATAGTAGCCACTTACGAATGCTACCATCCCCATTATTATTCCTTATTACTAATTATGCTGCTGGATAAAGTCATAGTCTTGGTGGCATATGTAGATGTATGTGAGGGAGGGTAGTAGGGAAAAGAAAGCTGGGGAAGTCCCCTACTCTGGGATTCTCTCACTCTGTGTTCCATGCCTTCCCTTTTGGCTCCCAGAGCCCACAGAAAACCTTGTCTCGCCATAGGAGCAGAGATTTGCCCCATAATCCTCAGAACACAAGTGTGTGTTAATACATTGTTTGGAACTCCAAAACTGGAAAACAAAGGGAAGAACAGAGCAGCATAAGTACGGTTGCTGAGGTTAGTGCCGAGCATGGTGAAGTATGAGAGGGTTGGGGTGGGGCAGTGGGGCCACTGGCCAGAATGGAACCTGTGGGGCACACAGGGAAATAGCAAGAGTTAAGGTTGAAACATGGGCAAGAACAAGATGAGGGAGGCTGTGGAGGTCAGGCTGAGTATTCCAGACTATTGTTTGTAGAACCCGGGAGCTGCTGGGGTCCATTGACCTGAGGACATAGCCTGGGGCCACATCTGGTTTTCTCTCTCTGTCTCTCCCAGTCCTTTCCTTTCTTCTCTTATTCCTCGTGAAGGGCCCAGTGGAATCATCTCTCTACTCCAGCAAGGTGATTCTCTAACATTTATCCTTGGAGGAACCTGCAGGGTCCTCCTGCAAAGACCCTTAAATAATAAAGAGATAGTCACAAAGACAGAAGAGGAGGGAGAGAGACAGAGAGAGACAGAGAAAGACAGAGAGAGACAGAGAGAGAGAGACAGAGAGAGAGACAGAGAGACAGAGAGAGAGACAGAGAGACAGAGAGAGAGACAGAGAGACAGAGACAGAGACAGAGACAGAGACAGAGAAACATCCTCATTCTTCAGTTGCTATCTCTACCTGAGGCCTGGAAGCCAGCAAAGAGGATCTTAGGGAAGGAAGTTAGGTGATCTGGCATTTAAATTACTCCCAGTCTAACCTACATAATAGGGGGAGGGACAAAGAAAGCCCTCCTCAGGTGGAAATTACAGAGCTTATTCTGTACCAGGACAGATCAGGTGGGACTTTCTCAGCTCTGTGCCAAGGGTATTAATAGCATGGGGAAATTCCCCAGACTGGGTAGAGCCTTCTCTGTCCCTCCTCATCTGTATCAACCCCCCCCCCCCCGTCTCACCCCTCACCCCTGTTTCAGCAAGATATTCTCCCCACCACCACCAGTACCACCAACACCAACACCATTAGTGGAACAAGGTGAGGAGGAGCCCACAGGATGTGTTTGCCAAAGGCTAGAACTGTAGGGGAACAGATGGGGAGGATCAAGGCCTGCTCTGTCTTGGAAGGAATTGGCAGAATTCCCAAGACTTTTTGCTTCTCAGAGTTAATCAGAGACATCTCGAAGACGGAGAAAAATTATGTTTTTAGTGGAGGTAAATAGCATACAGGGTAAAGAAGTCTGACTTTGAAGTCATATAACATAAGTCCAAATCCAGGATCTACCACTAATTACCTATGTGACTTTAAACAGGTCACCTATCTTCTCTAGGACCTTACTCTCCCCTTCCATAAAAGAAGGGAATAGAACTAGAGGATTTCTAAGGACTCTTCTAGCTTTAAATCCTTGGATCCAAGACAGAGACAAAGATAGACAGAGAGAAACACAGAGACAGAGAGACAGACAGAGATAGAGACAGATGGAGACAGAGAGAGAGAGAGAGACAGAGAGACAGAGACAGATGGAGACAGAGAGAGACAGAGACAGACAGACAGAGACAGAGAGAGACAGACAGAGAGACAGAGACAGAGAGACAGAGACAGAGACAGAGAGAGACAGAGTACCAAGGCAGATAATGGGTAGCTGGAGTTGGAATAATCAGAGAATGCTTCTGCAGGAGGCGTATTTGACTATTTGTGCCCAACCTGTGGTAGAGCCTTCCAAGTTCATATTGCTCTGACCAGCCACAGTCAGATGTGTCATAACTTGACTCTAACATAATGATGTCATATTGGTCCTCTTCAAGAACAAAAGACAACAACCAGCCAACCAATTTGAACTGGTACTTAAGAGAAGAAGGTGCATTTCAAGAAGGGGAAATGATGCTGGAGGGTTGGAGAATATAATAAGGCTTATGTAACAACAACAACAATAATGAGACTATTGGGATAAAGGCACTAGAAGAAGAATCAGGAAGATCTGGGTTCAAATTCTGCTTCAGACACTTGCTAGTTATGTAACATGAGGTAAATCACTTCACCTTTCTCTTACCTCATCTGTAAAATGGGGATAAAAATAGCACCTGGGGGGAAGGGATGTTTGTAGGGACAAGTGAGATAATATTTGTAAAGAGCTTTGTAAACCTTAAAGTGCTCGTTGTTGCTATTATCATTATTATTATCATTATTATTATTATTATGAATGATAGTAGACCTTTACTTGGCACTTTAAGGTTTGTAAATTGCTTTATATCTGTTACCTCATTTACATAGATAGTACCAAATTGAAGAAAGCCTTGAGCTCCAGGTTGATGACTTTAGACTTTAGGGAAGGATAGTGACCACAGGTAAAAGCCATGTTCCCCAAACTTGGGTATAATCTAGAAAGAGGAAGAGAGGGAAGGGAAGAGGGAAGGAATAAATATGTATTAAGCATTTATTTATTTATTACTATAATTAATAATAATAATAAGTAGCTTTGTATACCACTTTAAGGCTGCCAAAGCTCTTTACAAATATTATCTGTCCCTACAACATCCCCCCCTCGCTAGTATTATCACCACTTTACAGATGAGGAAACTGAGTCAGACAATGATGAAGTGATTTGTCTCATCCTGTATTAAGCTCTTTTACAAATATTACTTTGTTTGACAGAGAGGTTCGGGACTTTGTCTCGACCTCCTCTCTAATGTCCTTGACAACCAGCCCCCTCCTCCCCATTTTCCTGGGCTGCCCCACCCACAGAGTGATCTAAGGATTGAAAGGAACCTGAAGAGGGGTGGGGTAGCCTACCCCTAGCCCTGCACCTGCTTGGCCAAAAACCAACATGGAGGGCCTAGGGATGTTTCTTCCAGTGGCGGAGGGTGTGCTCTGCTTCTACGCCTCTGATATGGAATCACCCCTGGAGGCTCCACACCTCAGCAGGTGTGTGTGTTTGGGGAGAGGAGGAGGGCCACATTTGGGGAAGATGGCTGTGTTGTTACATTTAAAAATAGCGCTCCACTGCCTGAGGACTTACCAGACACATCCTGACAGACTCACACCTACGTACACACATACATAGTCACACTTCTAAAGTCTGCAAAATGAGAGGGTTGGGCTAGAATCAAGATCTCTCCCATCCCTTCTAGCTCTGAATCCTGGGATCCCACGAGACACTAGCGCAGTAACAATAAACACAGGGAACAGAAAACAAACAGTCCCTCAGAACGCCTCCTCCATCCCTAATAACTTATCACATCACCGACCTATTTTCCATTCCACTAATAGCAGAAAAAGATACTTAGGTCAGTCCCTCTGTCTGTACCCTCAATCCCATTCTATCCACAGCCCCCCACCTTACGCTACCTCTTAGGTCTTGCAGTAGCTGACACCCCCACAAATTTTCGATCTCTCCCTCAATTACTACTTCCTTCCAATATGTCTATAAATATACTCAGGTCTGTTCAGTCCTTAAAAAAATTTTTTTTTAAGACTTGTCTTGATCTCCATAGCCCAGTCAGTCAATATCCAAGTTCTCTCCTCTCCCAATTGTTAAGTTTCTTGAAAATTGGTCCTACACCTTATACCCTACCCCCAAAACATACCCACTCGTGATCCAGTGACACTGACTTCTTTCTTCCTATTCTTCCAACAAGACACTCCATATCCCTGGTCTGGACATTTTCACTGTTTGGTTCCCATGCCTCCTCCTCCCCTCCTTCTGGCTTTCTTGAATCTGAGATAAAGTCCTACCTTCTGTAAGAAGTGTTTTTAGATCCCCCTTTAAAGTTAGTTGATAATCTCTTATTTATGCTGCCCCTGTCTTCTTTATACACAGTGGATTTGGCACTAACTTCACAACAACATTGTAATTGAAAGTATTTTTAGCCTTGGTTTACAGATGGAGAAGCTAAATTCAGAAAAGTGAAGTGATTTACCCATAGTCACACAGCTAGACATCATAATTGCTATTGCCAAGAATTCTGTCTTCTAGTGTCAATCAAGACCTCGAGTTCAAGTGCTATCTCCGTCCCTTTGGCCAATCAGTCAATAAATATTTGTTAAGCACCTACTATGTGCCAGGCAACATGCTAAGGGCTGGAGATCAAAATATGAAGAATAGAAATAGTCCCTGCCCTCAAGGAGCTTACAGTCCAATGGGGGAAGACAACATACAAAAGGAAGCTGAAGGGAGGGGGAAAAGGCATGGTACCTGGCACAGGGGACCATGATGGAAAAGTTCAAAGAGTGTACCTGGGTGGGAAATAAAGAGACAACTTACCTGGGCCCCCTCCATTTATTGGATGACCTTGGACAAGTTATTTTCACTCTCTGAGACAATGAGTAAGAACCTATAAAACAAAGGAGTTGGAAAAATTGTCTAAGCCCCCATCTGGCTCTACCATTCTGGGGTGATATGCTATGAACCAAATAACTTCTCTGGATTATTCCCAACCCTTTCATTTATTTCCTCTCTCTTCTTCACCCTGTAGGGTCAGGTAGGTGACCTTCACTCACCTTTCCTTCACAGATGAGAGAATGCCTGGCATAACATGATGGGGACCAGTTCTATTCTGGGATTTTTTCCTCCCTTCCTAATTTTCCACCCTCAGGCATTCATTCCTGGAAAGAACTGGAGAAAAGCCATCTCAGGGAAGGTTTTCCTACTCAGCCTCTGGAGCAAGACTTAGGAAAAGCACTAAAGAGTTGAATGTCTGCTTAGCCAGAATCCACCCATCTGGAACATTCATGTCCAGGGAAACATTTCCTGCCCTCCATTAGTAAGGGGCACTGTTCATTCTAAAGACCCCAAGATCCTGAATGCTCTTTAAATTCAACACAAGTTTATCATTAAGTGCATTTTACTGTAACTATAATTCTATGAAAATTGGTACAATATTTACAGAATTATAGAAGGTTAGAGCTGGAAGCAATCTTAGAGACCACCTAGTCCAACCCCTCCTTTTACAGAATGGGAAACTGAGGCTCAAAAATTACATACCCTATTCAAGGACACACAGTATTCAGAACCAGGACTAGAATGCACAGGTCTTCTTAACAGCAAATCCAGGTTTCCTCCTATTTCAGTTCTGTTTCATTCAACAAGTCCCAACTGAACTCCCTTGTATACCCAGTTCTGTGCTAAGGCCCTAGAGGAAGGAGGAGAAGAATTCAAGTTTTACAAACATCACCTGATCCCCTACTCCATTCCAGGATACTGGGCTACAAGTAGAGGAGAAGATTGAGTCTAGATGAAATGTTGATCCCTGCCTTTACACTAAGCTTAAAGCTTAGTATAAAACATGTGTGTGTCTACAGAAAGACATATGTATGTGTGTACATGCATGCATATACAGTGTTCTTATATACCTACACATGTATGTGTGTGCATGCATATACATGTGTTGCGTACCTGACATGGAAGCAGAGTGCTGAACCAGAAGTCCTGGGTTTACCTCACTCCTCTGACTGGCTGGATGTATGCTGGCTGATGACCCTGGGAAAGTCACAACCTATCAGAATTCTAGACAACATTCTAAGACTATAAATTGCTGAGAAATTGGTAGAGGGTTTCCCATGCTAATGAAGTCATAGATATTATAAATCCAGTCCATGTTTACTTCCTTCCTTCTTTCCTTCTTTCCTTCCTTCCTTCCTTCATTCCTTTCTTCCTATTCTGTCCTTCCTATTCTGTTCTTCCTTCTTTCTTTCTTTCCTTCCTTCCTTCTTTCCTTTTTCTTTCTTTCCTTCCTTCTTTCCTTTTTCTTTCCTTCCTTCTTTCTTTCTCTCCCTCTCTCTCTACATATATGCATGTATATGTGTATTTATGCATATACACACACTGTGTGTAGGTATGTGTGTATATGTGTGTGTATAGATATAGATACATAAATCTACAACTTCACCAAAACTTTAGGGACAAACTGTATATATTGTATACAAATGTATGTATATGTATGTTTATAAATACACACACATATACACAAATACAGTTGGAAGGTATAAAATTATACATTTTATATCATGAAATACCATTAATATTAATAACAATAACATCACCTACTGCTTATCAAATGTGTTCACCACTAATCATGGAGGAAATCCTTTAATGATTTCAAACTGAAAAGAGATCACTCCAGCTGGTAAGGTCCTTCCAACAGCCCAATTGGGAGGTGACATAATAGCGCTGATTACATCAAACTCTGGAACAATGAAGATCCTTCTAAATGAGTTCCATGAACTACCCATGTAAGGGAGGAAGCGTACCTTCTGTCCAGTCTATCATAAGCAGTTGGATGGACTATCTATAGAGCTCATCTCTCAGGGCAAATATCTTAGACAGACACTGTGACTGCACAGAGTTAGGCCCAGAATGGAATAGGGGAAGGAAGAAAGTAGACTGTATATCATCTTTGGGAAAGTGTCCAGTTCTTAATAACCCCAAGCTTCTTCCTGAAACAATTCCTCTGATTTTCACCATCAGTGTTTTGGCCAGCAATGGTGTACGGCTGCAGACCATGGAAGCCTACAGCCTTTGAGAAGTGAAGTTAAGAATCGCTCCAAGGGTCATGGAGATAGTAGGAGTGAGCAGGTGACCATGTGTCACAGATGGAGGATCATACAAGAAAAAAACTCATAAAGGATGTCATCAGAAAAATGCATTACCGAAGGAACCATGGCTACTCCCGTAAGAAGAGCTCGGGGAAGGTCTGGAGCATGTTGTTTGGACTCCCTTAGAATAGGGTCCCTGGGAGTCCCATCTACGCCATGTCCGTGGGAGGACACGGACAAGAGTGGGCCAGGATGAACAGCTAGGTGGCGCGGGAGTTAGAGCACCAGGCCTAGAACCAGGAAGACGAGCTCAAATCTGGCCTCAGACACTTACTAGTTGTGTGATCTTGGGCAAGTCACTTAACCCTGTTTGCCTCAGTTTCCTCGTCTGTAAAATGGGGATTATAATAGCACCTACTAACCAAGGTTATTATAAGAATCAAGTGAGATATTCATAAACTGCTCAGCACAGTTCCTGGCAGATAGTCTTTGCTTAATAAATGTCTGTCTCCTTCCCTTCATGATCTGTATTGGGAGAGGGAATACCCACATTGGTGAATCCCAGGACCGTCAGAATGCTACACTTGTCATCCACTCCAGTTCTCTTCTGATGCCTCATCATGGAGTGAAGGTGACCCTCAGCTTTCCACAGCTCCAGCAGAGGAATGCAAGTTTAAGCTAAAGTGGGTCCTCCCAAGCTGACAAGACTTCAGGTAGAATCCCAACAATGAGTCTGTGATCCAAGTGTCAGCCTAGCTAAATTCAGGAAAGCCTGTCACCAAGGCAAGCAAAATGCTACAGGGCAACGGACGGTGTTTCGACCATAGAACAATTCTCAAAAAAACCACTCTAATTGAATGCCTCTTGGGTGCTGGAGACTGTGCTAGCTGCTGAAGATTCAAAGTCAAAAAATGAGACAGCCTGTGCTTAGAAGAAGCTTATGTTCCTAGCAGAAGAGAACATGTATATATATATATATATATATATTAGAATGTTAAAAAGAAATAATCATAAGACAATTTAGAGGAGAGAGGAGATCAGGAAAGGAAGTCTTCACGAGGAAGGTGGTATCTGAGCTGAGATTTAAAGGAAGCTTAGGCATTTTCAGAGATGGAGCTGAGGAGAGCAACAGACAGCCTGTTATTCAAAGATTCAGAGATGGGAGATGACAGATGAGGAACAGCAAAAAGGTCAGCTTTACTGAAGGAAGAGAGTAAGCATTTATGAATAACCTACTATATTCCAGACACACCAATATTTACTTTACAAATATTAATTTTATCCTCACAACTCTGAGAGAAGGGTGCCATTGTGATCCACATTTTAAAATTGAAGAAACTGAGGCAGACAGAGGTTAAATGGAGATAGACACACCAACACCCCCATATCAGGTTCTCTTTGCTAAAGAAAGAGTGAGTCACCCTCTGATTTCCCAGTTGTCCTACTACTGGTAAGTGTCTAAGCCTGAATTTGAACTCAAGTCTTCCTGACTCTAGGCCCAGTGGTCTATCAACTGCACTATCTAGCCACCTCTGGGGAGGCAATAAATGCATAGCAAGACTAGAAGGAGATGTTTGAAGCAGTTCATGAAAGACTTTAAATGCCAGAGACAGAAATTTGGATATTGAATCAATAGGGAGCCACTGGAATTTCCATAATGGGGGAGTGACATGTTTTGGTAATATTGCCTTTGGAGGTAACGGGATAATTAATAGAAGTGGGGATAGATGAGCTAGGAAGACCACCTGGGGAGGCAATTGCAACAGTCGGGGAGAGAGATAATGGGAGCTTAAACTAGCAGTGGCCCTTTGTGTGGAGAGAAGAGGAGAAAAGCTGTGCAGAGAGGACCAAAGAGTCTTGGGGACTGATTAGATATGAGGGATAAGAGAGAGTAAGGAAGCTGGGATTACCACAAGGATGTGAATGTCAATTATTTTCATTATTATCACTAGTTTTATCAAAACAATTCAACAAATACTTTGTTGAGGCCTAGTGTTAGGAGATCAACCCCTCCCCAAGGGTGTCAGATAAGAGAAGTGAATGTACTCAGTCTACCTCCTCCCAAGGGAAGGCTGAAGCAAGGAAATGGATTCTTTTTGTTGTTTTTTTTTTCAGAGAAGGCAGCAAAAGGGAGAGAGAGATAATAGATGTAGAAAAAGCATTTGACAAAATACAACTAGAGAGCATAGGAATAAATGGAGTCTTCCTTAAAATGATAGGCAGCATCTGTCTAAAACCATAAGCAAGTGTTATATTTATTGGGGATAAGCTAGGAGCATTTCCAATAAGATCAAGGGTGACACAAGTATACCCGTTATTACCACTACTATTCAATATTGTACTAGAAATGTTAGAAATGTTAAGTCTAGCGATAGGAGAAGAAAAAGAAGTGGAAGGAATTAGAATAGGCAAAGAAGAAACAAGGCAGACGGTACGATGCTGTACTCAGAAAATCCTAGAGAATTACTTAAGATAATAAGCAAATTTAGCTAAGTTGCAAGATATAAAACAAAGCCGCATAAATTACTGGTATTTCCATATATTCCTAACAAAACCCAACAGCAAGAGATAGAAAGAGAAATTCCACTTAAAATTAGTGTAGACACTGTAAAATATGTGGAAGCCTAGCTGCCGAAACAAACCCAGGAACTCTATGAACACAATTACAAAACGCTTTTCACGCAAATAAAGTCAGATCTAAATAATTGGAAAAACAGCAGATCCTCATGGGTAGGCTGAGCCAGCATAATAAAAATGACAATTATACCTATATTAAATTGCTTATTCAGTGCCGTACCAATCAAATTACCAAAAAGTTATTTTATGGAGCTAGAAAAAAGCAATAGTACAATTCATCTGGAAAAACAAAAGGTCCAGAATATCAAGGGAATTAATTAAAAGAAATGCTAGGGAAGGTAGCCTGCCTGTACCAAATCTTAAATTGTATTATAAAGTAGCAATCATGAAAAGTACTTGGTACTGGTTAAAAAACAGCGTGGTGGGTGTGTGGAATAGATTAGGTATGCAAGGCCATAGTCAATGACTATAGTAATCTGCTAATTGATAAACCCAAAAACTCCAGTTACTGGGATAAGGACTCAATGCTTCACAAAAACTGCTAGGAAAAAAATAATATGGCAGAAACTAGACCAACCTCTCACACTCTATACTAAGATAAAGGCAAAATGGATTCATGATTTAGATATGAAGGCTGATACTATAAGCAAACAAAGAGAGCAAGTAATAGTTTACCTGTCAAATCTATGTAGAGAAGGGAAGAATTTGTGACTAAACAAGAGATAGAGAATATTATGAAATGTACAATGGATGATTTTGGTTACATTAATTTTAAAAGTTTTTGCACAAACAAAGCCAATGCAACCAAGATTAGAAAGGAAACAGAAACCTGGGAAACAATTTTTACAGCCAATGTTTCTGATAGAGGTCTCATTTCTAAAATATATAAAGAACTGAGTCAAATTTATAAGAATACAATACAATCCCCAATTGATAAATGGTCAAAGGATATGAACAGGAAGTTTTCAGAGGAAGAAATTAAAGTTATCTATAATCATATGAAAAAATGCTCTAAATCACTAATTGATTAGAGAAATACAAATCAGAACAACTCTAAGGTACCTATCAGAGTGGCTAAGAAGACAAAACAGGAAAATTATAAATGTTGGATAAGATGTGGGAAAGTTGAAATACTAATGTATTGTTGGTAGAGTTGTTAACTGATCTAACCATTCTGGAGCACAATTTGCAACAATGCCCAAAGCGCTATAAAACTGTGCATACCCTTTGACCCAGTAATACCACTTCTAGGTCTGTATCTCAAAGAGATCATAAAATAGGAAAAGGACCCACTTGTACAAAAATATTTATAGGAGCTCTTTTTGTGGTGACAAAGAACTGGAAATTGAAGGAATGCCCATTAACTAGGGAGTGGCTGAACAAATTGTGGTATATGAATGTAATGGAAAACTATTGCCCTATGAGAAATGATGGGTAGTCAGACTTCAGAAAAACCTGGAAGACTTATATGAATTGATGCTGAATGAAGTGAGCAGAACCGGGAGAACGCTGTAGACAGTAACGGCAACACTGTGTGATGATTGACTTTGATAGACTTAGTCCTTCTTGGCGATGCAAGGATCTAAGACAACTCCAAAAGATTCAGGATGGAAAATGCTGTCCACATCTAGAGAAAGAACTCTGGAATCTCCATGCAGATGGTAGCATACTATTCGCTCTCCTTTTTTTTTGTTGTTTTGTTTTATTTCTTCTTTTTCATGGTTCCTCCCACCAGTTAGAATTCTTTACTTCATGACTAATGTGAAAATATGTTTAATATTAATTATAAGTAGAGCCTATATCAGATTGTTTTCTATCTTGGGGAGGGGGGAGGAGAGGCAGAAAATTTAAAACTCAAAGTCTTATGAAAGTATGTGTTGAAAAATTAAAAATAAATTAATTATTTTTTAAAAGGTGGGGAGAGAGAGAACAAGGGAAGTTCTCCCAGGTAACTCCCCCCAAAATGGATATTACTAACATTTCTCAAAGACTTTCCCTGTCTCTATTTCATCCCCTAACATACCCCCACCCCACCCCCCTCAGCCCCTAGTTACTAGACAAATATTTATAACTTGTTTATGTGTAATCAATCTATTTTCCTTTCTCATCCAATCAGTTCCAACTACCAGCCCCAGGTTTGCTAACTCGGGTCTCTGTGTGCTTAGGTGTAAATAAAAATAATGATAACAACTAACATTTATATGGTGTTTTCTACGTTCCAAACACTGAGGCAGACTGAGGTTAAGTGACTTGCTCAGGATCACACAATTGGTAAGTGTCTGAGGCCAGATTTGAAATCAAGTCTTGCTGACTTTAGGCCCAATGTTCCATCTACTGTAGCACTTAACTGTCCATGTCTAGATGTCTCAAAAGATGGACAACAGCTAGGTAATGGCTTCAGTAGATGGAGCACGGGGTCAGCAGTCAGGGAAACTTCAAATCCTGAGTTCATATCTAGTCTCAGACACTTACAGGCAAACCTTGTTTTATTGTGCTTTGCAGACATTGTAGATTGTTGCTTTTTTTTGTTTTTTTATACCAAATTGAAGGTTTGTGGCAACCCTGCATCAAATAAATCTATTGGCACCATTTTTCCAACAGCATGTTCTCACATCGTGTCTCTATGTCACATTCTAGTAATTCTCACAATATTTCAAAACTTTTCATTATTATTATTGTTATATCTGTTATGGTGATCTGTGATCAGTGGTGCCTGATGTTAATATGGTAATCATTGTGGGGCTCCACAAAACCATGCTCATATTAAGACAGCAAACTTAATGACCACTGCCGTCTCTCTTCTCAGGCCTCCTTATTCCCTGAGACACAATAATATTGAAATTAGGTCAATTAATAACCTTACTATGGTCTTTAACTGTTCAAGTGAGAGGAAAAATCACGAGTCTCTCACTTTAAATCACAAGCTAGAAATGATTAAGTTTGGTGAGGAAGGCAAGTTGAAAACTGAGATAGTTTGAAAGCTAGGCCACTGCCCTGATAATCCATCAACCTTGAGGCAAGACCCTCCATCAGTAATAAGATTTTGACTTGCTGACAGCTGACGGTTAAAATTTTTTAGCATTAAATCATTTTTAATTAAGGTATATAAATTTTTAAGACAACACTATTGCACATTTAATATAGACTATTTTCTATTACATTGTTATTATATTTATTATGCTATATATGTTATTATATTGTTTAATTGTTTCAGATTCTTTGGTTTGCTTGGCAAAGATAGTGGAGTTATTTGCCATTTCTTTCTCCAGCTCATTTTACAGATGAGAAAACTGAGGCAAACAGGGTTAAGTGACTGGCCCAAGGTCACACAGCTAGTAAGTAACAAATTTGAACTAGAAGATAAATCTTCCTATCTCTAGTTCCAGTGCTCTATCTACTGTGCCACCTAGAAGTCCTTATTACATTATAGTATAAATATAAGCTTTATATGGGTTGGGAAACCAAAAAATTACGTGACTCACTTTATTACAATATTTGCTTTATTGCTGTGGTCTGGAACCAAACCCACAATATCTCCAAAGTATGCCCGTACAAATTTTGTGACCCTGGGCAAGTCACTTAATCTATCTGTCTCAGTTTCCTCAAGTGTCAAACTGTGATCATAATAGCACTCACCTCCCATAGTTGTTGCAAAGATCAAATGAAGTAATATCTGTAAAGTCTTTCAATAAATATTTATTAAGCACCTGCTACGTGCCATGGATTTGATAAGTGCTAAGGATACAAAAAACAAAGCACCTGGTACATTAGTGGGTGCATAATAATTGCTTGTTCCCTCCTCTTCCCCACTTACTGCAGAGTCATTCACTGCATTACATGGACAGATGGGGACATCACCTGCCATAGAAACTAAACAAGATCCAAAGAACTCCTAGGTTGAGCTAACACATGCAAGAAAAACAAAATATTCAAACATCCGATTAGACTCACTAGCCTTTTCCAGAAGGTAGAAACACTTTGAGGGTCTACTGGACAAACACTTCCCACTGGCCTGTGACCTGCACCAACTGACCAACTCTTAGTAGTATCAAGAAGCGCTAACAAGGGATAGATCTCCTGATTTACCATGCAGTGCCTTTTGTTCTCCAATTGCAGGGAGTATTTCGGATAAGCCTCTTCTCCAAAAAAAACATACTGATAAGGAAAGTCTCTAAAAGACCATCTGATCCTTGAATTCAAGACCTATCGATCTTTAGAACTCTCAAATTCAAGAACTGGCAAGTTCTGTATTATCCATGTGGGAACCACAGGGCTGGAAGCATCCCTTCTCAAGATCGCTGGTGTCTGGCCTTTGTTCAGAAGAGGAAATAGAAAGGCACATTATAACTTTAAATCAGAGGTCCAGAAACTCATCTCATACTTTTGTGCACAAGCATAGGCTACCTGCCACAGGCCCCCTACCACGATGTCATTTTCTGGTCCTCTCTAACCTGTCTCTCCCTCTCACCTAGCAGTATTCAGGTCTGGAAATCTAGTAAAGAGAAAGTACAAAAAGAGAAAGGGTAAAAAAATCATCTCACAACTCTATAGAACGTGGAGGCTTAGCTCTTTTGAACTTAGTCTGTTCCCCTTAACTTTCAGTTGCCAATCATCTCAGAGGCAGCTCCACTTAGGAAGGGGTTGCAAAGGTGAAGAGATTCAGTCAAAGGGTCATACTTGAGAACGTAGAGGGCCTCATGTGACCTCAAGACCAGAGATTCCCCACCCCTGGTTAGGGTTTATGTCTATCTTTGTGGGAAGTTCCCCTTTTCTCAAAAAGTTCCAAACTCTAGAATTTCATCAAGGTGATTGTGGAACTTATCAAGTTGATCTGGGGCTCTCCTGGATTATACAAAGAAATGTGAACTGTTTTTAACACGGTAGGCGGGCAGGAAAGGTGTTGACTAGGGACTCCTGATCAACTGAGTCCTTCCCAACTCACTTAATGAAATTAAATTATACAAGGGAGAGGTACCAGAGAAAATGAGGTGTTCGGGGTTTGCCCCTTTCATCCTTTTGAGTGGCGGCATTCACAACACGTAAATCATATGAAACTTTGAGAGGCTCATTCCCTGAGTGACCTATTATAAAGATACAAAATGTGGAACAGCCCACTACCCACAGAAAGCATTAAAAAGGTGTTTGCACTTCATTACTCAGTTGTGTCAACTTGAATGCTATTATCAGAAGTGGGGCTTATGGGAATACAGACCCACAGAGTACCTGGAATCTGTAGTAAATTGTTTCCCCAGAAAATGTAACCCATGAGTCCACATGGGTTAAGGAGAACCAAACTTCAGGGGCCCTTGTAGGATTCTTCTGGGATGCAAGAGTATTGACTAAGGTCAGGGAGAAAACTTAAAACAGTTCATTCCCAATTAGTGCAAATAATTAACCTTGCAAAATATTTGCATTATTTGAATTCAAACTACATATCTCCATTATACCAGAACTAACGAGCATATTTTACATGTTTAATTTTTGGTACAAATTAGAATCTACGCAACCACTTAACGGGATTTGTTCTTTAGACTAATCGGGGACCTCTCACTCTGCTGCTCATTATTTTTCAGACTGTGGTTGTACATCAGATCCCCCTTCTGTTGTATAACTGTGTTCATGATGAGTCTGGAAGCTGATGTGAGCAGCAAGAATGTTGCAGCCTTTTGGGGTTTCATCTACCAACATCTTTATTTTTTTTAGCAACGGATGGAGGGCCGGGCTTGGAGTCAGGATGACCTGATTTCGTATCCTGCCTCAGACACTGTGCGATCCTGGGAGACCTCCCTCTGCTGTTTCTTCAGTTGTAAAATAAAGGAGTTGGATTTCAGAGATTCTAAGGTCTCTTTCAGCTCTAAATCTATGACCCTATGACCCCAGTATACATGACTTATCATTGTCTGTAGGCGTTATTAAGAGCCTATCATAGGGGCAGCTACGTAGAGCACTGGGCCTGAAGTCAAGATGACCTGAGTTCAAATTTGACTTCAGACATTTACTAGCTGTGTGACCCTGGTCAGGTCACTTAACCCTATTTGCCTCAGTTTCCTCATCTGGATAATTAACTGGAGAAGGAAAGGGCAAACTGCTTTAGCACTTGGCAGTCTTTGCCAAGAAAACCACAAATGGGGTCATGAAGAGTTGAACACAACTGAAAGGGCTCAACAACAACAACAACAAATGCTTATTCTGACCGCAACCTCCATTTTCTTTATTTTCTATTTTCACTTTCCATTTTGCTTTGCCTTGGGTCAGATCTTTACACATACCATTATAGGTGGCAACATAAGAATTCTGCAAAATAGCGTTTGTATATTGAATTGTATAACAATATATTTTCTTGTTGTTGTTCAGTTGTGTGTCTGACTCTTCACGACCTCGTGGACCATAGCATGCCAGTGCTTGTCCATTGGGTTTACTTGGAAAAGATTCTGGAGTAGTTTGCATTTCCTTCTCCAGTGGACTGAGGCACACAGAGATTAAGTGACTTGCCCAGGGTCACACAGCAGGTACAAGCCTGCAGCTGGATTTGAGCTCAAGTCTTCCTGAAGCCAGGCTTGCCTCTCTATCCATTGTACCACCCAACTGTCCCTAATCTGTTAGGGATAGTAAATTTTTAACTTGGAAGGGGGTAGGGGTTGGTCAAGAGTTTCTGATCAATTAAGTCTTCCAACTGACACAATGAAATTACAGGCTATAAGGGACAGGTAATAGAGACAATAAGGTGTCACCGTGTCCCCCTTTTCAGGCTTTTTGTAGTTGCATTCAAAGCTTGGAAAGGATGTGAAACCTTGAGTGTTCCACTCCCTGGGTTACCTACTTACAGATTATAAAGGGTGAGAAATAGGGAATGACCCACTCACAGCTTGCAAAGGAAGTGTAAATAAGTATTTACACTTTGTTGTTCCTCTAGGAGCCATAAAAAAGCACACTAATTTGCTGGAATGATAGGGCAGCTGGCCAATGGACCGTTAAAAAGCCAGCCAACTCCTGCAGACACAACACTCTTTCGAAGGAGTCATTTGAGATAGAAGGAGGTTTGTCGGTGGAGACTCATCTCTGGCAGTTGAGAAGAGAGCCAACAGCAGAGAAAGATCCAACTCTGGATCAGGAATTATTCTTTGTCTTTTCCCTTGAACCTCTTCTAGAGTCTGGTGGAGAATAGGAAGGGGAAGAATTTATCTCTTGTTCCTCTTCCCCATCAGCAATGGTATCTGGCAGTACGGCAATTTGCCTGACTATCAGAGAACAATTAATTAATCAATCAATATTTATTTAATAGCTGTTATGTGCCAGGCACTGTGCTAAGCACTGGGAATACAGAAAAAGAGGCAAAAGAAAGTCCCTGCCCTCAAGGAGCTTACAATTTAATGGGAGAGACAATAAGCTAACAAATCTATAGAAAGCAAGTTATATATAGGATAAATGGAAAATAATTAAAAGAGGAAAGGTTCTAGAATTAAGAGGAGTTGGGAAAGTTTTCTCGTAAAAGATGGAATTTTAGGAAGAACTTAAAGGAAACCAGGGAAGCCAAATGAGATGATAAAGGTAAAGCACTTAATACAGTGCCTGGTGTACAGTTAGCACTGTAGAAGTGGTAGTTATTGTCATCATTATTATACTGTCTAGTTCTGGGGCATACAGCAATTAGTAAAAACTAGGCTTAAGAGTCATTCCCCAATTGATAAATAGACAAAGGCTACGAACAGGCAGATTTTAAAGGAAGAAATCCAAACCATTTTTTAAAAATTCTCCAGTTCCCTAATAATTTGAGAAATTAAAATGAAAGCAGATCTGAGGTTCTACCTCATGCCCATCAGATTGACAAACAGGACCAAAGAGGAAAATGACAAATATAGAAGGGGTTGAAAATAAACCCACTGGTGCATTGTTAGTGGAGTTGTGCATATCCTTTGACCCAGTCCTGTCCCTACTTTCTAATTCATTCCAACAGGGATTTATTAAGTGCTTGGTACTGTACTAAGTGTTGAAAATATGCAAAGACAAAGATAAAAACAGTTCCTGCCTTCAAGAAGGTTACATTTTATGAGCAGGGTACAGCATGTAAACAGAGAAGGATGAATGAAAGGGACCAGGCAAGGTTTCCCACAGAAAGCAATATATGAATTAAGCCTTGAAGGAAGCTAAGATTCTGAGACTGGTCCAGGAAACAGCCCATGAAAAGGCACTGAGGTGGAAAATCAAATTTAAAGAATAGTAAGTAAGTCAATTTGGCTGAGAATTCAGAGTGTATTACAGGGAATGATATGAAATAAATATGGAAAAGTAGGCTGGAGATAAACTGTGAAGGATTTCCAATCTGAAAGTAAGAAGTTTTTATTTCATCTTAAAGACAACAAGGAACCATTGAGACGTTTCTGGAGCAGAGGATCAACATGATCAGACTTCCTAAAGCATATTTTGTCAGCCACATGGAGGAGGAATTGGAGAGGGGAGAGATCAGCAGTCAAGACCCCAGTTCTCCAATCTCTTATAATAAGTGAGAAGTGATGCAGAGCTGATCTGGAATGACAGCTCTATGAGGGAACAAAAGAGGTGAAATGTGATCTACATCATGGAAAGAGAAAATCTGTAATCCCTGGCCACTGACTTGTCATAAGGAGCAAGAGAAAGGAAAGAGTCAGGCTTTTGAACCTGGCTTTGTAGCCCACTAACTGCAAAAAAGAAAAAAATATGGAAGAAAATACAAGAAAACTAACCAAACTGGGAGACTATTTCATATCTAGGGGCCTGTTTCCTCATCTATAAAACAGAGGGGTAAAATTGTTGCTTTTATTATATTGGCACTGCCTATCCATGAACAATTAGTATTTCTCCAATTATTTAAATCTAATTTTATTTATATAAAATTTTTTTATGATTTTGTTTATATAGTTCCTGGGTCTGTTTTGGCAGGTATACTACCAGGTATTTTATATTGTCTAGAGTTATTTTAAATACATTGTTTACAGTAAAAGTATTAAGATTTAAGAACAACTTTGAGCAAATTTTGACTATAATAAATGCCCAAATTAACTACAAAGGATTTACAAAGGAAGATGCTACCTGCATCCAAAAAAAGAACTGACAAATACAAGTATGTATAGAATGATTTTACATATATACATACATATGTGTGTATATGTATATGTGTGTGTGTATGTATTTAAAATTGTTGTCTAATGGTAGCCATGGAGGGAGAGGCAGAAAAAAAGGAAAAAAGAAATTTACATGATAACGTTATTATATATTTAAAAAGAATAGCAAGTTGTACATAATAGATTTGCAGTTTCATATTCATCCTCTTTTTTATTATACCATGTTATAGAAATTCTTATTTTATTCCAGAAATTAAAAATAAAAGAAAATAGAAGAGAGGTTGGGCTATACCATTACTAAAGGCCCTTTCAGTGCTAAAACTTTAATCCTGTGAGAGACATTGGAAGATCACAAGTTAGACTCAGCTAGAGGTATTCAGGAGAGGCTTCGAGTTTCTGGAGTTTCTGGACTTGGAGGTAATGCCCTTCCTGGGAATATCCAGATGGCCCAGAGACAAGAGAAACCACTAGAGAGGAGGAAGAAGAGGAAGACTATGAGCCACACTAAACCCCCAGGGGAATGGTATAGGTGTGCTTGTGCCAGCTCCTACCAGCTCTCTCAGAACTGATTGTTAAATTTTCAGTGTGGGAATTTACAATTCAGAATCCAGCAAATGATACAAATCGAGCCTTGGCTTATTGTCTTTGTTGATTGTCTCTAAATCTAAGAATGCAATGAGGGAAATGCAGATTAAATTTAAATGTCAGGCATACAATTGGTTGGGGAATCCATTGCTTTTGGGGTTATTGGGGTTTTTTTTTTATTTTTAGAGGCAATCATAGTTAAGTGACTTGCCCAGGGTCACACAACTAATAAGTGTCTGAGGCCAGATTTGAACTCAGGCCTTACCTGACTTCGGAGTACCTGCTCTATCCACTGTGCCACTTAGCTGTTCCAGAGCAATCTATTGCTACAGAAAGCATTAAAAACAAAAGGAAATAAGTCATGGCAGAACATGCTTTTAAGGAAGGAGAGATGTGATCAGATAGACCAGAAGAATCTGGGTTGGGGAGACTAGGGAAGGCCATTTCCTAACACCTTTCTTCCTCCTGCTTCTTGGGAGCACTACTCAGGAGAGAGAACTCTTCCATTGCTAATTTACTTCCAATCCCACCACCTTGCTGCAGTTTCTTACTTACATTGTGTGTTTAATGCTTGTTTATGTTTTTATGCTATTTGAAATCAACTTTACAGTAGATGGCGGTTAGATAATCGTTTTATATGCTTTATCTGTTTCACACGACTGCACATGTACAATTTATATCAAATTGCTTACCTTCTTAAGGTGCAGGGAGGAAGGGAGAGAATTTGGAACTCAAAATTTTTAGACAAATATTAGTTGTTTTTATATGTAACTGGAAAAAATAAAATATGAAAGTTTAGAACACAATAATTAATGGAACATTCTAGAAAAAAAGATAATGAATTTAGTCCTAGCTAATTAATATAGGATTCATTATTTAAATTCAGGAAGCTTACCCCAAAAGGAAGATTTTCCTCTACTGAGGCTGAAGGGGGACTGAAGAGTCCACTATAAAGAGCATTTCTCCAGACTTGTTTGAACCCAGGGAGTGACTTGAGCAGGAAGGAGAATATAGCAGTAAGAGGCTGGTGTGTTTGTTCAGGTAATCAATCATTCTGTAAACAGCAGCCAGCCAGCCACACACCTGGCTACAGTATAAGGGCTGGCCATAACGTTACCTCAACAGGCCCTTCTATCTCCAGTCTTAGTACGTTTGCACAAGCCATTCCCATGTCTGGAATGCATTCCCTCCTCACCGCCTCCTCCTCTTAGGGCCCTTAGCTTCCTTCAAGGCTCAGTTGAAGTACTATCTCCCTGAAGCTTTCTCTGCATCCATACTTTCTCTTTCCCTTCTCAAAACACCTTGTCTGAATTAAAGTTGCAATTCCCCCTCTCCCTATCCTCAGAGGTTATTTCATTTTTTTTTTGTCTTTGCACTTCCAGAAGTAAGCAAAGAACATAGTACATGTCACTAACTTAGTATTGAACTGAATGATATAATTTGGGAGCAGGTTGTTTATTTAACCTCCCTGGGGATCAGTTTCCCTAAATGTAAAATGAACATGGGAAATGGGATGGTCTCTAAGGTCCTCTGATTCTAACCACCTTCTCTCCCCCATCCCAAATGTCCTGGCTCAAGAATCAACGTTCTGGTTAGGGAGTGTAGAGAGGAGTGATGGCCAGGACCAACAGAACCTCCCCTGGGGCCCAGCTCCTCCTGGTACAGGGTGCAGGATTCAGCAAGGCCCTGGAAAATCAAATGTAAAGGCCGGAGGCCACACTGCAGAAGCTATTCCTCGCCTAGGGAACTATGCCAAGAATTTCAAAAGGCCTGGTTAGATTCCCCAGCTCTAGGTCTCCTCTAAACACACCCACACATGGCCTGACACCCACACAAACATACACTACACCCCGTCACTCACATAGACACACACACATTCAGACACACCCACACACTCATACCCTCATACACTTGCACAAACAAACCTAGAACTTTACACCTCCACAAACACAAACCCCTTTAAGATTCCCACACAGACCCACCCTCCTGAATCCAGAGGTTTTTACATACATTCTCACCTACACACAAACACTGACATGTGTATGCTCACACAAATAGGCTTACATTCTATAACTTAGCACGGCCTTCCTCAAGAGCTACCCTTCAGAGGAAATCAGCTCCCTTCATTACCTATCCCACCTCCTCCCAAAAAAAGTCTAGCTGTTTTTTTCACTGCCTTTTTGCACAGGAATCTGGTCATTGTCTGTAGGCAGCTCCCTGCCCTTAATGACCAGCGCTCAAGGGCCTTCCCCCTTCCTCCCTCTACCCTGGCCCTGACCCATAGCCTTTTGCCGGATCCATTAGCAAAGGAGAAAAGAGGGCACTGGGCCACACCAGCTCTAAGATATTACATAAGTGCAGAAATATTTAGTACAGCCTCAAGCATTTGCTAGTTTTTCCCATACTTGTCTCAGTTCATTTCATCCTTACACTACCAAAGCAATATCCCCATTACAAAACTGGAGAAACTGAGGCCTGAGAGGAAGTCACCTGCCCAAGGATAACTAACGAGTTAGTGTTAGAAATTCTAGTAGGACCCTCAGGTACTGAAGACTGTCAGGTTCTTTCAGAACATGGAAACCCTTTTCTTGGTCAAATTACCAGAATTTGTTTTCAGTTATAATATTTGTAAGGGTTCATTAGAAACATAAAATCATGGACTTCAGAGATTAAAGGGACCTCAGAGATCATTAAGTCCAAGTCTTCATTTATAGATTAAGAAATTGAGGTAGAAGAGGTAAAATGACTTGCCCAAAGTCACACAGATAGTATCAGAACTAAGACCACAACAGGAGGCTACATCCCATTCAACTCAAACTCTTGGTCAAGAATGTTTCTATAGTGAGAGTTTTGAATGTCTAGATGAGGAGGGAGATACCTGAAGGAAAGAGAAAGGGAGGCTTCCTTCCGAATCCAAAGACCAAGAAGATCTCCATTGGCTAGAAATCCTTCATCCCATTTGATCTGGCCCAAAGATCCAGTCTGTCAAGATCCCTGTAATCCAAGATGTTTATTAGCGATTCCACATGTCACCCACAAACCAAGATAGCACGTCAGCGTCTATACCTTTATTCAGTTATCAATAAAAAATGTTAAATAGCATGGGGTTAATAAAGAGATTTCTGGAAGTCCACTAGTAAATTTCCAAGTTAACTGGACCCCTATTCCTGGAACTTTCTCCCTCTTCATCTGTGCCTCCCGGCTTCCTTTAAGTCTCAGCTAAAGTCTTCTATAAGAAGCCTTTCCCAGTCCTCCTTTATATTAGGGCCTTCCTTTGGACATTATCTTTGGTTTATCTTCAATATATCTTCCTTCGATATATCTTATATCTATACATGGTTATCTGTTTATTGTTTCAACACCAACCCCCATTGGACTATGAGCTCCTCAAGAAAAGGGTTTGGGTTTTTTTCCCTTTCTTTGTATCCTTAGCACAGTGTCTTGAACATAGTAGATACTTCATAAATACTCATCAACTTAACTCTGTCAGTTGAGAGAAAGTGAGGAGTCGAGGATAATGCCAAGATTATAAACCTGAGAGCCTGGAAGGATGGTTGTATTTTCGGGTTTTTTTTGTTTTTTTTTTTTGCTTTTTTTTTTTTGGAGGGCAGTTGGGGTTAAGTGACTTGCCCAAGGTCACATGGCTAGTTTTTTTTGTGTTAAGTGTCTGAGGCCGGATTTGAACTCAGGTACTCCTGACTCCAGGGCCGGTGCTCTACTCACTTCGCCACCTAGCCGCCCCTAGGATGGTTGTATTTTCAACAGAAACAGGCAAGATTTTTTTTTTTTCCAGATTCT
>CM053595.1:253186675-253231242 GCA_028646575.1 Pseudocheirus occidentalis | reverse complement strand
AACAGGCAAGATTAAAAAAGAGGAAGATTTAGGGGGAAAGCTCAGTTTGGGATACAAGTTTAAGATATCTCCAGAACAGAAGGTTTGAAATGTCCAAAAGACAATTGATGATGTGAGACTGAAACTCAAAGTGTTCACAAACCATCCCCTTAATTCATTCTCTAATTTTTCCAGGAATCAAAGACAAGTTCACAAAGTCAGTCTGCAAATTCAATTGCCTTTCTTTAAAAAAAAATAAAGACAAACTTCTTTTCCTCAATCCTGTGGTCCACCCCTCATCTTCCCCAATCTCTCAGAGATCACTGATAGTGACTGAGTAATCGCCTTTGACAATTCTTTCAGTATCCAGGGATATCGTTCTTCTGGGTCTTGTGACTTGTTCTCATTGAGGGCAGTTAGTTATTCTCTATTCCCTACTTAATCTGGAGATTGACCACTAAAGAGTCATTTTTGTTCTAGACTGTCCAGATCAGAGATCATTCTCCTAGGCAGAAGTAGCTACAGAAGTAGCAAAATTAAGAATTAGACAGCTCTGTCTTCTCTCAGTTATCACCATCTCCATTTCCAGTAGTAGATGCTGTCTTTTCATTGATTCTTCTCTTTTCCCTCAATATATCTTTTTTTTAAAAAACTCACTCTTTTGGTTTCCTAATTTTTTTTCATTTACCTCAACTCATTCTGAGGTGCCACAATACTGACACTCTTCTTACAGAACCATCCAGGGATTTCATATTCATCCTTCATTTGTTTTTGCTTTCTTGTATATGTCACAGAATCATGCTATTTGGGTCCACCAACATCTGTCTTATCTATGGCTAACTAGGCCCTGAGCACACCAGAGCAATCCTTCTGCTACTCTTTAAATGAGCCACTAGCCCACTCTGCACAGTGGCTATTCCAAAGCTTTTTGTCTTTCCTTGAGCATCCCAACCGAACCCTCTCAGCTTGAGAATCTCACCTCATACTATGTGTGTGTGTGTATGTATATATACACATATATACATATATATGCATACACACATATATATGTATATGTATATATTTTAAAAGCAGCCTATTGGCTAAGATCTCCCACATTCCCTCTTCTCATCTCACGTGACTCAGTTGTCTTTCCCTATTGGCAACCAAGGGAAAACCCCTCTACAAGTACCAAGGATCCCACCCCCTCCCATCCTCACCAGCAGATTTCCTCCTCTATTGTCCCCATTCTTTCCCTAATCTTCAGTCTCTTAATAATCTCCACTGGCCCCTTCCCAGCAGCCTACAAACACACCCTCGTCTTCCCCATCTTTAAAAAAAAACAAGCCTCCAATGACCCTATCATCCCACTAGTCATTGTTCAATACCTGTCCTCCCCTTTGTGGCTAAACTCCTTGAGGAACTGAACTACACTTCCTCTCCTCTCAATCTCTTCTACTCCTCTGCAATCTGGTGTCCAGCTTCATTGCTCAACTATATCTGCTCTCTCCAAAGTCACCAATGATCAATGATTTTCTCTCTGTCTCTCTCTCTCTGTCTCTGTCTCTGTCTCTCTCTCTGTATCTCTGTCTCTGTGTGTCTCTCTCTGTCTCTGTCTCTCTCTCCCTACACACATATATACATATATGTGTGTATGTATATATGTGTGTATGTATACGTATGTATATATGTATGTGTGTATGTATGTATGTATATCTTAATCCCCAGTGTCCTCTCAATCATCATCCTTATTCACCCCTTTGAAGTGCTCAACACTATTGATCTTATTCTCCTGAGATTTCCTTTAGGTTTTCTCCTTTCTAGGTTTTCCTAAAACTGCTCTCTCCTGTTTCTTCTCCTCTCTGTCTTCTCCTCAGTCTGCTTCATTATATCTAAATAGTTGTATCTCTAAAAGCTGTCTTGGTCCCTCTTCTCTTTTCCCTCTATATCATCTCACTTGGAGTGAGCTCAACACCTCCCATGGGTTCAGTTATCACATCTATACAGATCATTTTGATCTATACATTTGTCCCTGGTCCCTGTCCTGAGGTACAACCCCGTATCAACAGCTTTCTTTTGGACAACTCCAGTTGGATATCCCATACGCATCTCAAACTCAACATGTCCAAAACAAATGACTGAGATTGAGAGGAGAGGAAGTGTAGTTCAATTCCTCAACATGTCCTACAAAACCATCCCCTCATCCCAACTTTCCTATCACAGTTAAGAGACATTCATCCTTCTAGTTACCCAGGTGACAACCTTCACATCATCCTCCATTCCTCACTATGACTCAACCTGTATGTATTCTAATACACACTCCTAAGGAACCCTTATGTTCTTCATGTTTCATTCCCTCTGCCTCTCTCCCCCATCAAAATCTCTTTAAGACCTTGGTCTCTGTTTTATAAGATTAATTGGCACAAACATATTAACGTACAAGGGCTAGAATGCCCCCACATCCTCTGCCCCTGCTAACCCTGTCTCCATTCTCAGATATCATTGACTTCCATGGCCTTTTAGTCCACGCTGCCCAGAGTGGGAGCAAAGATGGACATAGGAGAAGGTGATAAAGAAAGGGTAAGAAAGATTTGCTCAGGGGGGGCAGGTGGTATTTACTTGGCACTCCCATGTCTCCTGGAGACTGACCCTCCTAACCAGGACCATAGGCTCAGCTCTACTCTGAGGTGACTGCCTTAGGAGGAGGAGGGAGATAAGCCAGCCAGAACCAGCCCCAGCCCCAGCCCCAGTCCGCCACCTCCCACTACTTCAGCAGTCTCTCTAGTGGTTAAAAATAGACTTCAAATGGTAGGCAAAGTCTCCCTCCCAGCTGGATGAGGCTCCATGACCTCTGGAATGGGACGGGAAGAGGAATGTCACAGGAATAAGCTCTCTGAAGGGTCTATTTACCTCCTTCCCCAAGAGAAAAATCTGAACTATTTCCCCAAAGGAGATCTGTTCAAACCATGTCTAATATTTTGTCTGTCTTTGGTAGATTTGCTCAATGTAACAGAAATGCTAATAGGTAGGATACTATATCCCAGTTCTCACTAACATTAAATGTGACCATTGGCAAATTGCCTAACCTCTCAGCCTCAGTTTCCACATCTGTAAAATTGGGATAGAAACACTTCACCAACCTCAGAGGATTCAATCAATCAAATAGGATTTATTAAGCATCTGCTTTGTGCCAGACCCTGGGAATATAAATACAAAAGTTAAAATTATTCCTGCCCTCAAGAAGGTTGAATTCAACTGAGGGTGGTAGTAGTGGAGTGGACCCAGCTTGAATCAGCCTGAGAAAATCAACTGGCACATTTTCAGTGGCACAGTGGACAGAGTGCCAGACTCATATTCCTGAGTTGAAATCCAGCCTCAGATACTTACTAGCTGTGTGACCCTGGGCAAGTCACCTAACTCTGTCTGCCTCAGTTTCTTCATTTGTAAAAATAAGCTGGAGAAGGAAATGGCAAACCACTCCAGTATCCTTGCCAAAAAAAAGAAATGGGGTTAATAATCAGACATAACTAAATAACAGCACATTTTCATTGTGAGCACTTATACCCTGGAAATCAGCAGACTACAAACCAAGATTTGCTTTATTGTTTTGTTGATAATCTAGACTTAAGAAATAATAAGAAATAAGAAATAAATAAATAAAAATAAGAAATAATACAAAATAAGAAGAAGAAAGAATATCAATAATTCCAATTAAACTTAAAAAATATATTGGGCATACATTCCCCCCCCCCTTAAGAGCTGGTTGTTAAACATTTACTAGCACACCCCTGACTGAGCAAGTCAGCAGGCACATATGGCCATTCATAAAATATACACAAAATGAATGTAAGGTAATTGGGGTGGAGGAGGCACTAGCAGCTGGGGGTGATCAGGAAAGGCCAATAACCACTAATGGCTGAGACCTGGCATTGTGTGGTTTATATAAATAATCCTATAAGCTTAAGGTTCAGAGGGAAATTCTTGGCAGTCGTGCTTAGGTACAGAGATTGCAGCCTACCTTTATGGTTCTGCGGTATATCAAAGCTGTGACTTTGTATAGAGTGAGCTGTCTCAACAACTATCTCTATTATTGCAATTAAAGGTCCAAGGTTGAACCCCGGTGTGTGCTTCTTAGAAGTTACAACTAGAAAACACACACGTAATCCAGAAATAGTATTGTTCTTCCTCAAAAGGGTTTTAGCAGAAACTCCCAGCACTTCTGCATGCCCTCTCCTAAAGTAAAATTAGCCCACCTACAAGACAAAGGACAGAAGGGTCTCAGTGACCAGATGTTCCTTTTCTCCTTGCCCACTGAATGAGGTGGCACCCTTCATTTGTGTAAGGAAGAGGTTTCCACCCTTCACTGGTATAAAGAATGGGTCGTAAGAGGGAAGGCTGAAAGACTTAGGGCTTGAAGGCCTCTCAGAATGCATCTGACCAGACTTCCTAAGAGGCTAAATCATATAAGTGGTAAGTGAGAGTTGGGTTTTGAACCAAGTGTCCTAACCCCAGATTCAGGGCTGTATCCACCACATTGGGTTGTTATGAGAAAAAGTATTTTGAATCCTGGCTCTTGACTGAGTGTGTGATCTGTATTTCCCCTATCCTGGCCTCAGTCTGTTAATCTTTTACAAGGAGGGGTGAGAAGTATCATAGGGGTTCCCCCAAAGGGTAAATTAATAGATTGCAGAGGGACTATGAACTTAGATAGGAAAAAATTGCATCTTTATTTCAGTATAAATGTTTCCTTTGTAATCATAAGTATTTTATGTTTTTAACAACAATATTCTGAGAAGGAATCTATGTGCTTCACCAGACTTTCATCATATTTCTAAGATAAAAAGGTTGAGAACCCTTGTTCTAAACGTTCTCAGCTGTAGCCCAGGGGCCCCTAAAATCTTCTTTCTGCTCTCCTAACACGGAAGGGAAGTGAGGCAGAAAAACCAGGCAGGAGGAGGCGGCAGCTAAAGAGATCTGAGAGTCAATCCGTCTTTCTTTCCACACACCTCTTCACAGCTGTCCTCAGCTACACATAACTGTGTGTTGGTGGGGGAGGGAGGAAGGTAAGGCCTGAGCTCCTCGTGAGATTTTCCTAGCAGGGCTTGGATTCCCCCTCAGCCCTGCCCTGACTATTTACAATTTAGAATTTCTTACATCACACCATGTTGGATTGCCATTATCAGAGCCAAAACTTGATTTGGGTGATGGAAGCTGAGGTTCATAGTGTTTTCAGTTCAATTCAATCAGCATTTATTATTGATTAATCATTAATAACAATAACCCCTTCAAATTCATACACAGAGCTTTTAATTTGTTTTTCAAAGGATCAATATGTTATTTCATTTTCATAGAGGTATATATCTAGAACTAGGAGCAATCTTGGAGGTTATGTGATCTAATGTGCTCATTTGACAAACAGGGAAACTTATGCCTGTGAAGGTGAAATTAATTTCTCATGCAGAAAAAAAAAGGATGACAATCTCTTTTGACTGCTAATTCTAGGGTGTGCAGGCTAAAATGCTTGAGGTAATTTGGGTAGACTGGAAGGTTTCCCTTGAAGAATCTAAGAAAACTTCAGGGAAATAGCCCTCACCCAACTTGGGGGATGGGATTGAGTCTGGGTGGTGGAGTCCAAGCCCCCCTAGCTCCTTCCCTCCCTCCTTCCCCTCTCTCTCTCTTTTTTCCCTCCCTCCTTCCTCTCTCTCTTCTTGCTCTCCCTCTGTCTCGACAGAATCCTCAGGTACAAAGTTCTGAAAGCTTATCTGTTGGTAGAACATTAAGCTGTGTCATCACTGAACCCCACCGTTCCTCCCTCCCTTCTCTCCAACCTCCCATGGTTGTTTCTTCCCACACATTAAACAATAATCCTAATGATACAAAGTAAAACCAGAGAAAAGGGTAGTGTAGTTCATTATCCAGTGACCAAATAAAGACCTCGACTGAGGTTTGATACCCTCCCATTGAACTGGGGGCAGGGATGGTGAGAAAGTCTAAACTAGAAATCCAGAGATCTGATTCCAACCTATGTGACCTTGAACTCTCCAGGTCCCGGTTTCCACCTCCATCAAATGAAGAGCTTGGTACAGTACCATTTGACAAAGAGTTTGGAGTCAGAGGACCTGGATTCAAATCCCATTTGTCTCTTACTATCTGTGTGACTTTGGGCAAGTCCAGGGACATCAGTTTCCTTGTCTGCAAAATGGGGAGGTTAGAAGATGTAACCTCTAAGGTACCTTCCAGCTCTGGCTTCATATTATTAGATGACCCCTGTGGTCTCTTCTGGATACTAAGGGTTTAAGTTCCTAAGAATAATGACTTCTGATTTGTCCTAGGGCTGTGTCCTTCTAAGGTGGAGAGACTATATCTATATCTATGTATCTATATATGTGTGTGTGTGTATATATGTATATGTATATATGTGTTTGTGTGTATATATGTATGTATACATATATACATATCTATACACACATATGTATGTGTGTATGTATATATATATATATATATATATACGTATGTATGTTTGGAGAGGCCTGCAGCTGTTTCCTGACTGACCCTCACTAGCTCTATGACCGTGAGTAAGTCACTTAACCATGGGCCGGTCCTCAGACAAGAAGTCATTCTTTCCTCTGTACCACCCACTCATTCTCCAAGCTTCAGTTCCTCCTCCGTAAAATGGGGAGATTGTAGTCACACTGCCTATTGCTCAGGGTTGGTGTGAGAAAAGTGCTTTGTAAACTTTAGGAGATGGGATTTTCTGTACAGAGTCCATCTTATCCTGGTGAATAGAGTTTGGTGAATGTCTGTATTTCTCCCATCTCTTCTCCCAAGCTCCCCCCTTTTCATGATTTTGTCCATTTTAACCCAATCATGCTTTCTGTCTTGACTGTCAGCCCCCCTTCTCTAGAAATAATACCCCAGGACCCTGAGTCTGCATCATCATGGACAGCAAGGGCTGCTGGGAGATTACGAGGCTACCACACTAACTTAGGTTGGTCTGTTCACACTTCACTGGACAAAAGTGCTCCACCCTCACCCCACACCCCTGCTCAGTTTCTCTGACAACTGTCTATGGAGCCCTCCCCTCTGCCTCCCCTTGCTTTTCAGGAGGGGGCACATACTCATGAGGAAGGGGGGAGAAGGCCAGGCCCTGCCAATCCCATTCAAGATTATTCTATGGCAGGTGTGTGTTGGGGTGGGAGAGAAGGGGCATTGTCCAGCTCAGGCTGTGGTCTGAGGCGGTTGACTTTATTGCTGGGCATAAAGGATAATCATTGACCACAACCATGCCGCCTTGAGCGTCAGCACCCCAGCCCCCCCAGGCCATCTCTGCCAACTCCTAGATTACTTTACAGTCACATAAAAGGGACCTGGGGCTGGCCCCGGGGACTTTGTTCTCACCAGTGGGGGGGGGGGGGAGGAGGGAACCTTCCTTGGTGACTGGCCTTGTCTTAAAATATTTACTCAGCCCAGAAAGACTTCTATCTCTTATTGACCAGCAAGCAGAGACAGTCCCAGCAAAACCAGGCCTTCTCCCCTGGACAAGCCCTCTGTCAGGTCAGCAACGCAGAGAAAAACTCAAACCACCCATCCTTCCTTCTACCTCCCCTCTCTCAAGACAAACTGGAAGTACAGGTGGGACCCTGGGATGAGGAGGCTTACAGTTGGCTTACAAGGCTTAGGAAAGGAACTTAGAGGGAGGGATACCACATAATTTCATTGGCTCTCCATTTCCTACTACTAGCCTGGCATTCAAGGCCCTACTTACCATTCCACCCTTATCCAAACTAGATGAAGGAAGAAAGTCTCGGAGGACAGAGCACTCACTGTGTGGGAGAGAAGTCAGAAAACCCAGATTTCAGTCCCATCTGTGCCCCTAAATAGCAGGGTGACCCTGCAGTAACCACAGCCTTTATGGCCTTTCCTCTTCTCTTCTGCAAAGTGAAGAGGCCAGACTGGCCACTCCCTGGGAGCCCCCCCTGCTCTAATGTTCTGGGATCCCATGTCTGCATCCTGTTCTCCCTAGGTGGGCATCTCACTGACCCTTCTGGTTAATGACTCTCCTGTTTCAACCCTTATAGTTATAGTGGTTTCCCTGTCATGAAATGTGTCCCCCCTGACTCCTGCATCCATCCAGATCCTACCCATCCCTGGGGACCCAGCTTGATTAAACAGGTCTCCTCTCAGGAAAGCTTTTCCTGCCCACCCTCAGGACACACTGATCTCCCTTTCTCCTGAAGGTCCTGCTATTCAGATCAGAGCCAGTAGAGCCAGAGGGGGCCTGAGATTCTGGTCCAATCCCTTCATTTTACAGCTCTCTGAGGATCAAAGACTTACCCAGATTCACAGAGAGTGGGTGTCCAATGCAGTATTTGAGCCTGGGTCCTCAGACATTGCCACCTTTCCTCTGAGCACCCACTCATTCAGAACTTGGCACAGATCGCCTTGAGACATCTCTGTATTGTTTTATAATTATCAGTACCAGGACGTCTCTGCTTCCCCTTCTCCAAGGAGATTGTAAACTGCTTGAGAACCAGGACTTCTCTTGGTTCCCCTGAGGGCTCACCCAGGGATGGGCACACACCCTATCAATAAAAAAAAGTGAATTAAATGAGTGATTGTTAAGGAGTGTAGGGTAGTGGAAAGAGCGTTGGACATGAGTCCAAAAGACCCCAGTTCAAGTACTGTCCCCGTCTCTAGGTGTAAGGGTGTGGGCGAGCCACTGAACCTCTCCTGGGCCTCAGTCCCCTCATCTGTGAAATGGGAATAGCACACTCTCTCATGAGATTGTTGTGAAGATATCACTTTGCAAACCTTTAAGTTAAAATGTGTTTCAAAGATTATTAACTATGTTAAAGACGCAGCATTGGGCTGTGGATAAAGAACCCCACCTCCTAAGCAGGAACACTTGGTTTCAAGTTCCCTCTGACACATACTGACTGTGTGATACTGATTGAGCAATTTCTTCTCCAAGCACCCTCAGGAAACTCTCTGAGACTATCAGCTGATGAGTAGATGGCTATCTGCACTGAGGAAGGGAGTTTCTTCTCCAGGAGTTCCCTATGCCAGTGAAGCCACAAAATAAATGACTGACAGAAAAGCAAAGTTGAATGGGCAGCTAGATGGCGCCATAGTACACTGAGCGCTAGGCCTTGCTTGAGTCAGGAAGACAAGTTCAAATCCAGGCTCAGACACTTACTAGCTTTGTGATAACAGGCAAGTCAATTAACCTCTGTTTGTCTCTGTTTCCCACACTGTGAAATGGAGATGATAAAAATAGCAGCTACCTCCCCCCAGGGATGTTATAAAGATCAATCCAGTCCAATAAATATGCACTAAGCACCTACTAGCTGTGTGACCCTGGGCAAGTCACTTTACTGTTTACCTCAGTTTCCTCATCTGTATAATGAGCTGGAGAGGGAAATGGTGAACCACATCAGGATCTTTGCCAAAAAAAAATCCAAATGGGGTCACAGAGTCAGACACAACTGAAACAACTGGATATGTGCCAGACATGCTGGGAATATAATTATTTTATTTTATTTTATTTTATTTTGCTTTTTGGAGGGCAATTGGGGTTAAGTGACTTGCCCAAGGTCACATGGCTAATAAGTGTGTCAAGTGTCTGAGGTTAGATTTGAACTCAGGTCCTCCTCACTCCAGGGCTGGCTGCCCCAGGAATACAATTAATGAAAAGAAAGACAATGCCTGCCCTTAAAGAACTTACCATCTAAAGGGGGAGACACAAAAGAAGGCAGAAAAGAGGGGGAATGACACAAGGGTACCAAATAAGACAATGATGGTAAAGTACTTAGCTTTGAAGGATGAATTAAAGAGGGAGTAAAACAGAGGCAAGAGGGCCCATTAGGAGGCAATTGCCATAGTCCAGGTGAGAGGTGATGAAGACCTGAAGTAGGTCCGTGGCAATGTGAGTGAAGAGAAATGTTACTGAAGGGAGAGTTAGATTTGACAAGACTCAACAACAGATTTGGTTCGGAAGTGAGGGAGAGGAAAGCATCCCCTATGACTCTGAGTCCACACTGCACGACTGGAAGAACCGCCGTCCCTCTGTAAGCACACTGAGGACTACGGTGGTAGGGTCCAACTATAACGGCTCCATGTCTCTGATGGTGAAAAGGGCTGTAGAAACCTTTGCAGATCTTTCTCCTCTTTCACCTCTGCGTCGCTCTCCTTCCAGTCTCATCCTTAAGTTCACTCAACATGATTGGGTGGCATTGAGTTATTCCATAACTTTCTTTCAAGAAGATGAGTGTTCCTGACTCCAAACCTGTTACTCTGTCCACTGCGCCTACGTTCAAATCCAACCTTAGATACTCACTAGCTGAGTGGTCCAGGGCAAGTCGCTTCACTTCTGTTTGCCTCAATTCCCTGATGTATAAACAGAGATAATAAAAGCACTCATCTCCCAGGGTTGCTGTGCGGTCCAAATGAGACAGTACTTGTGAAGCACTTAACACAGTGCCTGACACAGAGTAGGTTCTATATAAATGTTAGTTATTAAGCAATATCATTATTGTTGTTGTTGGTATCCTCTTCCCAATATATTTCCTTATTTTAAATTAATAACATTTAAGGAGGCCAGGCTGTAAATGTTTTAATTGCACATTCATTTTCTTGCCTTTATTCCTCTAGTTTTGTATTAATTTTGATGTGTCCTCTAATAAGTCAGCGTCTGAGTGTATACAAGTAGCATATTCAGGAACGACTCCCACATCGGTAATGAGTTATTTCTTATCCTATCAAATATTATCTACCTATTTTTTTTGTTATTTGATTTAGCGTTGGCCCTGTCAAGCACTTTCTGAGTCTTTTCCCAACCAAAGAATCCGTGTATAGACGTAATGCTTCTTCCTGGTTTACAAGTCTTTGGCCGCTTTCATTCCTTTCTCCTGAATCTTATCTTCCAACATATTTTTCTCATATATTCCAACCTTTGCATTAAATCACCAAAAATTACACATGCGCTAAAGACATCTTGGTGAAGGTATTGGCAAGCCATTGGGAGGCTTTCAAAAGCAATATTCTACAGTAGACCACAACTTTAGCATCAAACAATCAATTGAAATACAAGATTTCACTGTGTTTAATTTTTGTTAACTGATAAAAAAAGCATTTGATATGATAAAACAAAAAAGTAAGCCCAGTGACTTTTCTCCAACAAGGTGTTTTACATATGCGTGTCCAAGTTATACAAGATTCCTGGAGGCATATAACAAAAGAGACAGGCTTGTTCAGTTTTCTTTGATCATTAATATTAAACAAGAGAAAAGGAAGAGACATCTGTGCCTCCCCCAAGGGGTCATGGAGGAGAGCTAACCTAGAGTCAAGCAAGCAAACGTTTATGAACCCTTGTAAATGTCAGACCCTGTAGTAGGTGGTAAGGAGCCAAGGACAAAAATGGAATAGTCCAGGCCTTCAAAGAGCTTACGTTCTTTTTTTTTTTTGCTTTTTTTTTTTGGAGGGCAGTTGGGGTTAAGTGACTTGCCCAAGGTCACACAGCTAGTTTTTTTTGTGTGTGTGTGTTAAGTGTCTGAGGTCGGATTTGAACTCAGGTACTCCTGACTCCAAGGCCAGTGCTCTATCCACTGCGCCACCTAGCCACCCCAGCTTACATTCTAATAAGATGCATATGTACAAATACAAACAAATTCCACACAAAGCAGATTCAAGGTAGCCTTGAGGGTAGAAAGGCACTAGAATTTGGGGGAACCAGCAAAGGCCTCAGGCAGAAGATGTCAACTTGGGTTGAGTCTTGAAGAAAACCAAAGACAGGCCACGGAAGGAGAACATCCCAGGAAAAGGGGAGATAGACTGTTGTGTTGGAGGAATGGTGGTCATTACAGCTAGCATGTAGATGGGAGTGATGTGTAGCAAGACTGGAAAGGCAGGATGGGAGTCCAGATTGAAGAGAGATTCTCTATAGAGGGGGAGGACTTTCAGATGTTTTTGCTGTTCATATCAAGTCCTGGAATCTTCACAAGCTTCCTAAATGAGATTTAAAATCTCTCTAAAGAACTTAATCTAAATATACATAGAGAAAAAAAGCAAATGGATGAAGAATGCCCATTTTTCAGACTATATTATACAGTTGGGTTGTTGTTTGTCCTTCAGTCTCAAAGAGAACCATGACATCAGGAAGGTGATGTAATGATTTGCAAGTGAATTGGATTTAAGTGAGGCAAGGCTATGCAAAGTCACCAGCCTCATTGTCTTCTCTGGAACCATCTGAGTCCAGGGGCAAGATATAGATCAGGACAACTGGAGATGGCCCCAGATACAGTGGGAGACCTTGGCCTTTTTAAGCTAAAGTCTTTCCCAGGTCTCAGGTTTTCTGAGCCAAGCCCATTGGTGGACAACCCATGAAACTCTGAGTGCGTGTGTGTGCATGTGAGTGTATGTGAACAGGCTACAAAACACTTCTAACAAGGAATATGAGCCAGGTCTCCATCAGTTTGAACTACAAATCCCATGAAGTGATTGAATTATTTGAATTCTAACTGCATATTTTTCACTGGGCTGGAACCAATTACCACATAAGACATAATTATAACTTTGAATAGTTTAAATTCAAGTGCATTCAACCATTTCACAGGATTCGTTGTTCTCCCTAATTGGGACTCATCAAAGACATGGATGATTAAAAAGAAGATCACCTGGTTATGTGCTAAGAGCTAAGGGTAACTAATATACAACTATTCTTATGCTACCAAGAGAAACTGAGGGAAGCCGCCTGGAATCATGTAGACCTCCTCGGAATACACTGGAGAGTGATGGAGACTATATATAATTTTAATGATATCTAGAACCACCAGGTAAGGAAATTGCCACTGCCAATGTAGGTCCACACACCTCTGAAACATATACTCTCAGAGGTGTCTAATGTTGCCACAGTCACCCAGCCAACATATGTCAAAGGCAGCTCTTCCTGGCTGCCATGTCATGCCATGCTGATTCTCAAACTAGTGGGAGGACATGGGAGAGAATGGTAAGGCATGACTAGGTTGAGATCTGATTGTAGGAAATAGGAAATACTTATATGCATGAGATCACAGATTTATTTGAATACTTGAGAGAATAAATTTGCCTAAATTTGGTGGTAGAGTGCAGGCAGAGGTGGCTCCAGTAGCACTTGAGATAACATATTTCTAAAGGGGAAGCCTTTTCAAAGCTGAAAGTTTCGAAAACTAATGTTATACTTGGTTACTTTATATATACTTTACACTTCCTCAAAAAGGAGATGAGTGACCAGAGGCAAGTCATTTTATATCCCTGGCTTCAATTTTCTTATTTAGAAATTAATAGATATTAGTCAGTACCTTGGCTGCTTCACAGGATTATCATGAAGATTTTTTAAAATCAAGTAGGATGATAAATATGAATGTATAGGGGAAAAAAAGAAGAAAGGAGGCCTATCAGTAACAGATCTCAACCTAGACTACAAAGCAATAATCATCAAAAACAGCTTTGTACTGGCTAAAAAATAAAGAGGTTGGTCAGTGAAACAGATTAGGTCCACAACATACAGAAGCAAACATATTACTTGGGTAAAGACCCATGATTTGACAAATATTGCTAGGAAAACTAGAAAGCACTTTGGCATAAATTAGGTATAGACCATCATCTCACACCACATCCAAAAATAAATTCCAAAACGGCACATGTCTTAGACATGAAAAGTAACTCCATAAGCACAGCAGAGGAGCAAAGAAGAAACTACTTTTCATATCTACAGACAAGAATTCATAATCTAACAGATAATAGAAAAGATCACAGAAGATAAAATGGACAATTTTGGTTGTATAACATTTAAAAGCTTTTGCAAAACAGATCTAAGGCAATCAAAAGAGAAACAGGTAACTGGGGGAAAATCTTTGCAGTTAAGTTTCTCTAAGAAAGGTCTCATATCAAGACATATAAGTAATTTATTAAAATGTATAAGACTAAGACTCATTCTGCAATGGTCAAAGATATGAACAGGAAGTTTTTAAACAAATAAATCCAAACAATCATATTTTAAAAATGCTCCTTCTCACTAATAATTAGAGAAATGCAAATTAAAACAACTTTGAAGTGGCACCTCCTACCCATCAATTGACAAAGATGACAAAAGATGAAAACTACAAATGTTGGAGGGACTGCAGGAAAACAGGCACACTGGTGCATTGTTGGTGAAGCGGTGAATTGGAGTAGTCATTCTGGAAAGTATTTTGGAACTAGGTCCCAACCCTAAAAGTTAATCAATTGCATGTACTTTTTGGTCCAACTATATTAATATTAGGCTTATACCCCAAAGATAATAACAATAATGCTAACATTTCCATAGCACTCACTATGCTAAGTACTTTACAATTATTATCTCATTTATCCTCATAGTAATCCTGGGAGGTAGATGCTATTATTGTCCCCATTTCACAAATGTGGAAACTGAGGCAAACAGTGGTTAAGTGATTTTCCTAGGGTCACCCAACTAATAAACATCTGAGGTTGAATTTGAACTCACATTTTCCTGAATCAAGGCCTAGTACTCTATCCACTGTGCTACCTAGCTGCCATAGAAATTAAAGAAGATGGAAAGAATTTATCAATATATACAAAAATATGTTTAGCAGCTCTTTTCATAGTAGTCAAAAGTTATAAAATGAAGAGGGTATTTATTTATTAGGGAACATCTAAGCAAATTATAGCATTTGAATAGAACAGAATATTATTGTACTATAAGAAAAGATCGAGTCAAATATTTCAAAGGAACTTGGGAAGATGTCTCTAAACTAACAGAAAATGATGTTAGCAAAACTAGAACTATTTATATAAGCACCACAAAATAATAAAGAAAAATAACATCAAAAAGCTTTAGAGTATTGATCAATACAATGTTTTTTTTTGTTTGTTTGTTTGCTTTTTGGAGGGCAGTTGGGGTTAAGTGACTTGCCCAAGGTCACACGGCTAGTTTTTTTGTGTTAAGTGTCTGAGTCCGGATTTGAACTCAGGTACTCCTGACTCCAGGGCTGACGGTCTATTCACTGCGCCACCTAGCCGCCCTGATCAATACAATGTTAAACCAGAAGTCCTAAGGAGTAATGATGAAACACACCTATCTCCTGCCGAAGAGATGATGTACTTTAAAGGCAGAAGGATGTACATATTTGGACATGGACAATGGGAGAATTTGCTTCTCTAGACTAGGCGTTTTTATTATGAGTTTCATTTTTTAATGTTGAATAAAATTTCAATTTCTTATGCTTATTATTCAATTGGAGAGGAAGAAGAGGGGAGAGTAAGAATAAATGCTTGTGAAAAAAAGTAATTTTTAAAAGCTTTTAAAAAAGAAAACAAAAGCTCTAATTAAAAATACAAATGCAGATTTTAAAGTGTTTGGTTCTATTTTTTTAAATTGTTAGTGCTATTATTGTTGCTTAGTTTTGGTTTTAGTTTTGGCTTTGGTTTTGGTTTTAGACCAAACCTGTGATTTCATTTCTGTAGGAAATTCCCAATGAGGAAACTCCCTCTACAAATTCTGACTGCCACCTGCTCTTCAATTTAGCATCTTAGAGAGTTTCCTGGTGCACAGAAATATGAATTGATTTTCCTAGTACTTGTAAGAAGTGGACTTGGCTCCAAGTTTTCCTGACTAAGGCTTATTTACAATCCCTCTCTTGTTATGAATATCGTTATTTATTTACATCCCTAATTATCCCCTATATTGCCTAGAAATAACTATCAGTCTGTCAACAATCAATAAACATTTATTAAGTACCTACTATGGGCTGGGCACTGTACTAGGTAAAGGGACATAATGAAAAAAAAAATTGAAAAATTCCTTTTCCTCAAGGGCCTCTGTTCTAGTCAGACCACCCTGAATTACTTCTCATTCACTGGTCAAGTCTGGTGTGAATTATTCTCCTACCTGCCTGCTGTCGAGGGTCTGGTTTTTCCATCCCTTCTTGTGCTCCCCTATACGGAGGTTCTATATTCAGGGGTCTAAGTTCCCCTCCCTCACCCACCTCTCTTTCTGGTCACTACAAAAGAAGGTAAGATCTTAGAGAGAGAATGGCTAATATGGATTGGGCCATAGACTGGAGAAGATCCTTAGGGGTAAGGGGGAATGTGGGTACTTCTAAGGGTTGAGGTCATAGAAGAGAGTAGAGAATCAAGATGGTAGAGTGGGAATACTATAAGCTCATTGAGGACAGTAACACAGGTTGTTTTCCATTTCGTCTTTGTAGCCCTCGCCTGAGCTGAGTGCCTTATACACAATAGGTGCTGTTTATAAATACTTATTTATCCTTAAATAATTTACTCTGTTAGGGATTCTGTTTTAGACACCTAACCAAGACCATAGGCAAGACATCTAACCATATGGAGCCACAGTATCCTCACATCAGTAAAATGGTAATAATACTACCTACCTCAGAGTGAGCAAAGAGTTTTCCTCATTCTATAAATGTGAGTTGTTATTATTTATTGAGCTTCCCTGAACTCAAAGTCCTCACCCAAGTTTCAGAACCAGAATGAGACAGGGTGACCAGGAGTTTGGTTTCTTTCCTGCAACAGCCTAGCATCCCATGACACTTCTGAGAGTCCCATACCCCACACTCCCTACCACCTTTGCCATGCCGCAGGACCATGGCCATGCCATGCCAGTGCCATCAGGCCCTCTGATCATGCTAGATCAGAGTGCCTGGGGGGTGAAACAGAACATTCCCTCTCCCCGCAGGACTGTCCTTTCTGTCCACTGCTCCCTGGTATCAGAAATCCTACTCAGTGCATCCTATCCTTTGTTTTCTATCCTGGTTTCTCCAAAGGCCTACGAAGAAGACACAGCATCATCTTCACAGAGAATTCGTCAGGAGCCAAAAGATACTATTCCTAGACCCAAGGACAGATCAAGAATATCAGGCTAACACAGAGGAACTCTGAAATTCCAGGGAAGCAATACTGTTCCCAAGAGATTCCCTGTTATTGCAGGAGGTCAGAGAAGCTCTGGAGGATACTCTTTTTCTTGGTGAAATGGATTTGGGGGTCAGAGGTTCTTCCCACAGCACCAGTCCCAAATAGCTGAGAATATGGGCAAGGGTGTTAGTTTACTAAACCAGGAGGCCCATTCATGTTGCTCCACGATCAAAACCTGAGTGCTCCCACAGCTCTGGGCTCTCTTGCTATCTTGGAGCCCTGCTCCTATCTGCCCCATGCATGAGTCAATGGTCTCTCTTGTGAATCTATCAATCAAAGCCTTTACTAAAGACAAAAGAAGAGTCATAGAAAAAACTGATTTTATTTATAATGCTTGTAAGTTTGAGACAGGGTGGAAATCCTCACCTTGAATCTTGAACAACCCTGCAAGAAAGTGGGTAATATACCTATTCCATAAATGAGAATACTGAAGTTCAGAGAAGTTATAAGTGACGGAAATTGGTAAGTGGCAGGGGTAAGGTCTGAATCTAGGTCATCTCAAATCTACATTTAGCACATGCCATTCATGGACCCTGAAGTCAGGAAGGCCTGAGTTCAAATCCTTAATTAGATACTTATTAGCTCTGTGACCTCGGGTACTTAATCTCTGCCTCAATTTTATTTGTAAAAAAAAAAAGGGGGGGAGGGATAATAAAAGCACCTACATCCCAGTTGTGAAGATGAAGTGAGATATTTGTAAATATAAATAAAAATAGCACATTGCCCACCTCATAGTAGGTGCTATATGAATGATAACTATTATTATTGAGGGGACAAGATTTGTGCACCTGGGACTGCTTGTGTCTTCTCCTCTGAGATTACCTTCTATTTACTCTGCCTCTATCTTCCATGTACCAGTCATTTACATGTTGTCTCTGCCTTTGGAACGTGAGCTCCTTGAAGGCAAGGACTGGGTAATAAATGCTTGTGGGCTGACTCCCTCAAGAGATGGTGTATTTAGGTGACATAAATTCTTGGGGCCAAAGAAGCAGAGATCAAGGGTGCTGGAGAAAGCAGAGGTCAGGGGTGCTGGAGAAGGCAGAGGTCAGGGGTGCTGGAGAAAGCAGAGGTCAGGGGTGCTGGAGAAGGCAGAGGTCAGGGGTGCTGGAGAAGGCAGAAGACCAGGGTTTGGAGAAGACAGAGATCAGGGGGGGCCAGAGAAGGCAGAGATCAGTGGGGGTCAGAAAAGGTAGAGATTAGGGGGGCCAGAGAAGGCAGAGATCAGGGAGGTCGGAGGAGGCAGAAATGGGGGGCCCAGAGAAAATAAGAAGGCTGTGTAGGGGGTAGGGTTTTAGCTGGACACACAAGACGGGGTAAGATCTCAATAGAAGGAAAAGAGTTTTGAGTGAGGCCATATTCCAAATTGAGTGGAATTGATTGAGTGATGATGCCGAGGCTAAAATGAGAATGATGTAGACAGAGGCTATTGAGGTGACTAGGCTGGCTGGAATAGGGGGTTTGTTGGGGAGGGCATTGAGAGATGAGGCAGGGTGGGTCCAGGCCATGGAAGGCTTTGAATACCCTGGCTCAGTCTCTTTCCCTCTGCCTGGTCCATCCCAAGGGAGGGCAGAGGCAAGACTCATCATGTCCCATTGGTTGGGCATGTGCTCTGGCTGACACTGCTAAGAGGCAGAGGGAGAGAAAGGGTTCTTTTGCTAGAAAGTGACCAGCATGCAGATACACACACACACACATACACACACACACAAAAGCTGACTAACTCCTTTGCCCACAGCCTCAGGCACCCATAAAATGACAAGTGAAATGTGATGGGCTAGAAGTGAAGTGTGGGATAGGACGGAGAGTGGACGGGACATTGGGCCTGACCTGACTCCAGTACAAATCAGTTGCCTCTGGAAGTTTACTTCCAAGAAATCAAACTGCCCTTAGGGAAGAAAGTTGGGGATTGGGGCGCAGATGCGCCTGCATGTGTACATACAGATGTGTATGATCATGTGCTTGAATACAAATGTATCTGCATGTGTCATGATTATTTTTCACCCAGATATTTCCCATCCCCCATTCCTGGCTATGCAATTGATGAGTTGGAGAAATCCTTGAGCCTCAGTTTCCAAATCTGTAAAATGAGAATGATGATATAACCTGACTTGACAATTCCTCCCCTACCCCACCCCTTCACACACACGCGCACACACACACACACACACACACACATATACTCACAAGTTCTAATGAGATAATGTCTATAAAGTGCCTTCCTATATTATAACAATGTAAACTGTTTCACTCAAAGAGCCCTCACATTCAGAGCCTCTAGACAAAAAGTCCTTTGGCCCAGAATGCACATGTCATGATTCCAGGGATTAGTATACCCCTCCCCAGCTGTTGAGGGAGCACCTAAGTCTCTTCTCTCTGCTTCACTAGGCAGCCCTCAGAATAGCCCCCAGGGAACCAAGGCCCACCTGGAGCCCAGCCCTAGCAATAAACCCTTACTCTCCCCTCCACACCCCACTCTACCCTCAGCAGAACTCCCCTTGCCAGACTCCCCCGATAACATCAGCCCCACAAGAATCTAGGTCAGCCTGCTTATCTCATGGTGAAATTGAATCCATCTAGGAATCCAGCCTTGACTTCAGTTACACATGTAAATCACAACCATATTTCATGCTTAAAATGGGTCTAGTGGGAAGGATGGGGGGAGAGGAAAAACCCCAGGGACACACTGGCTTTGGGTTGGAATGCAATTTATTACCAAATAATTATATGTTATCTATGGGCCCAGATCATAGCTTGAGTATGTGCAGCAGGGAGAGGCAGCCTTAAATATTTCCTAAACCCTGTTACCAGCTTTTTCCAACTGCGTTTGCAGCAAGAACTTTACTGAGTTGTTAGTAGCTGCACAGTGAAACCACCATGTAAGTATGGGGGTGGATGGAGAGAAAGACAGAAGCAGAGACAGACACAAGCCTAAAAAACAAACCCCCTCTAGGTCTCAAAGTGTAGGAAGAACAATGAGTAAAATACATTCATATATGCACTGTGTTTCTGTTTATTGGCTTATTGTCCCATAATAAGCCAAGTCCCATGGCTTATTGCAAGATTTTCTGCCTCTATTAGAGCACTTAGCTTATAACAGAGTTTTTGCTGAGCCAGACTCCTTGATTTAAAACATTAACACACTAAACCCTCAGACATATTTTTTGTCCTAAGGGTAAATTAAGGTAGAGGATACAACTAGAAGAAGCAATTAATTTGATCAAGAAAAGCCAAACCCCAACTAGAAGAGTGAAAGAAGAACAATTAGTAAAAAATAGATTGTGCTTCTGTTGAACCTCAAGGTTTTCTGTCTCTATTAGGGCGCTTAGCTTATAACAGTGTGTTTGTTGAGCCAGACAGCAGGATTTGAAATACTAACACATTCAACCCTCAGCCAAGTTTTCTACTCTAAGGTATAAATCAAGGCAGAGAATATAACCAAAAGAAGCAATTCTAGAGAGACAGATGATGGAGGGATAGAAGGGAGGCAGAGACAGAGAGAAATAGAGACGTAGAAACCAAGAAATATACAAGGATAGATGGAGAAAGAGCGAATGGTGCAGGGAAACAGTGAGTTTGAGAAAGTAAGGGAAATACAGACATACAGAGACAGAAATTAGGAGAGAGGCAAGAAAGAAACCAAGGTGGAGATAGGTAGGGGTAGCACTATCCCTCTTTGTTCTGGCAGTGGCTTCTGGGGTATCCCCTTCTCCAAGGGAAAGGGGAATTTTGAGGTGGCCCCTGCTGCCTTTGGTCCTAAGTGGGTGCTACTGAACAAAGCTGGAAAAAAGAAACTATGAAACCATGCTGATTAGGTCCACTATAAATTTATGTTATACACCCTCAAATGAGCCCTCAGGTGCAAGGCAATACTTTTTGCACTTCCCTAATTAAATCTATCTTGCTCATCACAGAAGCTCTTGTAAACCTTCTTATCCCTCCTCAAACATCTCATGGCTAAAAAATAAAAAAATTTCATGGTTTTCCTCCCCTGACTCTCTCAGATGAGAACCTTGTCTCAGTAAGGGAGTGAAAAAACTGAGGGGAGGGAGGAAGAGAGAGAGAGAGAGAGAGAGAGAGAGAGACAGAGACAGAGACAGAGACAGAGACAGACAGAGACAGAGAGAGACAGAGACAGAGACAGACAGAGACAGAGACAGACAGAGACAGAGACAGAGAGAAAGGGAGGGAGGGAGGGAGGAAGGAAGGAAGGAAGGAAGGAAGGAAGGAAGGAAGGAAGGAAGGAAGGATGGAAGGTGACCATTTGCTCCTTCTTCTTGCCTCCTCTTGGATGCCTCCTATCATGATCTCCTCCTTCAACCTTGTCTCACATGAAGAGGCAGTCTTTTTCTTTGCCAAGGCAAACCCCTCTACCTGGGCAAATAATCCCATTCCATCCCATCTTCCCCAGTACACTGCCTCTTCTATCATCTTCACTCTCTCACTAATCTTTAATCTCTCCCTATCTACTGCCTGCCTCCTTTTGGCCACATCTCCCTTATCTTCAAAAAAACAAAACACAAAAAAAACAAAAACAAAAGCACCTAGCTTGATCCACCTATCCCTACTAGCTATTGTTCCATTATCACCTCCTTTCGTGCCTAAACATCCTGAGAAAGCCATCTACAACAGGTGCCTCCACTTCCTTTCCTCTCACTCTCTTCTAAACTAAGGTCTAGTTTCATCCATGTCATTCAGCTGAAACTTCTTTCTCTTAAATTGCTAATGATCACTTAATTGCCAAATCCAATGGCCTTTTCTCAACCTCCATCCTTCTTGACTTGCAACCCTTAACACCATTGACCCCTCTCTCCTCCTTGGTATTCTCTTCTCTTTAAGTTTTCATGACTCCACTCTCTCCTGGTTCATCTCCCTGTCTGACTACTCCCATCTTCATCCAGCATCTTCACTTGGTGATCTCATCGGTTCCCATGGATTCAATTATCATCTCTATGCTGATGATTCTCAAATCAAATTTTCTACCTCTAAGCTCTCTGCTGATCTCTGAGTCCAATCAGAAGACCATTTGAAGGTCCAGGGGAAAGGATTGCCCTGGCTCTAAGAGTAGAAAGGGTAGGGGTCCCTTGGATTACATGCCACCCTGGGAGGTGAACACTCAAGATCCTGACTGGCTCCTGGTTGCCTCAAGTCACCAGGCAGAAGTCAAGACACTTTCAAAAAAAAAGCATAGGAAACTCTCTAAAAGGAAATCCCTTCTACCAATGCTGGTTGGAGTCTTCGAGAGTTTCCTGGAACACTAGGAGGTTTTAAATGTGTTGGCCAGGGTCGCATAGCCATTAGGTGTCAGATGTACCACTATGTACCAAGGTCTTTCAGACTTCAAGGCCAGCTCTCTACCCACTGCACTATGCTGGGAACATTACTAAAGTTCATACGATCCCAAGAAAGTCAGATTTTTGCCACCTTGTTCCCCAAGGGTCTTGCTGTCTCCCCAGGATGAGCAGAGCAGGGCACAGGAGAAAGAATCCAAGTAGCCATCTATCCTTGAAGAAATGAGATGAAAGAACCAAAAGATGACCAGCAGCAGTCTTCATAAACCAGACAGTGGTTCTGATGGAAAGTCAGCAAGTGGGTTTGACAGGAGTCAGCTACCTGAAGATAAATTCACCTTGTCTTTCTAGTGTCCAGAATGAGGGGGGTGATGGTCATAGATGGACATGGTCACAGACTTAGACCTCTAAGGGAGCTTAGAGGCCTGGCTCTAGTCTGGCTCCCTCATTGTGGAGATGAGGAAACTGAGGTTAAGTGACTTGCTCAAGATCACACAGGCATTAGTGGCAGAGTGGGGATTCAGATTGTCAACTCCAATAACGATAGCTAACATTTATATAGAGACGGCTAGGTGACTCAATGGATGGAGTGATGGGCCTGGAGTCAAGAAGAACTGAGTTTAAATCCAGCCTCATATACCTCCTATCTGTGTAACCCTGGTCTTACTTAACTTACTACTTAACCCTTTTGCCTTAATCCACTGGAGAAGGAAATGGTAAACTCCAGTACCTTTGCCAAGAAAACTCCATACAGGTTGACAAGAGTCTGACATGACTCTTCAAGAGTCTGACAATGATAAGTATTTATATAGTGCCTTAAGATTTACAAAATGAGATTTGAACTCAGCTTCCTGACTTAGATCTCAAAGTGAAAGAACAATTAGCAAAAAATAAAAATTGTGTTTCTGTTTATCCTTTTCTTTCCAAGGCTACTTGTAAGGTTTTCTGTCTATATTAGGGCACTTAGCTTATAATAGTGTGATGAACCAGACTCTATGATTTGAAGCAATAACACATTCAGACCGTAGCCATGTGTGTAGCACCTGCCCAGATGCTCTTTACTCTGCCTCCCAGTTCCCATTAGTTCACTCTCCACTGTACTGTGCCCACTATATTCAGTCCAGGTTGGATCCTACCTAGATCATTTCTTTTAGGTATGGCTACTCCATTTTAGGGATGGCCCCTAAATATAAGTGCCCCCCCAAGTGTGGGTGCTTTAGGTTTTCCTTTTTGTACTCTCCTTTGATTATCAACTCACTTACATGGACTAAATTAATGTCTCCTAGCTCTAGATATTCTAGATATATCTCCCCACTGAACTCCAGTTCCATCCTTCCAACATCTCCACCTAAAGGTCCTACTGTTACCTCAACTCAACATTAAATGGATGTCCAAAATGTAGTTCATCTTCCCACTTAACTAATCCTCTTCCGGTTTAACCTATTTCTTGATGAGTAGGCAGTTTTCAGAAAAATCTGGAAAGCCTTACATAAACTGATCCAAAGTGAAGTCAGCAGAACCAGGAGAACATTGGACACAGAAACAGCAGCATTGTGAGATGATCAGCTATGATAGACTTAGCTCTTCTTAGCAATGCAGTGCTCCAAGACAATTCCAAAAGATTTATGATGGGAAACGCTATCCACATACAGAGAAAGAATGGAGTCTGAATGCAGATCAAAGCACACTATTTTTACTTTCTTAATTTTTTGGTTTTTTTCCTTTTGTTATTTCTTCTTTTACAGCATGACTAATACAAAAATATGTTTTGCATGATTATACATCTATAACCTATATCAAGTTGCTTACTGTCTGAGGGAAGAAAGGGGGAATGGAGGAAGGTAGAAAATTTAGAACTCAAAATCATATTTTAAAAGTGAAAGTTTAAAATGGTCTTTACGTGTAATTAGAATAAAACAAAACACTATTTAAAAGAAAGAAAACAAATTAGCCTGTTTCTGTTTATCACACCCTCATCCCTCCCTGTCACCTGAGGTTCAGCACCTGGAAGTTCTGTTTGACTCTTCCCTCTCTCGCTATCTCCACAGATCAATCAAATAATCAGCAACTCTCTAATAAGCTCCTACTATGTGTTATTCCGTGAACTAGGTATTAAGACAAGAAATGAAATAGTTCCTGCCCTCAAGGAGCTTACCTTTGATCAGGGGAGACACCATGTAGATATATTGAGTCTATTCAGACAGGGCTAGGGACCAGACCCCTCATTTTGGCCTATTATCACTTCCAAGCACTGGGCCTAGGTCTGCTCCCTGAGTCCAAACAGAGCAAGTTGAATTACTCTTCTAAACTCTTCAGGCAGCTAGGTGGCACAGTAAGTAGAGCACCAGCCCTGGAGTCAGGAGGACCTGAGTTCAAATGTGACCTCAGACACTTAACACTAGCAGTGTGACCTTGGGCAAGTCACTTAATCCTAATTGCCCTGCCTTCCCCCCTCCAAAAAAGAAAAAGTAAACAATTCTTCAAACATTTGAACACCGATAAACCCCCTTCCTAAGGCTCAGAGTTAGAAGGAATCCCAGAGGCCATTTATAGCAACCCATTCTCCAACAAGAATCCCACTAGTAGCACACGCCCCACAAATGGTCATCCAGCCATTTTGAGCCATGTTCAAAGGCACTTAATAGCTGTGAGACCCTGGGTAAATCATTTAAGCTCTATCTGCCTCAATGAGGATAATAATAACAAGGCAAAAATGGGGGTAACAGTACCCAATGCCCAAGCGTGAGCATCAGATAAGACCATATTTGTAAAACACTTAGTACAATGCCTTGTACACAGTAGGTGCTTGGTAAGAAGCTTGTTTCCTTCCCTTGAAGACTTCATGCCTATCGTGGGGAGGTAGCTCCTGGGTGACCCGTTCCACTTTGGGACAGCCTCAATCCTTGTTCCTGACAACGAGCCAATGTTTGCCTTTCTGTGACTTCTCCCCTTTACTCCCAGCTCTGCGACCCTATTAAAATTCACCTTAAATTCAACCCAATGCAGTAGCTTGTCCGGATCTCTTTGATTCCGGAACCAGCATATTAAGTATTCCTCCCAGTTGTGTATCAACTGCCAATGTGATCTGTGTGCCTCTATGCCCTCATCTCAAGTCGTTGATAAAAAAATATATACACACATACATATATACACGTTTATGCACATACATGCACATTTACATACATGTATGTGTGTATATATAATCAAAGTGCATGGGACCAAGCAGAGAAAGATTCTTGGTGAGTAGAGCTTCCAAAGGTAAATTAGGCTGCCTTAGGAAGTAGTGAACTCCGCACTGCTGGACAAGGAGAAGACTAGCCTGGCTGGAGTAGAGGAATATGATGGGGCACACGCAATGTCATGGAAAGCAGACACCAACACTATCACCCTGACTCATCTAGTACCATGGGAAGGGGTCGGTCAGTCAGGCTCTGAGCAAATGGATTCAACTGAGGGAGTATTAGAGACTGCAACTCATTTAAGGTTAAGTTTTGTTGTTTCATTTTGTTTTCCAGTTAAATTCCACAGAAACAAAGATTGTTAGAACAGAAAGGGATCCTGAAGATCATTAGCTTCAACCCATCTTACAGATCAGAAAACCAAGGCTCAGAGAAGCGCAGTGAGTTGTGGTAGCCATCTACAGGAGTAGGAAGGAATATATTCAAGGCTTTGGAATCCCCAAAGGTGGGGACCATGACTTCTAGGAGACGATCCTTACTGGAAACTATCGATGATAGTACTTGTATATGATTAGGCACACAAAATTTCATGGAAAGCAGACACTACCACACCTGATCTCATCATACCAGGAGTCCTAGGGACAATTGTCCCCCAACTGTGCCATGAATGAGAATTTTATAAATTTGACCCCTTGTAGGCTTCTGTCTTCTCCACCCCCAAAGGGACTGAGCTCCTCACCAGTGTTTTTTGGATTACTTTTCAAGGATCCTCTAAAAAAAAAAAAACAACATTTTTTTGCTTGCTTGTTTTGGAGGGGAGAGGGCAGGGCACTTGGGGTTAAGTGACTTGCCCAAGGTCACATGGCTAATAAGTGTTAAGTGTCTGAGGCTGCATTTGAACTCAGGTTCGCCTGACTCCAGTGCCAGTTTGTTCTAATCACTGGACCACCTAGCCACCCCCATCCTCTAAACATTTCAAAGGTCTCTTAAACATGTCAAAAATGGAAAGGACAACACATTAACTTAAATAGGCAACTATTCCCACTAGACTGTGAGTTCCCTGAGGGCAGGGACTGCCTTTGTCTCTTTTTTTTAATCCCCAGCCTTGGCACAGTGCCTAACACATAGTAAGTGCTTCATAAATGTTCACTGACTGACTTGTTGATTAACTTGGTGGCATAGCAGACAGTACACTGGACTTGGAAGGGAAGGGCTGAATTCAAATCCTGCCTCTCACACATTTACTAGGTCTGTCAATAAGCAAATCACTTAATCTCTCCCAGACTCAGTTTCTTCACCTGTAAAATGTCAATAATGATAGTCATTGTATATATGTAATAAAAGTTATTGTGAGGATAGAATAACATATGTAAAGTGGTTTTGAAAACTTGAAAGTGGCAGATAAATACTAGCTATTATTAAGTACATTAAACAATAAGTCAAAGCTTATTTTTTTTGCCTGCAGGATGGTAGGTGGGCGGAAAATTGTCCTAAGAGTAAGGTCTTCCTTGCTCTCCTGTTTTCTTCGCTCTGCTCTCTGTCTCCTTGGTCTCTATCTGTCTTTCAAAGCCTCTGAGTTATAAATAGCAGGTCTGCCAAGTGCCTCTACTGCAGCACTCAGGACCCAAGGGTGTGAGGGCAGTGACCCAGCAGCCAGTGAGGGCCCCCTGCCTGCCTATGTGCTTTCTGGAACATAGAGAGATAGGGGTGGGAGTGGGGGGCAATGGGGGATGGTGCAGAAGGGGAGGGGGGAAGGATCTGCTTCTGTGTGTCTGTGTGTCTGTCTCAGTACATGAGTGAGGGTGGAGTGTTTGTACAAATGTATGTGGTAGGTAAGAGGATCTGTAGGGCTAGGGTGTGGGTAATGGTTCTTAAGAGTATGAATGTCAATCTGTTGGTAGTCCCTGTGTCTATCTCCTTATGAAAGTGGATAATGGAGAGAGGGAGGGATGAAAGGAGGGGGGAGAGGGGGAAAGAGAGAGGAGGGAGGGAGGAGAGAAGAGAGAGAGAGGAGAGAGAGAGGAGAGAGAGAGAGAGAGGGAGGAGAGAAGAAAGAGAGAGAAGAGAGAGAGGAGAAAGAGGAGAGAGGGGAGAGAGAGAGAGAGAAAAGAAGAAGAAGAAGAAGAAGAAGAAGAAGAAGAAGAAGAAGAAGAACAACAACAACAACAACAACAACAACAACAACAACAACAACAACAACAAAACAACAACTGATCTAGGTGCAGGGAAGGGGGTGTGAAAGTACTTAAGTTTACAACAAATCCTTCCTCAGGCACCACTAATCTGAAGCCCTCCCTCTTCACCCTCAGGATCCCACTTCCCTTGATGGGATCGTCAAGTGGATTAGGAATGTATCCCCAAGCATTTGTGGTCGGGTTGTTTGGGGAGTGTGTCACTTGCCCACTTTGTGGTCTCCAGGAGAGAGCCCTGCCCAGCCAGGCTTTTGTCTCCCAGAGGTCAGGAATGACTCATTTCCTCACTCATCCCCTTGGGCCATTTTATTTGCTTTCCCCATGGTTGGGACTGGAAAGCAACCAGAGGGCTGCGGTAGGTTCCAAACAGAAGTGAATGGAACAGTGAAAGGTGTCCGAAAGAGGACTGGGTGCCCCAAGAAGAAGTTCGCCCTCCTCAGAGGTCTCAAGTGGAGCTGGACATGCAGGTGTCCAGTATATTAGAGGGGGTTTTCTTTTCTATATGGGTTAGCTCTCATGGTCACTGAGGGCCCTCCCAACATTCAGATAGAATGGAGGAGGAAGGGTAAAGGGAGGAGGGGGAGGAGGAAGAGGAGGAGGAAGAGGAGGAAGAGGGTTTTGTCTTTTGGCTCCATGTCATCAATGGTTGATCTTCCACACAGGGCTGCCTCTCTGGGTCCTGGGCCACTTGGGGCATGGAATCTATTTAGCCCTTGGTTATACCCTGGACCTTGCCTGACCTGTTCTTTGTTTCCCCAACAAAAGCTTAGTTCTCCCCACCTCCCACATACATGTTCCAGACAGTGGAACAGTAGATAGAATGCCAGGCCTGGAGTCAGGAAGACTCTTCTCCCTGAGTTCAAGTCCAACTGCAGACACTTCCTAGCTGTGTGACCCTGAGCAAGTCATTTCACCCTGTTTGCCTCAGTTTCCTCACCTGTAAAATGAGCTGGAGAAGGAAATGGAAAACCATGCCTGTGCCTTTGGTGAGAAAAGCCCAAATGGGGTCACGAAGAATAAGACACAACCGAACAACAACATGTGTCAGCCACTGTGCAAAATATTTTTATAAATATTATCTGATCCTTGCAACAACCCTGTACAACCTTACAACAATCCCCATTTTACAGATGAGGAAACTGAGGCAGATAAAGGTTAAGTGACTTGTCTGGGGTCACACAGCTAGTAGTCTAAGAAGCGTCTGAAGCTCCATTTGAACTCAAGTTTTCCTAAGTCCAGGCCCAGAGCTCTAGTCAATGCATGGGTGGTTGTCTCTAGTCAGCTGCACAGTCTAGAACAGTGCGAAGGATGAACTGACCCCAAGACAAAGGATTGTTTTGAGGGGCACGTGGGGAAAGCCCTGAGAAAGAGGTGTTGGGATGTGCGCTGGCTGTGGGGGGGGGGGTCTTAGCTAGGCCTGTCCTTTCTCCAGTTACTGTCTTCTTGAATCACTGTATGGAGGGGGAGCTTGTTAGGAAAGGGAGCCTGGGGGGGGGGTCTCTACTACTTCTCCTCGATGGACAAAGCGAGCCCAGTGGGCAGGGATAGGGTCAAAAACAGCTCTGAGCTGAGAGCTTGACAAGGAAATTCAAAGAAAGGTAAGCAATGAGAAAGGGAAGGAAGAGAGAATGCTGGCAAGGTGAGGTCATTGCTAAGCCGGTCTGGCCTAGACTCTCCCCTGGAAAAGGGATGGGGGATGGATAGAGCAGGGCTACTTTGGGGGTGGTGAACAACTTTCACTTCACATCCAAACGGACAAAGTTCTCATCAATACTGGGAGATTGTCTAGGAAGGTGAAGAATTTGCCAAGGTTGCTCCTTCAGCTCAAGAAAAGGGAGACAAACATTCCTTCCATCAGCATATGGAGCCTGGTCTCTTTTCTCCTGCCAGTCACCTTGGGTGAGGACAGCAGGAAGATCACACATGAAGATCCTGGACTGGGGACTTTTAGGCAAAGGTCCAGAGGATTATCAGGGGTCAGAGTCAGTCACTTGGATCCGATTCAGGAAACTGAGGCTAGACATTCACAAAGACCACACAGGCAGGAAGAAAATCAAAAACTGGCCAGGAGGGGAAAAGGAGACCTGCCCCAATATGGGGCCGCCAGGACGCAAGAGAACCCCATCATCAGAGAACAGACAAGCAGGGAAGGCAGTCAGAAGTAAGTAGGCCTCAGGAGCCGATGAGACTGGACAGAGGAAGCAGAAAAATGTAGGAAAGCCAGACTCTCAAACCCCATCATAAGCCACTTGCGTTTCCTTCAGTTTTTGTGTTTTGTTTGGTTGGGGTAGGGAGGAGAGGAGGATGTGGAAATAGCTGTGACCTACACAAAAGGAATCAATAAAAAAAATTTTTGAAGAAAAGAAAAAAGTGAAGACAAATATTTTGAGGGGAAAGAACAGATGGAAGGCGCCAACAAGTAAGCCAGCGCTATTCAGTTCAGGTTATTTGATATGCTTCCTCTTAGGATGGCAGTCAGGTTCTCAGTGGAGCAGTATTTGACCTGTGGTGGAAGGAATAGAGAGCAGCTACCTGGAGTAACGAGTAAAGAGACAGAAAAAGATGACTCCTAATCCTGGGACCCCATTCAGGGAACCTGGCACATTCCACATAGGACTGGAGAGAGAAACCAATCTGCTCCTCACTTGGAGAGGTCATTCAGTTTAGCAATACAGACAACATTTTTAAGGTACTTCAAAGGTTACAAAGCACATTTTAAAATGCATTTTCTCATTCAATCTTCACGATATGATACTCGTGAGGTAGGCCTCTATGGATATTATGCCCATTTTAGAGATAAGGAAACCGAAGACTTGCTCCGGATCACCCAAATAGCGAGTGTTAGACTTGGGGTTTGGGCCCAGGTCTTCTGACTCCAAATTTAATAAAACACTATATTATTACTCTTACTCAAGCAATTATTCTTACTCACCGAAAAGCAATCTGAGGGCACTTGTTACCAGGGTTCAAAGGTACAATGCAATGGCTGCTGGCTCTGTAGGTAAGAGGATTTAAACTCCATTTCTGATGATGAATCAATCACTTAAACACCAGTGTGTAAAATGAGAGGGATTGGACGAGAACGCCACTAAGCCCTTCCAGGTCTATATCTATGATCCTTCTACCCCAAATGCTCCCAGTGTCTCTTCAGGAAAGAGTTTTCAATCAATGAATCAATATTTAGCAAATGTCTACTACATTCCAGGTAGGGTAGCTAAGTGGTACAGTGGATAGAGTGTCAGGCCTGCAGTCAGGAAGACTCATCTTCCTGAGTTCAAATGCAGACGCTTACTAATGATGTGACCCTGGGTAATTCACTTGACTCTATTTGCCTTGGTTTCCTCATCTGTAAAATGATCTGGAGAAGGAAATGGCAAACCACTCCAGGATCTCTGCCAAGAAAACTCCTAATGGGATCTTGAAGAGTCGGCCACCACTGACACACTGAACAACAATAAATGTGCTAAGCCCTTTAGCTCCAGGCTCTTTAAAGAGTATAATGCTAATCAATCATCAAGCCAGCAGATGAAAGGGCAGACACTTCTCCACTGGCCCTCAGAGTGGCCAAGATCTGATTGGAGAGTTTGATAGGAATACACATCGCCCACACCCGTCAAAAGTATAAACACACCCTATCACAGGCCCCAGGCTACCAATCAACAGCTGTAATTCTGTAGCTATCCTGAGGTCATTTAACCCTTGCTCTGACTTCCCCCTCATCTGGCCAAGGCTGAAAGGAGCTTCACCTCCGGATTCTTTGAAGCCCCAGAGCCTGATAGGGCCCGCCTGTCATGTGGACAGACACCTGGTCTTCTCTAATCAGCCAGCCTGGTGCTTTAGGGGGAAGATAGGACACTGAGATATGGGAAGGAAGCCGAGGGCAGCTGAGTTCTGGCCCTGGCACTGCCACCATGGAAACCAAGCTCTCACCGCCACCTGTATCACAGGATTTGGACCTTTGAGATCATCTCTTCTCAACCAACTCATTTTACAGGCTCAAAGAGGTCATTTAACTGTAAAATAGGAACAATTTAAAAAACAATAGCTTTGGTTATTATCCCCATTTTCACATATGAAGAAGCAGAGGCAGATAGCAGTTAGGTGACTTGCCTGAGGTCACAGAGCTAGGGAGTAGCAACTACAAGCACTTCAACCCCAGTGCCATTAAACCAAAGCTGCTTTCTTCTGGGTCCTCTCTAGAGCTGAACTGCCAAGTGTTCAAGCTTTACTGCAAAGAGTGGATCAGCCACATGGTTGGAATGCCAAATGCCTTCCTACCCTAAAGTCTATTTTACCAAGAGCAAGGCACCACTTACATGATGGTCAGAAGAAGTGGCACAAGGACTATCTCAAGGTGTCGCTGATAAACTTTAACATTGACTATGAGACATAGGAAACATCAGCACAGGATATGCCACCATGGTGCGTCTGTGTTTCCGTGGGCAAAGCAGAATCATAAAAACACAAAGGAAATCTAAACTGTGCCCATCCAGAGCCACCTCTGCTCTAAATGTTCTAATGGACCATTTGTGCTCAGCCTGTGCTAATGCCTTCCAAACTCATATGGGACTGATTAGACCCAGCCAAACCTACTGTGCCCAGACTCCAATATTCTAACGTCCTTGGTCTTCAAACAACAACAAAAATCTCTCCCGGAGAAGTTTCTTTGGCTGGATCAATGACTAGTCATAGGATGTCAAGTGCCATTCTCATTTCACAGATGAAGAGATTGAGGCCCGTCAAAGCCAATTTCTTGTTGTGAGGCTAAGCCCAGAGCCCTGGTGTTCTGTCTTCCAGTACAAAATCATATGCCAACAACCATTCATTTACTCAGAAGTCCATGTAGCCCTGGGCCCCTCTTTCTGGAGTCTTGACCCAGTTATCCACTATCGGATCTTCCACAGTTCTGCTAGAGCTCTGAATATTATCACCTCCTTCTCATCACCCCCAATAGCCATTTTCTATGCCCTCTAAGTAAAACTCTGTCTATTCCTCAGTTACCACCGAGTTCCAAAGGAGCTCACAAAATCCTTAGAACAGCCCAGTTCAATCTGGCCTCCTCACAGACAGCTTCTGAGAAAGTTAGTGGTCAGAAGAACCTCCCAGAGATGCTTTCAGTGATCTCTCCCAGCCTCCCTTCATTGGGTCTGTGGGCATATGGTATGAGGATAGATCATTCTAGGGACCATTCTGAGACCCTGGCTTTTCTCTCTAGGACACAGAAACAGTTCTGGAGTTTCTCTGGCCTTCCTCCCACACCTTGGCTTTCAATGTCCAGGCAAAATATTTCCATCCCAACATCCAACCTCATCTATAGACCATCTATGTCGCAGATAGGAAGCCTGCGAGGGGCTGGAGGAGGTGGTAGAGAGCACAGAGCTCCCACAGAAGGCCTAAGACAAACCTCTTGCTGTGTGGGGAGGAAGCAGGTTTGTTTGGCCACCGAGGTGTTAATGGGCTAACCTTTCCCTGGCCCAGCTCTTCCAGCCCAGTGCAGGCACTATCCCCTGGCATGTTGAATTTCCTCTGGATACTCCTCCAAGATCCCTCCTGTTCTCTCCCTCCTCCCCCCACCCCCAACCTTCATCCCCAGCTTCTTTGCTTTGGACAAACAAGTCAACCCTACCCTGCCATCAGGTTTAGAGCCTTCCTGTGCTTTTAATGTGGTTTGGAATACAGATTTAATGGATAAATCCATCACCAAGGCTGCACATGGGCAGAAACTGGCATCCTGGAGTCCATGGTGTAGTTTAGCATACTCGCGCACGTGTGCACACAAACACACACACACACGGAGAAAAACAGCAATTCTGGGCACTACAATCAGCTGTTAGAGTGTGTCTTGGGACCATAAGCACTGTTACACACTAGGGAGCTGCTGAAGGCTTCATGGAGGAGGCAAGGCTTGAGTTGAACCTTAAAAATGGGTAGGATTTAGATAACTGGTGGGAAAAGAAGAAAGTATTTCAGATGTGATCTCAAACGAGGAAAGGAGGATGATGGGTAGAAGTAAATTATTAAAGTTTCTAAAAATATACTAATATTGTTCAAAGTTAGCACTCCACAACAAGGCAAACACTCCCCTGTTCTAAGAAGACATAGACTAAACTTTCTGGAAAGAGAAATTATGGGATTTCAAATCTAGAATTAGAAGGGACTTCATTGTTGTTGTTGCTGCTGCTGGTATGAAGTCATGTCTAACTCTTCATGACCCCATCTAGGGGTTTCTTGACGAAGATACCAGAGTGGTTTACCATTTCCTTCACCAGCTCATTTTACAGAGGCAAACAGAAGTTAAGTGACTTGCCCAGGGTCACATAGGTAGTAAGAGTCTGAGGTCAGATCTGAACTCAGATTTCCCAGAGACCTGAATCTATCCAACGGGTCATATACCTGCCCCTCAGAAGGGACCATGTCAATGGTCTAATTCAACCTCCTCATTTTATATTTGGGCAAACTAAGGCCTAGGGAGGCCAACAGATTCGCCAAGAATACACAGGCAGCAAACGGCAGCAGAACCAGGGTTTAAAAACAGGTCATATCATTCCAAGTTGAGCATTCTTTTTCACTGCCTCTGTTTTAGGGACTTTCAGGAAGGACTTTTTGGATCAACAAGGGCTCTTAAACTGCTAGAGGAAGATCATAGATTCTTTCCAGTTTCAAAATCCTTAGAGAACATTTCATCCTTTTACAGAGGAAGAAACTGAGTCCCTGACTGGTTAAGTGATTTGGTCGGGTGTTGTCAGGGTCCCACTAGTTCTCCCAGCCAAGGTCCTGTGATGCAAAGACCCCTGAGAGAATAGAGAAAGGCTTCAGAAGGTGCCAGAAAGGACTTAAGTACACTTCACTTTGTGATGTAGTGATCACTGACTGCTTAGCCCTCCAAAGTTCTCTATCCCCAAGACCTCAGGTAACATGAAGAAAGGCCTAGAACACAAGATGTCCCCAAGGACAAAACCACCCAGAAATAATCTCATTCAGAAGTTAACTCATCTACCACAAAGAGGCTTCACATGACCCTCACCTTCCTTTTTGCTTTCCCTTCCTCTCTCCTCCACAATTAGCAATATAGCTTCAGTTTAACAAGATGGCTTATGACAAATGCTACCCTTAAAGTCTTGTCTCTCCCTAATTTTATGTGTTGTATATAGGTAGCCTCCAACAGAGAGGGAGAGAGGGAGGGAGAGGGAAAGGGAGAGGGAGAGGGAAAGGGAGAGGAAGAGAGAAAGGGAGAGGGAGAAGGAAAGGAAAAGGGAGGGGAAAAGGGAGAGGCCATGAGGCCATTGGCCATTGCTGCCTTCCTCTCCCCACAGTTCAACTGTTTCACTTGCTAGATAATGGTGACAAATGCCACCCAGCTAATTAGTGTCACTGTACTTACTGTCTTGTCCTAGACAGTTTCATTTGGAGTTGGGATCCTGAGGCCCCCCCAAACCACAGGGTTTTCTCTGTCTAGTCCTACTTTTCTTCTCCCCAGAAATCTCTTTAGCAGCAGCTAGGTAGTTTAGATTCCTCTCCCAAAGATCTTTCTCTCCCTCTCTCTCTCTCTCTCTCTCTCTCTCTCTCTCTCTCTCTCTCTCTCTCTTCCTTTCTTTTAAAACAAACCCACAGAAAAGAAACCTAACAACTAACACTCTCAGTCATCTTTATCAGAAGTAAAGCAAACAACTTCTTGAAAAAATAAATAAATAAATAAATGAGTGAATGAATGAATGAATAAATGAGTGAATGAATGAATGAATGAATGAGTCAGTGAGTGAATAACGAAGGCCTCTGCCTCGAGGTCACTCCTTTAGGCTTCACAGTACACCTCTCCCAGTAAAGGCAAGATCACTGAGTCATCCAGCCCCTCTCACCCAGTGCCCCACTGACCCAAGGTATACATTTCTCATAAACCTGGCAGAGCTGGGGTGGGATGCCCAGTGTGGTGAGGGGTGATGGGGGGCTTCCTCCTTCACCAGTTCCCAAGCACCTCTGGGCCCCCTGTAGAACCTTCTCATCTATAAAATGGGGATAATAATAGTACCTCCCTACCAGGGCTGATATGAAGATCCAATGAGTTAATGTAAGTAAAATGCTTTTTATATCTTAAAGTGCTATAGAAACGATATCATTAAGGGAAGGGACTAATCGGTTACTAAGCACCTACTATATTCCAGGCACTGTGCTAAACATTTTACAAATACTATCTTATTTGATCCTTACAACAGCCCTGGGAGTGAGGCGCTATTGTGATCCCAATTTTGTATTTGAAGAAACTGAGGCACACAGATGTTAAGTGACTTGCCCAGGGACACACAGCTAGTGTCTAAGGTCAGATTTTAACTTATATCTTCCTAAATCCTTCACCAGAATTAACAAACCAGGGGCAGCTAGGTGGTGCAGTGAATAGAGCACGGGCCCTGAAGTCAGGAGGACCTGAGTTCAAATTCGGCCTCAGACATTTAACACTTACCAGCCTTGTGACCTTGGGCAAGTCCCTTAACCCCAAGTGCTCTCCAAAAAAGGAAGAAGAAGAAGAAGAAGAAGAAGAAGAAGAAGAAGAAGAAGAAGAAAAAGAAGAAGAAGAATCAAACCCCACAGAAGTCAAATGAGCCATATAACTAATCTGAAATAAAAACCAAAGTCAGCTCTTTCTGTGGCCTCCTCACACCAGAAGAAGGTTTTCTCTGTCTAGCCCTACTTTGTTTCTCCCTAGAAATCTCTTCAGCAGCAGATTTAGATTTAGATTTTCTGTTTCTGTCTCTGTCTCTGTCTGTCTGTCTCTCTCCCCGCTCTCCCTCCTCTCTTTCTCTCCCACACAGGTTGCCTCCCTAACCCCATGCTTGCTAAGGTTCCAGAATGCCTAGTTATAGCTCTGATGGTCTGATGGTCAGTACCAAAGTTTGTCAAATAGACATAGAAAAAGGAAGAATCAAGGATCTACTTTTTGGGAGCTCACAGTCTAGTTGAAAAGAAAAAATTAACACACACCAAAACAAGTAGAGAACGATATAAGACAGCTAAATTGAGTGATACAGACAAGATGGCATGCAGGGACACAGAGGAAGAGATCATGGTCTGTCCAGGCTGGGAAGGCATCCTGGAAGAGGAAGATCTAAGAGCAGATTAAGTGGTTTTAGAGAGTTGGAGCCTATAGACAAGACCTCATTGATACTGCCCTCTGCATATCACGCCCCCTGAAAACACAGTCCACCATGCAATCCCTGGAAATCTATGCCAGTGGCAATGTTTCCCAGTAGTCAGAGTCCAGCTATCCTGGAATCCAGGGGATTCCCCTCTTCTGCTCTGGACTTTTTGCATGACCTTAGGGCAGCTTCCTCCTATGAGATTGTGTCTTCATAAATACCATGATCCTCTCAGCCCTGGATCATGGATGGTGAGAGGAGTGTCCACAAGGGGAAGCCCAGGAGGTGGAGGGAGGAGAGGTGGAGGAGGATGTATGCCCAAAGTGGCTAAGGCGGATAAGTCTGGAGCCAGCACTGTTGACTCATCTGGTTATCATTTCAGGGAAGATAATAATCCTGAAAACATATGCTCTTACAACAGCAGCATTGATGTTCTTCAATGAAGAGATGGAAGGAAAGGAGACAGAGTTCTCCAGTCCCCTTTCATACTTACCAGCTAGCTTTTTACTGGTTTGCTTTGATGACCAGAAAGCAAAACTTCTTTTTCCAATTTGATTTTATTTGTTGCTCTTTATAAGCATTTATTACTATCTCTCTCCCAGTCTCCTTGCCTACCCCCCATACAAACAATAAAAATCCTAAAAAACAAAAATCTCATAATAAACATAAATAATCTGGCAAAACAAATTCTCACACAGGCCATGTCCAGTAATGAATTTCTCATTCTGAACTTCAAGTTTATTACCTGTCTTCCAGGAGGTGGGTGATAGGATTAATCCTCTGGACTCCTGCTTGATCACAGCACTGATCAGAGTTTAGAGTTGATTTTCTTTATAATGTTGGTGGCATTGTATAAAGTCATTGTCCTAGCCCTCTCTGCCTCATTCTCCTTCAGTTCATATCGCTCTTCCTCAATTTGCTCTGAAACTGTTCATTTCATCATTGCTTGTGGTACAATACCATTTCATGACATTCATGTAGGACAGTCTGTTTGGCCATTCCCTAATGGGTAGACACCTCATTAGTTGATGATTTGGGGCTACTAGGAGAAGCCCTGCTAAATAATAAATCAAGCCCTGACTTATAATGTTTGCTGATTTCTAAAGTATAAATGCTCATGCTGAAAACTTAACAATCGGCTTTTGAGAGCTGGTTGGAGCTGGTTCCAATGCATATCTGGAAAAGGTATGCACACTTCTGTAACATAATTGAGACTTCTGTCTGGAATGACTCCTCCAATATTTGTCCTTCCCACTTTTGCCATCTTTGCTAATCTGATGGTTATATGAGATTTTCTAAATATTAGAATTTAGAACATTTTTCCATATGACTGTTTCATAGTTTGGATTTCAACCCTTAAAAATTGCCTGTTCATATCCTTTGACTATTTATCCATTGGGAAATGGCTCTAATTCTAATAAATTTGAATAATTTCCTTACATATTTGGATATAGACCTTTATCAGAGAAACTCATCTCAAAGATTTTTTTCCCTAGAGAAACAATGTGGTGTAATTAAAAGGGGATGACCTTTAAGTTGAAAGATTCACATTTTGTATCCTACTTCTTAACCCTTATTAACTATGTGATTATGGGCATGTTAACCTTTGTTTCTTCATTGCAAAATGGGGATAATATTAGTAATCTATATGTCACCAGGTGGTTATGGTGGAAAGTTTTGCAAACCTAAAAACACTACGTAAATGTGAGTTATTAGCATTTTATTTGGGATACAGGATATCCTGAAAAGTCTCAGGGCAGTTTAAAGCTACTAAAACTTAAGCTTGTGCTTTTTTTTGGAAGGGGGAAGGCAAGGAAATTGGAGTTACATGACTTGCCCAAGGTCACACAGCTAGTAAATGTGTCAAGTGTCTGAGGGTATATTTGAACTAAGGTCCTCCTGACTCCAGGGTTGGTGCTTCATTCACTGTGCCACCTAGCTGCCCCTAAGCTTACGTTTATAAACTGAGACTTTTGGGACATCCTACACACTTGGTCACTGAGGTCATTGCATCATAGGATCATGTGATGACTTTAAAGGTCATCTAGTCCAACCCCTTCATTTTGTAGATGAGGAAACGAAGGCACCGGGAAATGAAACCTTGCCCATGGTTAAGTATTAAGAGATTTGAACTCAGGTCCTTTGTAAGCAGTTTACCTCTACTGAAGTCCTCCTTGGATACCTCGTGCTGGAACAGAAGTGACTCTGGGTTCTCCAAGGCTATTCCAGTCAAATACAAGCTGAGGCAGATTAATCAGGAAAGTCTCTGGGTGGATGCTACCTGAGGACCAGTAAGGATAAGTCAGAGAATGGATTTTTCTGTCATAGCCACTCTCAAAACTCATTTGCTAGAGGACTATGATCCCCATCAGTAGGTAGACAAAATTCTTAAAGTTATAGGTGGTATGGTAGCTAGAATGTTGGATAGGCTGGGTTTAGGAAGAACCCAAATTCAAATATTGACTCAGATACTCACTAAGTATGTGACCCTGGGCAAGTCATTGCCCATTCTCCATCTCTAAAATAGGTATAATGAAAGACCCTCCCTCACAGGTTGTTATGAGGATCAATTAGTCCAATTATGCAAATCACCTTTTTTTGGAGGGAAGAAGGCAAAGCAATTGGGGCTAAGTGACTTGCCCAAGGTCACACATCTAGTAAGTGTGTCAAGTGTCTGAGCCTGGATTTGAACTCGGGTCCTCCTGACTCCAGGGCCAGTACTCTATTCACTGTGCCACCTAGCTGCCCCTGTAAATCACTCTTCAAACCTTAAAGGGTTCTAGAAACATTAGTTATTATAGCTATTAAAGTATGTACTTGGTCAATGGAGTCATCTCAATGGGTCTTCTAAATACCATTCTACACATACGTACACACACACACCCCCCTACCCATTCCCAAAATTCATTCTGCACGTGAACACCAGATTAAACTCTTCTTTATATCATTCAAGAGCCTTCAATAACTTCACTTTTTCCCTTTTATTATGTTAATACATTTTTATGGAATAAAACAAGCATTTCCATAACAGAGTATAATAAAAAAGATGATTATACATGATCTGATATGTCCAACTTGCTATTCCTTTCAAATACACAACAAAATTATCCTGTAACTTTCTTTTTTATCCTTTTTTTCTACCTTCCCCCAATAACTTCACTTTTAAATGAGAAAAGCATATTATAGGAAGGGAAGAGTGGAGGATGGGCAGATCAGGGAGGGGTATTCATGCTTGTATGTATGTGTTTATTTTGTATCTCTAACGTACCTGCTGTTTCCCCCAGCAGCATGTGAATCTCTTTGAAGGCAGAGATTGTTTTATTTTTGTCCCTTTATTCCCAATGGTTAGCACTGTGCCTAGTAACACAGTGGGTGATTAATAAATGCCTACAGGAGAAAATTCGAATTCCTTTGTGAGGCATTTGAAACTTTCTATCATCTGTCCTAAATTTACCTTTCCTGTCTTATCTCCTCTTGGTTCCCTTAACTCTCCTCTCTTACTCTCTCTCTGTCTCTATCTCTCTCTGTCTCTCTCTCTGTCTCTGTCTCTCTGTCTGTCTCTCTCTCTGTCTCTCTCCCTCTGTCTCTCTCTCTCTGTCTCTATCTCTCTCTCTGTCTCTGTCTCTCTGTCTCTCTCTCTGTCTCTCTGTCTCTCTGTGTCTCTCTGTGTCTCTGTCTCTCTCTGTCTCTGTCTCTCTGTCTCTCTCTCTGTCTCTCTCTGTCTCTCTGTCTCTCTGTCTCTCTCTCTGTCTCTCTCTCTGTCTCTCTCTCTCTGTCTCTCTGTCTCTGTCTCTCTGTTTCTCTGTCTCTCTGTCTCTCTCTGTCTCTGTCTCTGTCTCTCTCTCTCTCTCTGTCTCTCTCTCTCTCTCTCTCTCTCTCTCTCATCTCCTTTGCTCCATTCAGGTCATTTTCCATTTTCTTTCACTGTCCCTAATAGACATGCTCATTCTCATTGCTTTGGCATGAGGTGATCCTGCTGCCAGGCATACCCTCCTCTCTCCTCGAAGTTTATCCAAACCCTACTCCAGCTTTCAAGGACCAGAACATGCCTCTCACGCTCTCTGAAGGCTTCCCTGACAGACCCAGCTGACCCTGACCTCTCCCTTGCTGACCTCTCCCAGTACTAACAGTCCCTACCACACAATCTAGCAAATGAATGAGCACAAACCAGCCCTTATTGTTCCCTGTTGCTACCTTCCCAGGAGCTATTGCGCTGAGGACACGGCATTAAGTGGAATGGCCCTACACCTGGTTCCTTGAGTCATACTCATAACTAGACAGTAACTTAACTGTAAAAAGAGCAATGATGTCATTGCAATTCCTTCCTTGCCTTTTTAAGCTTGGGTGATTCTTGTCTTCGATTTCCCAAGAGGAATCACCTAATGTGCTGGAGGTTTTTTAGCCTTTCAAGGGTTACAGACAGTACTCAGACTCCAAATCAGTCAGTAAGTCAGTCAAACATTGAGTAAGCACTGCTATATTCCAGGTACAATGTTAAGCATTGGGGATACAAAAAAAGAGGCAAAAGACAGTCTCCCCCCACCAGGGAGACATCAAGCAAACAAATATATACAGACAAGCAAACAAGCTATATGTACCATAAATTGGAAATAATTAACAGAGGATGGGCACTAGAATTAAAGAGAAGCAGGAAAAAGGCTTCTTGTAGAAAATGGGATTTTATTTGGGCCTTAAAGGAATCCAAAGAAAAGAGTAAGCAGAGTTGAGGCAAGGAAATATCCCAGGGAGAGGGGACAAGCCAGCCAGAGAAAAGCGTCCAGAGCTGAGAGACGGTGTCTTGTTCATGGAACAGCAAAGGAAGCCAGTGTCACTGGGCTGAAGAGCAATGTATAAAAAAGGACTGGACTGGTAGGAGAGGAGCAGGTTATGAAATGTGAAACAGGATTTTGTATTTGATCTTGGAGGTGATAGGGAGTCATGGAAGTTTATTGAGTAGAAGAGGTGACATGGTAGGACTTGTACGTTAGGAAAATCACGTTGGTGATTGAACAGGTGCCACATGGGATCAGGGAGAGACTTGAGGCAGACAGACAGACCCACCAGAAGGCTATTGGAATAGCCCAGACACAAGATGATGAGGATCTGGTCATATCAGAGGAGAGAACGAGTGTATCTGAAAACTGTGGCTACAGTGACAGGCCTCGGCAATGAATTGGGTGGGAGGGGTTAGAGTGAGGAGTCAGAGATGACCCTGAGGCAAGGAGCCTGAGATACTGAGAAAATGGTGCTGCTTTCTATAGTATTAAGGAAAACAGGGGTAGAGGAGGGTTTAGGGAAAAAAATAATGAGTTCAGTTTTGGACACATTGATTTGAGATGTCCATAAAGTTCAAGATGTCTGAAAGGAAGATGAGAGATAGGATTACTGATAGTCAGTTAGGTCTCTCGGTGGATACAATACTGAGCCTGGGATCTGGAAGACCTGAATTCAAATCCAGCCTTCCACGGCACTTACTAGGTATATGACCCTGGGCAAATCCCTTAACCTCAGTTTCCTCAACTGTAAGATGGGGGAAATAATAGCACCTACCTCACAGGGTTGTTATGAAGACAAAATGTGTAAAAGGAACTTAGCACTGTGCCTGGTACTACATAAATGCTTGCTTTTCTTTTTATCAGTTGAGTGGGGGTTGCAGCCAACTGCATAGTCTGCAGTATATTTTTCATCCACTTTGTTTTTCTAGTGGAGAAAATAAATAGATATTTGGGATTTTTTAATTTCTCAAATGTTTTAGTCTATAGTGGTTTTTCTTTGTCAAAATTCTTTTGCCATCATGATAGGAAGAGGAAAAGGAATTGATTGAAACTTCTGATGGCCAAATTCTGGAGAAGTCTGGATCTCCCTCTGTGAAATCTTTAAAAACAGAAGGCTGCATGATAGGAACTTTGAGAATTCTCTCAGGTCCCAGCTGACTCATTGTTTTGCAACAAATAGGCTTCGAGGAGGAGAGATCCATGGCTGAAAAAAAAAGTCTTGTTAGATCTTGTAGGCCCCAACTGTCTGAGAAGGAGGCAGTCACTGATTGGGTTATCTCTGCCAGCAGCCCCCAGCCCTTTTGTTGAAGCAGCTCTTGAAGCTAGAAAACAACCCTCTTATGGCCAAAGGGAGAGAGGAGGCAGAGCGTGTAGTGTGGGGGTTGGTTATCTGCTGAGGGTCTACAGAAGCCAAAGCCAGGGAGGGGACCAGAAAGAGGGCCACCCCTGAGTCTGGGGCTTTACCGATTCAAAGAGACAGACTGGGATGGGCTCTGGAGGTGATGTAAGACTGGGGCATTGGGATGCAGAAGGGTCAGTTGCCCAATCTAGAGACATCTTAAACTCCTGGGGATGAAATAAATAAAGGGCAGGGGGTACTCCTCTAGTAATTCACTAGGAATCTGTGCATCTGTATACAGAGATCCTGAGATAAGAGGTTCAAATGGATCCCCCTGGGAAATCAGATGTATGTGGTACAATAGGAAATGGAAATACTAGGGGGATTCTTTTGAAATGGAGGATTTCAGGAAAATCATTATGGGGGGTGGCTAGACTTTAAGTAGTAAGAGTTCAGATTGGGGAGCTTGTTTATGTTGTTGTTACTGGGCTATGTGGTTGGGGGTGGGGGTCTGGAGAAAGAGTTTCCCAGGGAAGATAGATGTCATTTCTAATCAATTCTATGGACCAGTGTTGAACTGGGTAACACTGGTCACAACCTCCAGCCATGGGGTTTGTTTCCCCTTGCTTCATAAAGTTGGTCTTAATAAAAATAAATAAAAACAGGTTAAGGCAGCTGTCCTGAGTACATCCCTTTTAAACTGCTCATCCTACCAGCATCCATGGCCCAAATCTGTTTGACAGAACACCCAAGCTCTTCGAGAACCTGGGCTGGGGCTGAGAGGAGGGCAGAATAGCCAATTTAGGGACTGGGTTTAAACACAGGTACTCTTCAGAAACTTATTCCTCCATCAAAAGTATTTAGCTAGACTTCAGAAAAGCTGAAAGGTCAGTCAATAAACACTAAGTGCCTACTATGTGCAGATCACAGTGCTAAGCACTGGGGGTAGAAAGAAGGGGGGAAAACACCCCACAGTGCTCACTTTCAAGAAGCTCACAGGGAGATAACCTGAAAACTATGTACAAACAAGCTCTCTACAGGCTAAATTGCTAATAATCAGTAGAGGGAAGGCATTAGAATGAAAGGGGATCAGGAAAGACTTCCTATAGAAACTACTCCTTGACCAACTACCAGCTTCTGGTTTAGCCAGTATCTTGCTGTGTGTGATTTCTGACAGGTCACTGAGCATCTCTGGGCCTCTGTGTCCCCACATGTTCCAAAGGAATCAAAATATCTGCCCTACCTGCTTCACAGGCTCGGGAGGTAATAAAATTAAAGTTGAGTTCAAAACAGCACTACAAATATGAAAATTTGAAGAAATTTATACCAGACTGGTCGTTAATGTCCCCCCAACACCCAATATCTGACCCATCCCAGTCTCCAGTGGCATCATTGCAATTCTTATACACACACACACACACGCACATGCACACACGCACATGCACACACATGCACACACGCACATGCACACACGCAAGCACAGAGAGAAAAAGATAGAGAGGCAGAGAGACAGAGACAGAGACAGAGACAGAGAAAGATAAAGAGAGATAGAGTGGACCTCAGTCAAGCTCTTAGAGAACAGAGATTAGTTAATTTTTTCTTCATACATTCAGTATCTAACATTGTGCCTGGCCCATAGCAGATAATAGATATTTGTTGGATAGATGGATGGATGGACGGACGGATGGATGTTGAATAATCTATTTAAGGCACCAAAGGCAAGAAAAGAAGCTTCGGTCA
>CM053595.1:253154956-253186175 GCA_028646575.1 Pseudocheirus occidentalis | reverse complement strand
TCCAGACCATTTCCCCCACTGATTTGTCTCCCTCTCTTCCTCTCCACTCTGTCCTCCGTGCCACTGCTGACACAACCTTCCCAAAACATTGAAGTATTCTTCTTCATGGTACTCCTCTTTTCCCCTCCTATTTCCCAAGTATCTGCTCCCTCTAACTCTGACATATCCATTCACTGGCTCTCATCATTGTTTCCTTTTGTTTAGACAGCTTGCTCCTACTTCTCCACTTATCTAAAGTCTATTCATCCTTGGGGTCCAATTCAAATCCTAATTTGCCTTTGAGGCTTGTCTAACTATCCTACCCTTTTTGTTTGTCTCTTCCTCCCATGGACCCCAGAAACTCTTACGTCTCATTTACAGATGGCATATATAACCATCTATTGCTGGTTATGTTGGAAGTTCTATCTGTTCAATTTTTTGTTTGTTTGGAGGCAAAAGGAGTAAGTGACTTACCCAGGGTCACACAGCTAGTAAGTGTCTCATGCCAAATTTGAACTCGGGTCCTGCTGACTCCAGGACTGGTTGCTCTATCCATTGTACCACCTACCTGCCCCTTGTGTCTTTGATTCTTACATGAGACTGTAGATTCCTTATGCTTTCTTGTGCTTTTTTCCTTGACACTTTTATGCAGTGGGTGCTCAGACACTGATGATGATCATAAGAACTGTTCTGAATTCTAAGATGAAACAGGCACATTGTTATTTCTGTGAGTCCCAGTTCTAAACCAAAGTGCTCTGGCCTGGAGTATGGGGAGACAGTATTTCAGATGAGCACTGTGTTATGGAGGACATTATGATTCCTCACAAATATTACATGCAGACAATCAACTTTGTGGTTTGTTAATTTCCCAGGTATATTTTTAAATTAAATTATATATTTTTTCAATTATTATGTATTATTTTACATATTTTAATGATCAGATATTCATTTTTTTCTCTCCTAACCTCCTCCCTCCCCCTCCATCACTGGAAATTTAAAAAAGAAAAGAAAACCCTTGTAGCAAATAATCACAGTAAAGCAAAACAAATTCCCATACTGGCCATGCCAAAAAATGTGTCTCATTATGCAAATTAACCCATCGCCTCTCTGTTAGGAGGTGGGTGGAGTTCTTCTTTTAGAAGGGGAGTTCCTATAGATATCTTAGACTCAATAAATCCAAAATTAATCCCATTTTCTCTTTCCCTCCAAATTCTCCCCACTTCCAAACTTCCTCATTGATCTCCAAGGTACTATTGCCTTCATCACTCCTCTCTGCCCCTCTGACTGGAGGCTCAGGACAGGCATCATCTCCCACATGGCTGCACCACCATGTGCCTGAATCCAGTACTCTCCCCCATTCCCTTTTTCAGCTGCCTTTTGTGTATTGTCTTCTCTAATTAGAGTGTAAGCTCCCTGAGGGAAGGGTCTTTCTTTTTCTATATTTGTATCTCCATTGCTTAGCACAAAGCCTGGCACACAGCGGGTACTTAATAAATGCTTGTTGCCTGACTGACAGACTGATCATTAGTCCTTTGGAATCATGATGGATCATTATGTTAATCAGAATTCTTAAACCCTGTTCTTTTTACAATGCTGATATAAATTGTTCTCTTTCTGCTCACTTCACTCTGCAACAACCACACAGATCTTCACAGGTTTCTCTGAAACTCTCGTTCTTCATTTGTTACAGCACAATAATACTCCATTTTATTCATATACCATAATTTTAAAATCATTCCTCGATTGATGGACACCCCCTTCTTTCTAGTCATTCATCATTTCAAAAATAGCTACTATAAATATTTTTGTACATATAGAAGCTTTTCCTCTTTCTTCGTTCTCCTTGGGGACACAGGCCTAGTCCCTTGCCGGGTCAAAGGGTATACACAGTTTAGTACCTTTTGGTGCAGAGTTCCAAATTACTTTTCAGAATGGCAAGACCAATTCACAGCTCCAACAGCAATGCAATAATGTGCCTGGTTTTCCTCAGCTTTGCCACCATCTGTCATATTCCTTCTTTGTCATCTTTGCCATTGGTTTGAGGTAGAACTTCAGAATTGTTTTCATTTTATTTTCTCTAATTATTCATTTTTTTCACATGTCTATAACTCCCTTGGATTTCTTCCCTTGAAAACTTGACCATTTACTAATTGGACAATGGCCTGGATACTTCTTAATTCATGTGACTTTGCAAGAAATAGAATGGAAAATTCTGATATTTAAGAAAGAGCCTTAGTACAGGAGACTGAGCATAAGAGTGTATGTCAGAAAACCTGAGTTCTCTTCTAGTCCCATCTCTGCCATTCATCCAATCAGACCTATAGAGTGCTGTCTATTTCCCACCAATCTAATTCACTTTTTTGGGGGGGGAGGCAATCAGGGTCAAGTGACTTACCCAAGGTCACACAGTTAGTAAGGTCTGAGGCTGAATTTGAACTCAGGTCTTCCTGACTCCAGGGCTGGAGTTCTATTCACTGGGTCACCTAGCTGCCCCTCAACCCAATTCACTTTTCATGGTGATTTGAGCTTCTCTTTTGCGTTGACCTTATATCCTTACTAAACCATGAGTGGGGCTCCAGGAGGACATCAATAATGTCTCATCTAAATATTGTTCTTTCTGCAGGGTTTTAGTACAGTGTTCTGTGCACAATATGTGTTTAAGAGCCGTTTATTGAAATTTCGGTATATGAGTATAATGCAATAGTGCTAAGTTGTAAGAATCAATTAGTATGAGGAATTCTGGGAAGCAGAGGAATAGAAATGAATTATTGCAGAGGAAAGGGAGCAGAGTCAGGAAGGCAATAGACATTATGACTATGACAACAGCAAAGGAAACCAAACAGTGTGATCATAATGATCAAGTCTGGCCCTGGTGAAGAGATAAGAAAACCCTGCCCTCCTCCTCTGCAGAGGTGAAGGTCTGTGAGTGTGGAACGTTCATACCTTGTCAGGCTCTGGATGTATCCACTGGCGTTGTTAAATGGGTTTATCTCCCCCCATCCCCACTTTCTTTTTTACTCTATGTACAAAGGATGGCATTCTGGGAAAAGGAGAGGAAAGGAAGTATTTGGAAATGAAGGTGATAGAAAAACAAAAATTAGCCATGAAAATAATCAAAAGAAATCATAGGAAACAATGTACTAGAAAAATAATTTTTAAATGATAGATGTAAAAATATTTCCAAAGGTAGAATATTAAAGTTTGTAGGAGTTTAAAGGAATCTTTAAAGAAATCAGTCCAATTCAATAAGGGCAGCTAGATGGCAAAGAAGACTTGAGTTCAAATCCCACCTCAGACACTTGGGCAAGTTAATTAACCTCTGTTTGCCTCAGTTTCCTTATCTGTAAAATGGAGAGAATGACAGCTGCTGTGAAGATCAGGGGAAATAATAATTGGTAAGGCATCTCACACAGTGTACGGCACATTGTAAGTTAACTGTTGTTATTTTGCAATTCAGTTCAAGAAAAACATCTTGAGCACCTACTACAAGCAAAGGGATGGTACTGGGCCTTACTTAGAGGGTATGGGTGGGCAGAAAGACCCAGATACTGTTTTTCTGGAGCTTATCAAGGTAAAATCAAGGACCACAGTACAATGCAGCATTAATTGAGATCCTTTCTTTTGAGTAGCTTTGGTGACCCTATGGTGGTTGGGGGTATGACAGGAGTAATTATTTTCTAGTATGAAAATGATAGATGAGAGCAGCTAGGTGGCGCAATGAATAGAGCATCGGTCCTGGAATCAGGAGGACCTGAGTTCAAATATGACCTTAGACACTTAACACTTACCAGCCGTGTGACCTTGGGCAAGTCACTTAACCCCAATTGTCCTGCCCTCCCCCCTCCAAAACAATCCAAAAAAATTTATATATATATATGTATATATAGATGGATCCATTCAGAATCCTATGGACAGACAGACCATTCCCATCTGTGTGCTCCATCAGAAGTCTTCACCTTTTGGGGTCTTCGTCTAAAAAATAAAAAGACCAGACACTACTGTCTGCCTCTTACTGCCCTTGATAAGCCCAAAGTTTTCACTCTAAAGATCTTTTTTTTTTTAAACTCACAGACCAAATCAAGAGGCAGCCTCAGGCCACTAGGAGGGCTGGGTTCACACAAATGGCTTGACCGAAGTTGCTGATAAAAGCTCAGGAAAAATGATGGGTTTTCTTTTTGGAGGGCCTTCTGCCCCTTGCCAGCCATGGGAGGATGGGGGCCCAGGCCCAGGTCCTCTCATGTCTCTCCACCACCGTGCTGGCAGTTGTTCAGGGCGAATACGGCACAAAACCCTCTTGCACCAGATGTGCCTGGGAGTGTCAAGGCTGCCTTTAGAGCCCCAGGAGGCCTTCATTCAGCCAGCATGCAGGACCTGGGCTTCAGAATCCCAGTTCTGCTCCTTATTCACTATTACAGCCTTAGAAGAGTCCCCTCCCACCTTTCCAGTACTCTTACCTCCTGTTATTGTCGTCCAGTCATTTCACTTGTATCTGACTTCATGACCCCATTTGGGGTTTTCTTGGCAGAGATACTGGCGTAGTTTGCCACTTCCTTCTCCAGCTCATTTTACAGATGGGGAAACTGAGGCAAGCAGGGTGAAATGAACTGCCCAGGGTCACACAGCAAAGAAGTGTCTCTGTTTGAGTAGACTTCAGGCCCATTGTTCTATCCATTGCACCACCTAGCTGCCCTTCTCTCCAATGCTCTATGACCCAGCCTCATACAAAACACTCACCGTCTTCTTTTCACTGTCCTAAAGGCCTGAAATTCTCTCCATCCTCACCTCCACCTCTTGGTTTCTCTGTCATCCTTTAGTTCAATTCCCCCCCCCCATATGCCACCAGTGCCTTCCTTCAGAGATTACTCCCCATTTACCCTATGAATGTTTTTCATGTGCATAGTTATTTGTATGTTGACCTCCACTATCTTAACTTAATGATTAGAATGTGAGTTCTTTCCTTGTATCCTCTTCCCTGAGCATAATGCCTGTAATAAATGTTTGTTGGCCAATGGACTGACTGACCTGGGGTCCCTTCCACCTCTGGATCCTATGATCCCCCTCTGGGCCTCGGTTCTACATTTGCATAAAAGGGGGGGGGGTCAGTCTGAATGTTCTTTCAGCTTTCGTCCAAGTCTAATCCTAGAAACTCAAAGAAAGGGCCTGTTCTCAAGGCAAAGGGGCCTGACATCAGATATCCCAAACTGAAAATATCACTGGACCAGCTCAATCCCAAGGCAGACTCCAATGTGAGCAAGAAACTGAAACTGCAGAGGAGGAAGAGGAAGGAAGATGGATTTTCTCAGATCAAAGTGAGCTCCTTTGCCTTTTATTTCTGTAGATATTTTTTCAGCAGTCTCAAGAGGCTTAGTGTTGGGGTTTGGGGCCTGGTCCTGGGGAGCAGAGATGGGATAGGCACAGAAGGGGGTGAGTGGCTCCAGATTTTTCTCTCCATTTGCATAACAGCAAGGGTGCCTAACAAAAGGGGCCTCAGAGACTGGCCTTTTTGGCCTGTGAAATGCTTCCTGCCCCAAGAACAAAAGCCGATGGTTTAATTGGGGTGATAGAAGTGTACTCCCCTGGGAAGGCAGGCCCTTCAAAGCCCAACAGTGACCTGTTGGTCACAGCTCCAGGGCCTCTGCTCCTCCTTTCTATTGCTCTTCCCCTGGCCTCAGTTTCTCCCTTCCCCACAACTCCTTTCCCCTTTCCAGAGCTCTCCATGAGCCTCAGACTCTCCTCTCCCTGCCCCCTACTTCTCAGGGGATAAGAAGATTTAAGGGATCCTTTTATCTCAGGCAGATACATAAGCCCATTCCACTTGCCCCAGAACCTCTGGACCCATCTTCTCTGAGCACCCCTAGTTATGTGGGCAGAATTCACCTAGCAGAGCCCGGGGCCTGAAGCCTGACCTGAGTGAAGCAGATCCAAATCCAGTGCTGAACCTTAACCCCCTTCCAGAGGGCCAACTCTGGCAGAGGCATTGTTAAGTCTGTTCCTTTAACCCAATTTGAAAACAAAGTTTGATTGATGCTTCTTGGTTTTTTAACGAATATAATTTTCTGATATATGCCCACCTCCAGCAAACCTTCCCTGTAACAAAGGAAAACAGCAAAATTTAGCAACAAATTGATCTCATCTGCCATCATAAGCAATTTTCCACAACTATTGTCTCCAGCCTCTCTACCAATAACTCAATGGGTTTCTCTGGGACCAAGCTTGGTCATTGCCATTAATCTGGATTTGGCTGTCTTTAAGGGTCTTTAAACTGATTTTGCTTTCTAATTCTCTCATCTTGTCCCCCAAATAGAAAAACTAAACTACTTTACAATTAGCAGGGTTTTTATTCTCTTCTACTTCAAGACCTGGACTTGGATACTCTCGTCTTTCCAGTGGTCATGCTAACAGTTCAGGGCAAGTGACTTATAGAATCCAGTGTCATTCACAGAATGAATATGGAAGAAAACTTGAAGGAGGCTCTAAGCTATATTCAAGATCAGACGTGACAGGGAAGTATGATGTGATAGTGGAAGTCTTCAAGCCAGCTGTCTGGCTGTGCATCTACTTCTGTTGATAGAGAGTCTTCTCTACCCATAGCATGAATTTTCTTAGTGAAATGTGTCTCTCTGCCCAGTTCTGAAAGCTTCCTCTCTCTGGTTCATCTAACAGAGCATCTATCTCTCAAATAAAGGACAGAGCATTCTGGGGTCCTCCTTCAGGGGCATTTGATGGTATAACTCTTTTCTCTCCCTCTCATCAAATCCAAGCTTGTTGATCCTTCCATAACATCTCTTGCATTTACCCCCTCCTCTCTATTCACATAGACTTTACCCCAGATCAGGTTCCCTTTCATCAGGTTTCAGAAATAACTAGTTGATAGAAGGTGTGGGAAAGGGAAAGATTCACTATTAAAGGAAGTTTATTGCCTATGGAACAAGCATTTCAGAGGGCACAATGGAAGGGCTGGGTGTTTAGTTGAAACTTTGGTGTGGGATGATTGCGAGGGATAAGAATGAGGAATTGTGTGGAGGAGGAGGGAATGAGGTAGTAAATGGAGAAGTACTCTCAGAAATCAGAAAAAACCTAGGTTCGAATTCTAATTCGGTCAATTCGGTCTGATAAAAAAACAAAAAGGAAGTGCCTCTTTCCTTGTTTACCTACATGTTAAGTTCTACCAGTAGAATTTAATTGGACTCAACTATCTCAGGGGAGGTTCATTTTTAGCAAAAAGAAAACTGTGGTTGCTCAAAAACAGCAAGGCAGACTCACATTTAACACTGGGCTCCTCAAATAGTGTCCAGTTCTGCAAAGAGGGCCCAAATCTGAAACATCTAACAACAGCAATCTTTGCCCTTCCCTCACTTTCATCCCCTCCCAAGGCCTTACTGAGGTAGTTTCAGTCTGGGGCCTGGTCCCTGGCTGTCCTGAATAAGGTGGGGAGGAAAGGTGTGGCTAAGCATTCTTAAGCTTGTATCACTGTCACACACAATGATATAGAGAGCCAAGGAGAATGAGCAATGAGTGAGAGTGAAGGGAGACCGTATATCAGGAGTTGTGATGACCTGTGCCCAGGGATAGTTCAGAACCAAACATTCATTCATTCAATCGATTTATAAACAGTGTTAAAACACTTAAGGGACACAGAGCACTGTGCTAGGCACTGGGAGGAAACACAAAGTTCCTATATAGTATTGTTGTCATAGAGCTCACATAACGAAGCCAACAAGTGATACTAGGCACCTGAATGGGACAGAAGACTGCCAATTCTTGACAACCATATCTAGAGATAACTCAAGAGTCTGCATTCCTGTGGTGTCCCAAAACCTTGGAGGCAAACTTTTCAAACTTTACCTGTTTGGAAACGTGCCTTGTTCTTTCTTTGTCCCTTGCTCAGTTCCTTCCCTGATTCCAAGTAGACAATCTGTCCTTGAAAGGCAGAGCTCATGGTTTCCTGTCCCTGCTCTTATATTTGGAGATCTGGGACACACCCATGTCCCAAGTAATCATGTTGGGTCAGTGGAGCTAAATGTCAAGAAACAGGCTGGAACCTTTAAAAGTAGGTGACTTCTCCTCTCTTCCCATTGTTTTCTCTATTATTTCTTTTGGAAAGAACCCCAATGATAGGCCAAATACCCCTCCTCCATCCCTACCCTCATGTCCTTGATGAAGAAACTAAGTGTCTGGGAGGGTGTGGTTTTCCCAAGATTTCACCTCCAGTTAGTGGTCAAATTAAAATAAACCCAGTTCTTTCTTTCCCTGCACCTTTAAGAGCATAAGATGTTCAACAAAACTCATTTTGCAGATCAGTGAAATGAAACCTTTTCCCTCAGAAAGGGGAAATTAGCAAGTAGAATCCTGGGACCATAGCTTCCAAGCTATTCCTTGGCTCCAAATCCAACGAGTGCCGACCATATCTGTTACCTCATCTTCCTCTCTCCTACATTTTTCCTCTCTTCTCCCTTATATGACAAATTCTCCAGTGGGGCACCTCTATTTTATGTGCTTACCTCTTTACTATATACTTACTCTTTGTCATTGGTCTTCTTTAAGAGCAAAAGATAAACAACAACTTTTTAAAAGTTTGCCATGTTTATTTTTTCAAGCAACAAACATTTTAAAATACTTTTTATTTTATTTTTCTCAATTACATGTAAAAGTAATTTTTAACATTCATTTTTAAAATAATTTTTTACTTCCAAATTCCCTTCTTCTCTCTCCTCCTCTTTCCTTGAGAAGCAAGCATTTGACACAGATTATACATGTGCAATCATGCAAAACATTTCCATATTAGTCAAGTAACAAGCATTTTTAATTAATCTGTCCCTACCCTCCTCCACTGAGCACATTTTTAAAAAGAAAACAAACAAACAAAAGAAATCTCTCAATACATAGCTACATAGTCCATGCAATCAGACAACAAAGATTTATTAAATGTACAACTATGTGCACTGGACTAAGTTCTGGGAATATAAAGAAAAGTAAAGCGATAGCTCCTGCCCTTAAGGAGCTTACAATCTAAGAGAGAGACAACATACCAACAACTATTTACAATCAAGATATGTATAGGATATATACTTGATTGCATGCTGCCATGGGTGAGGGAGAGGGAGGGGAGAAAATTTGAAACTCAAGGGACTGTGGAACTGAATCTTGTAAACTAAAAGTAAATAAACAAATCAATTATTTAAAAAAAAGATATGTATAGGATAAATTAGAGATAACCAACACAGGGAAGAAGGCACTAGTCAAACAAAACAAATTCCTATATTATCCATGTCCAAATACATATGTATTTTTCCAAATTTAAGCTCATCACCTCTCGGTCAGTGGGTGTGGTGTTTCTTCTTCCTTCTTTTAGATTTGTGGTCCATCATCCCAGTGTTCAGAGTTCTAAGGTCTTTCAGAGTTGCTTTTCTCTGCAATGTTGTTACCATAATATAAACTGTTCTCCTGGTTCTGCTCACTTCACTCTCTATCAGTTCATAAAGGTCTTCCCAGGTTCATCTGAAACTATCCATTTTGTCATTTCTTACAGCACACTGATAATCATATGCCACAATTTGTTTTAGGTATTCCCCAATAGGTGGCCACGCCATTAGTTTATGGTTTGGGGATACTGTGAAAAGCCTGCTACAAGTATTTTTGTATGTCAGTCGTTTTTTACCAGGTTCCCATTGGGTAGCTCTTTATTTGCTGGCTCTGCTCCCAGCCCCAAATGGCCAGATTAATCCTAGAGGGCCAGGCAAGGAGGAAGAGCGTCCAGGGTTGGATATCCATCTGCCCTAGGCTCACAAGACGACAGATTTAGAACTGGAAGAGACCCTAGAACTCATCTAGTCCCAAATCCTCAATTCACAGAAGAAGAAATTGAGACCGAGACAAGGTAAGTAAGTGACTTGTCCAAATATACACAGGTAACAGGTTGCACAGCAATTGCAGGTCACCCAACCATAGACCCACACTTTACCTCTTTGCTCTACCATTCTTTTACCCAAGCCCTTCACAAACTGACCCCAGCCTCCCCTACTTCCTGTTTTTCTCCTAGTCCTCACCCACATTTTAGCTAAATTAGTCAAGAGAGGCAGCTAGGTAGCTCAATAGATAGGGTTGGGCCTGAAATCAGGAAGACTCGAGTTCAAATTTGGCCATAGACACTTACTAGTTGTGTGATTTTGGTCAAATCATTTAACCTCTTTGCTTCAGTTTCCTCATCCATAACATGGGGGTAATAATAGCATCTACCTTGCAAGGATCAAATGAGATAATGCGTGTAAAGTGCTTACTATTCTGCCTGGCACATAATAGGTACTGTATTAACACTAGCTATCATCATCATCATCATCACCAACATCATCGCCATCATCATCATCATCATTATCATCATCATCACCATCACCGTCACCATCATCATCATCACCAACATCATCACCATCATCATCATCATCGCCAACATCATCATCATCATTATCATCATCATCATTATCATCATCATCATCGCCATCACTTTCTGTTCTCTAGCCAAATTCCACTCTAGGCCCAATTCAGGTACCACTTCCAGGGCCACCTCCTCTTATACAAGGCGTTTCAAAACCTCCTCAGTTGTTAGGGCTCCCCATATACATTTCATATTTGTTGTTGTTCATCCTTTGTTTCTAAGACAACCAATAATTTCCTATGTACTTCCCTATTAGAGTATAAGCATCTTGAAGACAGGAAACTTTCATTTTTATCTTTCTACCTCAAGTACCTAATGCAGCAAGTAACATATAATTAGTGTTTCATCAAATTGAATTGACTGGAATTGAAGTGATTTAAAGCAGAGTATCCAAGTGCTGGGGTGGTACAGTGGATAGAGTTCAGGGCCTGGAGTCAGGGAAGACCAAAGTTCAAATTTGACCTCAGACACATCCTAGCTGTGTGACCCTGGGCAAGTCTCTTTACCATCATCATCACCATTACCGTTACCATGTGTTTGCTTTAATTTCCTCATGTGTGAAATGAATTGGATAAAGAAATAGCAAACCACTCCAGTATCTTTGCCAAGAAAACCCTAAATGGGATCACAAAGCCTCAGACATGACTGAACAATAAAATCCAGGTGCTGACCCTTCTCAGTACATGTGAGGGCAATGTCCAGAAATCCCCTCATCACCACCCTCAAGGGAAGCGTCCACACCATTTTCCTGAAGTCTGGGCCGAACCCTTCTCTGGGACTGCTGTACCCTCCCAAGTTCCATTACAGGGAAGAACCACAAGCTAGTAAAGCAATTCTAACAGGTTCGTTCCAGGTTCTTTGAGTAGGAGTGGGAGAAAAAACACTGTTTGGGGTTTTTCGTGGGTTTTCCCCATTTTATTTTTTTGTAATTATGAGCTTAGTATCCATCAACAGAAACAAACATTTGAATAAACAAATATTTAAAAATGAGATCATACCCAAAGCCATAAACTCTAAGCTCCTCACAATTTGTTTTACAAAGTGTATATTCACTTTAATGTTTGCCTCTGGGGTTCCTTCAGATCTTTGTAAAAATAAGCTATTTTTTCTGAAACATTTTATTTCACTTAATGATTGTCAGCTTTTCCTCAAATTCCTTTTCTTTGGCTTTATTTTTATTGTAGCTTCATTCAATTTGCAGCACATATAATTTTTGTGCTTGCAGAGCCCAATTTTTCTTTTATAACTTTAGGAATCTTTGTTAGGCTCTAAAAATAAAAATGGAGCAGTATAAGGGTTTTATTTTTATATTTTAATCTTAAAATAGAAATTTAAATATTTTTAAAAGCCAACCCTTAAATAAAATGACAAGACAATAAGCCCGTTTGCCATTTTTTCCCAAAAGAAAGGAAGGCACAGAATCGGGAAGAAGAGGTAATGGAAGACTGGGTAGGGGGGAAGATGGAAAAGAAAAATAAGAGGTGGGGAACAAATTATATCTAGGGGGGAAAAAGAAAGGAATGAAGCACAGAGGAAGACAGAAGGAAGGAAGGATGAAGCTGAGAAAAGAGTGTCTCCAACATGGAGCCCAATTTTCCTGCTCCTTTCTTAGTCTCCCCCCAACACTTGGGGGCCTGGGCTCCTTTATCAAGCTTCACACCATCAGAGCAGGAGAGGAAGCTATCTCTGCCTCTCCAACGCTAACTCTGCTGTTGCTCAGATAAGCTGAGGGACAACTTCAGGGTTTGGTGTCAACTCTAGGGAAAATTGGGTTCTGATCTCGGTCCCCGGCTCTTTTTGGGTTCTTTGAGACTTTGGGAGTCTTTTCCATAAGAAATGATTCAGGAATTTTTTAAAATTATTTTTTACTTTGCAGAGAATTTTTACCCTCTCTTCCCTAAGAGGGAGTGAAGATGACTACTGTTATCCCCATTCTACAGATAAGGGGACTGAAGGCTGAGAGGCTAAGGGACTTCTTTATCTCCACTGGTAGAGCTTGGCAGACCTATGCCTGAAACCCAGGAATATAATCAAAGAGAAGAAGGAGGAAGAGAAAGAAGAGGAGGAGCAAAAGGAAGAGGGTGGAGAAGAAAAAGAAGAGGAAAAGGAAAAGCTATCGACTGTGACACACTCCTTTTAACTGAAGATGGAAAGTCCCAGATATCTTTGCTATCTACTGATACCTAGTAATGGCTGCTCTCTGAACCTTAGCTTCGTCAGGGCCAAAGTCTAGGGTAGGGGCCACGGCCAGAGCCAGACTCCCTCCCCTGATCGGAGCAGATTTGAGCCTGTTCCTCTGTGAAGGAGAAAGCCAGCAGCAGCTCAAGCCATTCAGCTCTGAACTTGGCCTCTTAGCCGAACATGGCCCAAATCTGTAGGTCACCCAAGTTACAGGGTCAGGGTTTGGATTGCTGAAGGATCAATAGGTGGTATCATCGTCAGATCTGTCCAGCTGTGTACCAAGGGCAAGGGGGAAGGAAATAAGCATTTATTAAGACCCTCCCCTACATGATGCCAAGTGCGTTTACAAATATTATTTCATTTGATTGTCACAACAGCCCTCGGAGGTAGGTGCTATTATTATCCTCATTTCAGGGTTGAAAAAACTGAGGCAGACAGAGATTAAGTGACTTGACACTAGCTGTGTGACCCTGGGCAAGTCATTTAACCCTGTTTGCCTCAGTTTGTTCATCTGCAAAATGGGCTGAAGAAGGAAATGGGAAACCACTCTGGTATCTTTGCAAGAAAACCCCAAGAAGGGGTCACTGAAAGCTGGACACAAGCGAAATATGTGAACAACAAACTACCTGGGACTTACATAGCTAATAAGTGTCTGAAGTTGGATTTGAATTAGGTCTTCCTGACTCCAGGTCCAGAGCCCACTCCACTTCAATACCAGCTGCCTCAAGTGAGGAGACTGAAGAAGATAAAACTCTTACACTTTAAAGAAAACTGGTAATATAATCTCATTCAATACTCCACTCTTTCCATTTTTTTCTAGTCTGATTTTTTTCATTTTTCTTTTCTTTTCATTTTTCTGCTCTGGTTCAATCTTTCATCATTCCACTCCTCCAGTGCTCTTCCACCTCCAGTCCATCCTTCATATTGCTGCTAGATCCATCTTCTGAAAGTACAACTCTGATCATCTCATTCTGCCCAAGAATTTTCAATGACCTCTCATTCCCTAATAGATAAAGTTGAAACATCTTGATCTTGGACTGGGGGCTCTCTATGATTTCCAGCCTTATCTAACCCCTAAGAACATAGGACTGTAAGTGCTCAGAGGGACAGCCAACAGAGTATACTGGTAAGAGCAATGACCCCAAAGAAATCAAAGAAGGAAAGGACCCACACGTACACAAATATTTTTAGCAGCTCTTTCCGTTGAGGCAAAGATGGGAAACTAAAGGGGAACTATCATCTGGGAAATGGCTGAAGAAATTAAGGAATATGAATGTAAAGGGAATGCTCTTGTGCCTTAGGAGAATCTAGATGGTGCAGTAGTCAGAGCACTGGGCCAGGAGTCAAGGTGGCCTGAGTTTAAATCCAGCCTCAGAGCCTTACTAGCCATGCAACCCTGGCTAAGTCACTTAACCCTGTTTGCCTTGGTTTGTTCATCTGCAAAATGGGCTGAAGAAGGAAACGGCAAACCACTCGAGAATCTCCACTAAGAAAATTCCAAAAAGGAACTGGACACAACTGGAAAGACTAAAGAACAACATTGTGTCTTAAGAAATGATCAAAGATATGGGTTCCAAGAAACTTGAGAAGACTTGTATGAACTGATATGAAAAGAAATGTACAGAACCAGGGAAACAGTTTGTAGCAAAGACATTTTAAAGACAAACAATTTGAAAGACAGCTACAATCAATGCGAAGACCAGCCACAATTCCCTAAGACTAAAAAGGATGTATGCTAGCCACCTCCTGACAGAGAGTCTTAGGTACAGAAGGAAGAAGGCCAAGGTGAAAATTTGTTTGGTTTTTTTGTGAGTCAGTTAGTCAATAAAACATGCATTAAGTACCTACCCAGTACCAGGCACTGTGCTAAGCCCTGGGGCTATAAAGAAAGGTTAAACAGACTAATTTAACACTTACTGGCTATGTGACCTTGGGCAAGTCACTTAACCCCAATTGCCCTGCCTTCACCCCTCCAAAAAACAAACAAAAAAAAGAAAGATTAAAAAGATAATCCCTGCTCTCAAGGAGCTGACAGTCTAATGGGGGAAGACAATATGCAAACGACTATGTACAAAGAAACTGTTATTTGTTCAATCATTTCAGTTATGTCTGACTCTTTGTGACCCCATTTGGGGTTTTCTTGGCAAAGACACTTGGAGTGGTTGGCCATTTCCTTCTCCAGCTCATTTACAGATGAGGAAACTCAGACAAATAGAGATAAGTGACTTGGCCAGGGTCACACAGCTAGCACGTGTCTGAGGCTGGATTTGAACTCAGCTCATCTGGACTCCAGACCCAGCTCTTTATCCGCTGCATCACCTAGCTGCTATAAACAGGATAAAGCAGGGATAATCAAGAGAGGGAAGATCAGATTTTTAGCAAAGACTTGAAGAAAGCCAGGGAAGCTAGCTCCATATATTTCATACAGAAGTTTTGCTTTTTTTTCCCCTTTTCCATTGGGAGGGGTGACGGGAGAGAACATAAATGCTCACAAACTGAAAAGTAAAATAAATTTTTAAAAAAGAAGAACACTAAATTTGGGATCAGAAAAACTGGGTTCAAGCCCCAGCTCTATCATTTGATATCTGTGGTCTTAGTCAAATCATTTACAGAATTCCAGAATATGAAAACTGACAGGAACTTTAGAGATTATAAATTCATTTCACCCGTCTGGGTATCAGTTTCTTCATCTGTAAAATGGAGGAGTTAATGAGAAGAACTAGAAGGGCCCTTCCAGAGCTCTGACATTCTGTAAGTCCTATCAAAGTTCACTTGCTGAAAATGAAAACAAGGCAATATATGATAAGGGTGGGGCAGATTCCAGATAATAATGTTCAAAAGACCTTATGACGAATACATTTTATTTTAAAAATCCATAACAAGCCCTGGGCTTCTCCAGTCTCTGACTAGGTGGGACTCACAGCTCACTCTCATTCCCATTGGAGTCCCTTAAGTGGAAGCCAGGGTGCTAAGCTGCTGTCTGCGTTAAAATCCGTGGTCCCCTCTTTCCAGTATCATTCCCCACCCAACTCTGTATTGTTAAAAAGACCAAGAAAGCAACAGGTACCACGGAACTCAAGGGGTTTATCCAAGAACCCATTACCAGGCCCCAGGAAGGAACAAGGATCTCTTCCCCCATCCACAAGGAAATTCAATGGCCCCTGAAGACCCCTTCCAGTTCCCATCCAATGTCTGCCTTCTGGGCTCTATGTGGACTTGTTCTCTGGACTGACCAGGGCTAATTGCTGGGCCCACCAAGTACCCTTGCTCTTTCTTAGTCTCTCACCCTAGCCTAAGATCTCAACAAAACTTTTCTGGAGCCTCGATTTCCCTATCTGTAAAATAGGGGGTGCTTGTATTAGCTCTGCAGCAGAGGGGATTGAGCGCTTGCTGAAAGTAAAGGCAAAAAAGACTTAAACTCAAATCCTACCTTGGGTACTTTCTAGTCGGTATAACCCAGAGCAAGTCACTTAATCTCTCCTAGCCTCGGTTTCCCTACCCGTAAAATGGTATAATAATAGCATCTACTTTACAGGCTTGTCATGAGGACCCAAGGACATAAGACAAGGCAAACCCTATAGCCCCATCATTATTATTATTAATTTACTGTATAGGCAGTAAAGAGGACCGGCCCCTTCTCTGAAGCCGATGCTTACAGGGCGACTTTGAGAAAAGCCCACTGTAAGCGTGAGCTTCATTATCATCTCCAAGCTAACCTCTCTGCTCAAAAGTTGGATCGTTAAAAAAAAAAAAGCTGGATCATTTCCATCCACCTGGATTGGTTAGTATGATTCAGCCTAAAACCAGTAGTCAATGGCCTGGCAGAAGGAGACCACCGAGCCCAGGGCAAGGCAAGGGGCCTGGGCAGGAGAGACAGGATCCCACCCCCACCACCATCCTCCTCTTCTCCAAACTGCAGAAGGCAGAATGGGGTGAGAGGTTGTGTTTCTGATGCTTTGTTTTGTTTTTGTTTTTTTTCTCTCTCTCTCCTATGTTTCCTGCGGCTTTTTTCTGTTTGTGGCTTCCTTCCCACGTTGGGGTGCAAAGGAGGGGGGGAACCAAAGGTTCTGTCAAAAAAAATGGAAGACAGCATGATGAAGTCAAAAGTGCTGCATTCAGATCCGGAGAACTGGGTTCGAATGTTGGTTCTGCTATTCCCTACCTGTAAGATGTTGGTCATGTTCCTTCCCACCACTCTGGGCCTCGATCTCTTCATCTGTAAAATGGGGGAGGAGGCAGGATTACATGTCCCATTCAAAATAATAGCAGCTAGCATTGATGCATCACGCTAAGGTTGGAAAAATGCTTTACACCTATTATCTCCTTAGACCTTCACAACCGAGATTCAGGGTTTGCCCTCAGAAGGACTGCCCAGGGTCACATAGTTAGTGTCTTGAGGCTGCATTTGAACTCAGAACTTCAGGTGTCCAGGCCCGGGACTCTATCCCCTCCACCACCTGTTGTCCTATGATACCAGGCTGCTAAACGCCCTCTGCCCAAGGGCATGTCTGCTGTCCACTGCCACAGAAGACAAGGGAGGTCCTCAGCCCACCGCCTGGCAGAGGTGCCCCTTTGGACAATTCAGGTGGAAGTCTGGGCCTTTGGTGACCGGAATTCACCACTGCCTGTTTGCTCCCAGCCTCTAGTTTGCCCCATTACCCTTATATTTCCTTTCTATTTATTTTCTAAATGTTCACATGTGTTCATGTTGAGTCTTCCCATAGAACATATCTCATTAAATCCCCACAACAACCCTGGGAGGTAGGCATTCTTTTTATTCCATTTTGAACCTGAGAATCTCAAGGCACACACAGTGTGTGAGGCTGGATTTAGACTCAGATCTTCTTTTGAACTCAGGAATGTAAGCTCCCAGTGGCCAGGAACTGTCTCATTTTTAGGGCCTGGCACAGGATAAATGTTTCTTAATGGAGTGAATGTACAAGCTTTAGCACCAACCAGTTTGGCTGATTTAGGACAACTGTTGAACCATCCAGGATACCAGAACCTACATTTCTTTTTCAGAGTGCTCAGGGCTTGGCTTGGGGGAGAAATAAAGATTTAATTTCAAACTGACCCAAGCCCTCTGGGGAGGTTTTGCTTGTGACCTTCCAATACCCTCCTCTTTATTTATTGGAAATCCAGAGAAAAAAGTCTTTATATCAAAGAAATCCCAAAGTTCTCCTTCAGAATTCCAAAAGTCTTGAAAGAAAAGGCAATTAACTCTCATTCAGCAAACATTTGTTAACATTTGCCTACAAAGAAAAAAACAGTTAAAAAAAAGTCACTGCCCTCAAGGAGCTTGGTAGGGTGGGGTGGGGAGAAGGGTCTACATAGATAAGTAAAGAAAAAAATAATTTCAAGAAGTGAGCTCTAAGATGTGATAGGGCAAAACAAAGGCTACTGGGCCATTCCCTAAGTTCACAATTAAATATGTCCCTGATTTTATTCACTGAGCATTTATTAAGCTCAATGTGCTGAACACAGCTCAGCACTGTGAACAGGCTTTACCTAATCACAAAGAACTTAACTTGGGGAGCCAGCGGGAGAGGCTGGTGGGAAGAAAACCAATGCATATGCAACAAAAGTCAATATAAAGTATATTGCTTGTTATTGAGTCAAGGCTGAGTCTTCATGACCCTGTGGATCGTACTGTCCATGGGATTTTCTTGGCAAAGATGCTGGAATGGTTTGCTATTTCCTTGACTAGTGGATTAAGACAAGCAGAAGTTAAGTGAGTTGCCCAGGGTCACACAGCTAGTATTAATTTGAGGCTGAATTTGAACTCAGGTCTTCCTGATTCTAGGCCCAGTGTTCTATCCACTGAGCCATCTACCTGTAGAATAGATAAAAAGCAACTAGGAGAAATCAGACTGTGCTTCCTGTAGGAGGTGGCATTTGTCCCAGAAATTGGATTGGGTCTTGTTGAAGAATTTGTCATAATAAAGAATTTGTCAAAATAAAAGGAGGGGGAAAAATGAGAAGGGAAAAGAAATAAACCAGATCTAAAGTCCAAGGACATTCTGTGTATGCACTTGGATATGGGGGGTGGGAAATAGTATCTTTATTTCAATATAATTGGTTTCCTTTATAAAAGTCGTACATATGTTGTTTTGTGCATTTGAAAACATCATTCTGAGTAGAAGTTCCTAAGTGCTCCAAGACTGTCAAAGGGTTCTGTGATCCAAATGAGGTGAAGAATAGATATTATCCTAAAATGATGAACATCCTTCCCTGGACTGGTTAAGGAAGAGACGATTCCTCCATAAATATCATGTAATCAATCAGTCAATTAATTGACAAGGACTTACTAAGCTCCCCCCAAATTCTAGGCACTGTGCAAGGTTCTAGGAATACAAAAACAAAGATGAAGCAGTCCCTGTCCTCAAGGAACTTACATTCTTACAGTGACAAGACCAAAGTGCTATCAGAGTTCTGTTTAAATAAAAGTGCTACAGAAAATCACTTCTGGCTGGGTAATCAAGGAAGGCTTCAAGGAAGAGGTGGTCTTTGAGGTGGTCACAAAAGATGGTCACAGTGCATTTCATCTCATTTAATGAGATGGTGTGTGTTGGACAGAACCTCCTTCCTGACCGCCTAGCACCTAACCCACTCGTGGTACCAATGGGGAACCTAAACCTGGAAAATTAAATGATGAATCCAGTGTCACAAAGATAAAAAGTTTGAGTTTGGATCTTCTAAAGTCTAGTGCCCTGTTCTTTTCAATATACGTGGGAAGATGGATAAAAAATACACACACACACACACACACACACTCACTGTCCTGCCTGTGAGCGTCCAATCCCGTGATCCCCTATTTTACCCAGATTCTCAGTCCTTCTCCCACCCACCTTCTCCCCCCAACCCCCAGCACACTTAGCTAAGGGAACAAGGAAAGGTCTAAGTCTGCCCTGTTCTGCTCTTGGCAGGCACGCGTGTGCGCGCGCGCGCACGCACACACACACACACACACACGACATTTTTCCTGGTTAAAGATTCTAGAACAGCCCAGACAGTAACCACCACCCCCACTCCAGCCCCAAACCACCACAGTAGGCCAGAAAATGAGTTAATGATTAAGGAGGGGATTAAATATTAACCAATTGGTAGGAGGACATGGAGTAATGTCTGTGTCTGCACCTGAGACTAAGCTAAAAATACCTTATCCTGCCTTCAGGGCCAGTTCTGGAGAAATCACATGGGGTCTGCTCGCTGATCTGAGGTTTCCAAGGTGTCCCCCCACCTCCTATCCGGAGTTCTGTCTGTCTCTCTGTTTCTTTCCCTCTTTCTACCCCACCACACCCACCTGTCTGTCCCTCTTTCTTCTATTTTAATCATCATTGGGTGTCAGTTAACTAGAAAGGCTCCAGAGTGTGGGATGGGGGAGGAGGCAGGCCATTTACCTGCCAGTCAAGTCTCCACCCACACTCCTTGCCACGTCTGCCCCCTTCCCCCAGGCAAAGGTAGAGAGAGACACAGGCTTGGGCCAGGAGGGGAGGGGCGAAAGAGACAGACAGACATTCAATTCAGTAAGGTTCTACATCTGTACCAACCAGCTACTGTATGTGCTCACGCCTAAGCTGGCACCTGGGCAGACATCAGGAAAGGCCAAGGCCCCTGCTTCAAAGATTGTGTTCTCTGAACGCATGGGTTAAGGGGAGGGTTTGGTACTGTGGAAAGAAGCCAGAGGATCTGGGTTTGAATCCTCTCTCCACCGCTGAATACTTGAGTGAGGACCTTGGCCAACTCAAACTCCTTATCCAGAAAATAAGCAAGTCGGGCCTCTGAGATCCTAGGATGTTTTCATTTTCACTTCTAGGTGGTTCAGTGGATAGAACGCTGTACCTAGAAGACCAGAGTTCAAATATGGCACTAGCTCTATGACCTTGGACAAGTCACTTAACCTGTTTACCTCAGGGCTCAAAATAGTGCTTACCTCCCAAAGCTGATGTGAGGGGATCAAATGGGACAATATTTGTAATGAATTCAGCACAATGTATGATTCATAGTAAATGCTAGCCATTATATTTGTTGTTACTAGCACTATTTTTATACGTCAAATATTTCATAGGATTCTAGATTTTAGAGCTGGAAAGGGCTCTGGAGTCAGCCTGTCAAGTCCAAACCCTCATTTTACAAGTGAGGAAACTGAGGTAATATAGGTCAAATGGCAAACAAAGATGGTTTGAAGGTTTGCTGAGGGCAGATGATCTCATTTGATATACAGCAGACCTTTGAAGAAGGTGCTAAGGTTATAGCCATTTTACAGATGAGGACACTGAGGCAGAGGCTCACTACTTGCTGGCTAGTAAGGTTCTGATGCAGAGCTCGAGCTCATCTTACCTCCGTGTCCAGCACTCTGTCCACTATTACAGAGTTCCACAGCTAGGAAGGGTCTAAGGCAGGATCTGAACCCAGGTCTTCCCGTCTCCATATCCAATGGCCCATCTCTCTACATCATACTAATGCCCCCCTTACACAATAACCAGTCACCTTAAGCAGTAAACTTGAAGGTCGGGTCTCAGGTCCTTGTGATTAACTCGGTGCTAAGACCAGCCAGTATGAATGAAGACTTTTTGCCTCCATGGAGGTCCTTGGGCTAGAATCATCAGGTCCATCGTATTCACAATAGTATTACGAATAGTTTACAAAAAACTTAGGCCCCTTCCCTTCACCTAGGCAAATCCCTTCTTCCAAATAATAATCAGCTGCCTTCAGGAAGCACTCGCAGCTTGGCCGCCCTTTCGTGATGCCCCCCCGACCAACAATGCCCACTCCCCCTCTGCAGTGACTCAAGGTCGGTGTCTGTAGCTGCAGGAAGTTGGTTCTGTTTATACGGTTCCACCAGTGACGTCTAAAGTCAGTGACTAGGTTGGGGTTTGCCAGGGTAGCTCAATAAAGGCCGGTGAGCTCTCTGCCCATACCTTCAGAGAACTGTTACCAGTGGAACTTGGGGCCTGTTAGTGGTTGCAAAGGTCCTACACTTGCTTCTCCTTAGTACCTAGAAGTAACTCGGGGTGGGGGAGAAATGAAAGGCATGTGGGGGAGGAGAACCAAACCTGCAATTGTACTGCTTGAAGGAAACTCCCAGACAAGAAAAATCCCTCTACTAAAGCAGGCCAGTACCTTCCCTGACATTCTGAGTAGTAGAAAGGTGCCTAGAATGCTAAGAGAGTAAGTGCTGTGTCCACAATCACTCCCACAGCCTCAATATGGGATGGTTCAGAGGAGGTAAAGGACCTCAGGTCTTCCTGGTGGCTAATACTAGAGCCAGGCTGCCTGCATGGGCCCTCCAGCACACACTTGTACATATAATACACGCATGCATACAAGCACACACGTTACATGTGTGCATGTGCAAATGATACACACAATGCACATGGATGTGCAAATAAAACTGTGCATACGAATGCAGTGCACATACAGTACACATGTAATACACACATGCACATACAAATGATATGCATGTAGTGTGCGTATGAATGCAATATGCATATGAACACACGTGCAATATACGTACACATACACACAGAGTATATAAAGTATTTCATTTGGGGGGAAAATATAATTTTACATGAAAATATAATTTTTTAAACTAGAATAAAATTTAAAAGTACATATTAAAATACTGACAAAAGTAATTTTTACTTGAAGCAACATGACATACATGTTGGAGGAAGGGACGGATAGCAAACAATTATTTTTCGACTGGTGCTTCTTTTACTAAACTCAATTTTTATCAGGTTGAGTTTTTGACTAACTGACAAGCATCTATTAAGAACCTCCGTTTACCAGGCACTGCGCTTAGGCCTGAGTCAATCTTGATTCAGTCTTTTCAAGCCCTTCTCCCTACCCCTACCCTAAGGACTTCAAACCTTGACCTTGGCTTTGTTGTTGCTGAGCCCTATTCAACTCTTCATGACCTCATTTGGAGTTTTCTTAGCAGATGCACTAAAGTGGTTTTGCCATTTGCCTCTCCAGCTCATTTTACAGATGAGGAGAGAGAGAGACACACAGGATTAAGTGACTTGTCAAGGGTCACACAGCTAGGAAGTGCACTCAGGGCTTCCCAAGTCCATGCCTGGCACCCTATCTGCTGCACCACCTAGCTGTCCTGCATCAGTCTTACCTAACTCAATTTTAGCTTTCTATTAGAATCTGAAGTTTTTCATTTTTGTTTTTGTTTGTTGGTTTTCTTGCCGAGTCATAGAGTTCTAGCACAGGGTTCTAGCATCCGTACACAACCCCTAGGCTGCTTTCTTTTTATTCTGAACATTCCCAGTTTTCTTGTTATCAAGGCTCTATTTCTTTCAATCAGAAGTTATCCTTGACCCGCTAAATTCTAAGATCTCATCTGCCTTATTAGTAACAGAAGCAATGTCTAATGAAAGCACAAGTAACTTCTTGCCTTCTTAAATGTCTTCTTAAATCATGAGCTTTTCTGGAAGCAGTCGGCACTCAATCATTTATTAAGCTCCAGGCTTCTAACTGACACACTTTTTTCTGCTCCCTTGTGATAAATGATTCTTCTTCATGATGTAGCATGTTGCTAGGCCTCTGCAATTTCACTTTAACTGCATTTAAAGGGATCGTCTTTGGGAGCTGGGGTGGTGATGCTTTAAATCAGCCCAACAGAAGAGAACAATTTTAAAGTATTTTCTAGTAATTTCCTCTCTCCCACCCCCCTCTCTCTCTCTGCCTCTGTCTTTCACACACACATACACACATACACACACACACACACACACTTCATTAGGCTTGTATTTGAGTATCACTTATGCGTATGCAACCCTGTTAGCCCTCTCTCCTAAGGATGGATGTCTTATTGGGGATGAGAGCCAAGTGCTTCATATAGGAGTCAAAGGCTAGGGATACGGGCTTAGAGCTGAGAATGGAACCGAGTGTCACGGATGTGGTGGCAGATAACCTTGAGCATGGATGTGCACTGAGAAAAATGGGGGTGGGTAAGGAAGACAAGTGGAGAAGATGCAGTGTTCTAAGCCGAAAGCAGGGCTTGATTGGTTCCTAGAGTGTATGCCAAAGTATAAGTGCAGGGGGAAGGGGGACAAAAGACCTAGGGATGCCTTGGAATCTTCCTGGGTCAATTAGAACAGAGAGTAGAGGATCTACAAGATGCCTCTGTAGAGCTGGGGATTGCCAGACAGGCAAATAGTAGAGGTTGGGGGTGCAGGAGGATATGAAGTTAAGAGCCTACTATATGCTGGGCTCTGTGCTAAGTACAAGAGATACAAAGAGAAAAGCCAGAACAGTTCCTGCCTTCAAGAAGCTCACATTCTAATGGGAGAAGACAATATGAAAACATATATATATATATATATATATATATACAGGTCCTATATGTACAAAGGGAAAGCACTAGTATTCAGTGTGACTGGTGGTGGTGGTGGTGGTGGTGGTGATGATGGTGTGTGTGTGTGTGTGTATGTGTGTTTGCATATCCGTGTCTGTCTGTCCCTACTGAGATGTTCTGAAGGGAATTCTTTTCATGGGTAGATCCAGGAGCTAGACTTCCATCTTTGGATCTTGTTCCCTTCAGGGGCTCCATCTCCCACTTCTCCATTTAATATTGGGCAAATCTACTTAACCTTGTCCCCTCCTTATCCTGGGCTAACGTCCAGTGGAGGATGTTACTTGATTGGAATCCTAAGCATACTCACACTGTCCACAGAAATCCATGTGTTCCCCCCCCATCCCCCATCCCAAGGACCTCGAACCTTGACTTTGGGTTTATTGCTCCGTCATTTTTTTCCAGTCATATCTGACTCTTTGTGACCCCATGTGGGGTTTTCTTGGTAAAGATACTGGAGTGGTTCAACATTTTCTTCTCCATTAGATTAAGGTAAACAGAGGTTAAGTGACTTGCCCAGGTCACACAACTAGTAAGTGTCTAAAACCTAATTTGAACTCAGGTCCTCCTGACTGTGAGCCAGGACTCCGTCTACTCAGCCATGTAGCTGCCCCTGACCTTGGCTTTACCAATTCCCAAATGTTTATGCCACAGAAAAAGAAGCTGGGGACAGGCCAGGAGCAGGGGTGAGGGAAGTGACCCTGAAGGTAGACAATAAGGGTGCTACATTCTAGTCATTTCCTCATTTTAATACGACCCCACCTTAACACAGCTCATGAGAATGACTCAGACCAAGAGACCATATCCCAGTCCCACTAACCTGCTAACCTTCTGACCATGCAGGAAACCAAAGTCCAACTTTGAGGCTTGGAGTTCCTCTCCCTCCATTCCTCTAACCTTTTGTCAGGCTCTTTTTCCCCACCTGCTCAGGAGCCTCCCACACCGAAAGACAAACAAACTTATATACCTTAATAGAGAATCACAACAGTTATATGTGGAGACACATAGGCCAGAGGGAAAACGCACCCAACTGCTAGATGTACTTGGGGTTTGGGTGTGTGTGTGTGACTCTGTGTGTGTGTGTGAGAGAGAGAATTCCAGCAGGTGTCTGAGGAACTACATACAGCCTGAGGTCTCAGAAGCCAAAGACTGGACAACTTTGTATACATTTGTTTACATACAGCACATTGAAAGCTCTAAATCCTCAAATAGAAGTCAAAGGCTTTATTAACCCTTTGTGATTTCATCCAACTCCTCCAGGACACCAGCTCATCCCTCCTGGGAACTCACTGCTGAATCTAAAGATGGACTGTGAATGAAAGGGAAAGAGGGAGGTGAAGACCCACCTGCCTCAGGCACATCCTAATCTACTCTCCACCTTCCTAAGAATGAGGCAGAGCTTCCAAAGGAGACCAGCTGGAGGCTGGTGGGTCAAGAAACCGAACATTGCATCGTCTCACTCTCAAACTGCCTATTTTTAGGGAAGTCTACTTTGGGGTAGGGGAGGGGAAAAAGCATTTATTAAGCACCTATTGTGTGTCATACACCATGCTAAGTGGATTTACAAATACTTTCTCCTTTGATTCTCCCAGTGGAAGATAGGAGAACGGAATGTGAGCTTGAGGAGTGTGATGGGATCAAGAAGATGGCAGATTCGAATTTCCTTTCAGGGAGAACATCCAGAGAGGGTCAGCCAGGATGGTGATAGGGCAGATTGAAAGAAGTTTCAACCTACTTAGTTTGAACCTAAAGGAGAGAAGATTTAAGAGGGGACATTCAGATGCCTACTTTGTGCAAAGTTCTCTGCTAGAAAATACAAAAGACAAAAATAAGATTCTTTCTTTATCTCCTTCCAGAAGCTCCCATCTAGCTGGATACCTTTAACTCTCTCCAGCTATCTGAAGTGAAGTTATCTGAAACAACTGAACAATAATAACAACTTATGAGAGATTCCCAAAAAGCAGTTAGTGCAAGTCACAAGAGAGACAGATTTTGCCTTGATATAAGGAAAACAATTCTAACCGTTGGAGCTGTGTCAAAGTACACTGGATTGCTTCAAGAAGTAGTAAGTTATCCATTACTGGAGTCCTTCAAAAAGAGGCTAGATCAGGGTTCAGGAATTTGTGGTCCCACAGCCACATGCGGCCCTTTAGCTGCACTTGAGGCCCTAGAGGGCCACACATGGCCTCAAGACCATAGGTTCCCAAACCCTGGACGAGAGAACCATTTGTTGGAAACCCTGTAGAGTGAATTCCTGTTTAGATCCAGGTTGGACCAAATTATTTCTGTGGTCCTTGTTTAATCTTGAAATTCCATTAGTCTGAGGATGGTAATGGCCTGAAGAAGGGAAGTCAAACACTCTGGTGTGAAGCCCAAATAAGATTAAAATGTAACAAAATAAATAAAAATACAGTAAAAATAGATAATATTATATTTCAAAACTGAATCAATATGTGGACAACTGGGATCCTTATGCAGGGATGAATGGCCCCATTTAAATTTGACACCCCTGGTGTAAAGGAGAGGAAAAGATAGATTGAGGGGTTGAACATAGGCAAGATAAGGGTTTGGGGGATGACTTGGAATTAGAGGAGAAGACATGGAATCAGCTGGTCAAGTAGCATTCTTTATTAAGCATCTGCTTTGTGCCAGTCCCTGTACAAAAGGTCTGGGGTACAAAGAAAGCCAAAACAAACACCGAGCCCTTGCTTTCAAAGACCTCAGAGTTTAATGAGAAGGGTCCATAAAATGAAGGTCAAGGATGAGTGAATTTCAGGTATGAGGATGGGGATGCAGACAAAGGCCTTAGAGAGTTCTGATCCAGGAAGTCCTTGGAAAGATTATGTTGTCTACGTGTGTTGGGACCAGGCAGGCCCCACCTAAGACTTGCCCTACGGAACCTTCAGGAAACCAGCATCCCTTGGAGGAAACTGCTGGGGTCACCTTCCTCACTGCACTCAGCCCACCCAGCAGTCCTAAATACACTGGGTTTTCAGGAAAGACACATGGACCTTAAAATAACCTCAAACAGCTTTTTAAAAATAAATGTATATATAGTCTTCTTTGCTCCTTCCCCATTGTTGAGGACTCCTGTTTTGAAGTCATAGAACAAAATGCCAGAGAAAGATCCTATGGGACAACGTGGATTGTGCATGTGCATACACAGACACACAGATACACACTCCTCCCTCTCTGCCCTCCCCAGGTGGTTTTCCTGCCCCAAACCAATGACTCTGGAGGGGTCTGTGTTCTCCCTGCCTCCATGGCCGAGGCATTTCCATGATTTCTTCACCCAAACCCTAGAGGCAGACGGAGTCTGGTCAATCAGCAGGTCTTCACCACAATCCTATCCCAGCTGTCCTTGAACAGGCCTTTTCCGTTTACAAAACACAGGCCACAACCATTACCTCACTGGATAGCCTTGCACCAGTAAGTTCATCGTCAATATTTGCTGAATGAAGGAGTGAATATGATAACAATGACAATAATAGGCACTTTTATAACACTGGAAGATCTTAAAAACACTTTCCTCAAAACAACCCTCTGAGGTCCTGTTTTACAGACATGGGAAAAGGAAGCTCAAAGAGGTTGGTCAAATCTGCTTCAGTTACACAGCTGGCAAGAAATGGAGGGACTCAGGCCTCTGTTTCCTAGCTCAGAGAGGACACAAAGCGTTGAGATCCCAGCAGCCCCAGACAGCCCTGCAGCTCTGTACCCCTCAGTCTCCCCCATGCTCTGGAGTGCGAGAAAAGGTTCCTTTGCAAAAGTTATCTCCCCTGTTGGATCAGGGATTCCCATCTGGGATCTTCTCAAGGGTTCCCCAGACATGGGATGGGAGGCTCATGTGAGAAAGGGAAAAGTTTCCATCCTGAGAAGGAATGTTCCCCAAAAAGGGGTATTGGATTTAGAAAAATAAGCAAAGACATAAAGATGGGAACAAGCTGAAAGAGAACAGACAAGAAGTCATAAACAAGAGTCTCTGACTATTGATCTGGCTAGAATATGAATAAATCCAAGGTAGAAAGTATAGATTCAGCCCCCCTCCAAACTTTTAAAATTCTTCTCTTTCCCTCTATCTGCCTCATTCTTAGGCTACCCAAGCAGCTGGCTCTCTGGTCAACCCAGGCTTCTAGCTCTGCCTATAGGAGTCAAGCCTGCACAGCATTCTGGGGCAGATCTGAGACAGCTAAATGATATGGTTGATGGAATCATTGACTTGAAGTCAAGATCGTACAGAGTTCAAGTCCTGCCTCAGGCACTTCCTAGCATTGTGATCCTTAATGTTAGCCTCAATTTCCATATCTTACACATCTTCATTTTAAGGGTGAGGATATATAATCACATACATAGTAATAATCATATTGTGTGTGTTATATAAAAAATATAGGCATCCAGATGGCTCAATGGACAGAGCACTGTGCCTGGAGTCAGGAAGACCTAAGTTCAAATCTGACCTCAGACATTTACTAGCTGTGTGATCTTGGGCAAGTCACTTGACTTCTATTTGCCTTAATCCACTGGAGAAGGAAATGGTGAACCACTCCAGTATCTTTGCCAAGAAATTCTCATGGACAGTATTGGTGTGCTATAGTCCACAGTCAGATAGGACTGATTAATGTATATAGTATACTATATAGCAACAATAATATCATCTATCTAGTATAATATATAGCAATAATTACATGCAACATATAGTATAATATACATAGTAATAATATTATCTATGTAGTATAACATATTGTAATAATTCTATACAGCCTATAATAAAGCAATAATAATGTTATATGTAATGTATAAAAGATAACATTCTACAAAATAATCTAATAATCATAATATATATAGTGTTCTGTATATAATAACAATTATAACCCCTACTTCCAATGGCTGAGGATCAAATGAGATGATACATGTAAGGAACTTTGCATACCTTAACATCTATATAAAATGCCAGTGATATGATCTTCCTAATAGAGAAGTGGACCCAACGTCAGGAAGACCTCAGTTCAAATCCCACCTCGGATGTTTACTAGCTGTATGACTTTGGCCAAGTCACTTATCCTTTGCCTCAGTTTCCTCAACTGTAAAATGGAGATTGTAAGAGCACCTACCTTTCAGGGTGTTGTGAGGCTGGAATCAAATAACATTTGTAAAACACTTAGCAGAATGCCCAGCACATAGTAGGCGCCATAGAAATACTAGCTACTCTCATTGTTGTTATATTAATTCCCTCTTACAGCAAAGCTAGTGGAAAGAACGCCAGGCTGGGTAAAAAGAGCAGGATTGTAGTTCTGAATCTAACATTAACTTCTGTTCTGTGAGTCTCAGCTTCCTTATCTATGAAATAAAGATAATAACACTTACAATGTTTACCTCTCAGGATGGTAACTGTGGTACCCTCTTTAAAAACTTCTTGTGCTGTAGATCAATGAAAGTGATTATCATCTGTTCTGTTACTTTGCTCAAGACCCTTCAAAAACTCCCAAATGCAGAGGAAATCAAGTCCCAACTCCTTTCTGTGGCATTCAAGGTCCTGCTACTTGTTGGCCCCAAACCACAGAGCTTTGTGTTTTTACCCTCCCTAATTATAATCCTCCTCTACCTAGGGTAGGTGAGCCTTCTCAGAGTTCTCTTTTTCTTTTCTTTTCTTTCTTTCTTCTTTCCTTCCTTCCTTCCTTCCTTTTCTTTGCTTTTGCTTTTTTGGAGGGGGGAAGGTAGGGCAATGGGGGTTAAGTGACTTGCCCAAGGTCACACAGCTAGCAAGTGTTAAGTATCTGAGGCCAAATTTGAACTTAGGTCCTCCTGACTACAGGGCCGGTGCTCTATTCACTGTGCCACCTAGGTGCCCCGAAGTTCTCTTTTTCTATGCCATGCTCATTTGATTTTTATTTTGCAGTGTTCTTATATCCTTGTATATTCTCTCCAGCCTGCTTCACTAAATCCTACCTGTCCTTCAAGTCTCTGCCTCCTAAATGAAGTGTTTCTTGGCCCCTGGAACCTTCAACAACTTTGGGGCCAGGAAATGGGTTAGTGGTCCGAGGTAGAGTGCCCATTAAAGACTCACTGCTTCAGAAAAACTCGAATTTTTCTTACACCTGATGATGACAAAGGTCTTATATAACAAGCCTGTGAAATGGGCTTTGTCAGTATCTTTATTCCCATTGTAGACCAGAGGAAACTTGCCCAAATTTACTCAGGTAGCCACACAGCAAGGGCAGAAGTCAAACACAGTCTTTTAGCTCTGTCTTCATTGTTCCTTCAGCACCTACATATTTCCCCTTCCCCCATCAGGAGGTTGTACTGTTGTGTCCATGGGCTGTTTTCACCTTGAAAAAGAATATAAAACCTGTACTCCCCAGCCCCCACAACTGTCTACAACCCATACCCTGGGGCTGGAACCAGGCTGACAAACAGCCGCCCCTGCCAGCCTGCCAGCCCAGCAGCTGGTCAGCAAAGAGAACTGACAGACAAATATAGCAACTGGTGATTAGCACAAGGTCATCACTCAAAAATCACCAGGTCAGTTTGCTCTTAGCTCTTCAGGGGACAGGACTAGGCAAGGGGAAGGGACTGCTCACTGAGCCGGAGTCAATGGGATCCCTGGATCTGGAGTCCCTGCTTCAAGACGACCCTTCAGAGACCCTCCAGGACTTTGTGGTTCTACAGGGTCTCCTTACCTAGAGAGTCAAAAGCTACCATGACCAGAGTCACCGGGGGCTAAGGGGTGCCTTGAGCTGGGTGGTGCTGGAGGAGCAAAGAGAAGATGGAAGAGAGTTGACTCTTGGGAAAATCATAGCCTGGTGAGGAAAACTGTCACTGCCCTCAGCAGTCTCTGGTCTGAAAGTAACAAAACAGCCCATTCTGATGTTCTGGACAGAGTGAGGGTGGGAGAAACCCCAGAAAAGAAGACAGTGTGGTGTTGTTTCAACCAGATCGAAATTCAGAAGATCTGAGATCGAATCTGCCTCTGCTGTTTATTACCTAAGTGACTTTGGGCAAGTCACCTCTTTAGGACTTAAATTCCTTCTCTGTAGAATGAGGAACTGGACCAGATGAACACGGGTGGCCCCTAACACCTTTGAATCCCATGACCTCATGATTCTTAAGCCTAGAAGGGGTAGAAGCCTTCTCTCTAACCATTAGCATATAGGAGGGTGTTTATAAATTTAGAGGAGTCGAGGAGGTATTAGCTTTGTTCCTTCCTAACCCCTTAGCTTGTGAGTTCTCAGGTCCAACATCATGGGCTCAGTAAAGCAAAGCCCTGATCC
>CM053595.1:253072119-253154856 GCA_028646575.1 Pseudocheirus occidentalis | reverse complement strand
CGCCAAAAACATATGCAAGGGTCCAGGGAGCAATGAATCCTTCAAGTCTTTCCTGAGGGAGGCTATATGTTGGGGGCAGTTAGTAGGGGTGTTAACATCAGAGGATATAAATTATACTTCAGTTTTCCCCCACCCTGCAGGAGGTGGGAGGGTCTGACCAACATGGGGCCAACAAGTGTTGAGAAAAGTACCCAACAGAGACAGAATAGGGCAGAAACCTGTCCCTGACCCTCCAAGGTGTGGCTCTTCTCTCAATCTCCATTTTTCTTGCCCTTTAATGGGGTGAGATAAACAAAAAGTCAGAGCTGCTGGATTCAAAGGGTCAGGGTAGGGGGTTTACCTTAGGGCCCTTTCTCCCAGACCTTGCCAAATTCCTACAATTCACTAAATGGGTTTGGAGATCCCTTAGTCTGTCTATATAAATTCTTCCCATCCTTCAAAACCCAAATTCTCCAAAAACTCTCCAGATTCTCCAAATACAGGAAGATTTTGTTCATCACCTTATACCACTCCCCACCCAGGGCCGAGGAGAGAGCCCTATGCTATCCACTAACCACCTCTCTTCAGTCTGCAGCCTCACAGCATGACTAGGAAGTAGCTGAAAACTCTTACCTGAATTTAGCTATGGCTGGAGATGTCTCTGATCATTCCTATCCCTTTCTGGTCTACCCTGCCTCCCTCTAAGTCCCCTAGTGCCTTCCTTCTGAGATTACCTCTCATTTACAATATCTATACCTTGTGTATACATAGCTGTTTGGATGCAGTCTCTTTCATTAGAATGAGAGCTCCCTGAGGACAGTGACCCTGCTTTTTTATATCTCCAGCACTTACTTGACTTAGAATAAGCACTTAATAAATGCATTGCTTAAAAGCCTCTACCTCCACTGAAGAAGTCCTCTTTGCTTTTAGATAGGCATAATTGTTAGGAAGTGTTTTCCTTACAATGATGGAGCTTAAGTCTGCCTCTTTGTCACTTTCACTAATGGTTCTTATTTCTTCCCTTTCTGTTAAGTAAGATAAGCATATCTTCTACTGATAGCCCTTCAAATGGTTGAAGACAGCAATTTTACACCCTTTTCTCCTCCACTATCACGGCCTTCATCTCTTCAAGCTAAATATCCTCACAACTTCAACTGGAATAGGTGGTTGGGGCTGGAGGTAGGAAGACACCTACCTGATGTGCCAAGGTCTCTGCACCCTTTCCCCAATATAGTCATCATGCTCTGGATCCTCAACTTGTCAACAAAATCCTTTTGAAGGCAATGCCCAGAGGTGACCAGGATACTTCAGATACAGTCTAGCCAGTGGAATATACCACTCTTGTTAAAGCACTAAGCTGCTCTAGCTTCTCTATCACGCTGTTTACTCAGATATAATTGGAACCTCCAATTCCCTTTTTACTTTCATTGATGTCTAGCCATGCTTCCCACATCCTATACTTGTATCATTGACTCTTTGGTCTCACGTGCAGGTATTTACATTTATCTTAATTTACTTGTGTCTTATTGGATTTGGCTCATAGGTCCAGTCTACTGAGATCTTGTTGGATCTCAATTCTGTCATCTAATGAATAAACTATCTCTTTCAATATGGTGATACCCTCAGATTTTATAAGGATGTTATTATGCCTTCAACCAAGAAACTGATTTTAAATAATTTGTAGAACATATGAGGGTCAAAGAGAGAGCCCTATGATATCCACCAGCCACCTCTCTTCAGGCTGACACAAATCCACTATTTGTTTTTTATTTATTTATTAATTAATCTGCTGTTCTGAGGTCTGTAATTCTATCAGATGCAAACTCACCCAACTGGATCATCTAAAAGATTCCATCAAATGCCTTGCTGAAAACAAGGCAATTTAAACCTGTGGCAACCCCCTGATCTACTCAGGTTCCTCTCTGTAGTTCACAGAACAGGATTAGAAGAGATCTCAGGGACTTCCAATCCCCTTGGTAACATTCCCCACTTCTCCAATTGAGGTGGCTCCCTCAGACTCTACTCTCATCCCTTTTTTCTCCTGAACCACATTTGCACTGACATGTGATTGATAAGGTTCAATAAATGATCCTTCCAGGGGACAAAATTTTAAGCCAAGGAATAAAGCCCTAATGGAAAATTTTTCCTCATCAGCAACCAGGTTGATAATATATTTGGGGATGGAAAGATTGGGACCCTTCTTTACCTGTAGACCTCCTCTCTGTCTCTGTCTCTGTCTCTCTGTTCTCTCTCTCTCTCTCTCTCTCTCTCTCTCTCTCTCTCTCTCTCGTCTCTCTCTTTCTCTGTCTGTCTCTGTTCTCTCTGTCTCTGTCTCCGTCTGTCTGTCTCTCTCTTGCAGTGTAAGAATGGGCTAAGCTCTGCTCAGTTCCTATCAGATTAATTTCATGATACTCCTACCTAGCACTCTGCACAGATTGTCAACCTCCATTTATCATCAATAAATGCAGTTACATAGCCATTTGGAAGGAATACCCAGTATGGGAGAAAGGAGGCACAATAAACTCTTGAAAAAACTCTAGGGCCCCCCATCCCATCTCAGATCTCTGACTGCAGAGGAAAATTCCACTCATTAGCCAGTATTTACTGATATATATTTAGTTTTGTGTTGCAGGAGAAAAGACAAGGCCCCAGAACCTGCTCTCCCCACCCCCTACTAGAACTTAGTCTAGTTCTATAGAAAAGACCCATATGGAGGAAACAACTGGGAAAGAATTATGGTCATTGCTCCAGGTCCCTTTCTAAGAATCCACGGGAGAAGCTGAGAAAGACCTGGAGCTGATGTCACCAAAGAGGTGGGACTTCAACCGGACCTTGAAGGATGGAATAATTGATAAGGGCATTCCAGGCAGGGCAATACCTGGAGCCTGGGCCTAGAGGCAAGAATGGACCTGACCTATAGCAAGGGAGGAGAGAAGAGATACTGAAGAGATTAGACTGGCCTAGCTAGAGGGAAGTGAAGAGAGATGAGGAGATTGAGTTGGTTTTCTTCCCCTTCAGATGATCTCACCATCCCTGGGCTATGTGATCCAAGGGTAAACACGTAATCTTCTCCTCCTCAGAGTGACCTGGCCCTGAGCAGGAATGGGCTGATCATCTCTCAAGGTGCTCATCAGTCTGAGGATCTGAGGCTTCCTCACTCATCCTGAGCCACTCACTGCTTTCCCAGTTCACTTCTGATGACCCTCCCAGCTATACAGTTCTTTCCTCTCTCTTACAGCCTCGGTTCAGCTGTTGAAACGGCTAAACCTCGATGGAGCCCAAACAGGAAGCCAGGGATAAGGGAACCAACTGCCAGGGGATCTTTGAGGCCACTCCAGGAAGTGTGTGTGTGTGTGTGTGTGTGTGTGTGTGTGTGTCTAGGGGGCCACGGAGGAAGGTAGCAGGGTTTGGATGAGGGCCAGGCCCAACAGGATCCTACAAGAATAGGGTCTGCCCTTCAAAGATAGCTTCAGTCTCAAGATAGTTGGTGCTGGGAAGTTGCCCAAAGTCAGAGGGGCTTGGCACCCACCCATTATGTATAGAGGAATTTGTGAGCACCTGCACTCTCCCTGTACCTAGTCAGGACCCTGACCAAGAGTCACTTCTATAACATTCCCAATGAGGGTTAGGGATTAAGACCCCACTACCATCCCAGGTAGTTTATTTTGCTGGAGAGAATTCTAATGATAGGAACCTAAATGTGCCTTCTTGCACCTTCTACCTAGTTCTTTCCTGTCAGGTCAAGGAGAACAAAACTAATTCTTCTTCCCTGCCCCTCTAAAGCTTCATTTCATCTACTCTGTAAATATCCTTTGCATCCCTATTATTTACCTGTTGTCTCTGCCATTAGAATATAAGCCCCTTGAGGGTAGCGACTGTTTCTGTCTTTCTTTGTATCCCCAGCACTTCATACTTCATACAGTGCTTGGTATAAAGAAGGCACTTAATAGATGCTCATTGGTGAATTGATTGATTCTACTATATGGCCATTCCAGTATTTGAAGTCAGCCATCATGTCCCCCTAGTCTTCTCTTTCCTAGACTTTCCTATTCTTTCAATTAGTACTAGTAGGGTGGGTTTTCCATTCTTCTCCCTATCTTGTCTACCTTCCTCTAGAAGCCCTTCCTCCTGTCCATCCCCTCCCTAAAATGCAGCTTCCAGACCAGCTGTGGTCTGAACAAAGTGGGGCCTCCTTAATTCTGGACACTGTGCATCTTCTCAAGGCCCACTTAAGATCACATCGGCTTTCTGGCCACCAGCGAATCTAGCAACCTAGGCCTAATCTTGGTTCTGCCCTTCACTAGCATGCATAATCTTGGGCAAATCACTTGGTCTTTCAGGCCTCTTATAAAATAGGGTTAAAACAGAGAGTCATTCATTCAATCAACAAGTATGTATTAAGAGGGGCATGTGGGTGTTCAGGGAGGCCTGACCCCTGTGGTGTAAGACTCCTAAACATCAGGCACTACTTTAGTTTGTTGGAGTCATTCGTTGATTCATCCACTCATTCACTCAATAAGCATGAGGCACTGAATTAGGTTCTGGGGATAAAAACCCAGAAAGGGTCCTGCCCTCAAGGAGCTTACACGCTATAGGATCACAGATTTAGAGCTACATGGGACGTTAGAAATCCAAGACCTTCATTTTATAAATGATAAAAATGAACACCCAAGAGGAAAAGTGATTCAGTTTTCTCAAGTCACTTACTCAGCAGAGTCAAGATTCAAGGCCAAAACTCTGACTCTAAAGACCGTGCTTTCTCCACCCCAGCAGGGTTCAGAAATAGCTGCCCCTGAATACCTCAAAGGGCCAGTGTGAGGGTCAAACGAGAGAACTAGGTGGATAACTCAAGTTCAGAGGCAGCTTGGAGTAGTGGAGAGAAAGTCCCCTCCAAGTTTGGAAGATCCAAGTTCAAATCTCACCTCTGATACCTGTTAGCTGAGTGACCTTGGGCAAGTCATTTTATTAAGACCTTAGAGCAAGTGCCAATCTTCATTGACATAGGGAATTTCCTTACTTTACTATACCTTTTCCTAGACTTAGTGAAGTCACAGGTCTAGACCAAAAAAAAAAAAAAGACTATGAGGGGTGATCATTTATTATCGATATTGTCTCTGGCAGTCACTGTGCTATACTTTTGGGAGTGCCTACCTTACCAGGTGCCCTACGAGCTGAGTACTCCTCAAGTTTTCTCCGGGAGTTAGCTTCCTATAGGCAAACCATGCCCCATAAGCATCCTTGGACATAGTCTACCTGGCTCCAGGCCCAGCCCACAGTTTAGTCTCCATCACAGAAACAGGCACCTGCAGGCTGCAGGAAGGGTGAGGTGCATCGGGGTGGGGGTGGGGGTGTAGCTCTCCCTATCTCCATTTGCTCATGAAGGTGCTTTTCCCCTGGATTTGTAATAGATGCTGCTAACTAACCCATTGGTGAGTAAAGCTCTGATCACATTTGCAGTTGTGATCAAACGGTTTTGGAATGTGGTTTTTGGTAGTTCCTCTTCCCTCAAACCCAACACACATACACACACACACACACACACACACACACACACGAACATGCACACTGAGCTTTGCCAGGGTATAGGTCTCCTTCTGATGATAACTGTCACCTGTACCCATCCTGCCTCCTGTTACAGGCTGGTGTCACTTAAAATCACAGAAGGTTAAGAGTTATGAAGTACCCTAGATAACACCCACCTCCAGAAAATGAAACTGAGGCCCAAACTGGCATAGAGTACTTTGTCCTAAGTCAAAAATGTTCTTTCTTTCTTCCTTCCTTCCTTTCCAAAACACTAGTCATTTCCTTTCTTTCTTTCTTTTAAAAAATCAATCATTTTTCAATTTACCCCACCTCCACTGTACCCTTTCTTGTAACAGCGAAAAAGAAGTCATCAAAACAAATAAATCAACCACATTTCATAGCATATACAACCCTCCAAACCTATTGTCCCCCACTTCTAGATCAGAAGGAGAGATGTGTTCCATCCTCTGTTCTCTGGGGCCAAAGTTGCTTATTTAAGGGGCTTGAATTTAGTGGCCTTTCTTATTGCCTAGATTTTCTTTCCAGAGATCTTTGTAAGTTAACTCTTAGCAGAGCTGCTCTGAGGCAGGTGCACAAATCTTAGGCACAAATCTTAGAGTTAACTTACAAAGATCTCTGGAAAGAAAACCTAAGGGGGCTAATCAGGGAGCACTTTCAGACAAAGAAAGAATTCAGAGAGACCAAGGTTTGTAAAGACCTTCTCTTCCCTCTCCATAGCTCCAGGACAGTCAACCAAGCCTATATTATCTCCTCTCCATCCTTCCCAACTTGCCTGAAACTGATCAGAACTCTGTCCCTCTTGTTCAAGGATCCCTTTGGCAACAATCTGATAAAGACTGCAGAGCCCCTTCTCAGAATGATATTGAAAAATGCACAAAATAAGATACATAGGATTGAAAAGGAAATCAGTTATATTTAAAAACAGGTATCCAAAAAAATTAAATTCATGGACTCTTGGTTAAGAACTCCTGCAGTCTAGCTTTAGACTCTGACCCTAGGAATGAGTCACATTTTGGTCTACTAGCCCCTGACTTTTTGGTATGAATGAAGGGGGAGTAAAAAAAGTGGGAAGAGGATATGTGGGAGGTTAATAGTGGGGGGAAGGGACAGAATGGATCAGGATGAAGTGACTGTTCTCTCGAAATTTTTAAGGGATCTGGCCTTGACTGCCTTACTGGATACATCTCCCTCCCTTATTTACCCAGTCCCCTCTACATATTTTTATTTCAAGGGTTAGTGCAAAGGGGATTAAGAAGAAAGTTGAGAAATAAGAAATAACTTAACATTTATCCTTGGAAACCACCTCAATACAGAAATTCTGAATGGAGGACCCAGGTCTGTAGAGATATATGCAAATTACAATAAAATGATATGCAAATCTAGAAGGCGGCTGTTTCATCCAACTCAGCCTGTGGAGTATAGGGCGAGGGATCATTGGAGCCTACACTGAATCACATCCTTGCCCTTCCCCATCCCACCTGCTTAGCCAGGCCCTGACCTCATGCATTCCTGGGCAGTCACTGGACAGCACTCCAAAGGTTTGCTCCAGTACTGGAACTTCCTGTGATGACTGGGCTGGTCAAGGAAAGAGAAAAAGAGCCCTTCTTGCTATCAGCTTCAGGGTTCAGCCAGCTGGGCCCAGCTTTCAGCAAGTACTCGGCCAGTCCTGCCCCACCCCCTTGTTAAAAATGCTCCCACGATTTGTCTTTTGTTCTTTTCTTCCCTCTACCTTCCACCCTTACTCTCTCCCTGCTGTCCTTGCTACAGGGGAGGGAGAAAACGAGGTCATTTCTCTTCTGGATGAATTCTGGGTGACTAAAAGCAAACAGGGACCTTCAGCTCACCTCCAAAAAGCGTGGAAATGATCCCATGACCAACCTGGATTTCAGAGAAGCAATGATGAAGCAGACTACTCCACCTCAGTGCAGAATGAGGCATATCCTTATGGATGGGGCAAATGTGGGGACTGGATTTGCTTAACTATACATCTTAATTATAAGGGCTTTGTCTTCCTTTTTCTTGGGAGGGAGGTAGGTGGATGGAGGAGGAGATAGGAAGAAGAGAAAAATAAATGCTTATTTATTTGGGGTTGTGTTTTTTTTTGGAGAGGGGAAAGTAGGGCAATTGAGATTAAGTGATTGGCCCAAGGTCACAGGGCTAGTTTTTTTTTTTTCCTGTGTGTGTGTTTGTTAAGTGTCTGAGGTCAAATTTGAACTCTGGTCCTCCTGACTCCAGGGCTGGTGCTCTAGTCACTGTGCCACCTAGCCACCCATAAATGCTTATTTATTGGGGAAAAAAATTACATTAAAACCCAAAGGAGTAAAAATGATAGGCTTCTCTCCATCTATCATAGAATCAAAGATGTGAACAATGTAAAATAATGTGTAGCTGGGACTAGAGCAAGAAAGAAAGGATGACTATGGGCTGGAGATATCAGGGATCTCTATATGGAGGTGTGGCCCGAGCTGAACCTTGAAGGATGAGTATAATTCAGGTAAGTGAAGAAGGGTGGGGCCAAATTTCAGCTTGGGGTACCAATGGGGGCCAGCAAAGGCGTGAAGGTAAACAAGAGCTTTAATTTAAGCAGTTAGATAAATTCACTAAGTTTTCTTTCTCTAGTGCATTTTATAGATGAGGGAATTGAGGCAAACAGAGTTAAGTGACTTTCCTGGGGTCACACAGTAAGTATCTGAGGTTGGATTTGAACTCAGGAGGATGAGTCTTCCTGCCTCGAGGCCCTCACTGTATCCACTGAATAGCTGCCCTTTCATTCTTCTTCTTGTTATTATTTAGTGATAAATTCACTAGATAAATATATGTTGGGAGCTGTGAGGAAAGTGTCTTGGCTGTTGTGGTTTACATGTTGCTTCTTGGGGAAAGGTCTTTTTTCTCTTGAATCTTCTCAAGCCTAGCCTGGAATTTTCTGCATAGAAGGCCTCCGTGGAACGAAATGAATGAACAGTGTGATACAAGATAAAGTCAGAGAGGTCTACTGAGGCTGGGGCCTTGAATACCAGACTAGGTGAAAGTCTGGGTCTTTACCTCCAATTCAATAACTGTATTGATTATATTACTAGATAGTATATTATATATAACATATCACAATATTTTACTTATATACTATATAACGTAATATAATGTATACGTTCATATACAACATCATATTAAATGATATTTTATCTTTGAGATACGTATATTATTAACTATATTACTATATAAAAGCCATTAGACTAGAATAAAAAACGAATGAAACCCTCTTTGCCCTCCATAAGCTTACATTCTATTGGGGGAAAATAACATGCATACCAGTGAATATAAAACAAAGGAACAGAGGCCAGAGAGAGGGCAAGTTTCTTCCCCCCCACCCTCCTCGCTCCCCTCAGTTGTTGTGGGAATGGAAAAGGCTTCAAGGAGAGGTGACAGAAGGATGGAACAAGGATAAGAAGGAGCGCACGGGTGAAAGACTATTGAGTCTGGGCAACAGTTAACAGGTGGCATCAGACTGTGGAGAGCCTCATATGTTGGCTACACAGGTTGTGTTTTACCTCAGAGGCAATGAGGAGTCATAGAAAGTTTCTGAGCTGGGGAGTAACACCATCAAAAACCTCATGCTTTAATAAAAGATAATTTTGGCAGCTGGGTGGAGAACATGCTATTAGATGATGGGGTCTGCTTGGGCAAGAGTGTGCCATGATTCAGGCTTTAGGGAAATTCTCTGGGTACTCATGGGCAGAAGTGAGAGCCAGGTGTTAGGAAGTGCCCTTACCTTTTCCTGTGGGGAAGAAGTCAGGAATTTGAGACTCCCCTGCCTGAGGCCAAGAGAGCCTGTAGACAACAGAAATGATACTATGGTTCAGGTAGCACAGGAAACATCAAACTGACTGGAATAGGGCTGAGAATAAGCCAAGACATGTGGATTTTCCTCCCAATCATGTTAACAGAAAAACTAGGATTTTATGGTTGAAGACAACAGCTGACAATCAAGTTCCTCTGCTCTCTCTATGGTATAAAGGCCACGACTTGAGTGACCCCTAAGGAAACATTCAATCTAGAAGGTACCTCAGGTATCTAGTCCACCTCACTGGTCCTCCCTTCCATTTTGGAGTTTCTACTTTGACAGTGAGATGTTTTTCTCTTACACAGGAAAGGATCCTTATGTAGACACTGTCCATCTCCTGACACACAGACATTCAATCTGTGCCCTCACTCACCCCCTCTCACATAGTGTTCCACCCTCCCCCCGCCAAAATGGAACAAAACAAAACTGCCATTATCTGGGGCATCGGGCCTGTTCTAGAACTCAAGGGGAGCTCACCCCATTTATTGTTCATCCACAGTGGAAAGAGTCCTGCATCTAGAGTCAAAGGAACCGGGTTCGAATTCCAGCTATTTGATGTTGGAAGATCATTTCACCTGAGTCTCAGCCTCCTCACCTAGAAAACGAAGGGGTTGGGAGATGCCTTTAGATTCTCAATCAATGATCTGGTGATCCCAGAGAGAACTTGTGAGCCAATCTGGAGCAAGTTTCTTCCCCCCACCCTCCTCACTCATCTCAGTTGAATGCCAGAGGGCTCAGATCACTGTTTCTATGACCCCTTAGCCTCACCATACACAGCAAGACAAGAAATGTAAGTCACTGGGCAGGTTTTCTCACTTCTGCCTGACCTCCATCCCTACCCTGGCCATTGGCCCTCACTCTACCTGAGGAAATACAGGCACTTCAGAGTCCTTTTAGCCTTGGCTAAAGCCTGGAAAAGAGGAAACTGGTTTTTTTTTCAAGAAAGGCAGCAGGTGATAGTCAATCTATGGCATTCCTTCAGTTCTTCCCCTATCTCACCTCTGAGGGAGATTGTATACTGAATGTAATTTCTAGAGTTCAAAGAAAAGGAGTCTTCAGCATGGGCTGGAGTAATTTTTAAGAATGGGATAGCACCAGCCCTGAAGTCAGGAGGACCTAAGTTCAAATCTGATGTCAGACACTGTACCTGTGTGACCCTGGGTAAGTCACTTAACCCCAAAAGGAAGAGGAAAAGGAAGAAGGAGGAGGAGAGGAAGAAGATGAAGAAAGAAAGGAAGGAAGGAAGGAAGGAAGGAAGGAAGAAAGAAAGAAGCAAGAAAGGAAGGAATGGAGAGAGACAGAGAGGGAGGGAGGAAGAAAGGAAAGAAAGAAAGAAAGAAAGAAAGAAAAAGAAAGGAGGCAGGGAGGGAGGGAGGGAGGGAGGGAGGGAAGGAAGGAAGGAAGGAAGGAAGGAAGGAAGGAAGGAAGGAAGAGTGGATGGGTGGATAGGGGGAGGGACAGGCCCTGGGGTAGAGATCAGCCTGGAGTGGGCATCCCAGCTCCTAACCCACTGCTGGAGACACGCACCATTAGCTGGCAGGATCATTGAGAATGAATCTAATAACCACTGCTTAGCCTTTTCTTGTGTTTTAATTAGGAAGGCCAGGGCATTCTTACCCATTGACACCTCCCCACCCAGCAGTAAACAGCTCCTTAACTTGTCACTATCATTACTGGGTTAAATTCTCTCTCTGAAGCTTGGAGGAATGAGTGGCCTGAAGCAGCCCAGGATGAAGGTGGAAACTGGGTTTGATATTTCTTGGGAAATATCAGATCCAAAGGGGTCACTGCTCTAATCCCTTCCCCCTCTAAGAGGGGAATCCCGAAAGAAAAGTCTGCCAGGACCTTTCCTAGAATACATTTATAACCACTGGTTGCAGAGAGGGATACCATGATCCTCCCTGGAAACCTTCCCCAATAACTCAAAGTAACCCACAGTTGGGCAACACCTAAATGCACCCAGTTGATTCTCTCTGGGTAACGATGCTAAAGCGTGTCTAATACCCCGATAAAATATTAGATGGCAGGGTTTGTAAGCATGGGGGGGGGATTGTTGGAGCCCAGATTGCTTCCCACTGACCAAAAGCCTCTGACCATAGTGATAAAGATGTTCAGCTCCTTAGGGAACCCAGGCTGAGAGACAGGAGATAGGAGTTTTTGTTCTGATTTTGACACACATACAACTCAAAGGAAATAATGTTATTCAGGGTGTCCCCAAAGTCTTAATGCAGTTTTAAGCTTTAATAGTTTAGAGCTGCAGTAACACGTCTGCACCTCATTTAAACTGGTTTGTCAAACTTAAGGCGTTATCGAAGTATCTGGTATTTTTAGTAGATTTTCGTAGATCAGTCACTGATGTTTGGGGCTTGGGGTTCACACCTACTGCACAGAAATAACATAACAGGATACAGTCAATGCCAGACAGTAGGGTTCAGATGGTATCTGCTATTGGACGTCAGGAGGAATGCATCAGTGTGAACTGAAGTAGCCAAGGTTGGCTTAGGAGAGGCTTCGGGACCCTGGGCTGGGGACAGGATGTGGGCAGGCTGACAAGACAGGTGGACAGGGTAGACCAGCATGAGCATGGAGTGCATAGGGTGGGGATGGTGAGGAGACAGGTTTTGGTTCTTCAGAGGAAATATGCAGAGGGCAGAAGATGATGACAGAAGGCCTCCAATGTCAGGCTGAGGAATTTGCACTTGAACCTGAGAGAACTGGGCTTTGTGATTGCAAATTCTTTTTTAATGAAATAGTAGATGGAAAAGTAGTTGGGGTTAGGGGAGGGATGAGAGTCAAGAAGAATAAGGGACAGGGGGTTATGTCACTAATTTCAGTTAAAACAGGCCTGCCTGGCCTATACAGAGCAGCCCTAAATAAGGGAGGATAGCTCTATCCTTAGGAGAGGAGAGCTGGGGCTGTCTGGGACCACTTCCATGCCCCCTCCCACTTTCCCTCCTGTCGGCCCTGCAAGCAGCTCCCCCAGACCCAGAAGGGGTTAAGCCAGGCTGGAATGGGAGGCAGTAACAGTCCTACCATCAAAGGGCTGTTTGTGGCTGGGGAGGGGGTGCACACTGAATGGGTTTACATTTTCCCTTCTTTTCCCTTCTTGTGGCCAGGCCAGAGCTCTGGTTACCCGTTGTGGTTTCCAGCCTGCAGGCAGCTCCCCAGCATTACATAAGGTTCCTGACACAATCACTCTTTAACACACACACATAAACATACACACACAACCACTGGGTCACAGACATCTTTGCTGCTTATCTTTGTTTCTGTTGAGTGTGTTTTTTTCCACTTTAAAAACAGGTGGGGGGCCTCCCCCACCCACCCAGGCTCCCAGCTTTGGGGAAGGCAAAGGAAACCTCAATCACTCCCCCACAACAGGCCCTGTTCTGTGGCTCTCTGGGCCTCAGAGGACTGAGTGTATCTGAGGATGTTGAATTCAACTGGTTTTTCAATGGGTCTTAGGACAGCCTTGCAGAGAGACAGATTCCCAGGCTGCCAATGGCCCTGCTAGCCAGTAAGGACTGTGATGGTGGTGTCCTATGAAGAGCATTTACCCTTCTCATTTCCCAAGCCCCCTCCCCCAGCCTTCCTCTCTTCCTTTCCCCTTTGGGCAGATAAAATCTCCTTCAGCTCCGGTATATACCGAGCACAGAATCCCAGGAAGAGCCAGGGCCTGGGGGGAGGCCTGGTTATTTCATTTGTCCTTCCTGGTTTCCTTTAGGCCCAGGGTGGGCCCAGTCCTCCTCCCAGAATACCTGGAAGGCAATGGAAGAAGTACCTGTCAGGGGCCCAAGAGCTCAGGATTAAAGAAGTGATTGATCTTGTTGGGCAAATAGCAGGTTTCGGGAGAAATGGAGATTGATTGACATGGGTGGGGCAAATGTAGCCCTCGGTAAAACTGTCAGGTCAGCAAAATGTGCCTCTGGTTCCCACTGACCTCCCTTTCTAGAATTATCCCCCCTCCCTGCCCACCCTGAATACCACTTGTCTGGGCAGCCAACAAACATTTATGAAGCCTTTACTTTGTTGCTGTTGCGTCATTTCAGCCGTGTCCCACTCTTCATCACCCCACTTGGAGTTTTCTCGGCAAAGATACAGGAGTGTCATACCATCTCCTTCTCATGTTCATTTTACAAATGAGGAAACGGAGGCAATCAGGGTTAAGCTAGTATCAGAGGCTGGATTTGAACTCAGGTCTTCTGACTGCAGGCCTGACGCTCTGCCCACTCCATCACCTAGTTTCATTTACTTATGAAGCATTTATTAAGCATTATGCTAAATGCTGGGGACACAGAGGAAGGTCAAAAGGCCAAAACACAAAAGTAGTCTCTGCTCTGAGAGCTTAAATACTGATGGAGGAGGCAATATGTAAACAGACAGGTGCCCAGGTGATGCCTGGAAGGTAGAAGAAAGGTCATTTTCAAAGGTGAGGCTTTCAGTGCTGGGACATTATTCCAAATATGGCGGACTCATAGCCAGGCTTCCACTGCGAAGCCCTGCTCGGTCCCCCAGGCCACTCTAATCTCTCTCTTCTCTGATTTCCTGAACCCAGAACAGCGTCTGACACCACAGCAAGGGCTTCGTGAATGCTTGGTGACTTGACTCACCATTGGCACTTGGCTATATATGTGGAAATACATAGCAATGTATATTGTGTATATATATGCATCTGTTTATATAGACATACATGGGTATATGTTGTTGCACACATGTGTATAGATGTCTATGTTTATGTATATGTTCATATACATACATGTAGATATGTAGACACACACCTCTGAAATGGGACTAACATAACATACGTGGGCCATTATACATACACTTACGTACACACATATGTGTGTGTGTGTGTTGCATAGCTATGACTCTTGTATGCCCAAACCCTACAGGGCAAAGCAAAGACACGGGAAAGAGTTGGATGATGGAACTGTCGAGTGCAAGGAACAAGTAGGTGGTGTTGGGTATGGACCTTGGAGTCAAGAAGACATGAGTTTGAATCTTGTCTTAGTATTCATGTGACACTGGGTCAGTCATGTAACCACTCAGTCTCAGTTTCCTTATCTGTAAAGTTGGGACCATCTCCCAGGATTCTGTGACCACTAAATGAGATAATATACGGAAGATACTTTGCAAGCCTTAAAGAGTTATGTAAATATTAGTCATTATCACTACTATCACTCTAATTTAGTAGAGTTCATGAAGAGGAGTGTGAGGAAAACTGGAAAAGCAAGACAGGACCAGGTTATGAAGAGCTTTGAAAGCCAAATGGAAAAATCTATCTCCTGGAGGTGATAGGGAGCCACTGGAGTTTACTGAGGGTAGAGGGTAACATGGTCAGACATATGGCAGCTGCAGGGAAGATGAACTGGAATGAGTGGAAATGAGGCCAGGAGACGGGCTGGCAGGCTCATTCCTAGTAGAATCTTGCTTTCATCCAACCAAAGCCCAGATCTTTTTGCCTGGCATTGAAGACCCCCAACCAAACCGCCACCTGCCCTCCCTTTCCAGCCCTGAAATCCTTTTCAAGCAGGGCCATCCTCTCCCTCTCTTCCGCTCAGACTGTGCTCATCCCTTCCTTCCAGTCCTTGTTCATACAGTCTGTTCAACTTGGCATGTTCCCTCTCCCCTTCTACGCATCTCCCTGTTCTGTCTAGCTTTCTGCTCTGCCTCCTTGAGGAAGGTTCCCGCACTCCTTGATCACTCCCATCTCCAAATTCTTACGCAACTTACTGGCCTTCCAACTCACAGAAGACGGCTTGTGCTGGGACTGTTCTTACCTCCTCAGGTAGAATATACAAGCTTCCAGAAGGTGGGTGTGAAATGTTACACAAACCTTCAGATTTGGTGAGTGGGTTGGTTAGGTTTTCTGAATTGCTTTTTCCTTCCTTTATTTCAGGAAAAGGCTCTCTGGGTAGGTGGAGGGGAGAGAGAGAGAGAGATACTTGGAATGTAAGAAAATATATAAACAAAAGATGGGCAGCTATACGGTTCAAGAGTGCCAGACCTGGAGTCAGGAAGACCTGAGTTCAAATCTGGCCTCAGACACTTACTAGTTGTGCCATCTTGGACAAGTCACTTCATTCTGTTTGCCTCAGTTTCCTCATCTGTAAAATGAGCTGGAGAAGGAAATAGCAAACCATTCCACTATCTGACGTGAAAATCCCAAGTTGGGTCATGAAGAGTCAGAAGCAAAAACAATGAAATATACCCCCAAAACTTTTTTTTTCTTTTTGCTTTTTTGGAGACGGCATTGCAGGGCAATTGAATTGGGGTTAAGTGACTTGCCCAAAGTCACATAGTCGGTAATTGTTAAGTATCTGAGGGCAGATTTGAACTCAGGTTCTCCTGACTCCAGGGCGGGTGCTCTATTCACTGTGCCTCATAGCGGCCCTGAAACTTTTTTTTTTTTAAGTTCCCGAAAGATGAGGTTTTTTCTTCTCGTGTCTCCACAGTGCCCAAAACAGAACTGGGCAGAGCTGAGCATTTAGGTGTATAGTAAAGACTTGTTGAATTGATCAAATATCATAGATTTAGAACTGGAAGGAACCCTAAAGGTCCTCTAGTCTGAGGATAATAATTATAAAGTGCTTAGCACACAGTAGGTGATATATAAATAATAGGTAGCATTTATATATCACCTACTGTATGCTAGGCACTTTACAGTTATTATCTCATTTATCCTATAGGGCTCAGCGGTTCCTCCAGCCTCTTCCCACCAACCCTGACCTCTTCCTTGCCCAACACAACACAGACAGGGTACCTCTGGCTGTGCACCAGGCAGACTGATGTTTGGCCCTCCCAACTCAGTGGAATTTGAGAGTGTTGATATTTATAGAGTTTTACAAACCAGCCTTATCAGGCACATCTCACACTTAGGGGAATATGTGTTCCCAGAGTTGTTGTTACTTTTTTTTTGCCTAATATTTATGGAGGAGATAAGGGGAAATCCCCAGAAAGCCCCTTCTCTCCCCTCCTTCCTCTGGCTTCAGAAATGGGGAGAGGTTACATGGCATACACACACCTGGTCTGTTCCCCAAGCATCCTGACTCAGTACTGAGGAAGGCCCTGCCTTCCTCCCACCCTAGGAACCCACCCATCCACTTCAGCCTTCAAAGGTCTCTGCCAATCAACCTGAGGCAAAAAATTCTTCCAATTATTTTCTGTAATATCTCTTTTGGCACCTCCCCAGCCAGCAAGCACAAAAAGCAAAACAACCTCATAGAACGTTAGAAGTGGGAGGGACCCTAGGGATCCTCAAAAGACCAGAGATGAAGTGACTTGTCTAAGGCCACCCAGTTAGTAAGCTTTAGAGCCAGGGCTCACACAAGGCCTCATGATGGCAAGCCCAGGACCCTTTCTACAACACAGTCCAGCTGCCATGGGAGAAATAAATCCTTCTTGTGGGATAACGGAGCCTGGAAGCAGGAGTCAGGAATCACCCGATGTTGGAATTGGAAAAAGACCTTAGAAAGTATCTGGGCCGTTGGCTCTCCACTCACACTGCTCACCCCAGTTTGGGTTCTCGTCATCTCTCACCCAAAATATTGAAAGATTCTCCTAATCAGTCTGCCTACCCTCCATCTCTTCCTTCTCCACATAGTTGCCAAAGAGACATTACTAAAATATAATATATTTATATATTATAGCAAAATTACAGTTATGAATTAGCAACGAAAATCATTTTATGGTTGGGGGGGGTCACCACAACATGAAGAACTGTATTAAAGGGTTATGGCATTAGGAAGGTTGAGAACCCCTGCTCTAAGATAAACTATAAACTTATCCTGGTATTTAAACCCTACGGTTCTCATCGACATTTCCAGTCTTACATCTTTTTACTCACCTTCACTCACACTCTTTTCCAGTCCAACTGGCCTCCTAGAGGTTCCTTGTGCCTGGGATTCCATCTCCTGCCTCCAGGACTGTATGTAAGTGTGCTCCCACGTCTGGAATGCATTCCCTCTTCAACTGTGGTCTCATAGAACCTCAAACTCCCTTCAAAGCACAGGTCAGCTACTGCCTCCTAAAGAAAATCTTTCCTGATCCCTCTAGTTACTGGATCTTTCTCTCATAAAATGACTTTGTCTATGGTTTCTGTTTATTTCCTTGTATATATGTTATGTTCCCTAGGTAGAATGTAAGGTCCTCGAGGGTCCAGGCTGTTTCTTTTGTTACTGTACGCAGACGCGCGCGCGCACACACACACACACACACACACACACACAGTAGATGCTAGTTTTTAAAATTAGTTTTTTAAAAGTTTGCCCCTAGTAAAATACAATCTTCTTTTAAAAATTATTTTCCTCAGCATCCACAGCCCCAGGCAGCAATGAGGAGTGAGATCATTTCAGGCCTGAAGGATAGCCAGAAAAAATGCCAGGAGTTAGGAGATGGAGTTTTGTTTTTTGTTTTTCCTAAGAAGGGCAGCTTCACTAAGTATGTGGATCCCAGAGGACATGGAAGAGTAGGAAGGGATGAGAAAACTGGAAAGGTTTGGGGGAGGACCTTTGAATCCCAATTCTGAAGTTGATCCTGCAGATAATAAGGAGTTTATTGAATGTGTGTAGGAAGGGGGGGGTGACATGGTGACCCATGGGATTTATTCCCATCCCCCAATCTAGCCAGAATGGAGGCCAGAGTCCAGGGAAGAAGGCTCATCACCTCCAGGGACTGAGCATCAATAATGGCTTAGAGATCCTCGAGGCAGAAGAGACCTTGGGTAAGGCATACCCATATCTATACAATACAAAGTGAAACTGGGAAGAAAGGGTACTATTCAGGTATTGTCTTTGTGTGAGACCGAATGACAATTATTTAGTCCCTGAAGTAGTTTTTTAAATGGTAACTACCAGGGCCGTTCCCAGGGACCCTAAGAGGCCCATAATTGCCAACTCATCCCCCCCATCCCCATCCTAGCAGGGACCTGGGGACATCCAGGCTATAGCAGAGAGACAGGCCTTTGGCCTGGTCTTTAAACCTTCTAAAGAAGGAAGAATAACCCCCTTTATGTTTTTAGTTAAAAGACACTGAGATAGGTAGGGAAAGGGCTGTTTATCCCCATTTGATTGATGAGGAAGCTGAGGTCCAGAATGACTTAGCTTACCCAGTTTCACAGAAGAATTGGTTGCACAGCCAGGACTGGGAAGAACGTAAACCTCTTGTCCCTTGGTTCGTTCTCAAACCAGAGGTTCCTGTGGGCAAAGTCTCCTAGCTCTTGTACTCAGGACATGCTTCCTAATATCTTCGCCAAGCCCTGTTCCTAGAGAAACTTCAACCCCCTCCCTCCTGATCTATCCCCAAGGAGGCAGAAGGATGGTCCAGATTTTAGAGCTTTTACTGTTGAGTAACCATGGACCTGTGAAGGCAAGGGCAAAGTTACCCAGCATTCTAAGATCCAGAGGCAGCTGGGTACACACTGAATAGAATGCTAGGCCTAGAGTCAGGAAGATCTGAGTTCAAATGTGACCTAAGACACTTATTAGGTATGGGAACCTGGGCAAATCACCTAACCCTGTTTGCCTCAGTTTCCTCATCTGTAAGATAAACTAGAGAAGGAAATGGCCAACTACTCTGGTATCTTTGCCAAGAAAACCCCAAATAGGGGTCATGAAGAGTTGGGCCCAACCGAAAGGACTGAGCCATGGCAAAGTTCAAAAATCCATAATAAACACTAGGAATTTACTAGCTAATTTATTTAATTGATGCACAGGCCTGGTAGTCATCTGCTATGTGGCCATCCCTGTACTATGTGGCCAGTACTATACTGTAAGTTTACAATCTAATCAGGGACATGATTCATAATGAAAATAATAATAGCTAATAGCTAACATTTATAAAACAGAGCAAGGCTAATTGAGTGTCAGTGGCACAAATGCTATATATGATAAGGCCTTCAAAGAACAGGAAAGATCACAGAGACTTGGAAAATTCTCTAAACCTAGACTATCAAGAATGGTAGGAACTCACAAAACCATCTGGCCCAGCTCCCTTATTTGACCAGGATTAATAAGAATAGCTAGCATTTAAATAGAGCCTATCACAGGCTAGGCACTGTACCCAGGATTTTTTACACAGATTATGTCATTTGATCCTCACAACAACTAAGAGGGAGTTGCTATTATTAGCCCTGTTTTACAGTTGAGGAAACTGAGGCAAACAGGTTAAGTGACTTGCCCAGGGTTACACAGCTAGTCAGTAACTGAAGTCAAATTTGAACTTAGATTTTCCTGACTCTAGGCCTAATACTCTTTCCCATGCACTACTTAGCTGCCTAGAGGAGGGAACCGAAACCCTGTGAATATTTCAATTCTATGACCATACTTAGTGAAGCCATGGTCTTCAGACAAAGACGGAAATAACCACACCAAGTGTTGCTGATTCTGGTGCATAGAGGCTCCGAGCTGGCCCCTGGACAAGGGAACACAGATTTCAATATAAATTGGGGTGGGAAGAGTGGAATTTGAAGGATTAGGATGGAAGGTGAGGGTATAGGGGTGAGAGGAAAGGCATTCCAGATGTGGGGACTGATGTGAACCATAGGTAGAAGGAAGGGGCGGGGTCTATTTGTATGAAAGCCAAGAAACTGGCCTGGCTATTTTCCAGACTCCTTCAGCACAGAGAGGCCACACCATCCATTCAGCCCCTGATCATAAACTGTCCTAGATAGGGTCTCTCAAGAGTTCAGGTGTCAGCCACTCCAGGCAGGTATAGAGTCCTTCATATCAGGGAGCCCAGGCCTCAGGATAGACCTGACAACTGGTCCATCCCTGGAGTTCTACTGGACATTGGCTACAATTTTTCTCTGTTCATCTCAGTCTTAGCAGTTTCATATGGCTCAGGGCCCCCACATCCAATATTCCCAGGCCTGCCAAATGGCCTAGAAGAAGCAAAGAAGTCAAAGTCTATTAAGCCACTTCTGGGTCTTTGAAACCACCAGAAGGATTCTAACACCGTGCCAGGCACACCAGACTCACATAATAAATGCTTGGTGATTCACTGCTTGATATTCATACTCATCCCTTAAAGCCAAGGGGGAAAATTACAAAAGATAACATCAGCAGTTAGGGTGGAAGGACGGAAGATCATTAAGGTAGGCCCCGCCTTCCTTTATCCCCAGACACCCCAGTCCTTCCGGCATTGGAGGAACCCATTGACACAGAGGTGTTAGAGACTGAATGTGTTACTCTTCCCTGGGGGATTTGCATTTTAAAAGAGGTGCTTGCAGACTGCTATGCTAAATCCTAAGGAATGTTAGTCTAATGGTGGGATTTCGGGGGACCTGGAGAGGGGGATGGGAGAGAGAAATTTCTGGCCAAAGAGGAGAGGACGTGAGCCAGATGGAAGGAAGTATCCAGTGGATGTGAGAGTATATTTAAGAGTATTCGCAAGACAGTGGCTATATATGCTGATGGTCAGAACTGGAAGGGACCCTGGAGATCGTTTTATTCCAGGCTCTTCTTTTGTGTCTATCTATGCCTCAGAGTGGCTTGCCCAAAGCCACGCAGCAAGAAAACTGGGTCTAACCAGAGTCCAGATCTGAATATGATCTGGAACCTACGCCCTGCCCTTGCCCAGTTTCCTTTGAATCTCACTGGTCCTGTCTCTCACCCTCAGCTTTTCCTGAACACATCTTGGAGCATCAACACACAGCCCAGATGAGATCTCCTCTAATTGGGCACCGATTCTGTCTTTAGGTAATCCCCCCCCCCCCAAACCACCCACCATCCATCCCTGGTGTAGAAGAAAAAGACCTGAGATGATCCAGGTTCCAGATTCCTGTCTCCAGGAAGGAGTTATGTTATGTTATGTTCAGTCCAGTCCGTCTCTTTGTGACTTCATTTAGGGTTTTCATGGCAAAGATACTGGAATAGTTTGCTATTTCCTTCTCTAGCTCATTTTACAGATGAGGAACAGAAGCAAACAGGGTTAAGTGACTTGCCCAGGGTCACACAGCTAGTAAGTATCTGAGGTCCTATTTGAACTCGGGTCTTCTCAACTCCAGGTTGGGTACTTTATCCATTGCTGGGTTCAAATCCTAGCTCTGCTACTTGCTACCTGTGTAACTGAGCAAAAAAATTGTCTTTTCTCTAGGCCTGTTTCCTCATCTTTAAATCGAAGGACCTTTTGTTTTAACAATCCACTAGAGGATCGTTAAGGTCTCCTTAAATCTATAATCTCTGTGTCTTCTACCTCAAGGATCCTTCCATTCAATTTTCAGTAGGGAAGGCCTGGATTAATTTAATCCAGGATCATTTAAGCCTGTGTGACAGATGAATCCTTAATTCTAGTAGATATGTGCCTTCTCCCTTCCACCCTTCTCAATGCCCCGTGGTTCAAATGGCAATCCCAAAGTACCTTCTGGCTCTAAAACGGGTGATTTTATGGTCTAATGGCTTGGCTCAGCGCTGGCTGGAAATGGGGTTCACCCAGTCCGTTCAAGACAATAAATATTTATTAAGAGGCAAATATGTGTAAGGCTTCTACTTGAAAAATACTTCTTGTCCTCAGACAGCTCACTGAGGAAAAACAACATGTAAACTTTTGAGTAAGAGAGGAGAAAGATTCTATCCAACAATGTCACAAGACATGAGAACTAACCACAAGCCTGGATCTCAGAAGAGCTGGGTTTTCCCTAAACACCAAGTTGCCTCCCAAAACAAAAGGAAAGACAAAGCCTACTGGATTTTTTTTTTTTTTTTTTTTTTTTTTACTCTCCATGCCCATCCCACCAACCCTTCAAGGCTTCCTCAGGCTCCATCAACTCCAAGAAGCCTACCTGGGACTACTTGTACCCTCCCAGACTTCCCTCTCCCCAAGTACAAATATCCACACAAAACCCTTAATTACACACAGTCTTTATTATTCATTCACCCATTGTTGTTCCCTGGAAGTTTCCTCACTAGGGTTGGACTAGATGATCCCCAAGGAAAGAATTGCCTTCTTCCAGCATTCTAGGAACAGCTTCTTCCCGTCAGGCAATGCTCAGTAATTGTTGGTGCTGACTGACTCCCATTTTTCTTTTGTACCCACTTATGAGCCTTCAATTCTTTGCCCCTTTTTCTTTGCAAACTCCTCAACACCAGAACCCTCCTGCCACCCCATACTCAGGGCCCTCATACTGTCTTCCCTCCCTTCTCAAAAAATGCTCCCAGAAAATGCTCAGATGAACTCATTTAAACTGAGGTGCCAATGCCTGATAATAGATTAAACTCAGGTGCATACTCTGGGGATTTGCATTTTAACAGTGATCAAAATTGATTGGGATTAAAAGGCTGAAGTTCTGAAAAGTTCCAGCCTCGTGCTCACTCCTGTCTCAAGAAACTTGCTCATGTCTATATTGTTGAGGATCATGACAGGGTGATGAGGCAGAGCTCAGAGCTGGTAGAATCCTGGAGATTTGGGGCAACAAAGGACCTTTCACTAGAGGATTGCTAGTCTCCTTAAATCTATAATCCCTGTGTCTTTCAGCTCAAGGATCCCTCTGTTCGATTTTCAGTAGGTACCATTTGTCAACATAGACAAAGACCCTCATATACACTCATCCGGGTCTCTCAACAGCTCTGAGATGGAGGTATTTTCTTTTTGTTTGTGTCCTGGGCTTTCACTGGCATGGGGAACTCCTGGGAAGGGAACTCCCTCTTCCAATGCAACAGAGAACTGGGGATGTTGAGCATAGCACACGTCAGAAATAGGCCTCGAACTCAGATTTCCTTGACCTTGATTCCAGCTCAATATCCATACTCCCATGTTGCTTCTCATTACATAAAGAGAGTAGGAAGGAAGGAATAAAAATTTACATAGTCCCTACTATGCTCTAGGCACAATGCTAAGCATTTTTACAAATATTCTCTCATTTGATCCCCACAACAACCCTGGGAGGGAGATGCTATTATCCCTTTTCACAGTTAGGGAAACTGAGGCAGAGGTTAAGTGACTTCTCCAAAGTCACATACATAAGTAAAGTGTTTGAGATCAGATTTAAACTGAGGTCTTCCTGACTTTAGGTATGTTATCTCATTTGCTTGACTCTATTAAGATTGAGTAGCTGCAGACCGCACTAAGTCTGCTGGAACATCCTGGATTATTCCCCATTTTACCCACAAGGAAGCTGAGGCTTGGAGAGGTCAAGTCACATAGCTAATAAGTGTCAGCACTCAAAGCCCAGGCCTCCGTAATCTCTAGGTCTGTCCATTTCCTCATGCTACTTCTCAACTGACTTTCCCTTTTGGGGGCCTCCCTAGTCTGATGAGATGGTGGACTAGATAATAAATGGTTGGACTAGATAATAAATAGGCTTATAGATTTGGAAGGGACTTTACATCAATAAATTCAAAGACCCCAGCTACCAACAACTGTTGGAAAAAAGTCTAGAAGAAACTAGGCAGAGAGTCCATAGACCATCTTGTCACCCACCAAGAGAAATTCCAAATGGATACGTGTCCTAGACCGTGAAATGTGGCATCATAAACAAATTAGAGGGACAAGGGAGAAATTACCTTTCAGGCCTATGGATAAGGGAGAAGTTCACAAAGGGACTTTATAGGCCATGTGGTCCAACCCACTCCCTTCACAAATGAGGAAGCTGAGACAGTCAGGGGATGTGCCCAGCATTGGGCAAGTAGTAATATATCAGAGGTGGGAGATTAGTCGAAGTCTTCTTACTCCACAGCTAATCAAGCTCTCTCCACCAACCCGCACCGCGTCCCTGGTCACCCCTATGATCTCTTCCAACTCTAAACCCTATAGCTTGTACAAATAGAAAGTAGAATTAAGAAAAAATAGTACACAAAGAAGAACACTGAATTTGGAGTCAGAGCACCTGGATTTAGACTCTGTCTTTCCTTTTGTGACCATGAACCAGTCTTGACTTTTCTCTGGGCCTCAGGGTTTCATCTCTAAAATAAGGGGGTTCAGTGACCTCAAAGGTCTCTTCTTGCTCTGAATCAAAGATTCTAGGGAGTTTTTTGAGGCAATTGGGGTCAAGTGACTTGCCCAGGGTCGCACAGGTAGTATTGAACTGAGGTCTATTTGAACTCAGGTGCTCTTGACTTCAGGACCCATGCTCTGTCCACTGTGCCACCTAGCTGCCCCTGATCCTAAGGCATCTTATGGAGTGAACATCTTTCGTCCTCTGAAATAGCCACAGAGGGCTGCCCTTTCACTAACATCCTTCCAACTCAAGTCTGGGACTCATCTCACTTCCAGAGATTGAACTTTCACTCCTCTGAACCCCAATAGCACAGAACTAAGAATGCCAGGGCCTGTCTTCCTATCTCTTCATGTGTTTCAGGTTTTGTTTCTTCCTGTGGCATCCCCCACAATGCTTAGCTCAGGGCTGGGTGTGCACACACTAGACCTTCAGTAAATATTTGCTGACTGGCATAGTGCCTGAAAAGGGTGGCTCAGAGTTTAGATCTTTGCACTGGTTCTGAGTTGGTACAGACATAAATGAATATTTGTTGTTCAGCTGTTCTCAGTCATGTCTGACTTTTTGTGACTCCTTTTGGGTTGGTGTGTGTGTGTGTGTGTGTGTGTGTGTGTGTGTGTGTGTGAGAGAGAGAGAGAGAGAGAGTGAGTGAGAGAGAAAGATCTAGGAGTGGTTTACTGTTCCCTTTTCCCGCTCATTTTACAGATGAAGAAACTGAGGCAAACAGGACCAAGAGACTTGTCCAGGGTCACACAGCTAGTAAGTGTCTGGGGCCAGACTTGAATCTAGATTATCCCAATTCCAGATCCAGCATTCTATCCACTGCACCACCAAGCTATCCTGTAAGTGAATACGGTATAGGACAAAACTTATTTCCATAAACCTGTAAGCCTAGAATAGTTTTGTACAATTCTTCAGTTGGCTGTTCAACCTGGAATTGTAATAGGGAGAGGGAGAAGGAAAGAGAGAAACAAAGGGAGAAGGAGGAAGAGAGAGAGAGAAAGAAAGAGGGGGAGAAGGGAATGGGTGAGTGTGAAAGACAGAGAGACAAGGAGATAACAGATAAATGGATGGACAGACAGAGAGACGGACAGACGGATGGATGGACGCAAGGGTATACTGGAGCCAGCCCTTACAGGGAAGCCATTTATTATAAATTTTCAGTGTGAGCATTTACATCTTAGAATTCAGTAAACATTACCAAGCAGGACTTGATTTATTGTTTTGTTAACTGCCTAGACTGAAGAAAGTGATGGGGAAAATATTAATACTGCAGATTAAACAGAAATATGTTGCGTACATTTTTTCCCAGAACTAGTTGTTAAACATTTACCAGCATACCACTGGAGATGCCAGAACATTGATTAGGCACTTAGACAGTGCTGGGCACTGTGCTAGCATGTCAATACTTAGATGTATAATGATAATATAATAACAACGCCTGGCATTCATGTAGGTCTTTAAGACTTGAAAGCACTTTGCATCCATTGCCTCACCTGAGTCCCCCAGTAACCCCAAGAGGCAAGGACTATAGGTATTGTTCCCATTCTATAGATTAGGAAGCAGAATCTCAGAGAAGTGAAATGACTTGCCTCCTATTCACATAGCAAGTATCAGGAGTATCAATTCAGCCCCAGTCTTCCTGGCTCCAAGTCCAGAACTTGACTGACCATGCCAACTGGTGGTGGATGCTACCTCCCACTACTAGTTCAGATTGCCACCCATCTATACTTCCCCATCCACAGCTTACATAAATCTTTCTCCCCAGTGGGCTAGAAGGCACACTTGGAAGCATATTTTGAGGAGGTCTACACAACATCTATCATCTTTCTTTAGCTATATAACTGACCCCCAACACCTTTTCTGTTTTTACATCCATGTCCTTGATGCCTCTTTATATCTCAGTCATTATGACTAAAGTGTTTTGCTCTCCTGATACCCACCAGGAGGGTCTTTCTATTGTCCTCTGAGTGACCCCCAATTTTGAGTCCTCTGAGATAATGGCATTCCTTGATTCGCAGACATATCATAGTGGGCCTAGAAATAAGCAACAAGGACTGCATTTGAGAGACTGTCTAGCAATACCAAGTCCAAGGTTCTCTCTGAAATATTCATCTTTTAAACACCAGTCTCCTTCTGGCAATGCTAGATGGCTATGAACCATGAGTTACCACTGAGGTCTGAAACGTTTTTACTGTGGGTCACCCAAAGTGTGTAGAATCTATGCATGGTGAGTATAAACAGGGGTTGCAACATTTACCAATGATGACTTACATCCAAGAAGAGGGGTAAGAAATATCATCAAAGGAAGTTTAACCAGAAAAGGAAGTCAGTCAATCACACAGCAAGAGTGAGGGATAACAGATGGACAGCCCTGGGATACCCCATAAGACAAAAACATCTAGAGGAAGGCTCTACGCTCTTGGGACAATCCACCATGGAAATTATGTGTCTTTCCATGGGCAGCAAAGAGTATATTACTTCACGCATCATTTGGTCATCTTGCTGTGTTCAGGAGTGCTTGAAGACAGTTGTGACTTATTCAGTTGGTATAATGCAAGGAGAGGCATTGCATATTCCAAGCCCAATACAGGAGGAGGTCCCAGGGTGGGACGGAAACGAGAGAGAAAGAAGGTTTCTGTAGAGACTGAGATATCCAAGTCCTAAGAAAGAACTGAGCCAAGGTTTTGGTCTCAGAAGGTACGAGGAGACCCAGAAAGATAAGGAAACCGATGGGGATGGATTATCTTGGTCTTAAGGCCAAAATCCAAGCACCAACCTAAAGGAAAGATTGAATTTGTATCTAGGAGGCTTGTGAGATTTTGGACCTAAGTGAGGATAAGGCCAAAGTATGGGTCCCAAAGGAAAGATTTTCCTCCACTTGTCACGTGACTCTCCCCCAATACATTCAGAGCTCTAGCCAAAATGGCTTATGTGCTGTTTCCCTACACATGATATTCCATGCATTTCTTGCCTTTGCTTAGACTTTGTCCCATGCCTGGAATGCTGTTCCTCCTCACCTCTTAGAACCTAAAGGTCCCTTTAAGACAAAGCTCAACCAGCACCTACTTCCTGGCCTTTTCTGTTTCCCCACTTGTTAGTCCCTTCTCCAAATCATTTCTGTATTTACCTATCTGTGAACATGTTCATTCCCCAAGTAGAAGGCAAGCTCTGGGAAAACAGGCACATCTCACTTTTGTTTATCAACAGCTCCCAGTATGTTCCTTGGTATATTGGAGGTACTAAATAAATGCTTGTTGGTTGAGAACTAGAGAAGACTGACCTATTATCTAGGGGAGGTTTTGAAACAAAGAAGTGGGGGGGGGGAGAGGAAGAGAGGGAAAGACAAAGGGAGAGAGAAAGAAGAAGAGAGGGAAGGGGAAGAGAAAGAGAGAGAAGAAAAAAGAAGAGAAGAAAAAAGAAAAGGGAAGGGAAGGGAAAGGAAGGGAAGGGAAGGGAAGGGAGGGGAAGGGAAGGAAAGGGAAGGGAAGGGAAGACTAGGGGACTGGGAGATCTGGGTCCCAAATGACTGAAAGAGAAACACACAGAGAAAGGCAGACAGATAGAAAAAAAAAGAGAAGAGAATGAATTAATTTCTGAAGTGATTTGACGTCCCGAGCTAGTTCAGGGATTAGGCAATTATCAGGTCCTGGAAGAGATGGACTGATATATTATGGGGGATAGGAGATGTGAGGCCTAAGAAGGAAGACAGAACTGGGGTCTGGAGCTAGGGTAATGCCAGGACAGGATCTCCAAAGGGTCAGGAAGTTAAAAGAGAATTAGTTTCTGAACACTGGGGGTTCAGGGCATTCTGAGAGGACAAACAGAACTGAACAATAAAGATGAATAGCTCATGGATAAGAGGTAATCCAAAGTGCTAGGCCTGGATCCAGGTCCCCCAAAAAAAAGAAGACCAGAAAAAGAGAATTGGCCTCCAGAAGACTGGAAATTCTCCCAACTGAGCAGAGGATAGGCTGAGATCTGGGTCCTAGACGGGAGGGTAAACCAGGCTGGGAGAAATGGGAAATCAGGGCCCAAGAAGAGAGAGAAAACTGGCCTCATGTCTGAGAAATAAGAAATCCCGAAAAGAGAGGAACTAGGGAAGGTCCAACAAGGAAAGGAGAACTAGGGAAAGGGAGATGTGATTTCTGGGGGACTGGGAGATTCTGAGGGGGAAGAGGAACTATGCTGAGATCTGGGAGCCAAAGGAGATAGAGAAAGAAACGTTATTTAGGGGAAAGAAAGAGTTCACGCCTAAGAAAGAAAAGGGAACAAGAGACACAACTTGGACATAGGGCAAGGGACCAGAGGCACTAAAAAACATTCTGGGCCGGAATCCATGTCCCAAAAGGGAGAAGGAATTGGGAAAAAGGTTATTAAAGGCAGCATAACAACACACCAGCCAAAACTAGATTTTAAGCGAGAAAACCTGAGTTTCAATACTGCCTTTGCTATTGAGTAGCTGTGTGATCTGTGCAAAGAAAGAAGACTGTTTTGCTTTCTTGGACTCTGTTTTCCCTTCTGAAAAATGGGGAGCTGGGCTAGAAGAAGGTTCTTTCTAGCTCTAAGCCCTGTAATCTATGAGCCACTGAAGGGGATAAAGAAGCAGAGAAATTCCATGAGGAAAACAAGAGGTGTGTAGGGGAGGTGGGGGGGAGAGGCGATGCCATTATCTTTAAGAAATGTTGAGGGAGGGGTGTCGAGGGGTGGCAGGAAGAGTAACTGACTGTTATTACTTTTAAGAAATCTGAGAATGATGGAACTTTAGAACTTGAAGAAACTTAAAAAGATGATTAGGACAGGATATCACATAAAAGAACCACTGAATCCCAGAGTGAGAAATGACCTTGGATCAGGGATCACCTAGTCCAGAGGTTCTTAACTTGGCGTCCCTGAAGTTATTTTTTAAAATAATATTTTGATAACTGGAGTCAACATAACTGGTTTCCTTTGTAATCCTATTCATCTCATTTTGTGCATTTAAAAACATTCATCTGAGAAGGACTCCTCCACAGGCTTCACTGGACTGCCTGAGGGGTCCCTGACACAAAGTCCCAAAGTCCACCATTTTACAGATTATACAACTGAAAGCCAGAAGGGTAAAGGACTTGGCTGTGTTCCTGTAGCTAGATAGATTTCAATAATAAACAAATAATGTTGACTGCTTCAACTAGTTAAATTATCTACTTTTACAGAGCAGTAAACTGAGGCCTATAAAGATGAACAAATTTCCCTAAGATTGTACAGCTGCTAGTCATTGGAAGAACTAAGACTGGAATCCATGTCCGGTTTTTTGTTTTTTTTTTTTTAACTGCACTGTATCCTAGCCTTGGTTTTCTAAAGGAACCTTCTGGGGCCTGACCTGCCCTTTGAAATTTCTCAGGCCAACTTGAGAAGATGCTCTGTCTGGGGGAATTCCTTTTTTGGACTAAATCAGCTCAAATATTAAGGAATGAGCTGACTTCTACCCCCCTCTCCCTGGGCGGCCTTAGAATTTCGAATTCTTTAATCTAGGATTTTTCCCATCTTCTCAACTCCATGGTGGAGCAGAAAAGGTCACCGGGCAGCTGGGAGTCAGGACACCTGTGAATTTGGGCACAGTTGCCTCAATTGTCTTAACTCTAAAAGGACAGAGTTGAATCAAATGACCTCTATGCTCTGAAATTCTGGTATTTTTCCCCCCAATGGAATAGGCACCATTAACCATTAGAGCTAATCAAAAGTGGGCTGACTGAAGATTGTTCCCTTCTTCCCGCTTACCCCCACCTTGGAAAGTCTTCAGACAAAGCCTAGATGAAGATCATTTGTTGGGTATGTGATAGGGGAGATTCTTGGTCAAGTCAACTCTCCCCCATTAGACTGTGAGCTCCTTGTGAATTGGGACTGTCTTTTGCTTTTGTATTCTCATAAGATTAGCAATGTGCCCATCACACAGTAGGTACTTAGTAACTGTTTACTGACTTCCTGAAGAAGCATTTATTAAGTGCTTGCTTTGTTCAAGGCACTGTTTGGCTTGGACTGCACACACTTTGAGGTCCTTTCTAAACCTGAGATTTCAAGGAGTTCAGGGCTAGATACAGAGTAGATACTTTATGGAACTAATTAAAACTGGAGTAAGTAGCAGCCAGACTAGGCAAGGCAAAGAGGGTAGCCATCTGGTAACACAGGACCTCTGTATTTACATTTCAGTACATCTATTTTAAAGGTACCCCCATCTCTCTCGACGTTATTAGCCATGGAAGGGGGGTGGGTAGGGAGGTGGGGAAGGATCAAGGTTTCAAATTACTCGGCAGTTCCTTCTCAAGTGGTCCTAGGCTTAGAAATATTCAGAAAACAACCTCCCCTCCCCCAGGAACAGAGCAGAGATTTATTAAGGTAAGTCACTCTGCCTGCATTTCAAAGACACATGGCTGGATTCCCTCTTGGCCTTCCCATAAAACCCCCACTGTGCCCCAGCTTGGGAGAAGCCCTCCTTCTCTCCCCAACCACCAATGGGCCCTCTCTGCTTCAGGTTGCTTGCAGGAGGACCAGGCAGAGGACTCTCTTTTTCAGCCCAGGCAGGCTTCATCATGAATTCTTCATTTCATCGAAGAATCACCAAGCTAGATATTTTGCTTGAAAATAATTTTAACGAACCGGAAACTAGAAGCTTTAATAAATGGAAAACAGAAAGGGAAAAAAAAAACTTTCCAAGGCCACAGCTGGGAAACACTCACTTTTTAAAAATTCCACCCAGCTCCTCGGGCCAGCTAAACCCCCGCACAAGAGCCGAATTGTCAGAGGAATCCACAGCTCAAGCAAAGCTTATTTTTAGAGAAATATTTCACTCCGTTTCGGGGAGCTAATATGCTTTCGTGTCTGTCTCAAGCCTTTACTATCTCTTCTTCTATTTCAAAACCGCCTCCCACCGACACCCCCCCCCCAAAAAAAAAGCACACAAGGACTTCAATTTGTCGAGAGCTATTTCTACTCTGCCAAGATGAAAATAAATCCTCCCCTCCTCTCCCCTTCCTACTTTTTCAGAAAAAAGAATGAATTGTTCCTTAAAATGTCAGAGCAAGGCACAGCTCTGTTTCTGAGGCAGGTCCCTTAAGCCTCAGAGCCGGTTTACTAAGGTGATGCAGACCCAGGGCTGGTAGGGCAGAGCAGACCAGGGCCCTCCACTGGAGTTGAAGGCTTTGGTTAAGCAGGCTGCTTCCTCCTCCCTGCCCCACCCCACAGGAAACGCTGGTGTGTGTGTGTGTGTGTGTGTGTGTGTGTGTTTTTGTTTTGTTTTGTTTTTTTACCGCTCCGGCTATCATTTCCTGGTTTTGAAAGAAGTTTTTAAAATTAAGAAATGACTACTAAAAATGAAGTTTTCTCCTGACTCGCTCGTCCTGCATGTACACATTCATTTTCATGTTCATTCTCTCTCTCTCATTCCTCTTGACTTCAAGGCTGAAATGCTAGCAAACGAGGCCTGTGGAGTGAGGTTAGGAGAACTGGTCAAACCAGGTTTTTCAAACAAGCACAAAGCACCAGGGGTGGGCCCCAGAGGTCCTATGGGTTCCTCCTGGCTCGCTGGACTCCCACTGGTCTCTGGCTCTGTTTAGCCCACAGGTTGAGCTCTGGCTCCTGCCCCTGACATCCCTTTTGGCCTCCCCAGAGAACCCCAGCAAGCAAGTTGAACCAAACAGGAACTGCCTCAGGGCCTGATTTCTCAAGCAACAAGAGCTAAACACAATTAGTAGGACAGGGGGTGGTGGGGCATGAATCAGACGGTCAATCAACAAACATTTGTTCTAACAGTGTGCTCAGCACTGGGCTAATCACCCAGGACACAAAGAAACGCAGGAATCACTGTCCAGTCCCCAAAGGAGATCACATTCTGGCAGGAAAGACAACATGCAAATAACTAAAGATATTCGATAGAGACAGATATACACACATACACACCTATATTTATCTGTGTATAGAGGTGTAGATATGTGTATATACACACACTAAAGACCTTTATACATATTTTATATGCACATGTGTATACACATGTACATATACATACATACATATATATACACACACATACATATGCCTTCTAAGGAGACCTTTTTCAGTGCCCCTTTCCCATTGCCTTCCCAATGAGATTCCCTTCCATCTACACTACAGATAGATGGATACACATATACATACACACACATATAAAGCTATGCATGTATGTATGTATATATATATAAAGGTCTCCTGTAGAAGGCAGAATTTGAGCTCAGACTCATCAGTCAGAAAAAAAAAGAGTAAGTTTTACTAATGGTAGGTAAACCAGACCCCAACCTCCATCAATCATTGTGCCAAACCTCAGAGGGCCACAGCCCTCACCCTAACTCACAATGGCCACGCCCCCCTAGAGACCAAACTTCAAGCCCAAAGAAAATTCAGGAAGTTTTAGTTCCCATACCCACTTAGCACTTGCCACCTAAAATCTGCCTCTGGGAGTAAACAAATGTTTCCCAAGCCCCAGATGCAAACATGTAGGTAGATTTCCTATACATTTCTTCACCCAGTACTTTTCTAGTTATCTGGAGACTTTATAAGCTGATGGCCCTCAGTACTGAGGTTAGGACAATTGCACAAGCTAGCCAGTTCTCTCTAAGGCAATGGGGAGGGCAGTGGCCTCACAGCTAGCTGCCACAGCTAACTGAGCGAGGCTACAGCGTTCAGCTGTACAATCTATTCAGACATGCAAGGCAGTCAGCTTTGGCCTGCTCAATAGTTTTTTTTTTTTTGTCTGCTCTCTTCACACAACTGCACAGAGTCAGGGGGGAGGAATGGAAAGTAAGTCCATGGTGCATACACCCTTTATCTGAAAGACTTTAAATTTTAAAAGGTGCCTGAGAAATATACTGATTTTTTTAAAAGCCCATCCCTAATGCCCCTATTAACAGGATCCAAACGACATCTCATTCTGTGCTCATTTTCACAAATAACTGCAGGAATTTTATCTTGGGTGTAATGCCTTTGTCTGGGTAGGAGCCAGGTTGGGTTCAGTTACTCCACAGACACCAACATGAGAATCATGGCTTATACTTGTAAGTCCAACTCTCACTATGGGTATTTATTATTATTATTTTAAATCCCCAAAGAGTCCTTCTACTTTCAAATTCCCAGAGGCCTCTCGCTCACAAAAAAACCTTTTTAGCAAGAGAAACTGAAGTTTTGGAGTTCCACGGTCATTCAAGTTCCTGGAGGAAGACAATTCATTGTTATGTAGATTACACTGATCTGGTGGAAAAGGCCATTCATTTCTCAATAGTCTGCTTGGCTTTACAAGTTCCAAGAGGTTCTATGGTAAAAGGCTCTGACAATTACACTTTCAACTAAATTTTTTAAAATGACTGTGCTTGAAGGCATAAAAAATTTCAGCATTTTACCCTTTTGATCAAATTTACTTGGGGAGAAAGAGTGGTGGTGGGGAGGGGAAGTTTTGGCCTAAGGAAGAAAACAAGTATTTCCAAAAGCACATTGGCATAAATAGCAACCTGTATTAAACTGCTTATCCCTCATAAGAAGGGGCCAACAGCAGGAAGCTGTTTCAGGTCTGCACTCCAATCTTCCCTTCCCCCTCTTCAGACTGATGCACACAGCAAGGGACTAGTCATCTGGGAGAGCTCTGAAATTGTTATCCATCCTATTCTGGCAGGATGTTCAGGACAAGGGCTGGAGCACACACGAAACCCACTTGAATTAACACACCAGTGCAATCATCCTTAATGTGAAACAGCTGTTTGACAACTTTCAGGATTCTTAAGGCTTCATATCTGTACTCAAAAGCCCCGAACTCAGCGGTTAGGCACAGTAAGAGCCTAGTTAATAAAGGTCTGAAGGGGAGATAAAAAGTGCAGCTGCTTTGGAAAAGAAGAAAATAATCAATTACTAAATTGTCCCTTACCTATTTTGGAAAAAAGAGACTGAATAGAGGTGGTTAAAAATACAAAACAAGTCAATTTGATTTACAAATTAACGTTCAAAGGTTGGTGTTTCCCCCCTTCCAAACAATAGTTTTTCTTTTCTTTTAACCATTGCTGCTTCACTTAACTGATGGACCCACCGATCAGTTATCATCAATTGCATTCTGATGTCTTTGGAGAAGTGGGGACTGTCTTCATAGCTACCAATTCTTTTCCTATAATTTGAGTGCTTGCTCCCAGAGGAAGCTATGTGGGCAAACAAACCCCACCCAGAGATAGGTTTAACTGGTTTAACCTTCCCGTAAGGGTCCCCTCTTCTTACTCTCCCCTCCCCCAATCTCCACAATGCCTTACATCACTTTTGTTTCCAAAAGGTCCTGGCCCCAACATTCTACCTCCTATTGAAGGGTGAAGGTGGTTGTGGAGCCCCCAACTTGAAGTCTTGTCATCAGGCTGACAAAGGGATTCCCAGAAATTCCCATAATGCCAAATCCCTGAGGTCCTGTTGAGAGGCTGATTTACTAAATTGTGAACAGCTATGAAACCTCCAGTATTTGTCACGTGGTGGCCTGAATCAGAGGAAACCACACCTCCTTCCTTTGCTCCCCTCCTCCCAACTGCACCTTATCCATAGCAATGCAGACACTAATTCCAAGCCACCTAATTCCTCTAGACTAACATTACCCAGATCTCCAAGGCCTGCCTTTTCTGGGGCACTTTTTTTTTTAAATAAAAGATTAGAGAACGGGTTTTTTTTTTTCTTTCTGTGTATAGTACATATGTATGTACCCAACTTTCCTTGTGAGAAAGCCAGGAAAGCAATCTTCATCCATAAACTTTTTACCAAGACCTCATGTTAATTGAACGTAAGCACTTAATAAGCAGCTTTGTGGCAACCAAAACAAAGAGCGGAGAATCTCTCCTCGAAGCCTAAAGAGGAAGCTAGCTGTTTATATATGTTGAAGATAAAGAGATGGGGGCACGAATGGGCACTTAAGAACCTTCTGGAACCCACTTGGTTTTTAGCAGCTTCCCAATCACTTCAGAGGAATAGAGTTGGTGGGCCAAGCCTAACTTAGTCGATCACAATAAAGACACTGGGGGAAGGGGAAGAAACCACCACTTTATGGACACTGGCATTAAAATACTTGATTTTTTTTTCCAAAAATTTTTATTGGGGGAAAACTACAAAACATTTACAGTACAAAGTTTACAGTCACAATTTGTAGTGAACTGGCTCCCCAAAATATATTACAACTCAAGTTGACTTACTCTTTAGTTATACATTCAAAAACATACTTCTGTTTAAGTAGTCTAAAGAGAGTACATAGGGCTCAGTTCTGTGCCTATGTACAAACAAGACTCAAGCTACTTATTCATTCATCCACCGTCCAGGAAAGTTTGGGGTGGGGGGAAGGAGGAAGAGAGAGGGAGAACTCCTGACTTTCTACAAAGAAAAAAATTACAAGTTTTGGAATTGAAATAACAAAAAAGGCATGTTCATGTACTACATTAAGGTCTCAGATCCAAGAGGTGGCCTCTGCGTATATTTAATAAAAAGTGGTAAAACTTTTCTATTTTTGTAGTTGAACCCATCCCTACATTCAAATTCTCTCAAGCATTAAGAAAGAAAATACTTATTTGGTTGAGGAAGATTTAAGGCAAGTCCGGGCCTTTCCAAAGGCACTGGGAAACTAATACTGGAGGCCCCTCAATTATTGCTACATCTTTTTTTTTAAACATACTCAAGGGTAATATCACAGTGGGACTGGTGAAATTAGGCAACAAAAATACTTTTGGTTGATTTGTAAAGCTGGAGTTAGGTAAAAGTCTGATACTTTGAAGTCTGATTGCAAAGTATGTGGTTCTTTTTTTTCTTTAAAAGTTGGACGGGCTACAATCTTTTTTTTTTCTTAATACATTCTAAGAAATCTCAGAAAGATCTTCCTCAAACTACTTCCACAGCATCGAGATAGATTTCTATAAAGAAATCATGCAATCTTTAAATTTACGTAAACAAGAAAAGAAATTAATGAAATAAATATTACATACAATCTCTTAAATTAAGATTTAACTCATTTACAATAAAATAACCAAGTGAAGTTACAAAAGGCATATATTACTGTGAAAAGAACATACACTCCACATTTCGCCGATTAATAATGGCAATCATAATTTAAACATAATAAAAGAATATATATCTATTGCTTTTCATCATACCCGATAAATACAGTATGAACAAAATTCTCAATGTATACTTTTCACAAGATAATAAATAAGTTAAATAGTTTTTTTTTCCATATTGAGTTGTGGTGCAGTGGTGCTAATCAACTCAAAACAGCTAAACAAAACAAAAATCAGCAGTTATTTGTCAACAATTATAAACTAAACTCGGTTTGAGTGCTTCCCAAGAAAGCAAAAGGCAACATTTTTCTAAAAGAAAGAATCCACTACGTGGTGGTGATGGAACTGACTTTGGAATGGAAGGGTGGTGTTTTAAGCACATTATATATAGTTCTATATAAAACTACAGCACTGTCATCAAGGCATATTCTTGGCAGGTCGTTGGATTTTTAAGCTTATAGTTTAGTAATGTGGCTTTTTTTGTTTGTTTACACTGTATTCAAAGACAAATGACCATTAGAAACTTCTCCAAAGAGCAGGCAGTTCACACCTAAGTGCAGGGTGACTAATGCTTCAAAGGTAAGAGATGGAATGGTGGTAGCTGCTGGTGCTTGGGTTGATTCTTTTTTTCCCTCTAAAGTTCAAAACTCATCCAAGGTCTAGAAAAATAAATGTTTGGTTATTGTTTGTTCTATTCCCGTTACATCTGCCCATTTGTTTTTTAATATAGGTTTTGTTCATCTCAATACAAAAAGTTCGTTGGACTTTTTTTTTTTTGCTAAACGAGAATGCAACTTTGTAATAAAAAATAAACCCCCCCAAACAAGAGGAAACCGAAAAGGGGGGGGAAGAGAAGGGGTAGCTCATAGAGCGGGGATCCCCCAAGTCCTCCTAGTGCTGTGCAGTCTCTTTTTGGCTGCTAAATCCCCAATCCCTCCCTTTCCCCTCCATACTTAAGACCCATCTACCTTCAGGGCTGGGAGAGGGGAAGAGGAGTGCCCCTGCAGCCACCCCACTGCACCCTCCAACTCTCATCCCCCCCCCCCCAAACTTCCTCTTGCTGCTGCTGCTGTTCGTTTAGTCGTCGGAGATGGAGAGGCGGCTGAAGATGGGCAGGCGGCGGCCGGAGTCGAGGCTCGGGGACTCGGAGCCGCTCAAGCTTCCTGAGCTAAGGGAGCCGCTCAAGTAGCTCTCCCGGTCCGACAGCGAGTCTGGGGGGCTGGGGGGCGCGTCGAACACGGGCGACTCGGACAGGCGGCGCAGGGGCTGGAAGCTGAAGGGGGGGGAGGCCGGGGCGGCGGCGGCCACGGCGGCGGCGGCTGCAGCGGCAGCGGCAGCCGCGGCGGCCGCGGCCGTCGGGTGGGGCGCGGTGGGCGCCTGCTGCTGCTGCTGCTGGCTGCGGTAATAGGCGGCGGCCACGGCGAAGTTGTGGGTGTGAATGGCGAGGGGCGTGATGAGGTTGCTGAGCTCCTGGCCCGAGAAGGGGGCGAAGGCGTTGTTGGCGCAGGCGGCGCACGGGGCAGGGGAGAGTAAGTCCTCGCCGCCGCCGCCGCCCGCCCCGTACAGCAGGGCCGCCGCTGCCGCGGCCGCGGCAGCCGTCGGGGAACAGCAGGAGGGGGCGGCGGCCGAGGAAGAGGATGAGGAGGCTGAGGAGGAGCAGGACGACGAGGAGGCGGAGGAGGAGCAGGACGAGGAGGAGGAGGCGGCGGAGGAAGAGCAGGACGAGGCCGGCGGGGGCGTCCTCGACGTGGGGCTCTCCAGGAGCGGCGACTCCAGGCCGCCCGGGTGCTGGTGGTGCGCCGAGGAGAAGCCCGAGAAGCTGAGACTGTGGTGCAGCTTGGGCCTGGGCTCCCGAGCGTGTGTCGGGAAGCCCAAGTGCAGGGCTTCTCGCGGGCTGAAGGCGCGCAGTTCGCCCCCGCTGCCCCCAGCGCCCCCGGACGGCGAGGGGCGGCGCTCCTCGGCGTTGTGGATGAAGTGGCAGCGAGGCCCGTAGGGGCAGAAGCCTATGGTGTGGAAGGTGCGGCACAGCTCCGTCTTGTATTTGGGGTGTCGGGTCAGGCTCCGCAGTTCGTGGAAGCCGTGGGCGAACTGACACTTCTCCCCATACTTGCAGGTGCCGCTCTCCTCGAAGGGGCGGCACAGCTCGGTCTTGTAGCGCGTGGAGTTGATCTGGGAGCCTCCGCCCGACTTCTGCTGCTGCTGCTGCAGCTGCATGAGATGCTGGCTGCGGTCGCCGTTCTCGCTGAAGGAGCGGTCTCGGAACTTATTTTCCTTGTTGAGCAGGGCCGTGGTGCTGGCACTGCCACCTCCCCCAGACGGCTCCTTGAGGTTACTGTACGAGCCTGAGCCGCCGGAGCTGCTGCAGCTGTTGCCGCCGGTGAACTTGGGGGAACAGTTGCCGGGACCCGCGGCCGGGCTCGGGGAAGGGTGGGCGAGGGCCTGCAGGTTGCTGGTGGAGTGCCTTCGGAGAAATCCCGGCGTGAAGCTTGAGCTGGGGGAGGTGGTCACGGGCGTCCCCACGGCCTTCTTGTCCAGCATACTGTTCAGGTTGAGGTTGGTCAGGGATTTCTCCGTCTGCTAAAGGGAGGGGAGTAGGGGGAGATGAAAAACGGGAGGAGGCATGGAAGACGACAGTTTCAAGGGGGTAGGGGGGTGGGGCATGGGGTAAGAGCAGGAAGAAGGGAGCGCAGTTGCAGAATAACTTCGAGACTTCAGATCTGTGGGTTCCCCCCCCCACTTTCAGTTTATCGTTCCCACCCGTACAGAGACAAAATGAAAAAAGTTTGCATTGATTCTCCCTCCCCCACCCTGTTTGCCCTTAGCTCCAAGCATGCTGCCCCATCGCTGTAGCTCCATTTTCTGGGCTTTTTTCGTCCTTTTGCAACCCTACAGACACTCTCCTCCCCCAATTCATGGAGAAAAAGGTGCGGGGGGGAGCAGCCGGCACTGTGTAAACACAGCCCCTGTAAACACTAGGCGAGTAAAGCCGGTCCCAGGCTGGGCTGAATGCACAAGCCCTGGGAGCAGTTATGCCTCGCCTTCCTTCTCCGTCCCCGCCCCTCCTCTTCCCAGCAACTAAAACACTTTGCAAACTCGGAGAACTGACCCAACAGGGAAAACCAAAGTGGGGTAGACCACCCCCCCCCAACCCCTGCCCAAAAATACGAGAAAAAGTTTCCAAACTGAAAGGGCTTTCTGCCTCCCTCCCAGCCCTCTCGCCTACCTTGCAAAAGAAGTCGATGTCATAGAAGGCAGACAGAAGTGTGGTCGACATGTTTCTAGGTCCTCTGATAGTCGCAGATGCAAGAGGAACCCAAGAACCCCGCTGTCCAGCAGGGCTTGGGATGAGCCACGACGGCTGGCAGGCGAGGGGTAAGGGTGGGAAGGGGAAGTTTGTAGAGGGTGGAGAGACAGGGTAACGGAGGTTAAGCTTTGGAGTTTTTTGGAGTCCGAGGTAAAAAAAAAAAAAAAAAACCCAAAAGAAATCCCCTACTTTTAAAAAGCCTCTCCTCTTTTTTTCCCTCTACCCTCCCCCCGCCCCCCCAAAAAGCCCACTTCTCCGGAGCTGAGGGCACAGCAAGCGGACTGCTGGAACTCTGTGCCCGGTGAGCCCTCGCCCTATATAGACGGTTGAGCGGACCGGGGGAGGGGACAGAACGCTGACCCTGCCGGGGTCTCTAGGCAACACCACCCAGCCGGCTCCCACCGACGTCATGGGACTTCGAGCCCTCCCATAGGCTACCGCCAATTTTCTTTTCTTTTCTTTTTTTTTTTTTTTTTTTTGAGTCGGGAGGGCGGGGGAGTCGGAGGGGTGGCCCCAGAAGTGCTGGGCGGGCCAGGGAGAGGGAGGGAGGCCGGGGAGGCGGGCCGAGCGCCCAGCAGCGGGGGAGAAGCTGAGCCTGCTGAGCCATGTGGGCATAGTACGTTTCGGCTCTCCACCTCCAGGGCCTCGTGCGTTGCTGAGCCCGGGGACTTTTAAACGTGGCTCAGGGTGAGCAGCCTTGGAGGCCGCCCACGCCCCTGGGGACTGGGTTATTCACTCCCTGTCCCTCTCCCTCCCCCCCCCCCCCCCGCACCAATACTAGGTCTATGAATGGACGGGAGAGATTGCAAAATGCTAGAATATTGCAACCTTCCATGTTACCCTTGACTAGTTTGCAAAGTATGGGGAGCCTAACGGAAAGGAATGGGGAGGGGAGGGAGGGAGCACAGGAGTTGCAGCGTGTCTCAAGCCCCAAACGAAGGCTGGGAAACGGGGTCCCGGCCGCAGCCCCCCAGGGAGGAAGTGCTGCGATCTAACACGTGGGGCTTCCTCCACGCCGGAGGGAAGTGCGCCTGCTCCGAGGGGTGGAGGGGGCGTGGGGCTGGGTAGGGTTGGAAAAGCCCGGGTCTTCCAGGCCCCGCCCCGCCACCCCCAGCCAGGGCCTGCAGTAAACAGGGCCGGAGCGGGCCGGGGCGGGGCTGTGTCAGAGGACAAGGAGCTGGCTCGCTAATCACATCACAAGACCTTGAGCCGGGGCCAAAGGCGCTGTGAGTGGCGCGGGCCGTCCCGGGCGGGGGAGCCCGAACCGAGGCTGGGGTGGGGAGGCAAGACTGCGGGGGGCAATGGCTATTCTCGCAGCCCCTCTCCTCTTTTTCAGCCTCTTCGGGCCAGGGGAGGTCTGGACACTGGTCGCCTTTGAAATATGTGCTCCTAGCTTCCCGGGTTCCTGTGCTTGCAACCCCCCTAGTCATCTGGGATTCGGGGGAAATAGACCACAGTGTCAGAGTCTCACGCCCACCCAGTTGCCACGCCCGCCTTCCTCCAGCCTGAGCTGGGGTAGCAAAATCGGGGAGCCCAAAGCTTTGCGGTCAGGGCCTCTTTTCCCGGGGAGACAGCCCCCTCTAGCGCTCCTTCTGGCTATAGCTGGGGAGCCTTTTACTCCCCCACCTTCCCGCCTCCCTTCCGGGGTTCACTCTGTCAGGTGCTCCCAATCAGGGACCTGAGGTGGGGACGCCCCTCCTACGAGCACTTTAGCTTTGTCTAGCCACGCAAGCGAAGCTGGGGGTCTGAGCCCCCGGCAGCCGGTCTCAAAGCTACTGCCCGCTTGGGGTCCTTTGCATGGGAGTCTCTTGATTGTCGGCTTTGCTCTCCTCCAGCTTGGGGCTCCTCCCGTAAGCGAGTTACCGCGCAGGCAGAGACTGGTGCCAAGTCAGTTGTGGTGGTTAGCCGCCACCCTCTCCTTCTTCTCAGTCACTTTAGTAAACGAGTGTTAAGCCTTGCTATGTGCCCGACAGGAAGTTGGGTTTATCACAGCATACCTGCCCCGGCATTAAAATCAGAGGTAGCCCAAGGCTGTAAACGTGGATGAGTAAGGCAGGCAAGGAGAAGACAGGATGAGGTGACTGAAGTCTGTGAAATTAGTATGATCTTGGGCGGGTCATTGCACTTCATCCTGGCCTCTGGTTTTTGTTAAAGTTGTACCAGATGACTTCGAGATCCCTACTAGCTCCAATCCTTTGACTTTCAAAACTCGGGTGGGTGGTAGAGGGGACACTAGAACCACAGGGCTGGAAGGAGATAGGCTTATAATAACAATAGTGCACCATCAAAGTCCAGTTCATGCATGGAGGTGACTCTGGGTTCTCAATGGCAGCCCTAGTAGAGCGCCAGCTTTGGTAGGCCAGGCTGGAAAGTTTCCGACCTGGGGGAAGTCAGATTGCTCACCCCTTTTGTCTAAGAACCGTCTTAGCTAGGTTCGAAAAGATTTATCAGGTTTTCTTCAGGTGAATCAATCAGCCATCAAAAACTCCCAGTAGAGTCGGGACTAGAACTCAAGTCTCAGGGTTCCCAACCAGTGTTCTCTGCATTATGGTTGTGCCGTCTTTTTGTCCAAGGGCCAGTACTGGGATCGGGAAGACCTTGGTTCTAGTCCTGACTCTTGATTTGAAATAGCATCATGACTACGGGCAAGTCACAGACTGTCATCTCCCTAATTCCCTACACAGGAATTCTTGATTTGCTAAGTGTCCCTGGACATCACAGACTCTCCTCAACCCGCCCTCCTCCCATTAAATATTCAACTTTTACTCGCCGGCAACGGAAGTGAGCATCTCAGACACTTTCATTCCCACAAATACCCCTCTAGACCTTGACAAGCTGTTAAAATAACTTTAATTGATCTCTTAAGAAGACATTATTAAACATATATTTGCCAGATGCTAATGAAGTACCTATGAATTTTCACACAAAGACTAAAAAGTGGCTTTCTTGGATGGCTTGAACTGGAGTGAACCTGGCTGCTGTTAAACACCTTCTGGATTTCTTGATATTGAAGTAACTGAATCTGTGACTCTTCTTAAGTTGTAAATTAACAGGGAAAAAGAGATTAGAAGCTGTGCCCTATTTCAGAGTGCTCTAGCAAAACCCATGCGAGGGTGCCACCTCCTGGGTGTTCTGGGAGGCATCAGTAAAGTCTAAGAGATCTCCAGCTTATAGCATTCAAATGCACGGGTTGGGTAGGGGAAAGAGGGAAGGAGAGGGGGGCAAGACAGAGAGAGTGAATGAGAGACAGTTTCCCTCTGTAAATGAAAAGCTTCTTGTCACTTTCATCAAATAAAATATAAGGAGGGAAGATGATAATCATTCTCCCAGCCCTGAACTTCTTCCCGCATGACCCTCTCTAAGAGCTTGGGGGATTGCTGCTAGTTTCTTTGCAGGCTACAGTCAGACTTTTCAGTGACTGCTTTTGATCAAACACCTCAGGAGATGGGGGTAGACAAAGAAATACTGTAAGGCTCTTTTAATGACTTTGGGCAAAATATAATTTTAAAATTATAGGTCACTGCAGGTCTCCAACACAATCAAATTATCTGTATGAAGTTGCTCTTTAATTCACTCAGGTTTTTTTTTTTTAATGGAAACATTTGGAATGTATTTCCTTCTTTACTAAAATAGAATAAAATTTAGAATCTGATCAAAGAATCCAAATGAACTTTTTTCCCCCTTTTAAATCTCATTAAAAAAACATGAGCTGAAGGGGACTGCAAACAGGGTTAAGCTAGACTCTAGGGAAGAAAAGAGCTAATTCAGGCCTGCAGGTGGCCTGCACCTGGGAAAAAGGTAAATCTCACATTTAAGGGCCCCCACCTCCAACAGTAGTTGCAGTAAATTTTGCTGGCTTGCAAGAACTGAGTAAATGTATTAAGAAGAAAGATCCTTCTGTAAGAAGGGACACTTGGACCACCTCAGAGGGGGCACAGTGAACAAAAAGATTCTTCATTTAGGTAACATTTTACAGTGTATTCAGTGCAGGAAAATAATTCTCCAACTCAACAAACACATCCCTTTGCCACATCACTTGGTGTATTTAGGCTTTGTTCTCTGTAGAACTGAATGGCAGGATGTAGGGTAATCTCAACAGCCTGGGTGTGCAGTTCCCCTCCTTCCCTTGAAGAAAGTCTAGCAGCTTCAGGCAAGCTAACGTTCTTCCCTTCTGGATGCGCAGTCTTGTATAGTCAGTAGTCTTAGAAAATTCAGGCGTTGGAGGCAGCTCTTTCGCTAGCTGTGAGAGATGCTGATACTGCTTGGATGCTGTTTTTCTCAGCTTGTTGAGCTCCCCAGGATCCAGGGAAGGCCAGCTTTTCTTACAGAGGGGAGACAAGTGCTTGACGAGGTGGTTGATGTAGGTTAGCGTCTCTGCCCAAAAGTTCACTTCACCTTTGTCAAACACAAAGTCGTCTTCCACCTGGACCAACAGAACAAATGAGCAAGGTGAGAAATAGTAATATTAAGTAGACTCATCTCTGGCAGAGTCTGGAAAGACAGAGAACAAACACCTTTCCCCCACAGTCCCTGAGGGACAACATATGCTGGGGCCTTGGACCTCTATAACCAGCCCCATACCTGTTTATCCTGTTACAGTGGGCGAGGCACTTCAGTGCTCTGAAAATGGGGTTAATCACAGAATCTGAGAGAGGGAAGGGTCTTAAGAAGCCACTCAGTCCAATCTGTGCAAGAATCCTAGTCATAGATTTAACTCCTTGAGGGCAGGGACTGTCTTTTGCCTTTTTTTTTTTTTGTACCCCCACCACTTAACACAGTGCCAGGTACACAGTTGGTGCTTAATGTTTGTTGACTGATTGATTTAGAACAGGATGGGACCTTAGGACCTTTATCTAGTCCAAAGCTCATTTTATGGCTGAGGAAACTGAGTCTCAGGAAAGATCACACAAAATCACACAGCTAGCAACTGACAAAACTAGTTGGTCATAGGATCTTGGATGTCCAACACCTTCATTTTACAGATGAGGAATTTGGACTCTAGAAAAGTTAAGTGATTTGTTCAAGGTCACAGAGATGTAAGTGGCAGAGCAGGGATTTGAACCTCTGACTCCAGATCCTGAACTCTATACTACATAAGTCTCTGACTAAATCCAGTGCTCCTTCCTCACAAGGGGTCATCCAGAGCAGCTCAATGACCCCCAGAGAGCTGACTCAACTTCTGGAAAATTCTAATTGCTTAGATTTTTTTTTTCCTTACAAAGAGCTGAAATCTGCCTTTGTGTAGCTTCTTCCTGTTGTTCCTAGTTGTCTGCTCTGGGCCTTCCAAGAACAAGTTCAATCCCTGTTCTATGTGACCAGAGAAGAGCCATCATGCTTGTCTGCCTCCTAAGTTTTCTCTTTTTCATGTTAAGCATTTCTAATTCCTTTGATTAAAACTTGTATATCATGGTTTTGAGGTCACCGTCCTTGTCATGTATCTTAAAAATGTGGTGCTCAGAACTCATCACCTCCAGATGTGGCGTAACAAGGGCAGAAACAGGCCTGTTGTGTTCTGGATGCTACCTTTCTTAATTCAGCCTAATTCACATACTGACATGTTGGGGCTGATATGTTGTATCACTGATTAAAACTGACTCTGACATTCACTAGACTATCAATTTCTTTACTTGAGTTATTGTATACTTCTACTTCTCCCATATGTATTTGCAAAGCTTTTTTTAAACACAAACACAAACACAGGACTTTGTTTATCTCTATCAAGTTTCATCTCCCAGAAAAAACTACAGAAGTTTCTAACTTATGCCTAGCAGACTGGCAAAGACGATCCCAAAAAAGAGGAGTGGGTGGGAAGTGACAGCTGTTGGCAGGGATGTGGGAAAATAGGTATATTGATGAACTGATGGTAGAGATATTAACTAGTCTAGCCACTATGGGAGATGTTAGGAATTATACCCCAAAATAGTCACTAAATGGTATATACCCATTAACCTGATGCAACCTTTAATAGGCTTATGCCTCAAAAAGATCAAAGAAAGAGGAAAAGGACCCATATATACAAAAAATATTTATAGCAGCTCTTTGTGTATGGCACTGGAAACTTGGGGAGTACCCTTCATTTGGGGAATGACTGAATAAATTATGGTATATGATTGTAACAGAATATTATTATGCCATAAACAATAAAAGGCAAACCTAGGAAGACATATGAATTAAGACAGAGTGAAGTGAACAGAATTAGAAGAATTTATACAATAACAATAATATTGTAAAGAACAACAACTTTGAGAGACATAAGAACTTTGATCAATGTGATTACCAAATGGAGTTCCAAAGGACTGTAGTAAAAAAAAAAAATACTAGTGGCCTGGTAGTCCATCATTATCAAGTTATATATATATTTTAAAAGTTTTAATTGACATTTTCTGTTTGTTTTTTTTTTAACATCACCATACTATCTCACATGTCCTTCCTCTTCCTCTTCACAGAGAGCCATCCCATATGACAAATAGTATTTTTTGGAGAGAAAAAAAAGGCAGCACAACTGATACATTGAAAAAGTCCAAAAACATGCAGTGTGTAACACCTGTGGATCTCCCACCTTCACAAAGCAGTGGTTGGGAGAGTGTCTTCTCATCTCTCGTTTGATATTTATACTTTTATTATATTTACTTTTGATTGGGGGGGTGTTCTTTCCATTTGCACTGTTGTAGTTACTATACATATTGTTTTCTTAGCTTTGTTATTTCCCTCTTTATCAGTTCATAGAGCTCCTTCAATGCTTCTCTATATTTTCCACATATCATTTCTTATGGTACAGTAATATTCCAATTCATTCATGTACCACAATTTGTTTAACCATTCCCCAATTAATGGGCATCTACTTTGTTTCTAATTCTTAGCATAAAAAGTGCTGTTTTAAATATTTTGGAGTATATGGGGCATTTTTTTTAATCTATGGGTTTTTTAGGGCATAAACCCAGTAATGGAGGCTTTATTTGCATAATTCCAAATTATTTTCTTATTTTAATTTGCTTTTTATTGTTTTGATTTATCTTATTATTAGTGATTTGGAGGAATTTTTTGTGGCTGTGAATTCTCTGCAGTTCTTTTATGAATTTTGTTCACATCCTTCGACCACTTATCTGCTGAGGAATGGCTATTATTTGTATGTACATACACACACATATATGTATGCTCACATATATATCACTTTACTTCTTATCCTAGATGCATTAATGTTGTCTGTGCAGAAGCTTTTCAGTTTCAAGTAATCAAACTTACCTGTTTTATCTTTTGTAATTGCCTCTTTCTCTTGCTTGGTTAAGAATACCCATAGTTATGAGAACTACATGATCTGTTTCTCTTCTAAGCTTTTTTTAAAATTTATTTTTAGTTTTCAACATTCATTTCCACAAGATTTTGAGTTACAAATTTTCTCCCTGTCTTTCTCCTACCCCAAAACCAAGATAGAAAGCGTACTGAATACTCCTTCTCCCAGTCTGCTTTCTCTTATATCTTCCCCATCCCCCCTCTAACTTTCTAGTAGGGCAAGATGGATTTCTATGCCCAGTGCCTGTATATCTTATTTCCAAGTTGCATGTAGAAAACATTTTTTTTAACATTTGGTTTAAAACTTTGATTTCCAGGTTCTTCTTCCCTCCTCACCTACCCCCACTGGGAAGACAAGCAATTCAATATAGGTTGTACATATGTAGCTACTCAAAACGTTTCCATGCTCGTTATACTGAGAAAGACTAATTATAATTCCCTCCAACCTGTCTCTTCTAAGCTTTTTCAAAAATAATATAATGTATAACATTAAGATCATGTATTGTACTGCCATGCAGCTTTCCAGAAGAATGCTACTTTAAGGTTCTGATTACACAATATAGAGAACACTCTATTCCATAACAAATCAAAGCAAAACATTCTCAGAAAATCATGATATAGTATTCTCAACAGCTTATCATTAAAATGGCCACATAGTTTTCACCTAAGTGGTCACAATATTTAGAACAAGGAACAAAAGAACAATCATCTAGTATCCCTAAGGAGGTTTGCCTCCTTACCCAGTCATTCAGTCATCTCAAAATACAAGTCAGTTTTCCACTCATGGGGCAACTAAGTTAACATGGGTTAACTTATTCAGTCACTTATCTAGCAATCAGTTACTAAGTATTGTTAATTGCTAAATGCAATCATTAGAAAATACACAAACCCTCCACCAGTAAACTCAGTCATTTATTCAGATTCACAATTACTAAATATCATTAATCGCTAAGTACAGTCATTAGAAAATACACAAACCCTCCACCCCTAGGTCTCTAGTAAACTTCAATTTTATCACAGCATTCAATACCCAAGGAGAGATCTTTTCTTCATATTGACTTGGGGTGATCTCTCAGATTCCCTGGATCTCCTTCCATGGTCCCAGCTCTGACATGAATCCACCAAACAGTCAGCTGGATTCAAAGGCAGACAGCTCCCAGGTCCTAGTCCAGTTCTCCCAGCAGCTCCTGCTCCATACTGAAGTTCACAGGGTCTAGTCCATCTCAAAACCTTCACAATTTCTGTTCTGGGGATTCAAGGCTCAACTAAGCCACAAACAAAGTCTTAGCATTCTGTTAATCCTTCCTCAGTCTTCCTTCAGTTTGGCTAGCTCTAGGACCCAGAAGAAATCTCAGCTGGCTCCTGGAACCAAAATCACTCCTCTAAGGTTTTCAAAATCAAAATAGTTTTCTCCAGTCTAGGTGGGGCTTTCCTCCTCAGCCCTCCAGGCAGCAGCAACTTCAGCCTTCACCAGACTCTGGTCTCAAGAAAAATCTTGACTCAGTTCTCAGTCCAGCAGTAGCACCCCAACTTCCAGATGCTGGTGAAACTCCTTCTCTCTCCAGCAGAATAGCTTCTTCCACCAGGATCTTGTCAGCAGAAAATTCTGACTGACTCTCTCTGGGGCTTTTCTTATGTATACACACACATAGCATTGGCTTCCTGTTTCAGCCAATTTTGTGTCAGCAACAGGAGACAGTTCACACTTTCTGTTTCTTTCACAGAAGTTTGATTAGTTACTAAGGGCTAAGTACCTGTTTACTTGACATAACAAAAAGAGGTCTTCAGATTTAAATTAATTACCATTACACGTATCCATTTAGAATGTATTGTGGAGTATGCTGTAATATGTTTGTCTAAGCCTAATTTCTGCTAGTCTGCTTTCCAGATTTCCTACCAGTTTTTATCAAATAGGGATTTTTTTCCCCCTAGCTAATATGTTTTCCACTTTATTAAATACTGGGTTATTGAGTTCTGTTGTTTCCTGAATCTCCTTTGACTAATCTGTTTCACTGATCTATCCCTATATCTTTAACCAATATCTAATGGTTTTGATGACTGCTACTTTATAATATAATTTGAGGTCTGGAAGTACTATTCTCCCTTTGTTCTTATTTCTTTTCATCATTTCTCTTAATATTCTAGATCTTTTGTTTTTCCAAATGAAATCTGTTATTATCAGTTCTATAAAGTATTCCCTTGGTAATTTGATTGGTATGACATTAAAAGTGTATGTTGATTTTTGGTAATATTGTCTTTTAGTATATTTTCACAGCTTAACTGTGATCACTGAATATTACTTTAGTTCTTTAAGTGGTTCTTTATTTCTTTGAGGAGTACTCTGTAATTTAATATGTACAAATCTTTTGTGTGTTTTGGGAGGTATCTCCAGATATTTCATGCATTTTGTACTTATTTGGAACGAGATTTCCCTTTCTGTTATAACATCTTGTGATTTGTTGATTATTATATAGAAATTGTGTTGATTTTTGAGGATTTATATCGTAGCCTGTAACTTTGCTGAAGTAACTGTCTCAATTAGTATCTTTGTTGATGCCCTAGGACAGTGATTCTCAACCTTTCTAATGCCCAGACCCTTTAATACTCGGATGTGGGCATATCTGCATGTGGGTGGAGCTGCCTGGAGACAGGTAGAGGAGAGGTGTCTCGGTTCCTAAGACCATTGGAAATATATGTTTTCCAATGGTCTTAGGTGACCCCCCAAAGGGGTCACGACCCACAGGTTAAGAACCGCTGCCTTAGGGTTTTCTGAATAAAACATTATTTCATCAGCAAACAGGAAGTTTTATCTCCTCTTTACCTGTTTTGAGTCCTTTTGTTTTTCTTGTCATTACTTTTGCTAGCATTTCCAGAACTATATTCAATAATAGTAGATAGAGTGGGCATCCTTGCTTACTGCATTTATTGGAAAGGGCCCTAGTTATATCCCCATTGCATATGCAGCTTGCTTTTGGTTTTAGATAGATGCTTTTTATGATATTTTTTAAAAGTCCCTCTTAACCTATACTTTAGGGTTTTTAGCAGAAAAGAATGTTGTACTTTGTCAAAGGCTTTTTCTGCATTTACTTAGATGATCATGTGGTTTGGAACATTTTGGTTTTTAACATGATTAATTATGTTTATTGTTTTCCAAATGTTGAGTTATCCTTTCATTGTTGGTATAAATCCCATTTGATTACAGTGAATGATTTTTTGGATATAAATTACTGTAGTTCAGCAGTTCTCAACCTGTAGGTCGTAACCCCTTTGGGGGTCTAACAGGTCACCTAAGATCATTGGAAATATGTCCCGAGACACCGCTCCTCTATCCATCTCCAGGTGAGTCTGCCCACATATGTAGTAAAGGGTCATGGCATTAGGAAGGTTGAGAACCACTGCTGTAGTCTGACAGGATTTTGTTTAAAATTTTGAATTAATAGTCATTAATGACATAGGCCTGTAGTTTTCTTTCTGTGTTTTATCTTTTCCCCTAGTTTAGGTATTGGGATTATATTTGTCTCATAAGTTCTCTGTTTCTCAATTTTTGAAAATAATTCGTGAAAGTAAGGATACTAATTGTTCTTTAAAAGTATGCTGTTTTGCTGTTTTTTTCTGGTTGATTTATGTTTCTGTTCAGAGTCTTTGGGTTTTCTTCTTCTTTAAATCCTTGATAATTACTGGGCAATTCACAGTTCACCAGTCTAGGTCTCTGCCTGAGTTGCTTTGCCCCAACTGCTCTTTTTCTTGGGCTTGGTGTGTGCTGCATAATCCCTCCCGTGTATGGGGTCCTGTCTTGATGACCTGCCCTCTCCTTCTGTGCTGTAGTTCCCAGGCCCAGTCCTGGCAGTGAGGACTCTTGTTTTCCCAGCGGGGTCAGTTTAGACCTTTGCAATAATGCAAACCTTTCCAGGTTTCAGCCCCTGGAAGGCTTTTGCTCCTGAAGGGCTATGTCCAAGCTAGCTGATGAGTCCTAAGCAATGGAGTTGGGCTGTCCACGGCACTAGAGAAAAGAAGAGGGTATCAGGGGTTAAGGGGTGAGTTTTGATGTAAGCTTGGGAGGTGGGGGAGGGTGCTGCATGAGCTCAGGGTCAGTGAGTTCCTGGGTTTGGGGTTTTATTTTTGTTTTTTGCATTCTTGTGGATTCTGGATCCCAGACTTTGGAGACAGCTGAAGTTCCTTGATGTTTGGAGCATAATTTCTGTTTTGGAGAGGTTTTAGTGGTTGTGGGGATCATAGAAAATGGCTGATCTACCATCTTGTTGCTCATGTGATCCAAGAGAAATCACCAAGCATCTATAAAGTGATTACTTTGTGCCAGGTACTGTGCTAAGAACTTTAGACACAAAGAAAAGCAAAAACATGGTCCCTGCCCTCAAGGAACTCATATTCTAATGAGAGAGACAACAGTCATGGACGTACAAGATACATGAAGTCAAACGGGGAAGTAATTTCGAGAAAAGATACTCTTAGTTGGAGCGGGGACCAGGAAAAGCATTCTGTGGAAAGCGGGATTTGAGCCAAGTTTTGGAGGGATCCAGAGAAGCCAGGGGACGTACATGAGGAAGGAGAGCATACCATTCATGGGGGGCAGGCAGTGAAAAGGCAGGGAGCTGGGAAATGGAGTGCAAGGAACTGCAAGAAGGCCGATGCTGATGGATTGTAAAATGTACGGAGGGAAGTAAAGTGTGAAAAGAGTGGAGAGGCAGGAAGGGGCCGACATGTGAACTATTTAAAAGAGAAAATATATTCTATTTGATCCTGGAGGCAGTAGGGAGCCACTGGGATTTACTGAAGAAGGGCTCCGCTTAGACTTACTCTACAGGAAGATCGCTTTGGCAGCTGTGCATAGGCCATTAGGGCATTGAGGTGGCACAGTGGATAGAGTGCTAGCCCTGGAGTCGAGGACCTGAGTTCAAATCCAGCCTTAGGCACTTACTAGCTGTGCGACTAGCAAGTCACTTAACCCTGTTTGCCTCAGTTTCCTCATCTGTAAAATGAGCTAGAGAAGGAAATAATAAACTACTCTAGTACCTTTGCTAAGAAAGCCCCAAATGAGGTCATGAAGAGTCCATCACACCTGACACACACAAAAAATGTGTGTATGTATGTATGTGTACATATGAGTGTATAAACACACACACACGCATGCTGTTGAAGTAGTCCAGGTATTAAGTGATTAGGGCTTACACCAGGATGTACGTTATGAGTGGAAAAAAATGGATATATACTAAAAATGCTGTGATGGTAGATAAGACAGAGGTGCAGAATGAAGCAGCCTTTTTTTTTCTGGACGTGGCCAAAGTAGAAATTTGTTTTGTTTAACTATGCATACATGATACAAAGATTTTATTTATTTTTATTTTTTCATTTGAAGTGGGAAGAGGGGAGTAGTGATGGAGTTAGCAAAATGGAAAAAAAAAAAAGCAAGAAACAAGAGTCACTGAAGCATTTTTTTTTAATGCTTAGAAGAGAACAGAAAGAAGGTCAGCAGGAAACCAGACAAACTGGGCAGCTTTGGAGATAATGATGAATTTATTATATGCTTAAAGAGAAAAAAAGCTGCTCATAATATAGATTTGTGGCTTCATTTATCAGCCTCCTTTTTTGGTTCTAAATTCTAAATTTCAGAATTAAAAAAAAAATTAAAAGGACAAAAAAAACCCTCATCTTCCCCACAAATTTATACTCCAGTCTGTCCTAATGGCATGATGGTTGATCCTAGGTTCTTGAAGACAGTGTCAATATAATGAAAACCTCTGGAAGGGCATACTATGCTGGAAAGACTTAGGATCTGGTCCCAGCAATAGCCTCTGCCTGCTCTCTGAAGACCAGCCAAGCTAAGCATCAAGAGATGTTATTTGTAATGTCTGTAACAGAGGGCCTGGTACGTGGGGGGCGCTTTATAAATATCTGTTCCCATCCCCAGTTTTGGACCCTCCAAAGAAACTGGCTGTCAGTTAATGAATTCTTTGATCATGGCAACTTATGAAACACAGCAATCACAATCCGTATCGTAACAACAGCAACAACAAGAAGTCACCTAAGTCAAAATCAATAACTGCTTACCGCCATGCCTACTTTTCTGTTTCTACACAATTTTTATAAGACATAAATATTAAAGTCATCCTTGATGAAGATACGAGATAGGAACAGAGTTGCACAAACAATATTCTATAGTAGACCACATCTTTAGTTACACAGTTAAATGTGTAGAGAGTATAAGATCCCATTGTACTTCCTATTTCTTGCCTACAGAAAAGGCATTTGTTTCTGTAGAATAAAGTCCCTCCTTAAAGGAGATGTCTTCCATGCACATGTACAAGATTCTTTACAAGATGCAGAAGAAGGAATGATGTTAGAAGATCTTTTGATTACTAACTGATTATTAAACAAGTAATAAAACAAATGCTTGACAAAGTTGGTTACAGTTCTCATGAAGAATGTTCAGTTTGGGCTCCAAATGGAAGAGACATTTCCTACCAACGGTTAGGTCCTCTATTGTTGCTGTTTGTGGATAACTTTTATATCACAATATAGGACCTTTTTAAATGAGACCTATGAACACTTAAAAAATGTTAGGCCTAACTATCCACACTGGAAAAACCAAGTGAATGATGAATGCCCATGGTCTAGACTATGACTTGAATGGATATGCCAGACCTGTCAGTTTCTTCAGATGGGCAGTGATTTGGGCCCAGAATTGAATGGGGGGAAAAAAGAGCAGGCTGTTTTTGGGAAATATATTATTAGGCTGTAAGAAATGATGAAAGGAACAGATTCAGAGAAACCTGGTAAGACGTTTATGAACCGGTCTAGAGTGAAGTGAACAGGAGAGGAAAACAACTCTGAAAGATTTGAGAACCCTGATCAATGACTGGTTTTGACTTCAGAAGGCAATAATGAATCATGCTTCCTATCTCTTGGCAGAGAGGCGGTCTAGATTAGAGGTGTGATAGGAGGCGCACGTTTTCAGAAAAGGCTAACGTGTGAATGTGTTGTGCTTTACTGTGCTTATACAAGGGAGAGAGTCAGGAGAGGAGTAGAGGAAGGAAAAAGAGAATCAATGAAGTATTTAAAAAATGGAGGAGAGGAGGAAGAAGTTCAGATGGGGACACAGACAAGCAGGGTGGTGTTGGTGCTATCATGTTAAATTTGATATACTGTTTAAAAATGTACCAAATATTTGTGGTTTCTATGCAATCTTCTCTTTTTTTGGGTTCGTTCCACACTGAAATGTTCATGTTTGTTAAATTCATGATAAAAAAGAAAATGTCCAATGTTTTTAATGACCTCAAGTTTCTCCCTGAAACAAAGCCCATGGTTTTTAAAAGCAATATTCTTCCCGGGAGGCTGTGAGTCATGGAATACCGCAGTCCTGAGGATTAAAATTGTGGGTCACTCCAAGTCCAATGACAGGTTGTGTGGAAGGCCTCCCCACCGTGCCTTCTTTTCTCAGCCCTCTGTTCTCATCTAATAGCAGCAGCAGCAGCTGATATTTATAGAGCCCTTCAAGAGTTACAAAATGCTTTACAAATGGTATGGCATTTGAGCCTCACCTCTGGGACACAGGTGCTGATATTATCCTCTTTTACAGATAAAGAGGTTAAGGAACATGTCCAGAGTCACACAGCGGAGAAGTGCCTGAGGCAGGATTCTAACTCCAGTTTTCCAGAGCAGTATTCTCTCCACTACATCATAGAGCTGCCTTATTTCCCTCCCTCTAGAAACCTGGACTTTGTCCCCGGGTCCCCTTTTTTTCTGATACGTGAGCTTCACTTTCTCCTGCTGGGGCCCAAGTCTTCACGATGCTTCTCTGCCTCACCCATGCTGCCTTCCCAACACCCCTTTATGTGTAGCCTTTCCCTCGTAGAATGTACTCTTTCAGGCTAGTGACTGTATTGCTTGATTGTGTCACTGTCCCTGGCTCTTAGCAAAGCTCCTGCCTGACACATAGTAAACTTAATGAATATTTTGTCTGTCTGTCTTTTCTGTCTGTCTGTCTACTTAATTTCTAGTCTATCATCTGTCTATCCTGTCTCTCTTGTCTATCTGTCATTCTGTCTGGTCTGTCTTGTCTGTCTATTTATCTGTCTTGTCTATCTGTCTCTTCATCCTGACTATCTTGTTTGAATATTTATCTGTCAGTCTGTCTGTCTGTCTACCTGTCTGCCCTGTCTATTTATCTATCTGTCTTGTCTATCTATCCTGTCTATCTTGTTTGAATTTTTGTCTGTCAAGTCTGTCTGGTCTATCTGTCTGCCTGTCTTTCTTGTCTGTCTGTCTGTCTGTCTATCTCTTTATGTGAAATACACATAACAAAGGCTTGCATGAAAGCTGCAGCCTTGGAGCACAGAGATGTCAAGACTTCAGAAAGGAGAGGGGTGTTTACCAGGTTTGAGGGATCCCCAGTGGACAGCTCACGGCTTATGCCGGTGACCTTGGAATGCTGAGATCTTAGAGAGAAAGCACATTCTCTCCCAGTGGAGGATTCACAGGAACCCACGGACAATAGTCACACAGGATGAGAAAGTGCAAAAAAGGGGGTGATCTGCATGTTCAGAAGGATTAGCCGCATCAGTGAGCTAAGATCACTGAGGTGAATTTCGTCTGATTAGATCTGACTCATCATTCTAACCTTTCGACTCCTTTTTAGATCCTGCCTGTGTCACTCAATGTGTTAGTTAATCCTCCCCGCTTTGTGTCTCTGGAAAATTTGATGATTATGCCACAAAAGCCTTCATCTAAGTCACCGACTATAGTGCTTCACAGAGTGAAGGGAAGTGTGATGTAGTGGGTAGACGGTGGGTTTCAGAGTCAGGGAGACCAGGGTCCAAGTCCTGACATACTGGCTGTGTGATCCTAGGCAATCCACTTAACCTCTCAGTGCTTCAAATAATTCTCTGAGAGATGAAGATCTGAACTGGCAGAGGGAATGTCGAGAGAGAGAGAGAGAGAGGGAGAAAGAAAGAAAGAATAGTAAAGACTATTAAGTCAGTCTGGGGATCTTCACTAGAGACCTATCTCCAAGTCCTACCTTTTACACTTCTTAGCTATATGACCCTGGGCAAATCATTTAACCTATATGAGCCTCGGCTTCCTTGCTTGTAAAATGAGGGAGCTGAACTAGATGGTCTCAGGTTTCCCTTCTGTTTTTACATGATCCTGTGAGTCAGTAATGACTAACTGCTCTTAGAGTCTGGTCATTCAGCCAGTTCTGAATATACTGTCACCTGGCCCATATGTCTCCACTTTGTCTACAAAGACAGCATGGAAACCTTTTGTATAGCAGCGCTTTTTGTGGTGACAAAGAATTGGAAATTGAGGGGATGTCCATCAGTTGGGGAATGGCTAAATAAGTTGTGATACATGAATGTAACAGAAGACTATTGTGCTATAAGAAATGACGAGGAAGCAGATTTCAGAGAAACCTGGAGAGACTTATATGAACTGATGCAAAGTGAAGTCAGCAGAACCAAGGGAACATTGTACACAGTAAGAGTAATCCTTTGTGATGAGCAACTATGATTGACTTAGCTCTTCTCAGCAATAAGATGATCCAAGATAATTCCAAGACCCTTGAGGGGAAATGCTGTCCACATCCAGAGAAAGAACAGATGGAGCCTGAATCCAGATTGAGGCATACTATTTTCACTTAAATTTTTTTTTCATGTTTTTCTTTCCTTTTGTTCTGTTTCTTCTTTCACAACACAACTAATATGGAAATATGTTTTACATGACTGCACGTATATAGCCTATATTAAATTACTTACTGTTTTAGGGAGAAGGAATGGAAAAAAGGGAGGGAGAAAATTTGGAACTCAAAATTTTATAAAAAAAATGAATGTTAAGAATTGCCTTTACATGTAAATGGAAAAATAAGATGCTTTTTAAAAAAAATATTTTTTCTGGACTCCAAATTAAGCTCACTGGCCTATAGTTTGTATTCTCTCCTCTTTTTTGAAAAGAGACTTGTCTTCCAGTCTTGGGGCATTTTTTCTTATTCTTTAGGGTCTTTCAGATGTCACTAATGGCTCAGCCATCATATCTACCAGCTTTCTCTAGGACAGCAGTAACAGAATTATTACTATCTACCTGAGGAAAATGCCTTGTGAATCTTCTGGTACTTCAGAAATGAGCTTTTATTATTACTACTGAGAATCACCTGATTCACCCTCTTTGAATCACTCTGCAACTCCTTCCTCTTCTTTTTAAAAATTTTATTTTACTTTTAGTTCACAACATTCAGTTCCACAAGTTTTTGAGTTCCAAATTTTCTCTCCCTCCCTCTCCTTCCCTTCCCACCACGGTGGCATGCAATGCAACATAGGTTCTATACATACTTTCCCATTAAACATTAGTCAGGTTGTAAGACTCTGTAATTCTTTCTCTGGAAGTGGATGGCCTTTTCCATCATGAGTCCTTCGGAGTTGTCTTATAACCTTGCATTGTTGAGAGGAGCCCAGTCTATCATCACAGACATGACATGTCTGTAATTGTGGACAAAGTTCTCCTGGTTCTGCTCCCCTCACTCAGCATCAGTTTATGTAAGTCTCCTCAGGTTATTATGAAGTCCCTCTTCTTCTCATTTCTTATAGCACAATAGTATTCCCTCCTTCCTCTTCTGACATCCAGCAGGCCCCTCCCCTGACAGAATGCCTATTCCTAGCTTATCTCTGAAGAGGTACACGCATCACTTCCAACCTTGAAGGTAACTAAAAAGGTTGCCATGTTGCTCTATTAGAGCAGCTAAGGCAGATAGAAGGTACAGTGGGCAGCGCCAGGAAAACTGGACTTGGAGTCAAGGAAGACCTGGGTTTGAATGTGACCACAGACACTGTGTGACCCTGGGCCAATCACTTGACCTCTGTTTGTCTCCCTAGAGTGGTTGTGAGGATCAAAGGAGATAAATATTTGTAAAGAGCTATGCAAACTTTAAAGTAGTCAATAAATGTTAATGATTATTACTTTTTAAATTATCAAATATGATTATTACATTACAGGTGGACTTTAGCATGTGAGTGGACCTCAACCTGGAAGATTTCTACAATGGGAATAGGAGGAGAGAAGAGGAGATGGTCTTAGCAATGAGTCAAACAGCAAAAGCAGCATCAAAGATGAGACACAAGTGTCTGTGTTGTTGGGAACCAAATTCCTATAATGCTGTGACCTTGTAGGATTCCTTCATCACATTCCTTCCTATTCTTGGCATTGCACAGCTCAGACTGCTGTTGGGGCCTTCTTGTGACAGGCACTGCTGGGAGGCTGAGGGGCCTCAGTTATACTGGCGAATTCTGATCCCAGCCCTCCTTTCTTTGGCTGGCTGACCATGGGCCATGACTTGTTTCTCTGTATCTTGGGTTTCCTACCTATTGAGAGAACACATTGGCCAATCACCAATCGTAGGTGGGGACCAGGACAGGTTACTGATGCAGCAGTCAGACATAGGGGAAGAGCATGGGCTGTGGGATCAAGGGAAATCAAGCTTGAATACCAACTCTAACCCCTTGCCACCTGTGTGACCTTGGGAAAGTCACTGAACCATTTGGGGCCTCAGTTTTCATATCTGTGAAATGAAGGGGGCCAGTTGAGAAAATCCCTTTCAGCTCTCAGTCAATGAATCTATAACCCAAGGTAGTTTGGAAGATATTTGCAAATATGGGTCATTCTGAAATGCTTCTTCATCATAGGGTCATTAAAGGCATTTAAAAAAATGTATTTTATTTTAAATTTGTGGACTAAAACAAGCATTTGTATGACATAGTATAATAAAAAGATGATTGTACCTGAAACTGCAAATCTATTATGTATAAATTGCTATTCCTTTTAAATATATATAAAGCTGTCATGTAAATTTCTTTCTTTCCCCCTTTCCTCCTTCCCTTCTTCCCCAGGGATGGCGATCATGGCTGGCATCCCGAACATCATAGGGTCATTTAAATTATTTTTAAAATTTTATTTCCCACTTATGGAATAAAACAAGTCCATAACATAGCATAATTAAAAAAAAAGATGACTGCACATAAAACTACAAATCTATTATGTACAGCTTGCTACTCCTTTTAAATATATGATAAAGTTATCGTGTAAGTTTCTTTTTTTCCCTTGTTTTCCTTCCCTCCCCTCACTACCCATCCCTAGAAATGGCTATCATTAGGTGGCTGGAGTCCCTGACATCATAGGATCATTGATTGACAGCTGGAAGGGGCTTCAGTGGCTATCAAGTGCAAGCCTCTTATTATATAGACGACAACAACGAGGCTGAGCCTGGGGGGATCTCAGCACAAGTGCAAACTACAGTAATTAAGTAGGTAGTGGATAAGCAGTACAGTGGATAAAGTACCAGACGGACTCAGCAAGACCTGAGTTCAAATCTGGCCTGAGACATGTACTACCTGTGTGACCCTGTTGTCGACAAGTCACTTAATTCTGTTTGCCTCAGTTTCCTCCTCTGTAAAATGAACTGGAGAAGGAAATGGCAAACCACTCCAGTATCTCTGCCAAGAAAACCCCAAATGGGATCAAGAAGATTCAGATATGCCTGAAGAACAACAACTCCAACTCACCAGTAATAAAGAGTTCTCTCTAATTTTGCTAGTACTCGAGAAGGCTTCAAGCCCCAAGTACAAGAAGGTGGACAAGACTAAAACAAAACAAAACAAAACTCCAAACTAAAGCTAGTTTCCTAATCGATCCCTTAGTTTATGATGAAATACCCCAACAATACAGCATTAACAGACAATGCAGTTGACCTTGAGATTGGTCCTTCTCTTCAGTAACTGGAGACTTTTTTCATGGGGTAAACTGGCCCTGGAGAAGCTCCTAGTCCTAGTGTTTCCATTACCAAGATTTCAGAGAGTCCCACATTGCTGAGAAGTCCATATTACCTGAGGCGTGTTCTCCATACACTTCCTGATATCATCATCTTCCCCCAGAAGCCATTCCAGGAGGATTGGGAGTCCTGCAGCCAGAGGGTCCCACTGAGGGAGCAGCTCACACAGCAAGGCCACAGCCAAGTCCAGGGCCATCGAGGCATCGACTAAGCAGAAGGCAAACTCTAAAGAGACAAAAACAGGCATCGTCCATAAGGGCTCCTCAGGGACTAGAGGGGACAAAAGCATCCCAGCAACTAGCAACAGGCCTCTGTGGTATTTAAAGGTTAGACGGTAGATATGAGCTGGGCTGATCTAAAGAATACCAAGGCTTATGGCTATGGGACCATGAACAAGTCATCTCATCTCCTGAAGACTCAGTTCTCCTCCTCAGCCCAGCCCCAGCCCCAGCCCCAGCCCCACCTAGGAAATGTTGATGATAATACTTGTGCTATCTACCTCGTAGGGCTGTTATGAGGAAAGAATTATGTATAATTTAAAATGTTACGTACGTATGAGCAGAGATGATGATGATTCACCTTAGAATCCTCTTATATTCACAGAAGGAGTTTCCATTAAAAAGGGAGAAACACACCAATTCACAACATCATCCCACAGCTTAGACTTAAGCATGTATGTGCAGGCAGACTGGACAGGTGCCTATTCAGTCTGATTTGCCAGGTACTGGAAAGCTCTCTAATCACCCCCAAAAATATCCCCCATTACCAGTGCCTGAATTCTACTATTAAGGTAGAATTAACTCGACCTAGGCTGAAAATGCAGTGGCCACTCATGGCCAATCCCAACGCTGATCAGCACAGAAGCTTTGCTCTGTTTTTCTGGCTTGGGCCAGTTTGCTTCTCCTTAGGCAGTCTGGCAGCTCCTGGGGGCTCACCATATTGGACTTAGTTCAGACCCCTGATCAGCTTTAGCCCTACTGCAGTTTAGAACTTCTGAACTCAGGCGCTCCACCAGCCTCAGCCTCCCCCAAAAGCAGGGATTATATGTGTGTGCCACTAAGGATTAATTCTTCAGATTGCCTCTTCCCATAGTCTTTCAGAGTAAACCCTTCCCCCAGTGGTAACAAAGACATCTTATAATGAATGAGTTAATCATGCATCATCCCTCCCTAATAAGAAAGACCCTGCCAGCAAGCATAAGGCCACTGGGTACTTAGGGAAGGGAGGAGAAGATGTTAAAAGACAACTTCAAAGACTGCTATTTTGCTTTAGGATAGGGGGGTTGGAGAATGAGTGGGGGGGCTGTGTGTGTGTGTGTGTGTGTGTGTGTGTGTGTGAAGTATTAATTACCTGGAAGCTGTTCCAATGTGTCCAAGGTCACACAGGTGGTAAGAGCTGGTCTTTTGAACTCAAGCCCCAAGTTCAAACTTTTTCTAGTACACAATGCTCTCTCTCAAATGGAAAGGAGCCTCCCTTTGGGGACCCACACGGACAACAGATCCACATCCAACCCCGTCTGCACACAAAGATAATCTCTCCGCATCTCATAAAGGACCCAGACCCCATCCATTCACTGTCACCCCCTGCCAGCAAACACATCTGCTTACCACCAATTTCCAAACTAGAAATGACTAGGGCATGTGTAGAGGAGCTTTTGAATTGAGTAGGATTTTCATCTCACACCCAGTGTTAGAATGACCTCAGGCTTGTGAACCCTGTCACCAGCAGCCTGGAGGAAGTGAGCAGAGCTGTTCAGGAGGAAAATCAGAATTTAGTGCATGAGGCCTGGCCCTTTCTAGCAAGTTGGGGGGATTAATAATAATGCAGTGGAGTGAGGTAGGTGGAGAGTGAGCAATGGTGTGATCAGCTGGGTAAGGGTGACCTTGCCTAGCAGGACAAGTGAGTGCTCTATACGTATGTATTATCTCACCTGAGTCTCACAACAGCTCTGTGAGGGCAGGCCCTTCAGGTATTAATGTCCCCATTTTACTCATGGGGAAGCTGAGACTCAGGGACAAAGTGAACTAACCAGCCTGTGGTTACATAGCTGGTGTTTGATGCAGGACCTGAATCCAAGTCTGTTCTGACTCTGTAAGCCTAGCCTTCTATCCACTAGGCTACGCTTCCTCTCAAGCACAGAGGCAAAGGTGGCCACATAGAAATACTGTGGATGATCAATAAACAGGACTAGCTTCTGATGTGGGTGGGGAAGGCAGGTGCCCTCAAATGACTCCTTCCCTTGGTCTGCTGATGCCTGAAATTCCACCATAAAATTTCATTTCTTTGGCTTCAGACTTTGTTCCTTTGTAAAATAAAACATCCCTCTTGGAGGCCCCCCCCCTTCAGTTTTATCCGGTAGCATTCACATCCCTTTATCTGCTATAACCTGTTGCTTCTTAAGGATGATGGTTGGGGGAGAGAAGATGCCTGAGGCTCCGAAGACAAACACTGCCAGCTTCACCCTGTTGCAGAGAACTGCCCTTGCCCAGTGGGAAGTAACAGAAGCCACATGGAACCTGGACTGAGGAGGCCTGGGACAATCACACACCATACAACCCAGGCAATTCATTTCCCTTTCCTGGATCTCCGCTTCCTCATCTGTGAAATGAGGAGGCTGGAAAAGAATCCAGTCGCTTGATGATCTCTAAGGACTCTTCCAGTTCTGGGAATCTGGGAAATGTTTGTTCCATGCCTATGATGTGCCCAGTTGTGATGCTAGCATCCAGGGGTAGAGGGTGGCAGTGGGTAGTGGAAATAAAGAAAAGAAGTGCTTCCTGGCCTCTGGCAGCCAGGAATGAGGAAGATGACCAGTAGCATCAAAGTGGGTGGGCTGGAAGGTGGAGAGACCACAGCAAGGTGAGTAGTTAAGGAGGCTGTTTAGATTTGGGTTTTTTTTTTCTTTTTGGAGGGGGGAAGGTAGGGTAATTGGGGTTAAGTGACTTGCCCAAAGTCACATGGCTAGTTTTTTGTGTTAAATGTCTGAGGCTGAATTTGAACTTGGTTCCTCCTGACTCCAGGGCCGGTGCTGTATTCACTGCACCACCCAGACACCCCAGGAGGCTGTTTTAAGTAATAATCCAAGCAAGAGCTAATCATAGAACTGGAAAGTAGGAGATGAAAGGAACCTCTAATGACCCGGTCCAACCTCTTGGCTTCCATGGGAGATATAGATTTAAATGCAGGCACTTTCGCTCTGTGCTTATCATCTTGCTCGGTGAGGGCTTGAGCTCTAGTTCAAGTAGCATGAGGCAGAATGGATGGGACCTGGCACAATACCGTGTGGGGCTGAGGAAAAGAAGGGAGTCATAGATGCTTCCAAGACTTTCAGTTTGGGAGGTTAAGGGGTAATGGCGGGGAGAGGATGGCACCATTAACAGGGAATAAGGCAGGCAGGAAGAGAGAGAGCACATCTCCTAACTGGTCTCTCTGGCTCCAGTTTCTCCCCACTCGAATCCATTCAGCAGCAAACACTTTGTCCCTGAATTTGGTTCAACAAACGCTCAGAAAGCACCTACTATGTGCAAGGCACTGGGATAGGGAAATGGGGACTAGGACCCAACAATGGTGCAGGGAACTTCCAGGTGAAGAAGCTCCCTTTGCAGCATGCTGAGACACAGTTCTTGCCTTTGAGGAATTACAATTTCATAGAAGGAAATGCCACATGGAGTCTTCCTGAAATGTCAATTTAAGGAAATCATTCTTTTTCTTCTCTCCTCCTTGGTGTCCTCACCCCTTTTCCTTCTGTGTGTTGGTGATTAAGATGGTTTTCTGGGGCACACTCTGGAGCAATCCTAGCCCAAACCACCCTGGTCTCCTTGGGCCCTCTGGGGGCAGAGACTGTCTTGTTTTCATTTTTGTGCTCCTGGCACCAAGATTAATGCTTCGCACATGGTCTTTTGTTCAGTCATGTCCAACTCTTCATGGTCCATGGGGGTTTTCTGGGCAAAGATATTAGAGTGGTTTGCCATTTCCTTTTCTAGTGAATTAAGGCAAACAGAGATCAAGTGACTTGCCCAGGGTCACACAGAGAATTCTGATCAGACCAGGTTTGGACTCAGGACTTCCCAAGGACTCCCAAGTCCATTGCTCTATCCACTGAACCACCTAGCTACCTCCTTGAACACGGTAGGTTCGTAATAAAAATGGAATGAATGAATGGGTACTGAATTAATTTATCCAACCGTTACTCACTGGGCTTGTACAAAGCTAAGTACTATGAGGGAATGCAAGAAAAGGCATGTTAACAGAGGTGTTACCAGAAAGAACACTGGTGTGGAGTGAGAAGACCCAGCTCAACTCCTATCTTTGACATTTATGGATTGTGTGATCCTGGGCAAGTCATTTAACCTATGGGAGCCTCAGTTTTCTCATCCGCAAAATGGGAACGGTTACACTTGTCTTACCTTCCTCAGAGATGTAAGAAGGAAAGGTTACACAAATATGTCACTATGATAAATGTCCTTAAACATATCAAATATTACCATGTGGGAGGAGAAAAGTATTTTTATCTACCTTTTTCACATGTATGCTGTGAAGACAGTACTTTGAAAACCTTAAAATGCTGTATAAAGGAGAAGTCTTAACCACAGAGGCAGGGACTTCCAGCAAAGACAGCAAAGTAAAAGGTTCTGGCCAAGCCCAGCTCCCTGGAGACCTGGAAATCTTACTGTTTTTGTGCCATGGGCCCCTTGGGCTATCTGATCAAGTCTATGGATGGCTTCTCCGAATAATGTTTTTAAACACATAAAATAAAGTTCATAGGATTACAGTTATCAATTAAAAAACAAGTTTATAGATCCCAGGGCAAGAACTCTTGTTCTCGACATACCTGTAGAGCCCTGGAAAATAGGACCAAATGAAATAGAGAATAAACAAACAGGAAACAGGAACAAAGAAGCTGCTGCCACCAAAACCAATAACCCACCCCTTTCTAAGATTCAATTAGAGAAGACCACACTATAAACTCCTAATCTGAACCAGCAAAAAAAGGTCCCCATCCTCTACTCCAGGGTTTCTTAAACTTTCTGCACTTAGGACCCCTTTAGCACTTCTTGCCCCTGAAGTCTATTTAAGGATCTCTTAAGGGTCTGCGGACCCTAGGTCAAGAACCTCTCCTTTAGTCCAACAATCTTCTCTGTCACTTATAGGCACCATATTAATTTCTGTGCCTTGATTTCCCATTTCCCCTTTGGGATTCCTCCCTCCTGCTCTCAGCCTATCTGCATGCTATCTATCTTACCAGGCCAGTGGAAACCCCACTTCTTCCACTGGTGTACTTAACTATTCCTATCCTCCTTCCTCTAAATGTATCCTTTGGGCCACTCAACTTGGCTTTCAGTTATATTCTCTCTTGTCCTGTTTTCCAAACAGTTGTTGCACTGATCTTGTTTTCCCATTAGATTCTAAGTTCCTTAAGGACTGGGGACAAATCATACAATATGATTTCACATTTAACAGAGGGCTCCATAGTCTTCCAATAAAGTCCTACTATAAGGCTACCTTATGACATCTGGATTTTCAAAGGCTATGTCAGTAGAGTTCAAGAATGGCTCAGTGATAGGTTCTAATGTCTTTTTTTTTTTTTTTTTTGGATTTTTGGAGGGGGGAAGGCAAGGCAATTGGGGTTAAGTGACTTGCCCAAGGTCACATGGATTTTTTTTGTGCTAAGTATCTGAGGCTGGATTTGAACTCAGGTCTTCCTGACTCCCAGGGCTGGTGCTCTATGCACTGCACCACCTAGCCGCCCCTAAGCTCTAATGTCTATGGTCCCAGGAGCAACCCAGCTAAGTTCGGGGAGGCACTGAGCAGGGCTAACTTGTGATTTAAAAAAATGTTTGGCCACAGCAACTCTTAAAAAGATTATTGCTAAGTAGTGTGTGTGTGTGTGTGTGTGTGTGTGTGTAATTCTGCTTTGGTGAAGGAAGTCCTCATGTTGAAGAAATCAGAGTCATGAACAACTTAAATATCTTTTACAGCAATGGTTCTCAAAGGGGATGTCATTCCCCCCCCCCCCGCCCCATAGTGTGTGGCAAATTTACTAGGTCTGTTGTGACATTTTGAATGTCATGTTATTAAAAGAAAATTTATATATAGTTTTCATTAATATAAATATTACTTCCTTAGTATGTGCAAGGTAGTAAGTATAGTATTTGAAAAATAAACAAAACTTGTCTTTTATATATACATAGTAATCTAAAAACACTACAGATCTTGAGATCACAAAGCACTCACCAAAAAAAAAAAAAAAAGGCTACTCTTGGGAAAACGTACATGCGGGAATATCCCTATAGTCCTGTAGTGTGCCTAGATTCTCTTCATGCCAAAGAAAAATACTATTCTAAAAGCAAAAAAGGGAATTACAGCATGGAGTTCATTGATGGACATGCAGTAGATCCTCTAAAAATACCTGTTGGAATAGCTTAGCCCCAGACCTGAATGAGAGAGCAGCCAAAGAGGGTCTTGGTGCAGGGAGAGTGGTTCCTTCAGGAGGACACTCAGGACACCCTTCTCCTCTGTCACTCACGGAGGCTGTGACAGGTGACCTAGCCGACGCTGTCCAATATAAACATTTTGCTCAGTGTGACTTTCCTCTAATGAGACAGGCAAGTGTCCTTATATGTAGGGAGAGAGGAGAAGAAACACTATGGTTTGACATTCGAGGGTGAACGCTTTGAAGAACTATCAAATCTGAGGTGTTTAAGATTTTTGCTGTTTCCTAACAGAAGAAAACAAAAGTTCTCTACTCCTTTCCTTGGGAAAAAAAAAAATCCAGACCTCCCACAGATGCATTCAGATGCAAAAAAAAAATTCCATCTGATCATACCAGATGTAAACATTTTTCCTTTGTAACCTATTATGTAACTAGAAAACTTCATGAAAAATATTCTGGGATTTTTTTTTAAAGACCATAAAAAACCCTCTATTTTTGGTAAGCTGCAGTACAATGGAATTAAAAAAAAATACAGATCCCACCCAGAATCACTGCATAAACACATTCTTTTTTTCTAAGTGAAAAATTTCAAATGGACACAGCAAATGACAACAAAGTATAATGAATGTTTTATAGGAGAGAAAGACCTGTGTTTTCTACCCACCTACTCAGGTGTATTCAAAAAATGGATAAATCAAGCCATGGTTTATTACTTACTCATTCATTCAATGTTGCTGCTGAATGCCATTTTTCAGTCATGTCTGACTCTTCACGACCTCATATAGGGTTTTCTTACTGGGGGAGAGGGGGTTGCCATTTCCTTCTCCAGCTCATTTTACAGATGAGGAAATGGAAGCAAAGTGAATGGACTTGCCCAGGGTCACACAGCTAGCAAGATCTGAACCCAGGAAGATGAATTTTCCTGATTCCAGGCTGGGCACTCTATCCAGTGTGTCATCTAGCTATCCCTTCACTTAATACCTATTAATAAAAATTTAAAAACTTGATCAGAATAAGTAATATGTAGGGAGAGTGGAAATGGAGGAAGGGGCCAGGTTGTGAAGGACTTGGAAGGACAGAGGATTTTATATTTGATCCTAGAGGTAACAGGGTGTGGGTGGACAGCGTCACAGTGTATAGAGCACTGGGCTTGGGATCAGCACGACTCAGCTTCCTAAGTTCAACTCTAGCCTCAGACACTTACAGGCGTGAGACCCTGGGCAAGTCACTTACCCTCTATTTGCCTCAGTTTCCTCATCTATAAAATGGATAACAAAAGCTCCTCCCTCCCAGGGGTGTCGTGAGCATCAATGAGATAATTCCTGTAAAGCCCTCAGCACAGTCTGACACATAGTAAGACCTATACAAATGTTAGTTATCATCATTATCATCATCATCATCATCATCATGGGAGTAATGCAAAATGAGTTTGGAAAGGTAGGTTACAATTTTTTTCTTTTTGGAGTGGGGAGGGCAGGGCAACTGTGGTTAAGTGACTTATCCAAGGTCTACCCACCAACTAGGTGTAGATTAGCAGTTAACAGAAAAGAAGAATGACAAATGTTGGAGGGGCTGTGGGAAAACAGTCAAATCAATGCACTGTTGGTAAGGCTATGACTTGGTCCATTGGCTGGACCCCAACCATTCTGAGAAGCAATTTGGAACTAGGCCCTGACGTCACTGAACCATGCATGAGAGTCAACGGGGTCAGAAAGAAAGAAAAGACCACAGAGTACAAAATGTTCATAGCAGCTCTTTTGGTAGTGGTGAAGATCTAGAAACTGAGGGGGGCACCCAGGGTCACACAGCTATTGGAGAATGACTGGACGGATTGTTGTATATGAGTGAAAGGGAACACTATTGTGATATAAGAAAGGATGAAAGAGTAGTTTCAGGAAACTGGGAAGACTCGTATGAACTGAAGCAGACTGAGGTGGGCAGAAAGAGAATTTATAGAATAACAATAGCTTTGTAAAGACTAGCAAATCTGAAGGTCTTTGACCAATGAGACGAGCAACCACGATGCCCGAGGACTAATAATAGTCCATGCTCCCTGTCTTCTAACAGAAAGGTAGGTGATGGACTCAGTGTATAAAATGAGACATACATTTTTGTACATTACCAATGTAGGCACCTGTTTTGCTTGACCTTGCATATTTTTAACAATTAATAAGCATTATCTCCCTCCTAACTTGGCCCACCTCCAATTGAGAAAAAAGCAAAGAAAAACAAAACCTCTGTAACACATATGACAATATCTCCCAAAGTGCTCACCCACCATAGGAGTAGTAGACCTCGTAAACTCCTTGTGCTTTTGGGGTACAATGCTAGGTTTTGATACACATGTTATAAGTGTTATTGAGGGCAGGGACTCTAGTTATCTCTGTATCTCTCTTGGTTCTTAGTACAGTGCTTTATACATAGTAGGTACTTAATAAATATAACAGGTACATTATTTAATAAACATAGTAAGTGCACTTAATAAATGGTTGCTGAATGAATAAATGATTATTTTAGTGAACCAGGAAGCAAATACTCAGGGACAGGAGAACATACATGAGAGAAGGAAAAATGTCCTGCCCTGCCTTTGGAAAGTCTCATTGGCGAGAATGTGAGTACTATTGACAGTTGACTTTCATATAGTGCCTTAAGGGCTGCAAAAGATAGCATCTAACCCCCATAATAGCCTTCTAAAGTTGATGCTATGATCACCACTATTTTGCAGATTAGGAAACCGAACATACAACTGGAGAAGACCAGCTAAGCACTAACCCAGAAATAAAATACTCACATGACTCTTACAAATTTACCAACTTGGGATAAGAAAAAGCCCCCACATGCCTTTTATTATATCATTCAGGAGACAAACTGGCATAATTTTGCAGAATTGCAGTCTCTGAGTTAGAAGGGAACTCAGAGCCTATATGATTTCAATCCATGCCCCCCAAAGATTTTCCTCTCCAAACAATTTGGAACTATGCCCAAAAGGTTATAAAAGTATGCATACCCTTTGACTCAGCAATACCACTTTTAGAGTGGTGTCCCAAAGAGATCATACAAGTGGGAAAAGGATCTGTAGGTACAAAAATAATAATAGCAGCTCTTCTTGTGGTGGCAAAGAATTGGAAATCAAGGGGATGCCCATCAATTGGGGAATGGCTGAACAAGCTGTGGTATATGAATGTAATGGAATACTATTGTGCTATAAGAAATGAGGAGCAGACAGACTCCATATTAACCTGGAGAGACTTAAAGTAAACTAAATATATGTAAATATGTATAAATATAAGTATAAATATATATGCGTATATAAAGTAAATCTATAAACTGATGCTGAGTGAAGAGAGCAGAACCAGGAGAACTTTGTACATAACTACAGACACATTTGTGACAACTAACTTTGATAGACTGGGCTCCTTCCCTCCCCCCCCCCTCTGGTTTGGTTTTGTTTCTTCTTTCTCATTGTTCATTCCATTGGTTATAATTCTTCTTTACAACTTGGCTAATGTTTAATGTGGAGGTATTTTTAGAACCTATATCAAATTGCATGCCTCCATGGTGGGGAGGAGAGGGAAGAGGAGACAGTTTGGAACTCAAGGGATCGCGGAACTGAATGTTGTAAACTAAAAGTAAATAAATAATTTTTAAAAAAAGATTTTCCTCTCCAGTATACCTGACAGATGATCATTGTGACTTTGACTGAAGGTCTCTAAATGGGGCTGGGGGTGGGAAGTGGTGGTGGTGATGGGGAGACAGCCACTACCTCCCAAGGCATCCCATTCCACTTTGGAGTAGTTCTAATTGTTAAGAAATGTTTCCATACATAAAACCTAATTCTAACCTCAGTGCCCAACTATAACAAGCCTAATTCCTTTTTCATGGTTCCCCCCTCCCCACTCCAGTGTGCTCATCTCCAGAAAGAACATCTCTCGTTCTTTTAACTGTTCCATAAATGGCACAAACTCAAGGCCCTTCTTGGATGCTCTCCTGCTTCAAATGTGGCCCCAGGACCGGGCACAATATTTCAGGTGTGGGCCAACCAGAGCAGAGGACCAACAGGATGATCACATCTTTATTTCTGGGAACTATGCCTATCATGAAACCCAAGAATGGATTTCCTTCTAGAGAATCTAAGCTCTTTGAGGCTGCCGTATCATATGGAGCCTGCAGTCTCCTATCACCACCACTGCCATCTTGTTCAGACAAACTCCCATCTAGCCATGCTTACCCCTTCTTGGTATTCTGTGGTTACACCTTGTGGAGTCCTCACTCTGGGCCCCTAGGGACCACTGAGGCACCTCCCTTTCCCAGAGAAAGGACTAGGTTTGACTGGATTGCTTTACAGCCTGACTCAATCTGTAAGCTTCTTTTTCTTCTCTTTCAAGCTCATTTATTCAACCCGCGTCTATTGGTTATCTACTAGAGCCACAGAACTGAGAGAACTTATCTGGCCAGCCTTCTCATTTTACAAATAAAGTGAGGCCCAGAAAAATTAAGTGCCTGGTCTAAGGTCACAATTAGTGGCAGAGAGAAGCTCCTGTCTCCCCTCCCTACTTTGACACACTATACATTGGGCTGGGGGGATGGCAGAAAGGAAGGTGAGGTGAGAGAGGAGGGGGAGGAAGTAGATAAGAAGACATGATCCTGAAGGCACTTCAGACTCGGAGTGTCTGTCTGTCCCCTCACTTCCCGTGACCTCACTCATTTCCACATGTACTTTGTGTTTCTCAGTCCTTTACCTCCCTCCTTTTTTTGCCCATCCAGGTGCAGATGGATAATCTGAAATTCCAAACCTTTCCTGCCCTTGAAACTTACTTCTGAGATCCTTCTTGGGCACCCTGACTAGATTTGTCCAAGTAGATACCCATGCATTTTTCACAGGCTCTGATTCTTAGCTTTCTCCCTTCCAGATCCTTGCCACAAGGTTAGGGCAGATTCAGAGAAAGATGCTAAGAAAGGAAACACCCTCACTAGGTACTGCTGAGCGACACTCCCCATGACGCCAGCCCTGAGGAGCAAGAAGAGGTTGGGGGAAGGGAGAATGGCCAGCAGTTAACTCAAGTTTCCAACCTTAGCTTTACTGAAATTATTCTCCCCAAGATCACCAATGAACTCTCAACTGCGGAAGCCAATACCCTTTCAGTGCCTTTGGACACTGCTGACCACTGCTTCCTTCCTCATAATCCCTCTTTCCTTGCCTTCAGTGGTGCTATTTTCTCCTGGATTTGCTCCTGTCCAACCCTTCCTTCTTAGGTTTTCTTTGCTCAATTTTCATCTCTATATCCCTAAAGTCTATCCTGACATCTGGTAGTGTCTGTTGAACAGCTTACGCTCAACATGTCCAAAACAAGATTCATTATCTTTCCCCCTACTCTTACCCTTCTTCAAAATCGCCCCATTTCTGTTGAGGATACCACCATCTTTCTTGCCATGCTTCCCGTGCCATATCATCCTGATATACCACGTAAATGAATGAGTGACAAAACACTGACAAAATGCTGGCTATGCACCAGCGCTGTGCTAAGTGCTGGGAACACAAGGGAAAAAAGCAAGAGACTCCTTGAAGGAGCTTACGTTGTAAAAGAGGAATGCTTTGTTTAGGGAAGACACAGTAATGATAAGTGTTTTCAACTGATTAATATGTGCTTTCCAGGAATGCTAGTGGTGATCGGATGACTCTTCTCAGAGAACAGATATAGGAAGAAGGTGGCTTTGGGAGGTAAAATGAATAGAACACTAAGCTTGGAATCAGCCTCAGATGCGTATTAGCTGTGTGTTCCTGGACACTCTGTCCTCGGCACTCTGTTCCTGTCCTCTGCCTGACTCAGTTTCCTTAACGGTGAAATGGGGATAATAACGCCACCTGCTTCCCAGGATTGTTGTGAGGCTCAAATGAGGTGATATTTGTAAAGCATTTAGCTTGGTGCCTGGCACACAGTAGAGGCTTAATACTTGTTTTTGAAGATATGGTGAATTATCACCAAATAAGAGCACTAGGCCTTGGTTAGAAGCTGGGGTACCAAGAGAAGGCAAAGGGCAAAAGCATGGCAGCGTGGCAGGAAGATGGCCGCAGAGCGAGCAAGGTCCAGTGAGCTAGGAGTTGCTAAGCCTGGATGATTCTACTTCTGTGTATCTGGTTTACCTCTCTCTCTACTCACCTGACCATTACCTTCTTCACCTCCTGCTTCCAGTCCATCCATCCCTTTATCAATCCTCCTCATAAATGCCAAATCAATATTCCCAAAACATGGGTCTGTCTGGAAATGCCATTCCACAATGCCTGGACTCAGCATTCTACCTGCAGTTCCCACGTCCTCACAGAGGTCATCTCCTGTGCTTGGAATGCACTCCTCTAGTCCCCTCTGCCACTTAAAATGGCTAGCTTCCTTCAAGGCTCAACTCAGGTACCAGAGCCTCCCCATTTGCACCCCGCCTCCTACCTCAAATTACCTTGGATTTATTGATCTGGGTACACATCATTTCCTTCCTTCTAGATCAAGGGTTCTTAACCTGAGCCCTGTGAACTTGTTCTATAAAACATCATGGTAACTGTATTTCAATATAATTGGTTTTCTTTGTAACCTTATGCACTTTATTTAATGATTTAAAAACATTTTTCTGAGAAGGGGTCTGTAGGCTTCGCCTAACTGCCAAGAAAGGTTAAGAACTCCTGTTCCGGTAGAATGTAAGTTCTTGGAAGGCAGGGGCTGATTTGTTGTTGTCGTCATATCCCTGGTACCTAACATCGTGCTTTGCACATAGTAGGCATTAAAAAAAAAACATTGATTGAAATGAATGGAATTAAACTGAGAGAGAGAAAAAAGCTCCCTGAGCTCAAAATTTGTTCAAGAGTCTTTAGACTTGGGAGTGGAAGGTCTTCAAAGACAGAAGGCTCTGTAAACAGAGGGTGGTCTGGCCCAGCCCCCAAGGAGGGAATGTTCCTTCTGCACCTCATCACACTCAATAATAAAGCATGATGCTTCCACCTCTGAAATCCCCCACCAGGTAAGACCTCACGTGTGAGCAGATCCCTTTAAATACAGTTCTGCTTCTGACAGCAGAGATCAGATCATAGCGTTCCAACAAGAAAGCTCTTTCCTGGAATTATGCACAACTAATTGTCTGGTTTTCATTTGACTGCTTGGGTCTGTTTCATAACTTTGCCTTTTCATGATAGCTTTAAAGAGAGGCCATCCCCTGACATAATGCAAGAATAATGAGCACAGATGCATCTGCAAGCAGCACTCTTGAAATCCATCGGTGGAGCTCACTGTCTTTTTGTTTTTCCCCCTTCCTTAAGATTCATTTGGGTTCCCAAATCCATCATGTCTATCTCCACCCTCTCTTTAACCTGGAATATTCATCTGAACACAGAAATAAATCAACCTACATGTATTTACTATGCTAAATATTGTGCACTGTGCTAGGCACCGTAAAGGCTATAAGAAGATGAGAAAAGCAGCAACCTCTGCTTCTGCTGTCAGGGAGCTTATACTCTTTAGTGGCAGTTGGGAAAGGTGTGGTGGAAGGGCTTAAGAGGTAAATTCATTCTACTGTCATCTTCATCATCACCACCACCACCACCACCATCACCACCACCAATATCATCTTCATCCATGAATCCTTAGCAAGCAATACCACCTTCACATCTCCAGAATGTGAGTCAATACTGCCTAAGGAAGTAGTTTTAGTGAACCCCTTTCTTCACTTCTCCTTGAGGCCTATGTCTAGTTCCTACTTAGTGGCATTTAGCTAGCTGCATATGAAATATGCATGAATTTGGAATGGATTGTCCAGAATCTCAACAAGGTGTCATGCTAGAGAGCAGAGTCAGAACTTGTTGGAACAAAATTACTCTAATTCATCCCACCTTTCCCCCTGGATTAGAAACAGCCAGTACATTTTGCTTCCAAAGACAAGCCCGAGTATCTTTCCCCTTTCCCCCTCATTCAGATCACTATGGGGAGACTTATGGAACCTGCAACATGACAGCAGCTCCCAGCAATGATGCTATGGACTGTCTGTCTCAAATCACTTGGAACTTGAGGGTCCAACTCCTGTTCATCTTGAGCTGGGATGGGCTACAGAACCTCCATCCCTCTACTGAATGTCTGTGGGAATGTTGTCAACACTGAGTTAAGCTGCAGGGAACTGACATCTCTTTTTTCATCAGCTCCAACAGAGCACTGTGATAATAACACTATCACCCTCAAGGACAGGGCATTATTGGGGGGGGGCGGGTAACAAAGGTCCCTGATCTGGTACTACTGGAGGGAAGTGTTATATTTTTAGCCTTGCAAACATAGCTAACACCCAAGGGCAAGAGTGCTGTGTACATATACAATAGTCACATATGTGTCCTACCCTTTGTTCACGGTGCCTGCCGTCTCCAATCAGTCACTGGTGCCAACATGAGAAAACAATTCTTTGCTTAACTATGCAACACAAGAGTGGTTTTACTTGCTGGCAAATTCCCAAGCCATAATTAATGAGGAGCGCCAGTTGAGGAATGCTTGGGTTACAAGAGGCTTTGATCTTATTCTCTAACATGATTTTATATTTTTATAGCTTGCTGTTTTGGGGTTGGTATTGTTTTGTTTTTTCAAAAAAAATTTTTTTTTTACTGTTTTCTACAGTCTTGGTGGTGGTAGTGATGCTGCTGCTAAGGTGTGGGGCTCCACAGTTTCAAATTGGCAGTAAGCTAAGTCCAACTTAGCACAGCTGAAGGGAGAAGGCGCTGGTGAAACCACCATGTGCCTCAGAACCCAGAACCACTGTGACTAACGGATGGCAGACACTCACTCCATCCAAGTATCAAAGCTGGAATGTTGTGGCCTCTAACGCTCTATTTCCCACGGGCTCTGTGAATTCCAGCTTTCTGAGGCCCCCACTCATTATCATGTTTTCAGCATGAGGGATGCATTTGTATTTAACAGGTCACAGGACTATTCTTAGTGAAAGGGAAACAAGCTGAGGGTGAGTGAAGCTTCCTTATTTCACTCTTACAAAAGGTGAGGGATCTGACAGGATGAATATCTTTGTGCAGCCACAGTTGCTTGGAAATGAGTTATCCTCATAACATATGCGCCTTTTGGCTGGTTCCTGGAGTGGGAAGGCCCTCGTGACAGTCTGGCCAAACTTTAGTCAGGCCAAACTCCTGCACACAATGAGAAGCTTCGGGAGACACATCAATCCCCTGAGCTTCTCTTAAATTACAAGTCATGTCTACCTTCCCTGCCTGAAAGAAAAGATCACTCAGGAGAACACTAGCCTGACTCAATGACAAGAGTAATGAGATTCTTTAAAAGGAGACTCCTTTAAAAGGAAAAAAAAAGGCAGGAGAGCTTTCCTTTAAGGCTCAAACAGAAATTTGTTTTGTAACTCTCTGATGTACTTAACATGTAATGATGAAATCTCAAGAAGGGTCTTTAAAGGCCATCTACTTTAAAGTCCCAGCTAATACAAGAACTCTATCTGTGGTGTCCCCAGGAAGTGGAAAGTGGCCTCTGTTTGAAAATATGAGCTGGAAAGGACCTCAGAGATGACCTATTCTAAAAGTCTCGTTTTACCAATGAGAAAAAGAAGATCCACAGGTGGTTAAGTGACTGACTGAGGTCATATAGAGTTTAGACAGTTTGATTGGAGGGCTTCTCAGCTCCTTATCTAGCAGCCTTTCTACCAAACCACACTGTCTTCAGGGGTTCTTCCCTCTATTCTTCTAGGTGAAAATATCTTCCAGCCTAGGATGAAATTCCAGGCTAGCATCTCCAAAAGGGTACACCAGAGGCTAGAAACCAGTTCGTAGAGACGAGGTCCTGGGACAAAGAGGGATGAAATCTTTTACTAAAGTATACAGCAAGAAAGCAAAGGCCATGGGACCCATGACTAATGCTTGATATGGGGCTGCAGTAGTATGGAGCCATTCCATCAGTGACTGTTGAGACATCACCAAAAAATAAATCCAAAGGGGAGAGAAATTATTTCAAAAGAGAGAAATACAAGGATTCAGGTGTTCACTCCAGCTGGCCAGACTGGGGCTAGCAGGGTGGGGATGAAGGGGTATACAAGGACTCAGGCCTTCCTTTCTAGAAAGGGCAGATTCCCTACCTCACTTCATTACTTCCTATTTGGAATCTTCCCTCAAGAGATATATTTTAGAACACGGGTATGCTAGTTATGAAGATTCAGTTCCTATTTAAGGACAGTGAAACCTAAGAAAAACCTTAAAGTCCCCTCTCTATTCCCAGAGTTAACTTCTAATGAAGGGGCCCTTCATTAGCCCCTGTCTGGACTGCTGATATTCTTTCCTCCAGTTCATCTTCATATCACTGCCAGAAAAAAGTCTTTCTTAAGTGTAGATCTTGCCATGCCACTCCCGCCTCTCAAGGTAACTCATTCAAGGCTCTCGACAACTGGGCATTCCTGTATCTCACCATTTACCCCTTCCGCCTCTGCCCTCCAGCCAGACTGGACTACTCCACACCTCCAAACACATACTCTCTCTCTCTCTCTCTTTCTCTCCCTCCCTCTCTCTCTCTTTGTCCTTTGGACTTTGATTCATTCTGCTGCCCAGGTCCACGATGCCTCCTGTCTCTTCATCTACTGAGTTCCTACTTATTTTTTTAGAGCCCAAAGCAAATGCCCCCTCCTCTACGAAGCCTGGAACTTACATGCCCTTTTGTTTTGCTACTTTCTAATGTATTTATTACATAATATTGCAAATCATAACTTTTTTGTAGTTGTGTCTTTTCCTCTTCCTATATTATGTTTGGAGAAAAATTAGAGATCATGTCTTATCTGTTCAGTACGCAACACAAAATTAATACATATTTCTTGAGTGTTAAATGTTCTTTAAAAAATAACTAAAAGAAACATATAAAAGGTTAGTCACCCGATTTTAAAATCAATAATAGGGGCAAAGACTTTTGTTCACTAAATAAAAAAAAATTAACCATTTGGCTTCATACTGTGGGCCACTAAAGTTGGGGGAGAAAAAAGGGTCAGTGGAGAGAAAGCAGAGAGGAAGAAGAGAGGGAAGTACAGAGATAAAGAGAAGCCGAGGGAAGTAGTGGACAGTAAGAGATGGAGAACGATGAGTGGGCTGTAGGTTTATTACTGTGTCCAGCTCTTCGGCTGATTTTTACCCCTTCTCATTTCTGAATAGCATAGCCACAGGTGGGAGGGGGGTGTAGGTAAATCATTCTCTCGGTTGGTTCTTAAGTGATTAAGGGACAGAGAAAATTAGTCTAAGTGCAGTCCTGGTTTGAAAGAGTAGAGAGAGTTCCTTACTTTTTTTTTTTTTTGCCAAGATATTGGTGGGGGGGAAGAGAGGTGCAGCATGGAGTTCTTACTGGATATACCAGCAATCAATGGCAGCTGGGGCTTTTTTGTTCTTTTGAAAACAAAAGTGGTATGAGTTCTGTTTTAAATGCAACAACTTTAAGAAAGAAATGACTGAACAGAAACTTCCCCAAATACATGATAATTGAGCTGCCCTTGGCTAAGAGAGGCCTGTTCTAAAACAACTACAGCTCTAGATCCTTGGAGCTTAGCCAAGGAGACTCTTTCAGGAGCAGATAAAGGAGAAGCGGCTTCATTAACTTGTCATCTCCATCCTACCCTTGATAATGCCAAAAGGCCATCTTGGAACTCAAAATGAAAAATCCCTTTGGAAAGTTATCCCTTGTAAGCTTGGTGGCCTGAGCCCTGAGCTGCCTTTAGCACTCAAATATATTTCTGGTCCTTGCTCATCAATCCCCTTCAATCAAGAGAATCAAGTTGCTGCTAACATTAAAAGTTCCAGACAAGCAAAACATCTGTTACTGGGTTGGTGTTTTCAAGGAAAAACAGGACAACTTGAGCTCACAAGAGAAACTGAGCTTTTTCACCTTTGACCCAGCTTCTTTCCCTTATGTTTAACTGGCCACAACATGGAACTGAAACATTTAAAAATACCAGCTGTATTTGTGTTCCCTGTTCTTTATTTTTTAAAAAGGTGAGTAAAACTTTTTGTATTTTTGTAAAAAAAAAACTCAGCTAGTACACTTGGAAATTAAATACACTTGTCTTATACTTGTATATGATGCTTGATAGATCTTTCTAATCTATATAGGCTGTGCCAACAAAGAGGGCTCCCCAAACCCTAAAGTAACTGATCTGGTCCTGAAAGGGATTATTTTGGGCTAAGTTTTTCATTTCTATGGCTTCTAGGGAGTGAATGTGGCAAAACGGTTCATCAAGAAATTGGAGCATGAAAGCAAGTGGAATTTGATGAAGTTTTTGCCTGTCTTTAAGTGGCTTTTTCCTTTTTTTGGTAAATAGCATTTTATTTTTTTCCAATTACATGTAAAGATAGTGTTCAACATTCATTTTTTATAAGATTTTTGAGTTTCACATTTTTGCTCTCTTCCTCCCAGCCCCCCTCCTCAAGATGGCAAGCAATCTCACATATGTAAATGTAAACACATTTCCATATTAGTCATGTTATGAAAGAAGAAATAGAACAAAAGGGAAAAATTAAAAAAAACCAACAAAAAAAGTGAAAATAATATGTTTCAATCTGCATTCAGACTCCATAGTTCTTTCTCTGCATGTGGACAGCATTTTCCATCATGAATCTTTTAGAATTGTCTTGGATCATCGTATTGCTGAGAAGAGCTAAATCAATCATATTTGATCAGGAGTGGCTTTTTCAATGACAAAAAAACAATTCAGGATTCATGAAGAAATGGAAGAGCAAAGACACAGATGCAGTTATTGATGTGTCTTATAAGAATGAATACATCTTGCAACCACTGTTCATATTTCTTCTAGGTTACAAATGGTAGGGGAGGGTTAAAAAGGAATAGAACAGAGGAAGGCTGGAGTTAGCAAAGAAGGGAAATCAAAAATGGAGTTTATCATTTTGGATCATTTTCCTAATCCTGTTTCTATTTTTTCAAAGTCTGTATCGACCATGACTCCAAAACAAAGTAAAGAGCAAATGGCAGTAAACCAAAGAAATCGTTTTTTACCCCTGTTGTTTTAAAGCAGCTAATAGGAACCATTTTTTTTGTGAGATAACTTGAAAATCAACCTTTGGGCACCATAAAACCAAACCCTTATAATAAATATGTATAGTTAAGCCAAGTAAATTTCTAAGCTGGCCATGCTCCCAAAATATGTCTCATTATTCATCTTGAATTCCCTACTTTTCTCTCAAGAGGTGAGTAGCATGTCGAGCTACTTTTCTTTAATAAAGGGCTTCCCCATGAAATCCATTGCTATATAATCATGATGAACATAACACTGCACACAGGAAAACCTAAGTGGATGAATCATGTATGCTGTTCAGATTATGACATGCTGACAGTTTGTAAGCCTATCATCACATTAACCTAATGGGGTTTAGAGAGGTTTATCCTGAGGCTGGATGCAGGGTAATCTCCAATTATACTATGATACCTCCTAGTGCTTACCTGTTTAGGAGGTGTTGCCACTTGGGTCAAAGGGATGCCCTCACAGGTACAACCACAAGTTCTTGAATATCAAAGCATGGTAAATAATTAGATGGGCAGCCCACTCAGGCTACCATAATGTGTAACTTGGATCAACAGTGAACTGAGACCAGAACTGAAGAAGAGATTTGATTTGAGAAATTAACATTTTTGATAACCCTAGGCTATCATACCCCATGCTTCTGAAGTAATGCCAGGATCAGGGTCACAGATTTAGAGCTGGAAGGCATACTTGAAGTCACTAAGTCAAACCCTTTCATTTTTTACCAATAAGGAAACTGAGGCCCAGAGGTTAAACAGCTTATTCCAGATCATACAAGTCAAAGTCAGCAGAGCTGGGATTCAAACTCAGGTCCTCTGAGGTCAAGTTCAGTCATTTTCCCACTGGATGACAACCCCCTGTTGCCTCTCAATGGTCATAAATCATGGGGTACGCTATTCTGTGAAGGAACAGTACTAGAGATGGCCCAAAAGGCAATGGGAAAAATGTATGGTGAGAAGAAAACTACAGCACATTAGCAATATGACTTTCATATGCAAAGAAGACGGCAAGAGAGAAACTGAAGTAAGCCTACCATGGGACAAGTCATAGATGGCTGGAGTGAGACTTACACTAGGATCCCCCAAACATGATCCACTGGGCAGATCCTCTGTGGGGGAAGGATGAGGATGTTAGGGTGGAGAAGCCTTAGGGGATGGGGGGCATGGGTAAAGCAGACACTTATAGGGGAGAACACATTTGCTTTTTTTTTTGCTAATTATCCTCCAGCTATAAGGGCACATCAAGGTCCCCCCCCTCACCCATCTGCATTGGTAGCCAGTAGAGATCTTAGGAAATTAGTTCATGGGTGTTTATGAAGAAATGCAGGACAGATTCTGATTATGTGGAGGGCAGAATGAATCAGAGCCATAACTAGTAAATTTTACACTGGCAGCACCACAAAATATACGGTAAGGTGGAACAAAAGGCACTTTCAGTTTTTTGTTGTTGTTTTTTTTTCCTTAGGTGGGGAGGCCAATACTATGAAGCCAATGACCAGAAGGCTGTAAGTTTCTGTTCCCCCTCTTCTCTCACAAGAGAAACTGAGGCATTTGCTAGTTTCCTATTTAAATGAATTTTTCTTGATGACTAGATGCTAAGGTTGGGTGTTTCTTCATGTCTGGCATCCAAGAAGGCTGATGACTGGGGCTTAGGAGGGCTGGGGTAGCCATTTTAGCAAGCATGGGGATGCTTTGGGGAAGGGGGCTGAAAGAAGCCACTTAGACCAACCTGCTCTCCAAACCCTCAAGGGAGAGCTGGAACAGGGGTCATTTGGCTCCATTTCTTCATTTTATAGGAGGAAACTTAGACCCCTGAGAGAAGAGACTTTCCCAAACTCAGAAAGAAAGAAGGTACATTCAGCTCTTATTTTAACTGTGGCTTTGCTGAGGCAGAGTCAGAAGGAACCCTAATTTGATGGACTCTTGGGCTAGTCAAGCTGGAAGGACTCTTGGAGCCCCCCCTTTTCTGACTCCCTTGTCTTACAAAGGGAAAAACAGAGATCCAGAGTCAATGACAGAGCAAGAACAATAAACCAGTTCTCTTGCATCCCAATGCTTTGCTCCTTCAGCAAAACTGTTGAAGTTTGGTCTCCCTCAGAGGGCTCAAGGACATGGGGAGAGTAGCAAGTACCTATCTCATGAATGGAAAAGTATCTAAGGAGAAAGGGTGGCCCCACAATCTTTCCAATTGTGTCCCCTGGTTCATATCCCCTTCCTTGAGAAAGTCTAAAAAGCTTAGAAGGCCAAAGTTTGAGAGGGGAAAAAATTCCATGGATGGGAGAGGCAGAGACATTCCCAGGAAGGCATGGTCCTCCAGCAGCAGTTCAGGGACTAGGTTTGCCCTTCCTAAAGTTCCCTCTACTAAGGTGAACTGGGCAAGGAGACAGTGAAGAATTCTTAGGCCCAGGAGAATATTTTCCCTTCCCTAGAACAGGGGTTCACCCTTGCAGGAACTCAGAATCCCTTAAATGTCCTCCCTGTTCCCTCATAGGGTGGTCCAACAGAATTTCAACCTGTCCCTCCTTCTAAACTCCTGCATTCTGAAGGCTGGGAAGGGTTGAGAAGCAGAGGACTCAATCAAATGACAGTCATTTGTAAATCTCATGCACTCTGGTTTTATAACTGAAGATAGAAAGCCATAAGTGAATCAGTCCCTGCCCTCTAAGAGGTTCATGGAGTCTAATGGGAAAGATGACATATATAATTATAGGAATGAGGATAGGCTTCATGTAGAAGGTAGCCTCTGAGATGGGCCTTGAAGGAAGCAGGGTTGCCTTTAAGAGGTAGGACGGGAGAGAGAGACAAAGTCTCCTGAATGCCAGACCAAAGGGATCATGGGGAAGTGAGTGATTCGTGGTATGGATTAGAAAGGAAGTGACCATATCAAAATTCATCTGGAAGAACAAAAAGTCTAGAATATCAAGGGAATTAATGAAATGCTAGGGAAAGTAGCCTAGCCATATCAGATCTTAAGTTGTATTATAAAGCAGCAATCATCAAAAACCACTTGGTACTGGCTAATAGGATAGATCAGTGGAATAGTTTAAGTACATAAGACATAGTAGTCAATGATTACAGCAATCTACTGTTTGATAAACCCAAAGACCCCAGCTTCTGGGATAAGAACTCACTGTTTGACAAAAACTGCTGGGAAAACTGGAAAATAGTATGGCAGAAACTGAGCATAGACCAACATCTGACAGCATGTACCAGAATAAAGTCCAAATGGGTACATGATCTAGGTATAAAGGCTGATACTATAAACAAATTAGGGGAGCAAGGAATAGTTTATCTGTTAGATTTATGGAGAATGGAGGAATTTATGACCAAACAAGAGATAGAGAACATTATGAAATGCAAAACGGACATTTTGAATACATTAAATTGAAAAGTTTTGGCACAAATAAAGCCAATGCAACCAAGATTAGGAAGGAAGCAGAAAACTAGGAAAGAATTTCTACAACTAGTATCTCTGACAAAGGTCTCATTTCT
>CM053595.1:253054723-253071619 GCA_028646575.1 Pseudocheirus occidentalis | reverse complement strand
AAAGAAAGAAAGAAAAAGATGGAAAGATTTTTCTTTACATACTCTGTGTGTGTATGTGTGTGTGTTGTATACAGATGGCAAGAAGATGACCAGGGCAGACTGTATCGTGACTGGGAGGGCCAGATATAGTGACCATGTGGTCAGCCAGGCTTATCCCAGAAGAAAGACAAGTGGTTCAGCAATGGGTTTATTCCCCAAACCAGGGGTAGGGAACCTGCAGTCTCAAGGCTGCATGTGGCCCTCAAGTGTGTGCCTTTGCCTGAATCCAAACTTCACAGAACAAATCCTTTCATTAAGGGGATTTTTTGGATGTTCCTATAAATTTGAGTATCCGTAAAAAAATAAAATGATATTCTAAACACACTAGCAAAAGCTAACTTTTATTTATACTAAATTAGTTATGCTATTAGTAATGCTAATAAGCCGTTCCCTAATTTCTCGGATTTTTTTCACACTGGATTTTTTTTAATAGTGGCTAAACAGCTAAAAGAGACAGTGTGAAAAGAACACGACTCCCAGTTAGAAGGTCTGGGTCAGAGACTTCTCTGCCACTTATTTGCTGGGTATTTTTCATGTCTATTGTGGAGGAGCAGATAGAGCACTAGACCTGGACTCAGGAAGACCTGAATTCAAATTCTGCCTTAGACACTTATTAGCTATGTGAACCTAGGCAAGTCCCTTAACCTCTGTCTGCCTCAGTTTTCTCATCTGTATAATGGAGAGAATAATAGTAACACCTATCTCCCAGGGCTATTGTGAGGATCAAATGAGGGAATATGTAGAGTGCTTTGCAAACCTTAAAGTACCACAGAAATGCTACCGATGATGATGAGGAGGAGGAGAAGGAGGAGGAGGAAGAAGAAGAGGAGGAGGAGGTAGTGGTGGTAGTGGTGGTAGTGGTGGTGGTGGTGGTGGTGGTGGTAGTAGTAGTGGTCATCAGGTATCTTCTCTGAGCCTCAGTTCCCTGGCCTGTATAATCAGGGGGTGGGACCAAACAACCCCTGAAATGCCTCACAGTTCTAAATTCTGTGAATCTGTGTTGGACTTAATGGGCTCTATAACAGACTACTTGTTACCGAGATGGTTTCCGCTGGTAGAGTTTGGGAAGGTCCCGGAGTTCCGGCAGCCGGCTCTGCTGAGACGCGGTGGAGAGCCGGAGGAGCCCAGTAGGACGGATGGACGCCCCCCACCCCTCGAGGGCTGAGATCTGGCTGGCATCTCTTACCTACCCCCAAACTCTACATACTCACCTTAGTCGTTCTGCAGGGCCCATGCGCCACTGTGCTTGAGATGAATGAGGCTGCATTTGAACTCAGGTCTTCTTGAATCCAGGCCTAGCACTCTATCCTCTGAGCCATCTAGCTCTATCCAAGGCAAACAGAAGTTAAGTGATCCTCCTTTTACCAGTGACTAAACTGGGGCTCAGAGACTAAGTGACATACTTGTGGCCGTACACCTATTAAGTGCCTGAGGTGGGATTTGAACTCAGGTCTTCGGGACTCCAAGACCATCTACTATGCTATTTCACTACTAGCCAGTTCTTGACAGCGGCAAAACTCAGGCCAGGTTTGACTTGGTTGGACCTCGCCTAAAGCAAGCGTAGGGGGCTTGTTCTCATCTTTTAACTGGGTCAGGGCTTGGAGAGAAACCTCTTAAAATGCTTCCTGGTCTGCACACTGGCCTAGGGTTCAACTGGTCCACATAGGTAACGTATACTTAGTTTCTCTGCTAGGGAATAAGAGCCTAGAAACAATTTCCAAGCTATAGGCATGTCATATAAATGTCTTCCACCCACTTTGGTCCGGGTAGGGGTGGGGTAGTGACATTGGGGTTAGCCAGTGAAGAAGAAGCTGCTCTTTTTGTTCCATTCAGAGCTGTGTAGCCAGTCATTCAGCACATTTTATAAACCTTCTCAGTTTTGAATCCTACCTCTGACACCCACTACCTTTTGTGACCTCCCACGAGCTGCTTCTTGTCTCTGGGCCTCAGTTCCTTCAGCTGTTAAATGGGGAGACAGACTAGATGGCTTCCTTCTAGCCCTGAATCTACAAACTACTTGTATTTTCATCACTGATACAAGAGAAGGAAAAACAAACCATAGTTCCTGTCTTCAGGGAGCTTACAGTGCCATTGGGGAGAAAGGACTGACTGTGAACTGGAATATAATTAAAAACTAAACTGTGTGGTACTGATTGTAAGTGCAGCAGGAGTTCAGAGACCTCTTCTCCCTCTTTCTCACTCCCACACATACACACAAACACAATTAGCCTTTGAAATCATCTTTGCAACATCCGCTTCCCAGAAGTTATATGATTAGGCATATTTCTGTGAATTAGCGAGTCTAGATTCCCTTCCTCCCCTCCCCAGTCTGACCCAGGGCCATAAAATAGCTTCTGCCTGCCTGCCTTTAACTCTGTTTGTATGAATTGAGTCGACAGTATAAATATTCACATTCCCAACTGCAGGCTGAAACAATGTTTGGCCTGTTCAGCCCAGTGACTTGAAAAAAAAGGGACCTGACATCACTCTATACTGTACATTCCCGGCATAGATCATTTATTTAACTCCCTGAAAAAATACAGATGTTTTACCAGCCGAAATAAAACCCTATATAAACACTGAGCTTGGAAAAAGGTGGCACTGACTAAGCCCTGGGGGAGAGGGGGTAGCCAGTGGGGAGAAAAGGGTTTGAAGCAACAAGGGAAGGGGGTAAAATGTTCTTTTGCAAAATGGTAGATGCAGAAATTTTTAGTTAGCAGAATATGATAGGGTTGAATGGTTCAGCCACAGTCTGCCTCCTTTAAAGAATTAATTAAATTTGTGTCTAAGAAAACTGAGTCTCTGAAGCAGGCAGGTACGGAGAAGAGGGCACAGATGGCTTGCCAGTCTATAAAGCTTAGCATTATTGATGTATATAAGAAGCATTATCCCTCCCTGCTCTTCCCCATTTCTATCTAATCTTCAGAATGAAAACCTGTTTTCTCGTTGGAGGTGCTCTCTTGCTCAGCCTGCTTAGCTCATACCTTATTATTGCTGGAAGCTGCCAGAGCTCTGGAACTCTGACGCTGCTGTTGATTTTATAGAGGATAAAATTGCCTGGAAGCCACGGTTGGTGAAGAGGAAAACCCATTTCAGCCTTGCATTCCCAAACAGCCGTAGATCATCTTGATCTTGTCCAATACAAGCCTCTATTTTAGTCGGACAGTATAAACCAGGCATATTTTACTTGGGCAATGTGAACTTTTTCAGGGATTGCTGCCTCATGACTCTCTCCTTAGCCCTAGTGCATTGATTCAGACAGTATTAAACAGGGTGGTGCCAGACACCCCTGGGGGTCTCTAGGGATACCTGCCCCCCCACCTCGAGCTGCTCTTCAAACTGGAACTGGGAATGGCTCCTTTTAGTTTCTTCTTGCTTCTCTAAAGCTCCTCAGGATGGTGTTTGATTTGGTTTCCCAGAGGCTCATCCTCTCCTGTTTTAGGTCTAAGGAAGGGGCCGCAAGTGGGGAAGACCCCACCCCACCTACCCTTTCCACTCTTTCTCTTCACCACTCTTTATTCCCCAGCTCCTTCCAAACCTGGCTCAGAATTTGGCTGCAAACATGGAGCCTCCCCGTAGCTTCACAGGATTTAGAGGTGGAAGGTGCCTTAGAGACAGCCTAGTCCAACCCCATTGTTTTAGCCACGAGGAAACAGGCCCAGAGCAGGTAATGGAATTGTCCACTCCAGGTATTAGGCCTTATCAGTTTGCGTTCCCAGGACCTAATGTGGTGTTTGACACGTAGTAGGTGCTTAATAAATGCTTGCTGATTGGTTTATTATAGATGTCTTTTATATACAGGTATCCACCCTGGAACATTGACAATAGGCAAGGTGACACAGGAACTCTCCCCTTCTCAACTGCTGCCGCTTAGAAATGCTCTTCTCTCTTCCCTTCTTCCCCATCCCCCCTCCCTTTTCTCTATTTTTGCTATTCCTGTGAGTAAAAACCTTTAGAAAACTTTACAAGTTACTTCAGGGACAGGAGGATCGATGAACAGTCCAAACTATTAACAAGTGAGCATTTGGTTCACTGCTTCATTCTTCTCTGGGCTTGGCTCCTGAGTCTTCCCTCCCCACCTCCACTCTTTTTATATATTGTTTTCTCTCATTAGATTATAAACTTCTTATGAGTAGGAACTTTTTTTAAAATATCAGTGTTCCCAGCACTTAACACAGAGGCTTTCACATAGTAAGTACTTAATAAAGGCTTCTTGACTTGCCTATCAATCGATTGCCTATCAATTCTGCGTGTCTTAAGAACCTGGCATTGTACTAGGCGCCGAGCTTACCACGACATTCCTCATCCCTGCTCTCAGTGAGCTTATATTCTAATGGGCTAGAAGAGAAAGTGCTGGACTGGCTTCTTCTCCCCAGTAATTGAGAGCCCTCATTATAAACGTCAGGTGGCCAGTCCCTGGGACTCTCAGGGAAAGAAAAAAAAAAATGAATGACAGGGAACCAGCCTTTCCTGGAATGTTATAGGACTTTATGCTGGTATGAGGTTCTGGCTTCCCACAAGTTCCCACCCCCAGCCTCCCAGTGTCTCTGCCCCTCACCACAACTCTCTCCTGAGAGCATGTTAGCCCCATTCTATGGTTTGGAGCAAAGGGAGTCCCTAATCCCACCGGCAGAGCTGTGAAAGTAGGGAGATATCATCCCATCCCTATCAGTTGGATCAATGTATAGGTGGCTGACCCAGTGGATAAAGAGGGCACTGGACCTGGAGTCAGGAAGACCTGACTTCAAATCTTGCCTTGAGTACTTACTGTGTGAACCTGGGCAAGACATTTAATCTGTCTACTTCAATTTCTTCATCTATAAACTAGCAATGATAATATAGCATCTACCTGCCAGAGCTGTTGCAAGAATAAATCAAGATAAGATTCATAAAGTGCTCCTGTCTAAATAGGAGCTCTTGTCATTATTTCCCCATACAGGGTCAGTAAGCATGAATTCAGCACTTCCTAGCTCTAGGTCCTGTACCACATACTGGAGAATCAAAACATGGAAGACAGAAACAGCCCCTGCCTTAAAGGAGGGTACATGCCAACTGGGAGAGGGGGGCAGGCTTAAGCACAAAGGAGAGCCTAAGTACAGAATATGGAAGGGGATCTCAAAGAGGAAAGCGCTGACTGTGGGCAGGACTAGGAAGGACCTTCTTCAGAAGGTGAGATTTGAGCTGGCTGGAAGGAAGCTGAGAGGCAGAGCCTACCAGGCTTGGGGACAGCTGGGGCAGAGACACACAGAGAGTGGCACATAGTGTGCTGTGTTCAAGAGACAGTAAGCCAGGGGAGCTGGAACACAGGGGACGTTGAGAGGAGGAGAGTGTAAGAAGACCTGAAGGAGGAAAGGGCAAGGTAGCAAGAGCTTTCAGGGGCAGATAGGATCCTGGGGAGGCTAGAGAGTCATACAGGCTTAGGGGCCTCTGGGGGCACACAGGGCTGGGTTGGGGAGGGGGGCCTGGTCAGTCCTGCTCTTTAGAAAAATCATTTTGTCAGCTGAGTAGAAGGTGGATTCCGAGGGAAGGGGTGATCGTGAACGGATGATGTAACCTCTCTGGGCTCCAGTTTTGTTATCTCTCTTTTTTAAGGTTAATTTATTTATTTACTTTTAGTTTACAACATTCAGTTTCACAATCCCTTGATTCCAAATTTTCTCTATTATTGCTTTTAAAATGACACCTAATTTAATTCAATAAGCAATTATTAGGTACCCTCTATGTGCTAGGGGCAGCTAGGTGGGATGGTGAATAGATTGCTGAGCCTGGAATCAGGAAGACTCATCTTCCTGAGTTTGAATCTGGCCTCAGATACTTACTAGCTGTGCGACCCTGGGCAAGTAACTTAACCCTGTTTGCCTCAGCTCCTCATTTGTAAATGAACTGGAGAAGGAAGTTGCAAACCATTCCTGGATCTTTACCAAGAAAATACCTAAGGGGATCATGAGAAGTTGACACAACTGAACAACAACATATGGGGTTTGGATTGGAGGGGAGATAGACTGGATACAGACGTAATCTGTTATTGCAATATTCAGATAAGAAGTGGTGGACTGGCTCAGGGTGATCGTGGCGTAAATAGAGAGAAGGGGGCAGATGCAGGAGATGCTCAAGAGGTAGAATGAACATGTCTTGGTAACTGATCTGATCTAGGAGGTCCCTGAGCAGTGTTGATGTGCAGGGAGTGAGGATGAGTCCTAGGTTGTATACCTAGGTAATGAGAAGAATGATGGTGACAGAAATGGAAATGGCAGAAATGGAAAAATGAGGAGGAACAGGACTTCTGGGGAGAAAGACAAGCCTCATTTTAGACAGGTTGAGTTTGAGATGCCTATGGGCTATCCAAGGAGAGGTGAGGAGGCAGGTGGGCAGCATGGAGCTGGACAGTTACTGTGGTGGTCCAAACGAGATGGGAGGAGGGCTTGAATGAGCACGGTGGCCACAAGGGAGGAAAGGAGATGGTGACAAATGTCGGAGATGCGGTGTCAGTACTGACAGCTCAGTGTTTGTCACATATACATACGCCTTCTCCTTCAGTCACTAGAAGTCCTCCAAAGTCAGGAGTGTGGCCTGTTGGTTCTTTTTCACCTTTTCCTCTCTGTCTCCCTTTTGTTTTTAGCCCACTTTAGTCACACAGAACGTGATGTGAACTAATCATAAATTTATCTGATGTTAATTACTGTGAAGGGATTCTTCTGGCTGAAGGTTATTTCTGTCTTCTTCTCCCTCTCCTTTACCTTCTCTTCCCTGCTTTAGGCCCTTGAACTATCACATAACCTCCTAATTGCTCTGCCCTGCCTCGAGTCTATCCTGCTCCCACCCACCCTCCACACAGCTGATAGTGATTTTCCTAAAGCCCAAGTCTGAATGAATACATTATTCCCTCATTCAGTAAACACTAGTGGTTCCCTATTTCCTCTTGGGTCACATATAAACTGGTGTTTGTCATTTAAAACCCTCCCCAACCTGGCCCCAGTCTCCCTTCCCAGCCTTATTTCATGTTACTGCCCATCCTACCGGCAGTGCTTTAGAACATTCTTTGATCCAGCCAAACTGCCCTTCTTCCTGGTCCTCAGAAACACTACTCCCCTGTCTCACCGCCTGCTCTCTCACCATCTGCTCGGATGCCTTCCTTCTCTCCTTCTTCTCTTAGAATCCCTTGTCCCCTTCAAGCATGAGCTTCACACTTCTGCATGGAGCCTTTTCAGATCTCCACAAGTGCTGCTGCCTTGTATCCAAAATTATCTGTGTTTGGCATGTATCAACATGTGCGTACTGCCTCCCCCGATGGAATGGAAGCTTTCTGAGGGGAAGAACTCTTTCACCTCAGTCTGGGCACCTGCAGTGTATGAAGGTGCTCGCTGATTGATTCTTGCCCTCCTCTCATCTGAGCCACCTCCCAGCTTGCCTTGCCTAACCAGGAAGCTGTGCTGTATATAAGGCAAGGTACACCAGCCTGGGAACCAGGAAAGCTGAGTTCTTATCAGAGCTTGCTATGGTCTTTGAACAAAGCCTTTCTCCTTCTCCCTCTTTGAGTCTCATTTCACTTCTGCCAAAGGAATTGAACTAGATCTCAGTTCTTAATCTAGGGTCTGTTATCTTGTTTTTAAAAGAGTCTGGTCACTATTTTGGAATCCTTGGGTTTTATGCATTTAAAAACATCATTCTGAATAGTGGTCCATGGGCTTCAGCAGACTGTCGCCCAAGGGGCCCATGACACCAGAAAGGTAGGAGAGCCCCTAGAGTCTACTATCAGATGATCATTGAGGTCCCCTTTTAGTTCTGTGCCCTTGGACATTGCCCTGTCCACCTCTCCTCCCACCTCGGAATCTCGACCCTTAATCTCACCTCTTCTAAGAAGCCTACTGAGCGTCTCTTTCTTCAAATGTCTTTAATACTTAACTCTCTGCCACTCATTTGGTACAGTTTGCTCTATCAAAGCAGTTGCTTTCATACCGTTTACTATTGTGCGTGGGTAGTTTGTTCTCTGTCAGTGTGATATAACAGAATTGATTGATTTGTAGTGAGAGTCCCTGTGTCAGTTTTCTAGTTCTCAGCTTCACCAGCCTAGATCTCAGGTTCATCTGTAAAATAAGAAATCTGGATTTGATCCAAAAGGCTCAGAATCTGTGGTTCTTTTATTCTTTTTGTGTGATCTCAACTAGTCTAAAAGCTCCTTGAGGGAAGAGACTGTCTAATCTCTTCTCCTTCTTCTTCTTCTCCTCTTCCTCCCCTACTCCCTCCTCCACCACCACCTTCTTCTTTTTTCCTGTTCCATGCTCTGACTACCTAACAGTTTGTTGTTGATTCATTAAAGTCTTATTTGACTCTTTGTCACCCCACTTGAGGTTTTCTTGGCAAAAATAGCAGAGTGGTTTGCCATTTTCTTCTCCAGCTCATTTTACTAATGAGGAAACTGAGTCAAACAAAGTTAAGTGACTTGCCCAGAGTCACTAAATGTCTACAGTCAGATTGAAGTCATGAAGATGAGTCCTCTGTGCAGCCTAACTGCCCCATGTACCACACTTATCAGGTAGTAGATGTTTATTGATTGATGATGGATTGATAAATGCTTTAGTAAGCACATATGTCTATGTTACACACTGCATGGAGAGAGTTATGTAAGCATGAACCTTGCCTTCTTCGAGTCTATATGAAATATGAACAATTACTCAAAAAATAGTTACTGATAAACAGGTATTAAGGCCAGTAAACAATAATGACCTCAGTGATAGATTCCTCATGCTCCAGAAACAGTGAGCTAATTTTTCTTAGAGTAATTAAAACTTATGTCATGAATGGTACTTGGGAATGTTCTTATATGTTATTGTTTTCATTTTTAATACAGAAGTACTCACAAGAATTTACAAATCAATATTATGCTTTTTAAAAATGTTTTTATACTTTTAAAAGTAGGAATTGCCTACTTTTTTCTTCTCTCCATCTCTCTTTCTCTCTCCTCTTCTATATCTTTCTCTTTCCCTCCTTCCTCTTTCTTCTTTCTTTCCCTTTTTCATCACTTATAATTTGACTTTTGTCTTTGTATCCCTACCACCTAAAACAGCACCTAGTACCTGGTGGACACTTAACTTATGATTAATTATTTGATCATTCTTTTTTTCTTGCCCTGCCCCCTCTTTCTTTTTTCACCTCCCTGCTTCTCCTTCTAGCTACCATTGTGTCTAGGTCCTTCTCTTTCCACCCTCTGATTTTTTTTTCATTTCCCTGAGTTTTTCCTAAATGTACTCATGTTTCCCTTTGGTAAAATGTAAATGGATCATTCCACTAACCTAACAAGTGACCCAGGATTACAATTACTGTAGGAGTTTGTGTCCAAAGTGACAAAATAGATGGACCGGTAGACTGACTTTCATAAGCCACTAGGGATCAACCAAGCATTACAAAAACAAGCTTGTTTTTGCCAACTTAGGTGAGCAAATATAGGACTAAGTTTAAACATCCATCATTTCATTAACGTTTCTTCTAAACATGTGGCATTTGGAGATTTTCTATCTTTCTTCACTAGGAGATTCCAAAGTCATGTAACTTGCTAGTGTCTGCTGATTAATAACCATCTTGTGATACCATGAAGGGCCCTTGATGACTGGTTTTCTGCAGCTGTTTAAAAGTCCACTGAAGCCTGATTACTTTGCCAGCTCCCTCAGAATAGTGAGGATTTGGGCAAAGGAAGGCTTTCTCACTCTAGCAACCACCAAACATAGTAACAGACATCTCAGCCAGACACATTTCAGCAGACTGGAAGATGAGTGGTTTGGGTCCCTGCAGGAATTATGATGAGGTGGTGACACTCAGTGTTGTCTTTGAAATAACAGGTCCATTATTAGAGAAATCATGTTCGTTCTAGCCTGGGGTTAGTTCTCCCACACAATTACTAATGTTTAGGAAACAAAAATTAGTTGTAACTTATAGAAATGAATCGTGGTTTATCTTACTTTTGTAAACTATAAGCTAGCTACTCAAATGTTTATTAATGATCCCAAATAGATTTTGCCCTCTAGAAGAGCTGCCTCCATTGCAACCAACTCCATTCTTTCAGAGCTGATCACTACCAAGGGCACCATTCATGAAAGCTCCTGGCTTCTTGTCTTTCTCCCTCCTGTTCCCACCTATTTGGATGTTGTCTTAAATTTTCATCTTGGTGACTGCTTTTTATTGGTTTTTAGAATAAGTTTTCCTGATGCCTTTTTTCATGTTGCATTCTTTTACGGATACAGCTCCACACCCGGTGTTCATTAACTCTTAACTGAGAAAGGGAAATTAGAGTAATAAGTGGTGTTTGGCAAATAAGATTATCAGCAAGCCTAGTCATAGGGAACAATGAGACTAAGACAATGGATTCTCTTCCCCTGGGAGATGTCTTCTTGTTTATCTGTGATCGCCACACACTCCCTGGCCTGGGCCAGCCCACCCCAACACATTTCAGCATGGGTGATGAATCATGGTTTTCATAAAGAAAGGAATGATATCTAGAATTCTAGAATATTAAAACTTTGAGATATCTGTGGTATATAAGGAATTGATGTGTAAACATAAGACCAAAAACTATTCCCCAACAGATAATTGATGAATTCAGTTCAATTCAATTCTATAAACACTTATTGAACATACACTTCACCAAGCTTTGGAAAAGACCACTTAGAATTCTACCTCAGCCCCTGCAGATTGGCAGTGACAAAATCCTCGGATAGTCAGTGTTTGAAGGAAGATAGGCACACAAGTATACTGATGATTGAATTGTGAGTCGGTCCAATCCTTCTGAATTTTTGTTTGAAACCCGGGGGGAAGGTGGGTAGGTGGGGGAAACCTGACTAAACTCACCATAATGATTGACTCAGCAGTCTCATTTCTGTGCACATACCTTAAAGAGGCTAAAGACAGGAACAAAGGCCCAATATAGACAGCAGAATTACCATGGCAGCACTTTTGGAGTTCTGGAAAAAAAAAAAAGAATTAGAAGCAGAAGGGTGCCTATCAATTTAAATAAATGATTCTTATACAAATACAAAAGAATAGAAGAATGCTCACGTAGCCAAAAATTATGCCCATGAGGGATTTTGTGGGATATCAAAAGATCTATATAAACTGATACAGACAGTCTAAAAAGTTAGGTCCCTAAAAGGAAGCTGAATTGTGAATAAGTGAAAGGCTAGTGAGGGTCCTGGAGAATAGGTCAGAGACTCCTCCCTCCTCTTGGCAGAGCGGGGCTTACTCCTGGGCTACAGCATCGTGCACATGGTCAGATTCAGTCACTGGAGAAGGTGTTTTGTGCTTAATTCTTTTTCTGTTTAAAAGAAGAGTGCAATTTTGAGGGGGAGGGAGGAGTTGGTATTTCCAGAAATGATTAAAGGCATGAATAAAACTTACCTGAAGAAAACTGTTAAGGAACCTTAGAAATCACAGCTCTCTTATAAGACAGATGAAGAAACTGAGACCCAAGAGGTTAAGGGACTTGACCCATGCCTCTCTCGCATCCCTTGCACTCAGGTTTCCCTGATTCCCATCCAGTGTTCTTTCCAGTGTTAATTGGCCTAATACGTGTTATGTCCTGTATGCCAAATAATATGTTCAGTGCTAGGGATAAAGAGGCAAAAATGCATTGGTCCTTGTCAGTCAATCTGTAAACATTTATTAAGAGCCTGCTCTGTGCAAGGCCCTTTGATAGCCTCCACTCTCAAAGAGTTTACATCATGGGGTAAGGAGGCAAGGAACGGAGTCAGGGTATACATACCAGATAAGACATGTGCACAAGTAAGCAAACAAATAAAAGGCTATTTGAAACAAGAGGAAATATGTGGGGTTTAGGGAGGGCTTCATGGTGAAGGCAGCATCTGAACTGAACCTCTAAGGAAGATAAGGAATCTTAATAAATGTTTATTGAATGACTGACTGGCTGACGTGCTGAGGGGGGCAAATTCCTTGCCTAAAGGATGGATAGGGATGAGTACTGTGGTTTGTTTGGTATGGGAAGCTCCCAGGTTAGGAAATGCCCTCTGCCAATGCAGATCTTACAATCCTAGAGAGATACCCAGGAAAGTTAAAGTATAAGTGACTTGTCCAGGCTTACATGGCCTATAGGAGTCAGAGGTGAAGCTTGGACCAGGTCCTTCCTGATTGACTCTCATTTTTTTTATTTCTTTTTTTTTTTAACTTTTTGGAGGGCAATTGGGGTTAAGTGACTTGCCCAAGGTCACATGGCTACCTTTTGTGTTAAGCGGCTGAGGCCATATTTGAACTCAGGTCCTCCTGAATCCAGGGCTGGTGTTCTATTCACTGCGCCATCTATCCAACCCGCCCCCCCCCATTGACTCTCTATCCACTGTGCCATACTGCCCCAGTTGCTTAGAACATGACTGATAGGAAGTCATGGGGTTTGAGAGTTGTAATGCTGAGTTTGGAGAATAGCTCTTAGTTTCAGATTTACTGGAACATGGACAATTGGAGCCAAATTGTAGAGCATCTTAAACTCTCAACCAGGTTGAGAAATTTGTTTATCCTTGAGTCAGCAGGAAGTCACCAAATTTTTCTGAACAAGGCAGTGACAGGACTAGACCTGTACCTTAGGAGAATTATTTTGGCCTCTGTAGGGAAGATGATTTGTAGAAAAGAGAAACTAGAATTAGAAAGACCAATTGGGAGGCTATTAGGAAAGAGGAGATAAAGGCCTTAACTAGGTTTCTAGCCATATGAATAGAAAAGAGAAAGGGATGAATGCAAATGATGTTCTGTGTTATTGAAGAAGAATCTGGAAAACTTAGCAGCTGATGAAAATTGGGGAATGAGAGGAGAGAGTCAATGTTGACTACAAGTCTTTAAACTATATAAACTAGGAGAATGGTAGGTGGTGTCCTGAACAGAAGTAGGGAAATTGAGAGAAGGGCAAAGTTTCACTTGGGACATCTTGAGTTTGTAGTGCCTGTGGGACATTTAGATGCAGATCTCTAGCAGGCACATGGCCAGGTAAGGAGAGAAATTAGGACTGGAGAGAAAGTGGGAAATGAGAAGAGAAGGACCAAGCCAGACCTTCAAGTGGTCCTCACACTTCAGAGGATTGAGAAGAATATGGCAGCCCAGGAGCAGAAGTAAGAGAGAAATACAAAAAGAGGGTATGGTCCAGTGGACTAAAGAGACTGATACCTGAGGAAGTGCCCTTGGATTTAGCAGTGAAACAGTTGATGACAACTTCGGAATTCTCAAACTTCTGTGAAGTGGTGGGAAGGGAAGCCTGATTGAAACAAGTTGAGAAGGGAGTGAATGGGTGGTGAACAAGTGGGAGCTTTAGAAGAACATTGTTCTAGGATCTTAGCAGTGAAAGGGAGCAGAGAGGACCTGAGGAGATTGCAGACGCAAGGGAAGATTAATTTTAAGCATGGGGTAAGACTTAGGCTTCATTGTAGGTGGCACTGAAGGAGCCAGTGGGAAAGAAGAGATTAAAGATGAGTGTGAGGGTGAGAATGCTCACCAGGCACAAGCTCCCAGGAGACAGGATTACAAGGCGACAGGGCATTTCTCTGAAACAGCAAAAGAGAAGTACCACCACACACAAAAGTACACTCATACAGCCTATCTGCTGGTTATATGTATACTTATTCCTATGGCACAGGGAATTTCTCACCTTAATATTGATATCATGTGTGTATATATATAATCTTCTTCATAGATTTGTTTACTAGATTTATTAATGTTTGTGACATAAGAAAGAATAAGAAAGTAGCAGAAATCAGATTAGATTTACTCCTAATTTATCCAGGATGACCTGCCCCCATATTTTTCCCCATAGTTCTGTAATAAATATGGCCTCTGGTTCATTATCCTTGTCTCTGTCTTGTGGATGAAAGTTAAGGAGAGAAAAGTTAAATGATTTGTGAAGGTCATGGCCTAAGGTCAGGAGAAATAGGGTTTGTTACTCACTGGCTCGAAAGTGAGCAAAGCTGTTCTTCTAACCAAGTCTGATCCGAAGAACCCAGACCCGCCAGCCTGTTTAGACTAATGGGATGATTTATTTTCCCAAAGTATTGAGACTTTGACTTTTAAAAGGCACATTTTACTTTTATAAGAGACTGTTGACATCAAGAAAAATGTTTGAATTTTTTATTAAAATCAGTTTGTAGGTTGCTTCTACCTAATAGAATGTGATATCAAATGATCATCACAGTGATGAAGTAATTGCCTTTTTTGGAATCAGGAAAGGCACCCAGGGGACAGAAACCAATTAAGGATGAAAGTTTCTTATGGCTACTGCATTCTCCAAAATCAACAAGCTCCTTCTCTGCAAGGAGACTAAAGGGGCATTCTGCAGGTGGCTGTTTTCTTTGAGAGGAGTTATTCTGAGGAAAGGTGAAAGTAAGGAACTGAGCATTTAGAAAAACATATTTCCACAGCGGGCTCTCATGTTTTTCCTTTCTCTGTTTCTTTGGTTTAGGTTTTTCATTTGTTGCAGTCCTACTCAGACTCCAAACACAGAGCGAATTCAGACTTTCAGCAGGAGTTGACTGACATCACTGTTTGTATCCAAGCCAAACTCTGGCTGGCCAGAAGGTATGTGAAAGCCCCTGCCTGCCCAAGGAGTTATCAGCGTTAAATAGACATTGGAGGACTCCAGTGCTACAGTTGGGAGGAATTTTAAAACCCATGGTGGAGGTTTTACAAATACAGGTTGAGTGTTTATCCTCTTATTAAATGAGATAATATTTGTAAAGTGCTTAGCATGGTGCCTGCCACATAGTAGGTTGTTTAACAGACGCTTGTTCCTTTACTGCTTCTCCTCTGTTTAAAACTTGGGGTTGTGATAATAGAAACCATGACCTTGAACTTTTGGATGATGAGAAAGAAATGTAATGTGGATTTCTATCTGTCACTCAGGCAGCAAACATCTGTTACGATGGCACCTGTGTGCCCAGCCCTGTGTTAGGTAGTATCAGTCAATTAATAAACAGAGATTTATTAAGCCCCTGCTCTGGCAGAAGTGAAACAGCCCCAGACTTCAAGGAGATTATATGTCATTGGCTAGGAGAATGGAAAATGGCATGTGCATATATGGGTATATGTAAGATAAATATGAAATACTCAGTGGGAGGAGGAAAGGGGGGGGGGGATCAAGAAGGGACAGAAAGAAGAGGAAGCCTCTCTGGTCCTCAGTACTTTCCTCGTGTGTAAAATTAGGGGATTGAACAAGAAGATCTCTTATGCTCTGAGATGCTCAGATCCTCTGTGGTTCCTCACCTTGGCATACTCATCATCTAGAGAAATAAGATGATATGTGAAACAACCACATAACAGTGCAAACCTGTATATGCTAATCCTTATATAATGTAAGATTGGAGGAGGAAAGGGGAGAGGTCACCAAAGGCCGGCACTGTCAGGGGAGGCTCGGAGAAGAACAGGTGTCTTGGGTTGACTTTGAAATACTGGACTAGGCAGATAAAAAGAAGAGCATCCCGTAGAAGGGGGAATAAATAAAACCTGCTTTGAACCTCTCCTTTCTTCTCCTTCTCCTCTCATTGATTGACTCAGAAACTTAGAACATTTCTTTTGTAAAAAGAGAAGCAAGAATAAGGAAAAGCAAAATAATGAGGAAAAAGAAAATTATTTTGATGCAGTGTGATCTCATTACAAGGACTGTATTGCAAAACGTACAGCCAAACATCAGCCCTGGAAGATAATCTAATGCCTAACTATTTTATTTTATGAGATGGAGAAACCAATGAACAGAGGGAGGAAGTGGCTTGCCCAGATTGCAGCCAGGGTCTACATACATGCCTACAGAATATACTTACATACATACATATTGCCTGCTGATCATGCTCAGGCTCACAGATCCATTACTAGAATGACCAAAGAATTTTATTATCAAGATTGTGCTTATCCACGTTTTAACTGCACCAGGGCAGGAAGAGGGAGAGCTTACAGTTTAATTGAACTCTGAGATGGATCCAGAAAAGGACAGAGAGGGTCATGAAGGGTTCAGAGTAAAATACTGGTTGAAAAAATGACCCCAGACCATCAGGCTTCTTCTGGTGGGGTTTCTAGATTTCTGGTTCTTCCCTGGATCCAGCTGCTTCTAAAACAAAGCTTAAGTTTGAATGGTCAGATCTTATCACAGAAATCAGGAGCATTCGCCTTTTGGGAAAGCCCAGCTAGCACAATTTAGTAAAATTCCATGCCCTGGACTGTTGTTAAATGATCGGCCTCCCCACCCCCGCTGTGATTGTTTGACACAGTTGCTGGATCACCTAAATCTGATTAAGTGAAGTCAAGCTGTTTGCTCAGGGTCACACAGCAAGTCCTCATTAAATGCAGATTTCAAGAAAACAAATTGGAATTTCTTAAGATCATGAAACCATATGCCTATACTTTTATTCCTCAGATATCCATGTATCTATGATAAAAATGTATTTTTCACAAGTTATTAAACAGCAATAAGAACCTGGTCAGATATTAGAGCTTAGCATCTCCACATGTCATGAGGGGAGAGGAATGCCCCCATCTAGCTATTATGGTCACATACAGTTTTTGAATCTTCTTTTCTCCTTCTTTAAGGTGGCATATGGCACCAAAATTTCCAGAGGGAGGTGCTGGCAACACCATCCAGGTTTCTGTATAAGCCCAAATGCCGGCTTTGTTATTGGTAAAACAGAATTACATTAAAGGCCATAAGCAGATACTGCCAGTTACCTGAGACTAAGCTCAGCTGGGTAGTTCATATAGGTTCTAAGCTGGATCTAACCACAGATTCTTCATCATTTATTCCTCTGATTCTGGTATAAGATCTGGGTGAGCCTCAAAGCAACCTGATCTTTAGCTCCCAATTCATGAAGACACTTGGGATTCCCACCCCAC
>CM053595.1:253023170-253054223 GCA_028646575.1 Pseudocheirus occidentalis | reverse complement strand
CCCCTCCCTCCCTCTTTCTTTCTCCCTCTCTTTCCCCCTCCTCCTTCTCTCTCCTCTCTTTTCCTCTCCTCTCTTCTTTTCTCTTCTCTCTCTCCTTTCTTTTTTCTTTTCTTCTTTTTCCCCTTTATCTTTCTTCTTCTTCTGTCTCCCAAATTGAGCACATATTCATTATTTTTCACAATACCCAGCACACAGGCATTTAATATATGTTTTTTGAATTGAAACAAAGGCATGAGGCAATCTAGATTCTCTTGATCCTTGATTCCTATCAAAAGGAATTGCCAACAGATTTCTTGTGTTGCCCTGGAGCATCTTTCTCAGTTTGTGGGTTGTCTTCAGATTTCTTAACCTCAGGTTTCATCCTATTCCTACCGCTGTTAATTAGACATGCTCTTGGAATGTAAACTCATTTTAATATCAGCCTAGGTAAGACATAATTAGCTTCACATACTTTAGTATATTCCTAAACCAAATACCTGCTTCTCTGTACTTGTGTTCTCTTCCATTAACTTGAATAACCTTACAGTGTCTATATAAGACATTCCTGGATTGGGTTTAAGTGATAAAACCAAAGCCTGCTGACTGTTCCTCTTCACACTCAAAGAAGAGATTGCTGATGGTGTGACTCCCTTCTCTGCCATCCCCCCTCGCCAAAGTGATGCTGGGAAGCCTGCCCTGTGGTCTCCTTTTCCACATGAAAATCTCCCTCTCGACCAAAGCCACAATCTCTGCTGACAGTCCCTCACCAGCATGCATTTCCTGTCACAGACTCTAAAGTTTGGTATAAATGAAATTCAACTGCAGAAGAGATTTTTTTAATGAATAGGGGCCTTATAATTTATACTTGAAAGAACATGTGAGTGGGATAAATATGCTCATTTTAAACTGCTCAAAGTTTTTCTGTATATTTTGAATATATGTTTTGGAACATCATTAATGCAAAAATGTTGGTTTAAATTTTAACACAGCACGTTTTTCTTCCATAATTTATTTGATCATTAGCACCTAGTCTGTGTTAGTTCATTTAGTCCAGTCAGTTTATTTAAAGGAAGACCAAAAGAAAGGTGTGGGAGGAAAGGGAAGGAGAAGTTTCTTTCATTTCTGAAGAAGGTTTAAAAAAAAAAATCCAAAAGTCATTGGCATAAAAGTCCATTTCTGAAAAGTTGAACCTAAATATAAGGACACGAAAAATTAAGACTTTTGTCTTTTGTTTGTGTTTTGACTTTGCAAGATTAATAGGTATTTATACATGGTGATTAAGCAATAGTCATAGAGTTATAGGGGAATTTTTGATGATGAATGACCAGCTGGCAAAATGTACTGAGTAAATGGTTGTGCTGTTGAGCTTCCAGGCTGCTTTCCATTCCAAGATGTCCAAGTGCCTTATGAAAATCAGCTCATTAATCCTTCAGGCCCCTTCTTCCCTCTCTCTCCCCATTTCACCCTTTCCCCTCTGGGTGGAGGAAGCAGCCGCAGGCATTTTACTATGAGGGGAAAATGGGAGAGGAGGGCAAGAGAAACAAGATAAGCTTACCCTCCAGAGCTCAGTGAGCATGAGAGTCTGAGCTTCAGAAAGGACCCTTCTCTGGGCTCCAGGCTTCAGGTGCAGCTGTCACTCCCCTTTGTAACCGTCAGCTCAGGTTGTTCTGGTCTAGGCAGAGGCCCTGGCCAGGGGACAGGATGCTTTTAGTACTGTCAAGCTGGGCCAAAAGGCAACAAGGCCCATTTCCTATGTTTGACTCTTAGAATTGCTTTTATAGTGGGCTTTGCCGTTTCAGGAATTATTTTGACTATCCTAGTTCTCCTAAAGTTTGTTTGCTTTTGGGGTTGCAATAAAAAAAAAAAGTCCACTTGTTTTGCAGTTTAAAAAAACAACAACAGCTTACCAGAGTAAATGGACTCCTAGACGTCTCCCTAGATTATATGTTGATATTCTAATAATTTATGAAAGAAAGAAAAAGACACGCTTGGGAAGCATTTAAGCCAGCCTCATTCAACAGTGCCTCAGAGATCATCTCGATCCATGGAGCCCACTGCCCACAAGGGGTCACCTAGCCACTTCCGGAAGACCTTCAGTGATGAGGCTCCCCTTTCTTCTTGTGGCAGTGCATTATCAATTTAGAATTAATTAGGTTTATTTTATATCAAGAATAAATTTGCACTTTTGCAAGTTCCTTCTCTTGCTGCAGCTGATTTTCTGCCCTCAGGGTCCAAGGAGGATAAGGCTAATAACCCTTTTCCTTAGATACTGGTTCAGTTACTTGAAGACCATTAGCAATCAGTTAGCTGGCATTTTATTAAGCACTTACTGCTTTGTGACAGCCACTGTGCTAAGTGCCGGGAATGCAAAGAAGGTCCTCAAGGAGCTTACAGCCCAATGGGAGGGACAAGATGCAAGCAGCTACATCTATATGAGATATACTAGTCATATCAAACATGACATCTACCCAATAAATTGTGGACAGTCCCAGAGGCCACTAGCATTAAAGAGGGTGCAGAGAAGATGCAGAAGAGGGGGTGTTAGCTGGGACCTGAAGGAAGCTAGGGAAGCCAGGAGGTAGACAGGAAGAGGGAGAGTAATTCAGACATGTGTGACAGCCAGGAAAAACACTTGGAGGTAGGAGATGGAGTGATATGTATGAGGAACAGCAAAGGAGGCCAGGGTCACTGGATTTCAGAGTATATGGGGAAGAGTGAGGTATAAGAAAACTGCAGAGGGATGAAAGGGGGAGGGAGGGGGCGTTTAAAAACCAGGCAGTACTTTTTTGTTTGATCTTGGAGTTGATAGGGAGCCGAGGGAATGAAGAGACAGAGAGAGACAGAAAGAGACAGAGACAGAGAGAGACGAGAGAGACAGAGAGAAAGAGAGAGAGACAGGAGACAGAGAGAGAGAGAGAGAGAGAGAGAGAGAGAGAGAGAGAGAGAGAGAGAGTGTGTGTGTGTGTGTGTGTGTGTGTGTGTGTGTGCTGGGAGGTAAGGAATGACAGCTAAGTAGAGAATGGACTAGAATAAGATTTTAAGAAATGTAGGTAATGAAGGGACGCTTTCCAGATATTGGGATGGAGAGTAGGGAAGAGACAGCCTGTGCAAAGGCAGTCATATGGAGTGTCACATGTGAGGAGCAGTAAGAATGCAGCTCTGACTGGGCAGTAGAGTGGGGAGAGGAGAGTCAGGCATGAAAAGACTGTAAAGGTAGGTTAGGACCAGGTTAAATACCACATTTAAAGGTGTCTCTTTTATCCTAGAGGTTATAGGAAGCTAACAGAGTTTATTGAGTGGGAGAGTTACATGTGACCTTTTATATTTACATCGAATATACATTTGTAGTTTATTATGGTGAAGGATATAAAATACTGGTCCAAATAGAATATTTGCCAAACTGTTTTCTGCTTTTCCCGCATTCTAGGTAAATTAAAAGTCCTTGCTCTAGTAATTTGTATAATTATATGTATCTAATGTGAGGCTATGTTCAGTAATTTCTGGATATTGTTTATCTATTCTGTTTCATTGATTAATTTTTCCATTTTCTAACCATTATCAGCTCGTTTCGATGATTACGGATTTATAATATAGTTTGAGCTCTTACAAATAAATATTCCCCTTCATTCCTACTTTTTAAAAATTATTTCCCTTAAGATCATTGGCCTTTTGCTCTTCTAAAATCTAGATGAATTTTGTTATTGTTTTGCTTATTCTGTTATGTGACCCCTGGGTAATTTGATTGCTTTGGCACTAAATCTGTAGATTTATTTGTCATTTTTTATGTTTTAGCACAATCTAACCAGGAACAATGACTTACTCTCCCATTAGGCAATCTTCCTTTATTTCTGAATGAGTGTTTTAGATTTGTATTCAGTTAAATCTTGAATGTTTCTTGGGAAGGCTTATTTCTAACACAAATATTTTATGCATTTTGTAATTATTTTGAATAAATTTCTTTTTTCCATCTCTTTGTACTTGTTTTTAAGGTTTATTTTCTAACTTTCTACCGTATCAAAGTTACTGTTCTAATAGACTTTTTGTTGGATCTCTGGGCTTTTCTAAGTTAATTCTAACAGTTTGGAGTATCATCTCTAAATAGGGATCATTTTGCTACTTCCTTTGTTTATGATTATTTTTTATTTTTTTTATTGATTGTAGTGCTATTCCTAGCATGCTTAGAACTCTGTCAAATAATCATAGTAAAAGGGAACATCTTTGTTTACCTATTATCTTATTGGAAAGACATTTTTCTTCATTTTAAATGTTTCTCCATTATAAATAAAGCTGGCTCTTCATTTTAGGTGCTATTTATTATAATAAGTAAAGTTCTGTTCATTATTGTGTTTTCTTATGTTTTTAACATAAATGAGTACTATATTTTGTTGGAGATTTTTTCTGACCTATATATCTATCTTCTGTCTACGCCAATTTTATATAAATCTTAAGGAAATTTTACATAAATTGAGGACATTCCAAATGAATGTATTATTAGTGATGTGCAACAATGAAGTTTTTTTTTTTACTACTTCACATTTACCTGAAAGATTTAGAGAATATAAGAGTCTACTCTATTTTTTATTACTTATGAAAAAAAAAAACCTATTTGATTTGGTAGAACAAAATACCACACTATTGGGTCGTTTCAATTTATCTCCTATCTGTACATCAAAATTATTCAATATTCCTTGAAAGATAAGACAGCAATAACTATCTTCTTATCCAAAACATCAGAAGAGCCATAAAATTATAAGATGTAAGTTTACTAAATGTGTTCATACTTGAAGTGGAGGAGATTTAGCATAGAGTCAAAGATGAAAAAGAATTCTCTATATATGATGAGTCCTCTAGGTGCTACTGTGTGTAAATAACATTGTGTTGGTTTTATCAAGTCCTAAAAAATGTCTGTAATCACTAAAAGGAGGTATGTCATCACTGCCTTGCCTATATACATAGAAAAGACCAAGTAGGTAAAGCATATTTATTGCCTAGTTTATAACATGAATTTGTGTGGACAATCCATATGCCTTGTAGTGATGGATGAATTGTACTGAGGACTGATGGTACATATGGATGGTAACTTGGACCCAGAGTTTAACAGGATGCAAAGGTGCTGAATTGCCTTCAGGAAATTGTAAAGACCTTTTAATGACCTCAAGGTTTCCATAAAAGCAGAAAATCATCTTTTTAATGTTGGCATTCTACCAATGTATAGGTGTTTAAAAAAATACAAAAGCAAACTTGTAGATGCATATATATTCATAAAAATTACATATATTTTACAGAAATGTATTTCTTTGAAATGTATAATAATATAATGAAATTAAATAACAGACATAAAATACAAAAGTCTCTGAAGAATTAAAAATTAATATCTTACAGAGGGCAATGGAGAGATGCATTGTGTATGTGATCAGGCTGTAATATATAGTCATTAAGGAACTCCAAAGAAGAGTAGAAGTAAAAGATGCTATCAGAGAATTGTACAATGGGAAGATAACATCAACTGGTCATGTAGCAGGAGTTATAGATAATAAGTGAACCACCAGAACATATCACTATTGCTCTAGTGATATTAAGAAAAAGCAAAAACAGTTAGTATATTGAGAGGACCCTCTATGGGAAATTGATGGGAGTACATGAGCAAGACGGACAAGCATGAATGTTATATGCATCATTGGAAGAAACTTCCAAATCAGTGAGGTCACAGGTCCATTTGAATATTTTGGAATTGATAAATTGTTATTTTAAAATTATTATCTTCTTTTTATAATTTTTCTCTATTCCTTGTATATATTCAACCTGGTCGTAGTGAATATTTTTGCACATATTGCTGTGCTGTCTATGTTAATATTATGTTGAGTATTTTTATATCAGCATTCCTTTTTTACTTTCTCTCTCCCTGGTTTGAGTACCATATTTGCCTTATAGAAAGAATTTGGTAAGGTGCCTTCAAATTCTATTTTTTAAATTAAATTATTCATTTTTAGTTTTCAACAGTCACTCACATAAGTTTTAAATTTTCTCACCTTCCCTGCTCACTCCCTCCCCAAAACGGCTTACACTCTGATATGGGGTCTACACATACAAGTTCTATTTTTCAAAAGCAATTTATCCAATAGAAGGGTTAAGTATTCTTTAAATGCTTAATATAGTTCACTGATAAATCCTGGGCTCAGGATTTTTTACTTTGGAGTTTATTTATGACTTGTTTGTTGTTATTGTTGTCTAGTAATTTCAATCATGCTGAGTCTTTGTGACTCCATTTGGGGTTTTCTTGGCAAAGATACTGGAATGGGTTGCCTTTTCCTTCTCTAGCTCATTTTACAGATGAGGAAACTGAGACAAACAGGGTTAAGTGGCTTACCCAGGCTCACATACTAAGGATCTGAGGCTAGATTTGAACTTAGGTCTTCCCTCTAGACCCGGGCCCTCTGTCTACTGCGTCACCTAACTGCCCTATGATTTCTTTAGTTTCTTTTTTTGAGATCAGGTTGGTTAGAATTTCTTTTATGTATGATTATAATATAGGTATTTTTCAGTTGTGTAAGTAATCCAACCATTTTGTTCAAGTTTTAGGTTTTTTGACCTATAATTGGGGGCATAACAGTTTCTGACAGTTTCCTTTCAAATCTCCTTCACTTGCTGTGAACTCTCCCTTCATTTTCACCTTTTTCGTTTTAGATTTTGGTATTCTAGTTCCCTCTTTCTCTTTCTCAGAAACAGGAACACTTGGGAAATTAATGTTAATCTTTCTCATTGATCTTTAAAAAAAAACAACCTGATTCGTGTTTTTTAGTAGTATAACAGCTTTTTAGTTTTCAGTTTTATGTAGGGGTAGTGCAAAGCTTGAAAAAGATTTGGTGACCAGTTTACATATGAAAGGCCAGTAACCCATTGGGTCAAACATACAGAAGTATTCTGGATTCAATTTTGTTACTGACTTAGAGTCATTTACGCGGTAGTTGCAAAGCGTGTTCATCCCAGAGATAGGGCTAGGAGTCAGACTCACACAATCCTTTGGGATTTCTGTGGCAGAGTTCCCTAAAATGAACTGAGGTCAAAGGATCTCCAGTTGGGAGATATAGGATGCCACTCTAGCTAGAGGGAGGTATTTAATACTCTTCTCTCAGTGACCAGAAAATACAGATAAAAAATAAATAAAATTAAGCCTGAGAGCAGTAACTAGCTAGAATTGACCCAAACCTGTGATCTGGAGAGCTTGCCACATAGCATAAGGGCTACTTTCTGAGAAAGTGAGTCCCTTCTAGATAGATAGACCACCCCTCAGGGGAAAAAAAAATGCCAACAAAAGATGTTTCCCCCTCAACAAACTCTAGGCTAATTCCTGATGAGTTAGGTTTCTGCCTTTAAAACAACAACAGAACCCTTTAAACTAAAATGATAATGTCAAATTGCATATTCTTTAGGTTGAATGTTTTCTTCCATTATTACTTGCATTATAGTGTTCAGGCTTTTTGACATGTCTTATACTTCTGTACAACATATAATCCTTCAGTTTTCTCTAAGTGCCCTTTTTTAATGTTATTATTTTTTGTTTTCCTTTCTCCATATCACTCTTTGTATTTGTTTTCCCAGTCACTTGTTATTTCTTTTATATGGTGAAGGTTTGCCAAGGTAGATTAATTTTTTTTATTCTGCCTATTATTTCTGCCATGAAGGTCCTAAGTTTTGCTTTCTTGATTCTTAATTCTCTTAAGAGAAAATTTAAAATTTACTCTGTTGTGACTCCATGCTCTCTTGAATTCACAAGTTTCTCTATATTGTCAAGTATTGATTAATTTTTCTTTGTCTTGCAGTATTTATCCACAGATTTCTGGACTCGTTTAGAGTCTGTGAAGGCCAGATTCCCTTCTATTATAATCTTTCCTGATGATTTTATTGGTTTGTGCACAAGATTTTTAATTGAACCTTCTTCCTCCTGAGCTCTTTGATAATTTCATATTTTTCTCCTTATATTCCCTTGTCTCTCACTTTCTGACTCCTTCCTCTTTGATTACAGTTTTTCTCCATGCTGGACCTTAAAGCTCTCTCACCTAGAAGTGGCCTCCTCCTACACTTTTCACAGGCCTTAGTCTCTGCCCCAAGTGACTTCTGGGGAGTCGGAATTGGCCTCAGCTAGATATTAGTCCCCTATCTTTCAGGCCTGTTGGAGTCCCACACTCATATTGGCACCGTGTCCCTGTCCCTTCTGTTCTTCAGTGCTCTGTCTAAACTCAGTGCAGGCAAGCAGGGTAGAACTGAATCCATGGGATGATCTGTACAATAATAGCTGGTGCCAAGTAAAAACACTGGAGTTTAGGGATTAGCCTACTCTGTCATTAGGTCATCAGGTCATTATCTCATTAGGGTGTCTGGTGTCTTGGCCTGTGAGATAGCTGAAATTACTTTCTGTATCATACATAATTCCCATCTTCGAAAGGTTCGAAAAGGCAGGAGGATGTGAGAAAATGTGCAGTCCTCAGGTTACCTAGTCCTCTCTCTGGAAGAGAGAACACCCCAACTGCAATAGGAAACTAGAATGGGAGAGACATTCCACCACTGTATGCCCACTGGCACCAGATATCCCCTGCGTGTGCACCCTTCCATAGATGTATCCTGCCCACTCAGCTTCCTTATGGGAGTCCCTCCTCATTATATGTCCTGACCATATATATTCTCTCTGTATATTCCTTCTATGCATATTTTGTGTGTGTACGTATGTTCTATTTCCCATGATAGTAACTACATTTGTTGGAAAATGTGCCACAGATTTCTGGGAGAAATATTTTGTTGCTATTTTCCTTATTATGGTGTTGCATTAAATGACATTGCTTTCAACTAACTATATCCTGTCACAGATAAAGCAAAATATTTTATTTGGGACTTGCAAACCATCATTTTGAGTGGATACAGATCCACAAAGTAACTTGAACCTGGGGTAGTTCGGCTCAGGAATCACATGTGATTTGGGTGTGCCCAGAAATTACCTGGCTTATCTGTTTGATTTTTCAGAATTTTGTTTTTTGTGTGTTTATTTGGAATTTTTTAATGGATTAATTGTCTAGGGTTATGTTAATTGTATGCTCAATTCATTGGTCTCTTCTCTTGTTGATGAGTGTAGAAATGATATATTTCCTCCTAAGGACTGCTTGAATTCATCTGATTAAAATTGGTTACTTTTTCTCATTGTTCTTTTCTTTGATAGCAAATATTTATTGTTCCTGCGATATATTATTTGACTCAATTTTTCTTTGGAATTACATTATTTTAAAGCAGCTTATTTGATTATTTTAATTTATTATAAAATAATTGATTTAGTTTAGTACAAAATACTTGGGTGTCTATCTACCAACATCCCCCAAAGAATTATGTAGGAAGGAAGCAAGCATTTATTAAGCTCATACTGTGTGCCTTGTACTGTGCTAAATGCATTACAACTATTACCTCATTGTATTCTCACAACCACCATGGGAGGAAAGTGTTATTATCCCCTGAGGAAGGCAGAGGTTAAACAACTTGTTTAGAATCATACAGCTAGTAAGTTATGTAAATACAACTACAAACTACTCTTTTTTTTCTTTTTTGGAGGGGGAAAGGTGGGGTAATTGGGGTTAAGTGACTTGCCTAAGGTCATGTGGCTAGTTTTTTGTGTTAAGTGTCTGAGGCTGGATTTGAACTCAGGTCCTTCTGATTCCAGGGCCAGTGCTCTATTCACTGCACCACCTTGCCTCCCCCTACAAACTACTCTTTACAGAAACAAAGACATCTAAATAATTAGAAAAATATTAGTTGTTCATGAGTAAGGTGATTCTGTATAATTTTTTTAAATACTAAATTAGCTTACTTATTCAATACCATACCAAACTACCATAGGATTACTTTATAAAACTAGAAAAAAAAATTTAAAAATTCATATGGAGACAAAAAAGGTCAAGAATTTCAAGGGAGATAATGAAAAAAAATGGGAGTAAAAGGGGCTTAGCAGTGCCAGATCTCAAACTATACACAAAGCAGTAATTCTCAAAGCAGTTTGTTACTGGTTAAAAAAATAAAGAGATATTTGAACAGTTGAATAGTTGAACAAATTAGGTATATAACGTACAGAAGCAAATGTATCTAATCCTCTAGTATTCTATAAACACAAAGGCCCCAGCTCCTGAGATAAGTGGCTGTGATAATTTCTCTGACTGATAAAAACAGATGGGAAAATTAGACAGGATTCCGGAAGAAATTAGATGTAGATCAGAACCTTATATCTTTTATCAGGATAAGCTCCAAATAGATACACTATCTCTATATAAAAGATCACACCATAAGCAATTGTCTGTAAGATCTGTGACTAAGAGAAAAATTCATGGCCCAACAAGGGATAGAAAGGGTCACAGAAGATGAGATGGATAGTTTCAGTTGCATAAAATTTAAAAGTTTTTGCACAAAGAAATCCAGAGGAGCTAAGATTAAAAGGGAATGATTAATTGGAAATATCTTTGAAACAAGTTTCTCTGATAAAGATCTCATTTCCAGGTTATATACAGATTCACATTTATAAGAATGAGTCATTCCCCAATTGATAAATGGTCTAAGAATATGAACAGGAGATTCTCAAGCAATGAAATCAGGCTATCTATAGCCATATGAAAAAATATAATTAAAGAAATGCAAACTAGTAGAACAGTTCTCAGTTTTGCCCATCAGACCTTGTAACAGATCATTCTGCTTCCAGATCAATTAACTACTGAGAAAGTCGAGTTCCCGCCACACCTGTGAGGCTGAAGTAGGCTGGTGGGATTGTAGGGGAAGGCCCAGTGTGAACCATCCTTCCTGGAGCATTTGTACAATATTGAACCTCCAGCTTCCAGCCAGCTTTCCTTCTGCTTTTCTCAGCTTGTATTCATTTAGGGAAGATGGGTTGGCTTCCTCCTCTTAGAGAAATACCCCGCTCAAGGGGTGTAGCTTGCAGTAGTGGTGTGTAGTCATACCAATGTGGACTGACCAGTTAGGGCTCTTGCAAGCTAACTGAAAGATATTTAAAATTATATCTGTAGACAGTGGGCTGGAAAAAGGAATTACATTTGTTCCACTGAATTCCCATAAGGCCAGGTTAGAAAGTGCCTGGATTTTTCCTCTGTATCTGAACATAACCCTGCTGCTTAATGGAGCTAAGCTGGGTCAGGAGGAAGGGGTAGTGGTGGTGATGGTTTCCAAACCGTGCATTTTACTTATTTCCTGGCTACCTGGTGATTGCTGGAGCCCCACATGGCTCATGTTGCTTTCTTTTGGATTCCCCTCATACTGGTTAGGCAACAATTGTGATTGCCACGATGTTTATAGCCAGATAGCTCGTTGGCATCTGGCGAGTGTTTATCATCATGAATAGTGACAATCTGATATTCAGAAGAGAAAAACAGGAATGCATAAACAGAATCCAAGGTTGCTAAGAAAGCAACCTTGGGAAATAGCATTTTTTAAAAAATCCCCATCCTCTTGGCTGGTTGCCTTAAATCAATCCCTCGGTTGCCATGGGCGTTTATGGTCAGTCCCCCATCTTTCCCTCATTTACTCATCCGTTTTGTACGGGCTTTTCAGCCAGGGCCCTGTGATATGATAAGTGTGTCAGAGAAGAGAGGAGAAGGCTCAGAAGATATCCTCAGAGGCACAGCCGTCCATGACTTGATGACATAGAGGCACTGTCATTGTCTCTCCCTATAATGTTCTCTCTGCCTCGGGCCTCGAGGGGCTTGCAGTTCAGCATCTTTTCTTGGGGTTAGGGTAGGGATTGGGCTTACACATCACAGAGGAGCGCAGACAGGGAGATCCACCTAGAGCTGCTCTGCTTTGCCAAGACACTGTGTCATTTCCTCTCCCTCTTTCCATTACTCTGACCACAGTGTAAGGGCCATTTTAATAATAATAATAATAATAATAATAACTAATATTTATAAAGCACATACTAGACATGTAGTGCCAATTATTATCTCATTTGATCCCCACAGTAACCCTGGGTGAAAGGTGCTATTATTTTATATCCCCATTTTACAGATGAAGAAAACTGAGGCAAACAGAAATTAAGTGACTTGCCCAGGGTTACACAGCTAGTAACTGTCTGAGGCCAGATTTGAATCTGGGTCTTCCCGACTCCAGACCCAGCCCTCTCTCCACTGTACCATCTATGTCCCCCTAAGAAATGCTAGTCTGAATAGGAAACCTGAACTTGAGACAGAGATTGATACCCTCTTTAGAACCATTGGCAGCAGCCGCCACACCTTGCCACTTCTGCGGCTTAGCTGTCCTGCCTCCCTGACTGTGGTCATGCATTTTACCCCAGCAACTCTATTTAATCATAGCATATATCCATTATCTGCCCCTCATCCAAAGTCCTGGTCATCCCTCCACCCAAAGAATTCAGTCTTCTTTCCGGCACTTCCTCTACCCGCCCCCCCTTCCCTGCCTGGACTGCTTGTTTGGTACATAGTGAACTTGACCTACAGGGCCCTCCCAGTACAGACGGGGGAGTGTGAAAAATAGGGCTGGTCCCCCAGCTGCCAAGGTAAGAGCCTGATGCCTTTCAGCAGTCCCTGGCCCTCTCCCGGGAGGGTGTCTGTGGCCAGTTCCAACTTCTAGGCTGTGGGGTTTTGTCTGACTTTTTCAGCTGAGCACAGCAGTTATTTTCCAGCCGCAAGATTTATCAGCACGAGAGGTTATGATTCTTGAGCAGAAATTCTGGACTTCAAAGATGTTTCCCTTTTCCTACTCTCCCCAAAACTACCTTCTCACTTCTGTATTTTCTCCGAGTGCCTTCCCCATAAAAGGGAGAGCTCTCACTGAGTCTAATTACAGAAAAGGATCTCAACCTTTTGCCCATGGACACAGGTGTCTCTTTTATTTTTGTGGCACCAAAACGAATCTTGTCCAGTAGGATGTCAAAATATTCAGCTGCTCATATTATATTTTAAGGCTATCATTTGTGGTCCCTTCCAGAGCTATAAGGGAAGTATGGAACAAGGATGGTTAGTTACATAGTAAGTTTCCAGGCATTGCCGGGTTTAGGTTTTTTTTTTTTTCATTTGTTTGTTGTTTATTTTAAATAGATTTCCCAGTTGTCCTCTTAAAAACAAAACAAAGAAAAAAAAAAGATGGGTAAAAACATTTTGTAGAACATCTAGACTTCACTTGAGAGAAGTTTGACCAGGAAGCTTTTGGGGGGATTTTCCTGAAGCTCACACAGTCTTTAATGATAAGGTGAAAGATGCTGGTGTATTTCAGATCCAAGCTAGCTGACATCTGTTCTTTTTTGGCATCTTGAGAATGTTTGAGGTCATGGTATCTTCACATTCAAACTTGTGTGTATATTATATATAGATATATACATATGTAATATTTATTGTATGTGTAATACCTAGTTTAAACACTCAGGCACAAGCCAGGCTACCACTTTTTCCTCCAAATGGATGAAATAAGATATAAAATATTTTCTAACATAAACCATTCCTTTTAAAAACAGTTTCAAGTGTTGAAGGAATAAGTTGCTTGAAAAGAAATGAAGTCAGAAGATATATGAAGTATTTCTTGTTGACACGCTGAGCTTGTGGAAAGTAGTCTGGGTAAAAGCATTCAGAAATAATCAATATATTAAGCTGAGCCTTTGAGAGAGTTGCCCAAGATCAAAGCTTCATAGGGGAGAAAAAAGTAAAAATAGTTTTTAGCTCAAGTATGTGACAAGAATTCAAATGGCAACTGTGGAAGCTTTTTGCATTTTAAATTTAGCAAACTGGAGATGGTGATTAGTACTGTGGAAGCCTCAGAAACATCTCCCTTGTTTCACTTGTAGCTGTTGGCCCTACTGGAGTATTGCTATTGGAAGTCACCAGCTTCAGCAACTTTCTGTGTGACTTAAAACCATAAGGCAAAGGCCTTTTTTTAATACCCACAATTCAGCTCAATCCAGTCTGACAAACATGTGCAGCCAGGGTGCTAGGGACACAAGAACAAAATACAGTAATACCTGCCCTCCAGGAGCTCACCTTCTACCAAGGGAAGATAAGCAAATACTAAGGGTATGCAAAAGATAGGACATAATAGCATCCTTTGATAAACTGCCTGGGTGGCCTCAGACTTGGGCTTGGGATGAAAGAAACAAACAAACAACAAAGAATGTTCATTTCTTCTGAACTGGAAAATGAGCCAAATTGAAGTACAAAGAGATGGAACAAGATCTACATCTCACCTGTAGAGGAAATCAGTCATTAAGCAAGTATTTAATGGGCACTGACTCTGCTCCTAACTAGGTAGACACTCAGCAGAAGTAGGAGAGATGGTCCCTTCCTATGAGAAGCTTCCAGTGTAGTGTGAGGGACAAGCCCAGTCCCATAGAGACATTTAGTGACCGAGGCAGTGGAGAATTGTTCATTGTGATGTACAGACAGCAAATGTGATGCTTCAGAAAGGGGAAGAAACATAAAGTATAAGCCTTTCCTTTTATATATGAATAGAATTTGGATGAGCAGAAAGATAATGAGTGAGAAAGGGAGCATTTGCAGTCTGGAGACCAGCATAGAAGTGGGTAACCTGTACAAAGATTAAGGATAATCCTGAAGCTGAGCTGATAACAGGATTCAGGTCTCTGTTATCCCATTCAGAGTGTATGATAAAGAGGAGACAGGCTCTGGAGACAGATGTGACCTTCAGGATCTTGTAGTTCAGCCCTTCCATTTCATAATGGAGAAAATGAGCCACAGGGAAGCCAAATGACTTGTCCAACGTCAGATGGCTAATTAGTGGGTGCAGACCCAGCACCCGTTGCACCGTGCCCGAAGTTGTGGGTTTTTTGTTGTTGCTGTGTCTGATTCTTTGTGACCCAATTTGGGGCTTTCTTGTAAAGGCACTGGCATGGTTTCCCATTTCCTTCTCCAGCTCATTTTACAGAGGAGGAAACTGAGACAAACAGGGTTAAGTGACTCGCCCGGGATTACACAGCTAGTGTCGTAGGCTGGATTTGAATTAAGGAAAAGAAATCTTCCTGATTCCAGACCCGGCACTTTATCCACTTTATGCCACCTAGCTGCCCCAAGTCCCAGGACCACCATACAAAGAGAAAATTCAATATGGTGTGTTTATGGGACAGTGAGGAGACTGTCTTGACTGAAACAAAAGACCTGTGTTGGGGAGTAATAGGGATACGTAATTGGCTTTGAATGATAGGGAGAGGAATTTGGACTTGACACAATGGTAATTGGGATCATTAAGACAGCAGACTCAGGCTAACTCTCTTTGTTCAAAGATAAAATGACTAGATGTAAAGGGGAGAGCCACTAGGCCAGACTTTCCTGGATGAGCAGATTGTTATCTGGCTACATAAGAGGCAATCTGAAAGATTTGTGAAATCTTTCCAGCCAGTAGTTTGAGGCTCCCAGGGAGGGTTCCACAAAGTCTCTGTCCCTGTCTGTCTGGAATAATCAACATGAAGGCTGCCTGTGTGTTGGGCCTTATAATTCCTGTTCTCACTGAATTGCTTGAAGATCACTGGTTGTCCACATCCCAAATGTGAGCAGATTAGTGGGGTCATTTCAGGATCAAGTCTGAGCACAGCACCTTTCAGGGCCAGACCTCAGCATGACTGTCCAGTAGCAATAGGTGCCACATCTTACGCTCTCGGTAGCACCCACATGTCCTACCCTGACTGCTAATTCCTCACTGTAGTCCCTGCCCAGCTGTGCCCCAAATGCTATATAACTGTCAGCCATTTATTATTATTGACCTCTGTTTCAGTTCTTGAGGAACGTCTTCCTTGTGAGGTACCAGCTACCTAATCTGATCACTTATACCAGCCCATGAGACTAGCTCCCGTTCACCTTAAGCACCTTAGAGACTACAAAGTGCATCTCTCACTAGGCCTGCAAAGGAGGTGACCAAAAATTATTATGAAAAGCAGAGAGATAAAGTAAATGGAGGAGTGCAAATCAGACTCCAAATTCAGTGTTCATTCTATTTGTACTGTGCTGTCTTGCAGCATACTGATAGGTTCATGTACTACCCCCTCCTCAGTAACATAGTTGTATTTCAGCACCCATCTTCTGGAAACAGTGGAAGGAATGAGTGATGGGAGGAATTTGGGCTGATAAAGGAGATAGTTGGTACCCTGGGGACTTTTTAGCACCCCTCACATCTTACCATGAAAGCGGCTTTGTTCCATATGTGCCTACTCATGGGACTACTTCCTCACCACTTGCATCCACAGTGGACATGCCCTAAGACGCCAGACGACCAGGACCCGGGGATGGAACCCTGGGAATCCAGCCCAGTCAGTAACAATAACAACTCTAATGTTTCTAGTGCCTTACTCTTACCAAGTCCCTTTCCTCTCAACAAAAAGCCTTGTGAAGAAGGTAGTAGAGCTGTGTTTAACTTCATTTTACAGATTAAAAGTCAGAAGAGTTATGGGTTCGCCCCAGTTCATATAGAGCCCACCTTCAAAACCAGATCTTCTGACTCCAAGTCTTTTACTGTTTTCCCAAAATGAGACTACCTCCCGGGCCAGGAGCCATCGTTGTGTTGAGAAAGCTTTGGTTTTCTTTGAAGGAACTGTTTCCCTGGTACACATATTCAGAGGTGATGCCTGCATCTCAGGTTCCTCCTCCTCTCTGCCTCCTCCCTATTTGTACTGGCAGCAGGGAATTGCATGTTGTTGGGATCTAATGGAAATAGCCTGCATCAGAAGTCAGGAGACCTAGGCTCTAATGAGTTCTGTGCCACTAATTCACTATGTGACCTTGGGCATTTCACCTCATGTTCCTGTGTCTCAGTTTCCTGATCTATCAAATGGGGGTAATATATGGACTTAGGTATGGATTGATAGGTACCTTAGAAATCATCTAATACAGTGAGATCAAATTCTAAAAGAAATGAATTCCTATAGGCTACATAATGACTTAGAAAACCACAAATTAACATTATCTATGTTGTATTATATTTTGTATTTATTTTGTTGAACATTTCCCAATTACATTTTAATCTGGTTCACACACTTGGGAGCTTGGCAGATTGCTTTTGACAGGCGTCCATGAGTTCAACACCTCTGATCTTGCCCAATGCCTTCATTTGACAAATTAGAAAACTGAGGCCTGCCTGTGATCCAGTAAACTTAGTCTCTGAGACCCAAGACCAGACCTAAGTTTCTTAACTTCCATTTTTCTTGTCCTACAATGTTGCTTATCTGACTCAGAGGCGGGATGAAGATCTAGTCTGATAATTCTGAAAAAGTAAAAGTAAAAAGTTATATATGTGAAGACGTATAATTGATTACATTGCTTGTTTTCTCAGTGGGTAGGGGAAGGGCTAGAGGGAAGAAGAGAATTTAGAACTCAAAATGTTTTTAATTAATGTTAAAAAATTAATAAAGAATAATTATTTTTAAGTATATGTGAAGAACTATTACCACTTAATAGGGATTTAAGCTGGTAGTCCTGTTGCCCTTCCCAACTAGCACTAAGTAAGTACAAACCTAGAAATTCTCTTGATATAGCTATATCCTGCTATAGGTTCAGGACTTTGGCCTCTGTGATTTTTCCAGGATGGGCTCTTAGAACATCCAAAGGCCCAGCGGAGCTCTATAGAGGTCCACTTCATAGGGTAAGAAAGTTAAAAGTCTTTTAAGGAAAAGTTTCTAGAACATGAGGCCCCATTTTAAAAATTAAGAGAGGCAAGTCATGTTGTAGAAAGAGGCCTGAACTGGAAGTCAGCAGCTCTGGAATCTGATGAATATACACCATAGTGGAAAGATTGCTGTCCTGGGAGTCAGAAGACCATTGACCTAGCTCTTCTACTGACTGTGTGACTTAGGAAAGTCATCTTACTTTCCTGGGTCTCTCTTGGTGAGTGGGATAACAATCCCTACTATACCTACCTCTTTAGGTTGGTGTGAGACTCTAATGAAAAAATAGATAAATTGAAAAAACACAAATGTACTATGCAAATATAAAGCATTAGTAGTAACAGTTCTAATTAATTAAGTCCATATTTTACTTAATACAAACTTCTATGAAAGCAAGGACCCATCTTTCCTTTTTAAAAAAAAATTAAGTCAAATATTTTCAATGATCAAAAAATCTACTCCCTTTCCCCAAAAATAGAAAGAAAAAACAAAATCTTTATAACAAATATATGAAATTTAAACATAACCAAATCAAAGCAAATTCCTACATCAGACATGTCTAAAAATGAGACACAAAATGTGTCTCATTCTGTTCTCTGGGTCCACCATCTCTGTCAGGAGGTAGGTAGCATGCTTCCTCATAAATCCTATAGACTTTTGGATGGTCAGTGTATTGGTCAGAGTTCTTAAGCTTTTCAAAATTATTTGTCTGTACAAAGTTATTGTTACTGTGTTAGTCACTAGTTTCTACTGATGTCACTCTGCATCAGTTCGTATAAATCTTCCCAGGTCTTTGTGAACTGTCTCTTTCATTATTTCTTATAGCACAGTATTCCATTATATTCCATTGCATTCATAGACCACAATTGGACAATCCATTCCCCAATCAATGAACTTCTCCTTAGTTTCCCGTTCTTTGTCACTGAATATTAATAATAAAAAAGAAGAGCTGCTATAAATATTTTGGGGATCTTTTCCCTCTCTTTGATCTCTTTGGGGTGTCTTTTCAATACAAGTATTATACCCTTGTTGCAATATGGCAGCAAGATGTGGGGCCATCTCTGAAGATGTGTTACACAGAACATGAAAAGGAGAGTCACGTTCACGTGACCAGGCTGTAACATGTAACTCATGAAGGACCCTGATAAAGAACAGGAGTCATATGACAGGAAGATAAGATGACTGGTCCTATGGCAAAAGCAAGAGATAACAAGAGGGCACCTAGTGTGTTCTACTGGTACCCTTGACATATCTGGAGAAACTGATGGAGGCTTCCAATATGTTGAGCTGATCCTTTGTGGTGAACCTTTGGGTAAATATAGGCAAGAGGCTTACAGGACGGGCAAGCCTGAATAGGCTATGATCTTCCTCATTGCAGAGAATTTTTGAATTGGCAAGAGAGCATTTATTTGGGTATATTTTTTAAATATCTGCTAAGCTTTTAATATTCCAATGTAGACTATCTCCATAATAGCAAGGTAGCTCTTCATCACTCATGTGGTAAAATCCTCAGCATGATCAGGTATTTATAACACAAAATTAGCCAGTTTATTCAGTCTTGTCTGGTTATTGGTGCCCTACAGAAGCACATCCTTTGTTCAGAAGATTTGCTTTCCAGCCCCTTGTATTTAGGTCATGTTGCTATAGCCTTTCTCTCCAGAATACCTGGATTATTCTAGTGCCAGCCTTGTTGCTGTTGAGCTGTAATTTGGGACAGGTGACAGTATCCCTGTGCCTCAGTTTACCCAAATGTAAAAATCAGGATGTTACCAATCTGCTTTCCGTCTTAAGGATGTTTCTAACTCAGTGAGTCAGAAAAAAGTTCTTCAGAAATTAAAACCATATAAATGCTGGTAATCACTGGTATTGGACCTCAGTTTCTCTATCTGTAAAATACAAAGGTTGCATTGGATGATCTTTTGTGCCTCTTCCAATTCTAATTTCTATAACTGTATTTACAACATCATAATCATCATTTCCTGAGCTAGTTACTAATATAGAATATTTGCTATGATTTTAGAAACTTAAATATCATATCTTCTATTTGTTTTAACTATACTAAGCTTCAGGTTTTAGAAGTATTCACTCCCCTCCTTATATCCTTCTTTACATTCTGGGGTGTGTTGGTGGGGTAAGTTTAAAAAAGAGGCCTCTGTTAGCATTGCATGTTATAACCTCAAGTACATATGTACTGTGCCCTGAACTATACAATAAAAGTTTTCATGGATGCCACTTTTCTCCCATAATACCCAGCATATAACCTATTAAGTTATTAACTAGCAGTTTCTCTGGCAATGTATTAAATTATATATTCAAACAAGCCACTGGGGCAGGGGGGAGAGGTTACCATGCATCTTTCATAAAAGGAATAAAAAACATACACCCACCAGAATGCTTTCCCCAGGCTTTGAACAATTCCTGAGCCCCACACAAAGTTTCTTTCTCATCATTCCCTGCACATAGCTTGAGCATTAACACATTAATGAGAAAAAGATGCCTAATAGGAAGACGAGAAAATGTGGAGGCCTCTGGAGGTGGGTGTGGGGTAAGCTTGTAAAATGACTTTCGATGTAAGGCAGATGAGCTTCAGCAGCCTTAACAATGGCCCGGGGAAAGCCATTGGCTTGTACAGTTGGCTTTCCTCCGCTGAGCACCAAAGCAGCAAGGAACCGCAGTGGAAGAGAGACCGACCATCCAGATTTGGGCTCCCAGCACCTATTCCTACCCTTCCAGACCATGGTCAGCACTCACTAGACAAATTGCCGAAGGAGACAGGATAGGGCGTTCTGTCCTCTCCCATGTCAGAGCCCCTCAAAGTCCAAACCTAATAGCAGTCAGTGGAACAGTGAGCATGGCCTCAATTGAAAATGAGAAACACTAGGCTGGAGTGGAGGCAATGGGAAAAGAGAGGGTGTGCTCCCACCTGCATATACACATAACTTAGTGGGCATAGATTTTGAATCTGCTTTTCTGTGCTCATGTAGTTCTTCACCCCTATTAGAATGTGAACGTCCATGAGAGGCTTTATGTCTGTATCCCCAGCACCAAGTAAGGTACAAGGCATGTAGTTGCTTACTGAATTGAATTGTGTGCATTCAAAATTCCAAACCCGGATGAGCAAGTCTGATTTTGTCCGGAGATCTGCCATTTTGCTTTAGAGGCAGACTCAAGGTGTAGGATCAGTCCAAGGCAACCACCCACGTTGTACATTCTGACACAAGGCTGAAACGATTGCATTGAAATCGAAATTTTGGCATTACAAGATGGTGGTGGTGGTGGTCATGAGGAGCTCCATAAATTGTGTGTGTGTGTGTGTGTGTGTGTGTAGAAGTTCCATAAATTATATGTTTGTGTGCGTACACACACACACACACGCACGCACGTACACACACTCCCCACCAACGCCACTTTAAATTTCAACACTGACAATATGTGTGTATACATACACACATCTACATATACACATTTACTGTGATTCACAGAACACTTGGCATTTTTAGACAGATCTGTTATTTCTCAATAGGATTCCATTTGATAGCTGCTGAGTTTGAGGCTAATGGTTTAACTTTAAATCAGAATCAGAGGATTTAGATTTATTTCATTTACAGTTGGAAATTTACATATCTTCTTGTGGGCGCCTCCAAAGGGAATCTCTGCAGTGCCCCTGACTGTAGCAGCTCCCCATTTTATAACCAAATGCAGGAAGAGGCTGCAAATGGGTTTCTTGATGGTGCCTAATTCAGAGGTTGAACAAAACTACCCCAGTATCTCTGAGCCATCAGATGTTGTTGTGTGTTTGTTTGTCCTTCTAGAAGAGGACCTTGATATCTGGAAGGAGATGTCATGAGTTGCCAGTGAATTGGATTTAAGTGAGGAAGGGCTGTGCAAAGTCACCAGCCTTACCCTCTTCTCTGAAACTATCTGGGTCCAGTGTCAAGATATAGGTCGGGATGACTGGAGCTGGTCCCCATGCAGTGGGAAGCCTTGACCTTTTGGACGTAGGGTCTTGTCCGGGTCTCAGTTTGTCTGAGGCAACACTCATTTAGTAATTAAAGCAAGTCAGGGACTGTCAGATTTTTTAGTGAGGCTACTTTTAAAGGGATAATAAAGAAGGGCTTGGGGGAAGAGTCAGGGTTTAAATTTTGAACAAAGGATGGTATTGTAGCTTGGCAGGTACCTACTGAATTATTAAATCAGTTCATACTTCGATAACATACTGGCTACCTCCAGCCATAGCTAAAAATATTGGGGGGGGGGGGTTTGGAGGAGGGCTGTGAGCGGAAAATTCCCATTCTTTTTGATAGGGCCTGCTCTTCCTCCAGAAGGGTGTCCTTCTTCCTCTAGGGAGCCACCAAGGCTCTGGCCTAAAGGGGTGGGAATCATAGCTCTCCACTGTGGCTCAGGGCTACTGGGGTATCATTGGAGTCTTCCCAAATAGGAACCGTTTGGCCACACCCTTGTCTCTTGAATGATTCTGTAGAAAAGAACATATTGTATAAGCTCATAAGGGGCACTCCAGTGTTCTGCAACCCGTGACTCCAAGCACTGATCCCTCATGGTATCACCAGGATTCCAGAGGTAATGGGAAATTCCCCCACGTCATCCAAGGCTTCCCAAGTACTCTTGCCTCTGTTTGGACAGTGGAACCATTGTTTAGTTTGTCTAGGAGTCCCTACCATTCTCCTGGGCGTGGAGGAGGAAAGCTGTTTTAATGAAATTAAGAGTTTTCCCAAAGCAGTGACTTAGCCAGGTTCAAGTGCAGCTGTAGGTCTGACTTAAAAAGGAAAAATAATTGAAATGTTTGCAAATGTGGTTCTAAGTGGAGCCTTCCCATTTTACCCAGATGAATGAGTCTCACCCTAGAAGGAGAGTGGTGTTTGAAACACTTTCCTGAAGTCACTTTTATGTGCTGTTGTTATCCAATATACAACTTATCTTTAAAACACAAATAGCATGTGATTGATTTCAAACACATTAAGTGTTCATTGCAGTGTGAGCAGTGCTGGGACTGTTCATTTGGGGAATTGGGGGTAGACAAATCCCAATCCTCACTCCAACTCCCACTCATCTGCCCAACCCTTAGATTTCAGTCTCCTATCTAGAAGGCCTCCTCTTCCCAGGAATTTCGCTTCCATTATCAAAGTAGATTGACAGGCCAAGAACATACCTCTGGCTCACCCTTAGCTCTTAAAGCACCGTTTCTAAGGTAGAACAAACATGAGGGGTGGGGAAGAGAGAGATAGGGGAAGAGAGGGGAGGAGGGAGCGGAGAAGAGAGGAGAGCAGGAGAAAGGAGGAGGAGGAAAAAAAACAGAAAAGTGGGGGAAGAAGGGAGGGAGAAGGAGAGAAAGAAAGAGATGGGGGAGGGAGAAAGAACAAGAAAGGGCAAACTAAGAGCAAGAACAAGAGAGAGAAAGAGAAATGGGGGGAGAAGGAAGTGAGGAAGAAAGAGAGGAAGAGGGGAAGAAGAAAAGAGGGCAGAGCCCGAGCCTTTAACACTGGAAATTTCCTTTAGCCATGAACTTTTCGCATTGGAAGTACTTTTCACCCCTAAAGCCTCTTCCTCTGCCTGACATGTTCCTCTCCATCTCCCTCCTGAGGAGGATGCTGAGGCCAGCCTTTCTTCCTCCTCTCCTGGCTGCACTTGTGACCCTCTGGACTTAGTCTGTTGTGCCCTTGAAGCTGGTATCCCCTCCTTCCTCTTCCACCCTTTCATGTGTTATCTTGCCCCTTAATGTGTAAACTGCTTGAAGGTAGGAGCTGTCTTTACTTAGGTTCATATTTCTATATTTAACACTATGCCTGGCACATAAGTAAGTGCTTAATAAGTTATTGTTAACTTAACCTGACCCATTTTACAAGCATGGTCAGAAGGAAACCTGATTCTGTGATTCACCACAACTCCAGCTATCCTAAAGGGTGGAACCCTAAATAATTAGCCTTGCATCAGAATTTCTCCCAGAACCACATTGGAAGATGGAGTCAACCTTTCCTCTATGGGATCATCCATGGTCCCCAGGTTCCTCTTTTTTTCCTGGAATCGGACACAGATGTATTTGAATGTGCTTTTCAACGTCCACTTGGCTGTGTTGAGCTGCCCTGACCCTGTTGATGTTGGTGTATAAGCAGCCGTAGCAGACCTAGTTACATCCCACAAAGTTGGAAGGGCTGCCAGGACATGTCCATTCTGGGGAAAATGTAGAGAAAATCAGCCTGGCAAAATGCTGCAGATTGCTTAGTCTTTGTGTTCAGTACCTAAAATCATATGTGCTTTTTCCCAGTGACATTCACTCTTCTTCTGTGAAAGGGTCGTGATAATTGAGGGGGTGACAGATGTAACCCTGTGTATTTTAATGCCTCTGCCAATGAATGACTCTGTGGACTGATAAACATAATGGACCCCAGACAGCAGCAGGAATACAAGACTCAGTAGATGGGAGCTCTTTAAGAAGGGAAGCAGAAAGTAAATTATCGCACCTAACACGACCCCATTGCATGAAACTGTTGGCCTAAAAGCCTCTCCCACCCTGTTTCTTCCATCTTATCTCTTTTCTTTGACAACACACAACCTCAAGTGGACTTGGGCCCTCCGTGATCTCAATGCTGTTTCCTCGTGGTCATACTCATTCAGCATCCATGATTTGCTATACCCTTCTCTTACACTGTGGTTCTAAATTTGCCCACCCTTCAAGCCTCAGTTGAAGTCACAGTCTCTATCACATCTCTCCTCACTAGTCCTGTCTACACTTGTCTGTCCCTTCCTGCAGACTGGAAGAGACATTATTTATGTGTCTTCTTGTGCCACTTAACATTTAGTGTTATATAAGATTGGTTTGTATGTTTTTATAAATTGACCTCTCTAGGGGCAGGAACCACATGTTTACCTCCACCTGTATTCCCCACAACATCAAGCATAGAATGTTGACATAAAATAGGCCTTAGTAAGGTTTTGGTGGATTCATCCCAGAAATGACCTTCACGTGAATGTTTCCAGTTACTTTTTCCTGAATGGCACAATCATTGTGTGGTGCCTCCCAATAAAATGATGTTTCACAAATTTGAGGAATTATGGATGATGGAAATAGGACAGGAAGCCAAAAGTGGGAGAGCTAAGGCAAGACTGGGAACAGATTGGGGTCCAGTGTGGGAGTAGATGGACCACAGAAAATGTCAGTGCAGAGGTAGGAGAGATATTGAAGGCCATTTAGTTCATCCCATCCCCGAAAGGAATCCCTACCACTTCTACTTGAAGACTTCCAGTGAGGAAGAACCACTATCTCCCTAGATAGTCCATTCCACTTTTATTCAGATGTAAAAGTTAGAAAATTTTTGCAGACATAGAAATAAGGAATGGTATAGGAAACTCCCAGGTGAGGAAAAACCCTCTAACAATATAGACCAGTACCTTTTTCTGCAACTTAACAGCCTTAGAGAGTTGCCTAGATTAGGTAACTTGCCCAGGGTCACAAAGCCAATGTGTGTCAAAGGCAGGACTTGAACCCAGAAACTCTTGGTTCAGAGGCTAGTTTCGTATTCATTATACCACACTACTTCTCTGATTAAAAAAGCTATGTTTGCCTGCACCTTGCTCCTTGTTTATATTCTGAGGCCATACAGGGCAAGTCCACACATCATGCTTTAAGTTACTTAAAGACAGTTCTCATATGCCTCCTGGGTCTCTTTTTTTCTCCGATTTAAACATCTTTCTTTCCTTCGGCTGATCGTGTATGTCATAGACTCAGAGTCCATCGCTCCCTGTGCTAGTTCCCCTCTTCTTGACACTTGCCAGCTTGTGTCCCTCTTAAACTGGGTTGCTCAGCAGTGCCTATAACATCTCAGATGTGGTCTGACCAGAGAATGTGCCATCTTATTCCTGGAAGCTATTCCTCTCTTAATGAAGCCTAAGATTGCATTAGCTTTTTGGTTGCCACGTCAGGCAGCTGACAGTTACTGAGTTGATAGTATGCTAAAACCTCCAGGTTTTTTTCCAGAAAACTGCCATCCATCTGTGCCTCCCCTATGCTTTTCTTATAAAGTAGATATTTCTATTCCAAGTATAAAGTTTCACATTTATTTTTTTCAGAATTTCATTTTATTAGATTTGGCCCAAAGCTCCAGCCTGTAATGATCTTTCTGGATACTGACTCATTCAGTCTCAATGATCTCTCCTGGTTTAGTCTCATCTGCCATTTTGATTAGCACGCCTCTAGCTGGAGAAAGCCATGAAACTGCCAACTGGGTCCGTGCGAATGTGGACCTGGGCTCTCATTGCAGCGGCACAAGCCTTTTCCATCTCCCTAATCTTGGCTCTCCCACTCACCAAGCAGTTGTTCTACCCTTTGAGTCTCTCAGGGCAACCCTTCTTCTCCCACCCTCCCAGCTTACCTCATAATGCACAGAAAAAAATTGACACCATTTGCTTAGAGCTCTCTTTTCTCCCTTTTAGAGCTCCATCTCTTCATCTCACATTGCTCAGATATTTCCCCCTCCATCTCCTCCTTCACCCCCATGTCAAACAAAAAAGGTGACCCTTTGCTTTGCTGAGGCTCCCCTCTCTCCATGCATCCTTGCTCCCACACCTTCCATGTTTTTTCCAACAGATTGCCTCTTCTAACATCTTTATTCTCTCCCTAATCTTCAGTCCCTTGCTCTCTGCTGGCTTCTTCCTGGCTACCTACATGCTCATGTGTCCCCTGTCCTTAAAAAAAAACAACCCTCACTTGGTTCAGCCATCCCCACTGGCTCCTGATCTGTATCTCTGCCCCCCTTCTCAGTTAAACTCTTTGGGGAAGCCCACCACCCTTAGAGCCTTCACTTCCCCTCCTCTCAATAACTCAGCCTTCTGCAGTCTGGTTCCAGATGTCATTCAGGTGAAGCCGCTCTTTCCAAGGTGACCAGTGATCTCCTGATGGCCAGTTGCCTTTTTGCTCCCTCCTCTACAGCTTTTGACACCATCTGTTCCCTTCTTCTGAGTCCTCTTTCTAGTCTATGTTGTCACAACCGTGCTTTCTCCTTCTGTCCGCCTGACCACTCCTCAGTCTCCTTCTCTCCCATCTCACTTGATGTCTCGCCCACTCCCATGGATTCAGCGTAGATGGTTCCTGGGTCTACATACCCAGTCCTCATCTCTCTTCTGATCTCTCTTTTCCCATCACCAGCTACCTTTTGCCCATCTCAAGTTGGATGTCCCCTAGTACCTCAGATTCAACATGTCCAAAGCTACTCACTCCCTTTCCCCCAATTCCCTCCCCTCTTCTTGACTCCCTGATTACTGTTGAAGGCACTTCCATCTTCCTGTCACCCAGACTCCCACCTTGGCCTCCCCCATCCAATCTGTTAACAAGTCCCATCATTTCTGCCTTCACTTCTCTCATGTATTCATCTTCTTTCTGCCCAGTCACACAGCTGGCACTGTGGTGCAAGCCTTCATTATCTCTGAGCTAATTCCACACCTGGACTATTATAATAATTAGGTGGTGCTGCGGATAGAGCACTAGGCCTGGCTTCAGGAAGACCTGAGTTCAAATCCAACCCCAGACACTTACTAGCTATGTGACCTTAGACAAGGCACTAAACTCTGTCTGCCTCAGTTTCCTCAACAGTAAAATGGAAATAGTAACAGCGCCTACCTTCCAGGGTTGTTATGAAACTAGCACAGCACACAGTAGGTGCTTAATGAATGCTTACGTCCTTCCCCTTCTCTTTCTGCCTCCTTTACAACTGGTTGTTCTCGCTGCTTCACATCTTACTGTATACCCTACACATAGCTATCCGAATGATTTTCCTAAAGTACAAGTCTGACCATGTCACCCTTCTACTCTATAATGGCTCCCTATTACCTCCATGATCAAATATACAATTCTCTGTTTAACATTTAAAACCCTTCACAACCTGGACTCATCCAGAGCTTCCAGTCTTTTATATTCTTAGTTCCCTCTGAGTATTCTCTGACCCAGCTGATGGTCTTATTCTTCCATCACAGCCATCCTCCTAAACTTGTACCTTTTTCCTCACGTCCCCTGCCTAGAAAGCTCCCCTCTATCTTCTGGCATCCCTAGTTCCCTTCAGGACTCTGCCTAAATCCTCCCTTCTGCAAGAGGCCTTTCCCATTCCCTCCTAACTGTTCATGCTGTCTCTATAATCACCTTCCATGTACTGTACGTGTATTTTGCATGTATAGAGTGTACAACAAAGGAAGGGACCTTGGTTTTTTTTTACTTTTTTTGTATCTCAGAGGCACAGTGCTCAGCACATAGTAAATGTTTAATAAATATTTGTTGATTTACTGACTGATCTTGACTTTACTCATTTTGCTGGCAGAAACGATATACAGCACAAGGCCAGACCAGATCGCTATATAGCCCTCCACTGGAGATCTCCCACCAAGATGACATCCAACTATTAATGAACACCAGTTCTGAATTCATCTCATGGTGTTATTGTCTTAATTCAAAAGTATTGAACACGCAGCCCACAACACTCCTGAGAGTGCAGGCAAAACCAGCTTGAAATCTAATTTGGAAATATTTAAAATAAATTAAATAATTAAAAATATATATATGTATACATATGTGTATATGTATATATAAACACATGTGTCTTTCTAAGTTAATATGAGGTCTTCAGGGATCCTTATGTATAGTATAGTTTGGTGGCCCCTGTTTCTCTTTTAAGTGCAGTACCTCTGGTCTAGTTCACCTCTTTACCATAGAATCTGGTGGACAAAACAGAGAGAGAAGGCCCAGATCGCAGTATTAAAGGCCAGACAATGGCAAAGAAGCCTGGATGGCTCGATGGCAGACACGAGACCAGGCACAGGCTTTTGACCTCTTATTGTTACTATGGCCTGAGTCTTGGAATTAAGGGCCTTCATCCTCAGTTTCTGGCTTCTTACGAGGAAATTTTGCTTCTTCCTTTTCCATCTAGGACACAGAGTCTGAGGCGAGTTAATCTCTATTGTATAGTTCAAGGGGTAAAATTGGTTGCTCTATTTATTCTTTAAAATCCACTTATTTAAAAAACCAACAACATTCGGCTCCCATGTTTTTAATTTCTTGCATTTGTTTGTTGTTTAGCTCGTTATTTTAAACCCATAGTTATGGTTTGCCGCATGTCAGTGCACTCTTTTTCTCTAAAATGTCAAACAGGGATTTTTCATGGCCAGTTTGGGGTTTTTCCAGAAATTACCCATTTTTACAGAGTGTGTTTTTCCTCTCTTTGTTTTATGACAAAGATAGTGTGGATATGGTGTGGACCTTTTGTTTTTTGCTGTTTGTCACTTGGCCAGAGCCCTGAGCTCTTACATTAGTCCTAGCCCTATGTCTTCCCTTGATTCCTTCCTTGGGTGCTAAAGATGTATGACTAGCATACTTCATTATTACCACCTTTGCCCACAGGTCCTTAGGATGGGTTTGTTTACCTGCTGTCCTTTTACTTTCCAGGCAGAACCCTTGTTTGGTGACCAGAGCTGCCTGTATAGATATCCTTATCCTGTTGACTCGCTGCCTTGATGAAACCCCAAAGGGAAGCCAGCCAGGTATGACTCACCCAATGTATTTTGCAACTTAATTTGGAATATTTACAGGATTTGGATCCCATTTTGGACTCCATGCCATATGTGTGGGGTTTTGTGTTGTTCTTCCACCCTGCTGCTTTTTTTGAGTCTAACCACACATCACATGAAAGAGGGTCAGTTCTGTTATTCCTCCATTGAGACACCCCTTACGAAAACCAGTGGATGCTGAAAGTTTCCATTTCATTCCTGTTCAGTCCTTTGGGCAAAGAGGATGGACCTAGACTTTCTGTCTCTTAAGGGCGTTAGGAGGACTTTTTCCTTTTAGGACATTTTCTTTGAAAGGGCATTTGGTTTTGCTATGAGGGGATAGTGAAGCTGTCTTCATTTAATCCCATAGGCTACATATTTAGTAGTCTGTCTCAAAGTCCACCTCTGAAGTAATGCAAATAATAATTGCTATCTGAAGGCCTGGGTTTCAAACATCTTTCCCCTGCGTATATATGTTTCTGGGTCCAAGCTTCAAATCATTTTAATTTAATCTTGATTCACAAAGCTGCTGCCTTAAAATAAAAGGGGAAGGGCAACTCCAAATAAAAATGTTTCTTGATGTGTTTATATAAGAGGCCCCAGGAAGTTGCTGTACATGAGTTCCAGGCCACAGACTGAAACTGATTTTCATCAACACAAACTGGAATGCAGCATAATGAGCCTGTGACTGGTTAAAATCAGCCCCTTCTAATTGATTAGGCCTGTCTGAAGGCTACAATTACAAAGACAGGTTCTGAGCACCAGCATGCCAGTCTGTTCCTGTGTTTCCTTGTCTATCTATGATTTGTTGTCTTCAGGAAATACGTTCAGGCTGCTAAGGTCCAGCCCTATCCATATGGAAGTTTGTTCCCAAATTCAAATGAATCCAGAGTGCGTGGAGGAGACCTGAAGCTACCTCACCCAGATCTATATGTTTAAACCACAAAGCCTTTGTCCACAAAATGTTCATGATGCACCATGTTGATGATGACCTTACTTACTCTGGGAGTTCATGTTGGGTTCCGTACATCCTACCCATATTGCTTACATGAATGTTGGGGCTGTACAGAGATTAAAAATCTGATATCACCAAAGAGTTTCATTTTTAAAATGGGATCTTTCATCATTCTGTTTTGCAATAGGAGCTCCCACACCACGGCATTTCTCTGTTTCTTTGTATGCTGTATATGAACCCACTCATTTAACAGACTTACTAAATACTTACTATGAGCAGGATCCTGCTCTAGACACTGGGGAGCGGGGATGGAACATATAAAAATGTTACCAGGAACAATTTCTGCCCTTATGGAATTTAACAGTCTTGTGTGCATATTATAATAGTTTGTAGTCCAGTCACTTTTCAGTTATGTCCACCTCTTCTTGAGCCCATTTGAAGTTTTCTTGGCAAAGACACTGTAGTGGTTTGCCATTTCTTCTCTAGCTCATTTTACAGATGAGGAAATTGAGACAAATGGGGTTAAGTGACTTGCCCAGGGTCCTACAGCTAGTAAGTGTCTGAGACCAGATTTTAACTGTCTATAAGAATAGTAATATTAGGTACAATGTGCAAATGTAGTAAGAAAGACTTAAAGTGATTTAGTGATCCACTCATTCAATTTTATTAAATGCCTTGTGTGTACAATACACTGTTCCCTGTGTTGGCAGGAGGAGGGGACATCAGAGAAAGCTTCTTGGAGGAGAGGGTCTTAAAGGAAGGGTTAGCTAGGTGAAGCCTAGAAGAAAGAACATTTCAGGTGTAGGAAACTGAATATAGAAAGTATAGAAGCAAGAAACCAGGGAGTGTGTTTAGCTGGTAATCTAATTTTTCTGCAATATTATATATACACAGAGGAGAGGGAGTAGTAAGAGATGGGATTGGCCTT
>CM053595.1:252997146-253022670 GCA_028646575.1 Pseudocheirus occidentalis | reverse complement strand
CAGGTCTTAGCATACAGAGATGAAAACAAGGAGGAGACAAAAGTAACTCTGAGGATTCAGGCCTAGTTTGCAGAAACAGGAAAATGCTGAAAAGAAGAGACAGTCACAGGATCCTAGATGATGAGCTCAAAAGTGCACGTGCTGAGGCTGAGGCTGAGGGATCGGTAGAGTATGGGTAGCTGTCCAGGGACAGCTGGAACTGCTGAGAGCTGGAGCTAGAGAGAGAGAGAGAGATCAAAGCTAACAAGAGCTAGCCTTTATATGGTACCTACTCTGTGCCATCTACTGCCCCAAGTCCTTTTACAAATAGCATCTCCTTTGAGCCTCACAACAGCCCTGAGAGGTAGGTGCTCCTCTTATCCCCACTCTACAGTTGAGGAAACTGGGACAGACCATGCCCAAGGTCATGTAGCTAATAACTGTCGGAAGCCAGATTTGAACTCATCAGGTCTCTGTGCCCCTTTACTCCTTATGGTACACATGGCTCCCTACTGTGGCACCAGGCACTCTGAAGCCACTGGGCTTGCTCCTCGCTGTTAGGACTCTGCTAGCATTTGGTACCATCTCTGTGTGGGTCCTCTTGGAGCTATGTTGGACGCTCAGGCCTCTCCAAGTCTTGTGAGTAGTTTAGCGTCTCCATCTTCTCTCTTCCTACACTACCCTCTTAAGTCCAGAAGCAAATACCTTCTCACATATCTGCATCCCCAGTGAATGAGGCAGGAGAAGCTCACCTGATTAATATAGTATGTGTTTGTGTCATGGGTGGTGCTCACAGACAGTTCACAACTATCATGAAATGTATTACAGATGTTACACATCTGTTATCTACAACCGTGTTTGTTTAAAGGAGACCTCTTAGTTTATCATTATTATTTATCAGTAATTATGCGGAATTTCTTCAGTATGTGGAAATACATATATATATATATATATATATTCCTTTGTCCATTGGTTTGCCAAAGGCTAGCTTTTGAAGACCAGCTCAGTATTCTCTGTAAAGTTTTCTGCCACTTCATTCTTCCTTCCTTCTCACATTCATCCAGAGCCTGTAGTCTCTTCTTACATAATTTAGCATGCAATTGAAAACTGTTGGCTTATGTTATTTAATGGCATTTCATGTGTGTTAATTTTGTCACCCTAGTTAGATTTCTGAGGTGGAACCATAAGGTAAAATGATTGATTTTTAGCAAACACAGCAGAATTTATACCTTTGAATTAGTGTTATCTCATGACTCTCCTCCCCTTGTTTTCATTTGGAAACTCCTTGTTATTGTTCCCCATTTTACTCCTTTTCCCCAGTCTCTGACAAAGAGGTGACTTTTCTTGCCAAGGTCAATCCCTCTATGTGCACCCTTGATCTCATTCCCTTTTTACCTTCTCTTTGTCCTTATTCTCTTCCCTACTCTCTCTCTCTTTCTCAGTCTTTGTCTCTCCCTCTGTGTGTCTCCTGCTTCTCTTTTGCTTTCAAACTTGCCCATCTCCTTATCTTTAAAGAAAAACAATAAACCTTCACTTAAGCTATCCCTTAAACTATTATCCTGTATCTTTCCTCCCTTCTCAGTGAAACATCAAGGAAAAGTTTTCCACATTCATTGCTTCTACTTCCTTTCCTCATAGGTATTCCTTAACCTTTTGTGTTATCTGGCTTTCTACTGCATCACTCAATTGAAGTCACCAGTGATTTCTTTTTTTTTCCTTTTCTTTTCTGGTCAAATCTCCATTTCACCTTATTTTTTCCTTTCTTTTCTTTTTAATTTTTTTCCACTTAATAGTATTGTTTTCAATTACATGTAAAGGTAGTTTTCAGCATTCATTTTTGTAAGATTTTTGAGTCTTCAGTTTCTCTCCTTCTCTCTTCCCCTTGCCCCTCCCCAAGATGTCAGGCAATATGATATAGGTTATACATATGCAATAATGTTAGACATATTTCCACATTAGTCATGCTGTGAAAGAAGAATCAGAACAAAACGGGAAAACCACAAGAAAAAAGGAAAAAACAAAAAAGTGAAAATAGTGTGCTTCAATCTTCCTTCAGACTCCATAGTTTTGTTTTTTTTTTTTTCTCTGAATGTGGACAGCATTTTCCATAATGAGTCTTTTGGAATTGTCTTGGATCATTTTATTGCTGAGAAGAGCTAAGTCTGTCATAGCTGATCACAATGCTGCTATTACTGTGAACAATGTTCTCCTGGTTCTGTTCACTCCGCATCAATTCATATAAGTCTTTCTGGGTTTTTTTGAAATCTGCTTGCTCATCATTTCTTATAGCACAGCAGTATTCTATCACATGCATATACCACGGGGTGTTCAGCCATTCTCCAGTTGATAGACATCCCCTCAATTTCCAATTCTTTAGAAAGAGCTGCTATAAATATTTTTGTATATGTGGGTCCTTTCCCCTTTTTTATGATCTCTTTGGGATGCAGACCTAAATCAAAGGGTATGCACAGTTTTATAGCCCTTTGGGCATAGTTCGAAATTCCTCTCCAGAATGGTTAGATTAGTTCACAACTCCTCCAACAATACATTAATATTCCAATTTTCCTACATATTTTCCAACATTTGTCATTTTCCTGTTTTGTCATGATAGCCACGCTAATAGGTATAATATGGTTCCTCAGAGTTGTTTTTTATTTACATTTCTCTAATCAAAGAGTGGTTTATAGCATTTTTTCGTATGAGTATAAATAGCTTTAATTTCTTGCTCTGAAAACTTTCTGTTCATATCCTGTGACCATTTATATATTGGTGAATAACTTGTATTGTTACAAATTTGACTCAGTTCTCAATACATTTTGGAAATGAGGTCTTTATCAGAAACACTGACTATAAAAATTGTTTCCCAGCTTTCTGCTTTCCTCCTAATCTTGGTTACGTTGGTTTTGGTTGTGTAAAACTTTTTAAATTTAATGTAATCAGAATTACTCATTTTGTATTTCATAATGTACTCTATCTCTTGCTTTGTTATAAATCCTTCTTTTCTCCATAGATCTGACAGGTAAAAACAATTCCTTACCCTCCTAATTTGCTTATGGTATAACCCTTTATGACTAAGTCACATGCCCATTTTGACCTTATTTTGGTATTTATTGTAAGATATTGGTCTATACTTAGTTTCTGCCATATATTTTCCAGTTTTTCCAGCAGTTTTTGTTGAATTGTAAATTCTTATCGCAGAAGCTAGATTTGGGTTTATCAAACAGTAGGTTACTATAATCATTTACTACTGTGTCTTGTATACCTAAACTATTCACTGATCCACCACTCTATTTCTTAGCCAGTACCAGTTAGTTTTGATTATTGACACTTTATAATATAGTTTTAGATCTAGTTCAGCTAGGCCACCTTCCTTTGCAGTTTTTTTCATTAATTCCCTTGATATTCTTGACTTGTTCTTCCAGATGAATTTCATTTTTTCTAGCTCTATAAAATAATTTGTTAGTAGTTTGATTGGTATGGCACTAAATAAGTAAATTAATTTAGGTAGAATTGTCATTTTTACTATATTAGCTCAGCCTATCCATGAGTAATTGATTTTTTTTCCAGTTATTTAAATCTGACTTTATTTGTGTGATGTTTTATAATTGTGTTCATACAGCTCCTGGTTTGTCTTGCAGATAAAAGTCACACTGGTAGTAAGTGTATCAAGTGTCTGAGGCCAAATTTGACCTCAGGTCCTCCTGACTCCAGGGCTGGTGCTCTATTCACTGCGCCACCCAGCTGCGCCTTGACAATTCTTAATGTCTCATTGAGTCAGCTTCTGCTTGTGCAATTCTAATTTTTAAGGAATTATTTTCTTCAGTTAGTTTTCATACTGCTTTTCCCATATAGCCAATTATTCTTTCTAAAAAGCTGTTTTCTTCAGTAGATTTTTTTTTTTTTCCCATTTGGCCAATTGTATTTTTAAAGGAATTGTTTTCTCAGTAATTTCTTGTCCTTCCTTTTCCAGGCTGTTGACTCTCTCTTGTATAATTCTCATTTCTTTCCCCAATTTTTCTTCTCTCTTATTTGATTTTTAAAATCCTTTTTGAACTTGTGTGGGGTGCAAAGACCCCACCCCAAATTGACTACTGAGAGATTTCTCCAGGTGAAAGCAGAAAGGTTTATTTATTAGAATCTCACGAGAAGCCGTGCCGAAGCAGAAGCTGGGTTAAATAGGCAAAAACCACAAAAACTCCTCCCCAAACCCCCTCCCCAGTAACCAGACCTTCATTGCCATTGGTGGGAAGGGGTGCCCTTACAATCCTTTTACCCAATACAAAATTATTTATCATAAGTTAGCTTATCACAGATTACATATTTTTCTTTTGTTTCCCAAAAAAGGAGACAATTTATAGAAACACCTGGTAAACATATTACTGTTGCAAGAAGTAGGCCATTTATGGATCACTTGTTGCTTTTCTTGTTTACCAAAGACAGGCAGCTGGCAGACACATAGAAAAACAAAATTTGGGCCTATCAAGGCTAAAGCCCAGCTCAAGTTTGGTGACTGTCTCCTTTACTTTATGGGAATATTTTCATTTGTCCCTCTCAATCCCTATCTAGTTTCTTGATAGTGTGCGTGGTGACAGGAAACAAGGGACTTTAGCAGATAGTCTATTTGAGAAACCACATGCTGTCCCACACAAGCTCTTCCTAGAAGGCTTTTTGGTTTGAGACTGATTCATTTTCAGCTACAAAATGTAGGCATTTTGAACCTGGTTTTCTCTTCTGAGGGTATGTATGTTATGATCTTCCCTGTCTCTGTAGCAGCTTTCCATGGTCAGGGCTCTTTTCTATTTTTCACTCATTTTTAGCCTATTTTGTGACTTTTAAAGTTAAGCTCGGCTCCTGGGGCACAAGGGCACTGTCCCAAGCTTCTTGTGCTGGGGGCCAGGGACCTGTTAACTGACTTTCTGTGCTGGAACCTCAGGTGTTGGTGGTTTGCCCACTGTGCTGGTGTAGCCTGGCCTTGTCGTGCCTCTTGTGCTGGGAGTTCTCAAGCTGGCAGTTTACCTTCTGTGCCAGGGCTAGATGCCCCATAGCTGGCCTGCTGTGCACTAGCCCATGGAGCCGGGACCAAGGAGTCTGATTGCTGATCTATGCTGTGACTAAGACTGGACACTAGCTCCGCTGGATTGCGTTCCCCTTTGACCCCGACCCAAATGAGACAGACCTTTCCTGAAGTTCTTCTAAATTGTCTTAAGCTGGAGAATTATTTCACTCTGTCTTTGAAGGTTCTGTTGCTCCAGAATCTGTGTAGAGGCTTGATGTAACATTGTTTCTGAGGGTAACTGGAGAGAGCTCAGGCAACTTCCTGGCTTTTCTCCGGCCATCTTGGCTCCACCTACCAGTAATCTCTTAAAGGCCAAATCTTATGGTCTTTTTTCATTCCTTATCTTTCTCAGATTATCTAAGTAGATTTTGACACTGTTTACCACCTTCACCCAGATATTCTCTTCTCTGGGTTTTCAAAACACCTTTCTTTCTTCACTTTCTTCTACCTGAGTGCTCTAGTCTCTGTCCAGTGAGGCTGAAAAGTTAGTTTGAAGCCAGGTTGTGTAGGGCTTTCAAGGCTATGACTTTGTATTTTATCTTAAAGTTAATAGGAAACTCCTTAAGTTGATTAAGTAGGGGAGTCACATAATCTGATCTTCACTTTATGAAAATTTCTTTGGTAGGTGTATACAGGATCTACTTACAATGGTGAAAAACTTGTGGCAGGGAGACCCAGTAGAAGGCTGTTATAATCATCTAGGAGTGGGATGTTGAGGCCCTGAACTATGGTGGTATGTGTGAATGGAGAAAAAGGGGTCTAATGCAAAAGGTGTTACAAAGGTAGAAATGGTAAGTGTTGGCAATTGACTGGACATGTGGGGTGAGGAATCCAGGATAGTACCAAGATTAGGAACCTGGAGACCACAAAGCTGGTGGCAGACTTTTGACGAAAGAGGGAAGTTTATAAAGCGGACAGAGTTTGAGAGTAAAAGAATGAATTCATATTTGTGTCTTTGGGACACTCAATTTGAAATGTCCAGTAGGCAGGTGGTGATGTAAGACCTTATGGGGTCTTGGGGTAAAACCCTGCGGGTTCATAGGGGAGTTTTTCTGTTGTTCAATCAGTTTAGTCATATCTGATTCTCTGTGACCCCATTTGGGGTTTTCTTGGCCATATAGATACTGATTTGCCATTTCCTTCTCCAGCTCATTTTACAGATGAGGAAACTGGAGCAAACAGGGTAAAGTGACTTTCTCAGGGTCACACAGTAAGTGTCTGAGGTCAGCTTTGAACTCAGAAAAATGAGTCTTCCAATATCCAGGCCCAGCACTCCATTCACTGCAGCTACCTAAGTTTACATAGGAGGGGGAGGAGGTGGTGGTGGGGAGTCCTAGGATTAGATTTATATGCCTCTGTGAGTCACCTTCTTAGGAATGATAGTTAAACACCTTTAAGAGCTGATATGATAAGGTAACTAGGAAAGAGAAGAGAGGGAGGGACAAAATATTTATTAAACATCTTCTTTGTGCCAAGAACACTGCTAATGCTTTATAACTGTTATGTCATCTGACCAACCCTGGGACGTAGGTTCTGTCATCATCCCTATGTTACAGTTGAGGAAACTAAAGCAGATTGAGGTTAATGGAGAAGAGAAGAGTGATTGATGGAACTTTGAGGTATGTCACCAGTTAGTGGATGTGATATGCATTGATATGCATTGATAAAGCTAGGGAGAGAGACTTAGATGAAACCATTGGACAGCAACCAGGAGAACCTGAAGAGAGCAGAGTCATGAAAATAATAGTAATACCAATAATAATAGTAACAGCAGCTGGTATTTTAAGTACTATGTATAAGTATTTTATCTAGTATTTTAGGATTTGCAAGTGTTATTTCTTTTAATCCGCATAACAATGTGGGGAGGCAAGTACTCTCATTATCTACATTTCACAAATGAGGAAACTAATTAAATGATTTGCCCAGGGTCACACCGTGAGTGTCAGTAATGTTCATGGAGCCTAGTAAGGGAAGCTTGCTGGTAGGAAGGCTTTCACGCCTTTTGTTACTTTGTAATTAGGCAGTGGGTCATGAGGGTTGTGATGCCCTCTGACCTTGAAGAACTATATATATGCTCTGAGGTTAGCATTTTGCTTTGGGGCTCACTCATTGGAAGAGTGTTTTTGTGATTTGATCAGATGAGACTCTGGGTAGTCATTAAGGAGCTCCCCTGCTTTGTAGGTGCTTCTCTCTCTGGTAACTATGCCTGTATTGCCTTGGTCGAACAATTGGATAAGGCTGTTGGTCTTTCCTAATTTCTCAGACATTTAGAAGCCCTGTCTGTTGGTTTTTATTTTTCTGCTTGTATTTTGTCTATTTTTTCTTGTTTGAATTTTCTCTGAAGTTCAGAGTGCTGACTTTTCCTCTGAACTAATGAATATAATTAAAAAGATTGTTGACCCTTTCCTAGTAAAGCAGATCTAAGAACCTGAGCCCACAGTCATCCTGAGTATGCCAGTGTGGTTGCTACTATAGTGTCTTAGACTGGAGTTGAATTCAGGTCTTCTGGAATCCAAGTCCAGCACCCTATCCACTGAAAACCCAGAGACAAAACAGTACCCAGGAGGAAAGGGTGTTACAAAAATGTCAAATCCATCACATAGATGGAGAAGGACAAGGATGGAGGAGAGACCTTCAAATTTGGCCTGTAAGAGGTCACTGGTGACTTTGGAGAGAACAGTTTCAGTTGAATGATCAGATGGTCATGAGCCAGGCTAAGGGCAAAAGATTGAAGGGCAAGAGAGAGGAGAGAAAGTAGAGGCAATAAATATAGAAAGAGCCTTTTTCCAGAAGTCTGACAGAAATGGGAGGAGAGACCAAGGACAGGGGATGGTAAAGAGGAGTGAAGGCTTTCTTTTTAAATTTCAAATTTATGAAATTAAACATTTCCATAACATGGGATAAAAAAGATGATTGTGAAATCTGCAAATCTATTATATACAACTTACTATTCCTTTTAAATATATAATAAAGTTATGACATAACTTTCTTCCTCCTCTTTTTTTCCTTCCCCACCCCAGAAATGGCTATCATTAGACACAAATATGTGTATACATATATGTAAAATCACTTGGTACATCTATTTAACAGTTCTTTCTCTGAATGCAGATAGCATCTTTTATATTATCATAATAGTAAATACTACTGTGCTATAAGAAATTAGGAAGGGTTTTTAAGGATGGGGAGACTTGTGCATGTTTGAGTTCAGTAGAAAAGAACTCGATAAGAGAAATATTGAAATTTGAAGAGAAAGAATGATTTTGTATAAAATCTGGTAGAGAAAAAGGGGAGGAGTTGGCTTTACAAAGGAGAAGTGCTGCTTTTTTGTTGGACTAGAGGAAAGGAAGAGATGATAGAAGGTGATATCAGGAGAATATGAAAATGGGCGATGAGGAAGCTCATGGTCTCAGTTTTGTTTTGTTTTTTTCATTAAAGAAGAAAGGTTCTCAGCTAGGGGAGGTGGGGAAAGCTGGAATGTTTGAGGACAGAAGCACAGATTTGGGAATAGCTTCTGTGGGGAGTGAGATAGGGCATTAGTGGAGGAGAAATAAAAGGAGTACTGTGATGGTGAAATCCTAATGCAGTAGCTTTATTGTCATTGCTGGAGAAAGAAGTTGGTAACAGAAATTTTTACTAATGTTTTCCATTTTGGAGATCCTTGTCCAGTGACTAACGCATCCCTGACTCTCAGTGGACTTTGTCCTTTGGAGATAATCCTGGAAAAACTGAATCATATCAGTATTGACAGTCACTATCTAAATTGTGTCAAATGACAAAAAAGAAATTGTAGAAAAAATGGACTCTTTGGAGAGGCAATTAAAGAGGGTAGAGTTGGTTCTGATCATGCATCCAAATGCTATGTAAAACATCATTCCATGAGACATTGTAGACATAGACCTGATATTGCAGAATTCTGGACAACCATTTGTACTGTGAAGACAGTTACATCTCATGGGCTTATCGTAGGGAGTTGGAGATAGAAAAAGTCTCCAAAGTGTTGGTAAGACCCTCTAAGTTACACCAACATCCATGTTAGTATTTGGGGATTTCAGTGTAAAGGTGGGCATTAGAAAAGAAACCCAAAAATGTATTTTAAAAATATGCTTCAAGACTAAGGAGTGCGAGAGACCAAACAACTGCATACAACATAGTTTTGTGCATTTGTAGAATAAATATTTTGTACAGAAAAGAGTCAGAAGTCTCTGGTGTGAGTACACATGAAATAACATTAGCAAAAAAGGAAATTCATTCTATTTTGAGAAGGAAGGAAAGAAACAAGCCTTTAGTAAGTGCTTACTGTGTTATAGGCACTGTCCTAAACATTTTATAAAATATTTGAGTCTTATAACAAAGTAGATGCTATTATTATTTGCATTTTATAGGTGAGGAAACTGAGGCAGGGTTTAAATGACTTGCCCAGGTTACATAGGTAGTGAATATCTGAGGCTGGTCTTCCTGATTTCAGGCCCAGCAGTCATGGGAATCATTTCCGAATTGGATGTCAACATATAGCCATTGACTTTTTAGAACAAAAACCAAAATTAGAAACAGCCCCAAACTGCCCTGTCTAAAACAGCTACTCCCATGAAAAGCCGCCTGGTCTCAGCAGCCTTCTCACCCTGGAAGATGCCTGTCTCTCCAGGCCCCTCTTCCAGTTGATGAGGCCTCTATTTTGTGGAAGTGCCCAGGCCAGCTGGCCGGCCGTGCTTTTTCCTTCTTTCCTTTCCTGACTCTAGTTCTGATTCTCTAGACTTTGCCTCCATGCCCCTGCTGCAAGTACCTTCTCTTGATTCTCCCCTCCAACTTTTTAGTATCCTTTCCTGTGCTGACTTCCCCTCTTAAAATACAAACTTCTTGAGGGCAGGGACCGGCTTTCTCTTGGCTTGTGTTTGTCTTCCCAGCATCTGGTCCAGTGCCTGGCACATAGTAAGTGCTTCGGTGACCCAGCTTGCAGTAAGTCATTTCTTTTTTATGGGCCTCAGTTCCTTCTATAAAGTGAGAAGATTGGGCTAAAAGATATTCCAAGCCCTTTGAGGCTCTTCCTCCCTCTGTTGTCTGCATCTTTTTTACTTTTCCAGGTTCCTCACCACCTTCAAGATCCCATCCAGAGTTCCCAAAAAACATTCCTCCTCCATCCATAGAAGAATGCAGTGTGACAAACATTTATGCTGAGGTTTTGGGAAATTAGTATCAGGACGATTTTTATCTTAAAAGAGGAACTTAGGAAGAGATCACTTAATCTAAAAGACCAAATTTATAATGGGAGAATTTTGCAATAACAGTAGCTGGTGTTTACCTAGCATTTCAAGGCTTATAAAAAGAATCCTGTTTGACCCTCACAAAATAAAATAAAAATAAAATATACAAAATAAAAATTTCATATTGTACAATTTTCATTATCCCGTTTTATAGAGGAGAAAACTGAGACCCCAGGAGGTTAAATGATTGTCACATAGCCAATTTTATTTTGTAAAAAAATTTTTATTTGTTAATTTGTAAAATTAACATTTTCTTGCACAAAGCAGAATGGAAAAAGATGAAACTGAGCATCTCTATTGTGTAGAACTTCTTTTTCATTTTAAGTATATAATAAATTCAACATATGTTTTATTGTTATTTTTATAGCATTTTATTCTTTTCTAACTACATGTAAAGACAAATTTTAACATTCATTTAAAAATTTTGAGTTCCAAATTTTCTCCCTTACTTCCCTCCTTCCTAAGATGGTAAGCAATTTGATATAGGTTATATATGTTTTAATCATGTAAAATATATTTCCATATTAGTCGTTTAACATATACTTTCAAAGCTGTCCTGATTATGTTTCCTCTTGGCCTCCCTTCAGTTTTCTTCATTGCATTCTTAGTAAATGCCTGATTACTGACTGAGTTTTTCTTTGGGGGAACCCAATCAGCCTCTTCCAACTCCCTCCCGTCCTTGGAAAAAAGAAAAATAATTATGCATATTCCAGCAAAACTGGTTCCCACACTGACTGTATATGAAAAATGTCTAGTTATCCCTTCCATATCAAGTCTTTCCCCATTGAGGTTTCAATATGTCAAGGGTTGTCATAAGAAATTAAATGGGAATTTGGGGGGAGTTTAGAAACTCAGAAATGCATAAATATATGTATAATATTGTGCAATATCAATCTATTTTATCTTTTAATACCATAAATATACATAATTTCTTTTTTAAAGGTAAACTATGACCAAATAACCCCAATTTTATAATAAGGTACTGTAAACACCCCATAAAAGAAAAAGGGAAAATGCAGATTTCTACGCTGGTATGAAGAGAATGCCAAAAAATTTTGCTGGGATTTTCCGGATCAAAGGGGTGCCACCGCCCTAACCCCTGCAATGTGAAAGGGATAACTGCATGTCTTGAGGGCCCCACCTTTCTGCTTGGGGAGCAGCATGTTTCATTAGTGGTCTTCTGGAATGTGGTTGCTAATCATTTCGCCGATCAGAATTCTTATGGCTTTCGGATATTGTTGTTGTATTGTGGTTGTTACTGAACTGATGGCTCTCCCACAGTGCCCCTTTCCTTTGACTGCGTTAGCTCGTGCCATGACATCAAGTGGTCCCAGGTTTCTCTGAAACCGTCCCTTTCTGTGCACACAGTCAGTTTCCTGGTCTGCCTCTAAGTCTAGTGCTCCCTCCATCATACCAAGGGGAAAAGAAGAGATTTGGGGATGGGGCCCCCCATGCAAATGACCTCTCTCCCACCTCCGCTCCAAGGGAAGGCCCCTTTCAGTGAAGGGGGATGAGAGAGAAGGTGATTAGAAGAGCTTCAGATAATGATGTGTTTGGTGTAATCTGAACTTTCATCTTGGTACTCCCCAGCAATTTTGAGGTTCCCCCATCACCATTAACTTGTTTTTCCCTCCCATTTCAAATCATGAGTTTGTTTGGGTTTTAGAAGCCTTTTAAAACCACAAGGACTCTCAGTCCCTGATTCCTTCCCTCTGATGGATCTGACTGTCCCCATTGGTATATCAATTTCTCCAAGAAGAAAATTATAGCTTCTGAATGGGATCGGTGGGGATGGTGTTTGGAGGAGAGGCTTGTCATTGAAGCACTGCCGAGGCAGAGGCAGACTGCTCCCACGATGGACTGGGAATGGAGACACGAATGAAGGATTTTAGAAACTCTGGAATCCTAATTGGTCACCACTTGAAATTCCAGCACCGCTGTGTTCCTGTGTGGAAACAACACTTTGCTTCTGGGCTCAAGGCTTACTCCTGTTTGAGTGAAAAAAAGATAACAATTATTTATTAAGCACTTACTATATGCAAAGCGCTGTGCTGAGGAGTGTAGGAAAGTAAGACAGACCCTGCTCTCAAGGAGCTCACATTCTAATGGGAGAGACAGCGCATATGGAAGGTTTTAGCGGCAAGTCAGATGGAAAAGTCCTATGATCCTTAGGATGGCGGTGGCGTTCATTCGGGGGTGTGTGTGTGTGTGTGTGTGTGTGTGTGTGTGTGTGATACTCTTCATTTGGGGTTTTCCTGGCAAAGATGCTGGAGTAGTTTGCCATTTCCTTCTCCACCTCATTTTACAGATGAGAAAACTGAGACAAATAGAGTTGCGTGACTTGTCCAAGGTCACACATCTAATAAGTGTCTGAGGACAGATTTGAACTCAGGAAGATGTGTGTTTCTGACTTCAGGCTGAGCACTGTATACACCAAGCCATCTGTCTGTCTCCAGAATTGAATATAATCTTTTGTCAAAAAATATTAAATTCTTTCCTTTCTTCCCCATTTGTTCCTAATGGCTAACAATTTAAAATGTCTGTGGTGCTTAAAGACCTGCAAAGTACTTCACAAGTGTTATCTCATTTTATTCTCACAGTAACCCTGGGAGGTAGGTGTTATTATTACCCTTATCCTATAGATGAAGAAACCCAGACACACAAAGTTTAAAAAACTTTCACTGGGTCACATGGCTAATGAAATGTCTCAGGCTGGATTTGAACTCAGGCCTTACTGATTCCAGGGCCAGACCTCAACACCTGCCTGCCTGTTCATACATCTGTACATACACACATATGGATGGGTGGGATTCACCTGCTTTATCTCACTCCTAACAATTGCTTGCAGTGTCCACTTTCTTCTGACCAAGAGGGAATTCAATGATGAGCTCATAGATTTAGAATCGTAAGGGAATTGGGAGATCATATAGCCAACCCTACATGCACATTTTACAGATTAGGAAGCTGAGGCCCACAGAGACTGTAACTTCTCCATGATCTCAGAGAAGTCCTCAGACTCTAAACCCCCATCTTTCCATGTTGACTTACTGCTGTCATTGCCTTTCTCTCTTGGAATTTACTTGGTCAGTCAATGAGCATTTCTTAAGCATTTCAGATGGGAGCTGACCCCAAATGCTCCATGAGCTTTCCTGGCTGAGCTTCCAGATTTATACTTTTCCCAAGGCTAGCCTTTCTCTGCTGCTTCTCCTCCTCCTTTTCTTTCTCCTCCTCTTCCTCCTCTACTTCCTCCTCCTCCTCCACTTCTTCCTCTTCTTCCTCCTCCTCCTTCTCCACCTCCTCCTCTTTTTCTACTTCCCCCTTCATCCATGTGAAGGGTCATACCCTTACACTAGGGTGCTCTGTCCAGAAGAATATAAATTTTGATCAATTATACTTTGCAAAATATCTTGGGGTTTGGAGGCTAGATTTTTTTTCTTTCCTTCCCTATTTATTCTATAATTTTTTAAAACTGGGACAATTAACTCTTTTGTCTAATGTAGTTTTTATTTATGATTTCTTGAAATATTGCTCTGGAAAACCAGGCTTTCATAAAACCCGTTGGGATCCAAATGGTACTACTTGACTATACCTTTACCCAAATCACTCAGGCTCTCACTGATTGGCCAATAATAGGTCCCAGTCCAAGCCTCACTTGCTCCTTGTTTGAGTTTTGATGTCTCAGAGTGAGGTGAACAGCAGTTGTTTCTGTTCTGGCCCTAAACTCTGAGGGTCTTCCCTTCCCAGAGTGATTCCTTTTGTGAAGACAAGCGATGCCATCTTTTCCTCAATTCTTACCTGCTCTTTAATTACTTAATGGGTTTTGCCTCAGACAGACTAAAACCTGGGAAAGACCTTAGTTTAAAAAGGCCAAGGTCTCCCACTGCATCCTGGGGCATCAACAGTTGTCCTGACCTACGACTTGCCACTGGACCCTGAGCACGATGGAGGAGAGAGTGAGGCTGAGGACTCACTTAAATCCATTCCACTTGCAAGTCAAGGCATCTCCCTCCTCATGTCACTGGTGCTCTTCTGTGCCCAACAATAGCCTTTTTCTAAAGGACAGTGTGATATGGTGTAGTTGAAGGCTAGAATCGTATAGGTAGAATAAGGATGGATGGATGGATGGATGGATGGATAGATAGATAGACAGATAGATAGATAGAAGGTAAAGAAAAATTGAGGGAGGAAGGGGGGAAGCAGACAAGCAGGGAGGGGAAAAAAAAGGAAGAGAGAAAGGAGAAAAAGCAGAGAAAACAGGAAAGACCATTTATTAAGCCTTTGCCATCTGCCACACACTGGGCTAAGCTCTGAAAATACTAATACAAGTTATGAAAATAATCCCTACCCTCAAGTAGCTTACATCCTAATGAGGAAAGCTAAGGTATAAAGGGGATGGGGATAGAGGGGTATGGATAAAGGTAGCTGTGAGGAGAGGGAGAATTCTGCTCCAAAGATGATAATGCCCCCAGTCCTTAACCTCACAGGTAGCTGCAAACATGACATGAGATGACTAGCCACATGAAGCTATTCGCAAACTTTAAACACGAGCCCCGTATTTAAAAGTTGATGATCACTGAAGGTTGAGGGCCCCTTGGTCCAGTGGAGAGAGGGCTAGCCTTGCTGGCTGGAGGCCTGCTTCTGATACCTCCTAGGCCTGTGACCATGGGCAGGTCACTTGGCTCCTCCCTCAGCACTTCAGGCTCAAAGACCTTAAATTACGGACTCAGAGATAGATCTCTATCAGTGAGGAAGTTTCTATGAGAATGAAATAACAGGTTGGGACTGGGACCGAACTGAAGGACTTTAATCCCGGGGGGAGGTTGACAGGCCGCAGGGAGGGAGGAGTGCTCATTGCCTAGCCTCCAACTACTCAATATTTTAATTGCCTGTGTTCCTGTTCACTAACAAGAGCTAACAGCACACTGAATGACTTTAGGGCGCACTGGGGGACTCCGGCAGGCAGTTAATGGAGAGAAGGTGGGGCCACTTAACAGAACCAGACACTTCTCTCCTTTTAAAATTTTACCTGCAGCCACTTTGCAAAACACATCCCAACACCCTGTGGTTTGGTTGGTGTGCATTGCGGTTTCTTTGTTAGTTGAGATTTATAGTTCAGATGCAGTAGTTCTGCCAAGCGCAATAAACGTTTTGTTTTAGCTGGAATGTGAGCAACTGTTTTTATTATCATTATTTTGCCTCTAAACATCTTAAAGTGAGTGGCATTTGAGAACAAAGTCAAAATGTCTAAATACTTCTTCTCCATGCCTGGCCAGTGGAATTTGTAGATCAGTTTAAGATTAGGAGGCAGGCTCTCCAAAGTTTTATACGGCTTGTATTTAGGTAATGAAGGTTAGAATAGTAATGGAAGCCTTCCCATAGGGCAGCTTAGATGCTGGTAATGGCTAAATGGCAAAGGTCTGTGAACGGCATTAAAAAATGCCCTGTATTTAGGACTGCCTAAAGCTTGAATTGTGTGTGTGGGGGGGGGGGGGAATAAATACAGGGTCACTGATTTTAATGATATTTTAACTTCCTTTACCTAAGTTCTCTAGGAAGCATAGCCAAACAATTAACAGAGACTAAAAACATTGGCAACTTACAAACACCTGCTTTGATTATTTGGTCTAATGAGGTTAATTTTAACCAACTCCATCTGAATAAATTAAAAACAATTCTTATCTTTTCATTGAGTCATAAATTTTATCAGCCCAGGGTGCATATGTATTTAATGTGGTACAGTTGGTACCATTCTTTCAGCTCTGCTCAGGAGAGAAAGGCAAATAGGAAGCATATTTTTAGAAGCCTCTGAGCCTGCGCCTGCAGTTATGAAATTCCAAGGAGATCCAGGCTTCAGTCTCATAAACTTTGCTGCTTTTCCCTAAAAATCTGCCACCATTTCAAAGACGTCTTTGTAGTTCTTTTTTTTCCAAAGGCATCTTTTCCGAGCAGCAGCAAGCCCCCAAATAAGCACCAGATTCCTGGCTTCTGTGGTTCATTCATTCATTCATTCATTCATTCATTCAAAAAAGCATGTATCAATACTTGTAAGGTGCCAGGCACTGTGCTAAGCTCTGAGAACACAAAGACAGAAAGGAAACAACCCCTGCCCTCATGGAGCTTACAGTCTACTGGGAAGAAACAGTACCTACACAGAAGCCTACGAATCAAATCTTACAAGTAAATACAAAGCAGATTCAGAGAGAGTAGGAGAAGGGAACTGAAGAGGAACATTTAGCTTTGGGAAAAGGATCTTTCCAGGAGTGAAGAATAGGAAAGGATATAATTGTTTGGTTACCAAGTTAATGTCGAAATGAGCCCATTCTTGGGAATATGATATCTAGTAGGAGTTCAGTTTTTAAAATGTTGAGTTTCAGTGCTGAAAGACTTGGAGATCATTTGCCCCATCTCTTTCATTTTACGGATAAAGAAAAATAAAACAGTTTCTTTTCTCAAGGAGTTCACAGGCTGAAGTAGCAGTAGATGTCAGAGTTGTTTATTGAGATGTTTTTTAATCACCCTGAGAAAAGTATTAGAAGTAATTCGATGAGATTTTCTTTCTGAGACTGGACTTTTTTCCCCCTTGAAGTTGCTTTTCATAATTTAGGAGAAGTGAATATCCAAAAAGAGAACCAGCCATGAAAGCCTTGGCTTTGGTTATCTATCCATAAATGCACAAAATATAGGTAATATACAAGTTGCACTAGAGAAACTTACTGCAGGGGAGTAAATTTGACTTGATAAGGAGTTAGATGAGATTTGGAACAAGCTGATGGTACATGGATAGAGCACTAGGCCTGGAATCAAGAAGGCCAGAATTCACATCCAGCTGCAGACACTTGGGAGCTGTGTGACCCTGGGCAAGTCATTTAACCTGTTTCCTCATCTGAAAAATAGGGATATTAATAGAACCTACCTTTGAAAGTTATTATAAGGATCAGATGAGATCAGAATTGTAAAGTACTTTGCCCAGCACAGAAGAAGCTCTACATAATATTGGTTATTATTATTAACATTTGATGGGGTGCCACTCATAACTGGAATATGTCTACTGAGTGGGTACACCTCATTCAAAAACAACAGACTAGATCAGGGGTGGGGAACCAACAGCCTTAAGACTTCTTGTGGCCTTCTGGATCCCAGAACAAATCTGTAAAATTTGGGTTCCATCAAAAGGCTGCAATTAAGGACCTAGAAGGCCACATGTGACCTTAAGGCCTCAAGTTCTCCACCCCTGGACTAGATAAAAGAGCTGTCGCGTGGAGGTGTATGTTAAGATGAACTCATGAAACAAACCAAGAAGCATGTTCAGAGTTCGTTCAGCTGAAGGTAAATTGAGAGAGAGAGAGAGAGAGAGAGAGAGAGAGAGAGAGAGATGTTACTTCCAGAGTGTACTGTGTAGATGTGCAGACCAGCCAGCCAGAAGGAAGGAATAGGCAAATGCCTGGGCCTTCATTTCCTCACCTGCAAAATAACACGAGCTGTCTTTCAGATCTAAAATTGTGATTCCCAGGAGCTGTTCTGGTACTCCGTGAGCAGAAAAGTGAGTCGCAGAGGGAATATTGCTATTCTCTGCTGCTGTTGTAGACAGAGCTTTCATAACCTCTGTCTGGGATGTCGGAGAAAGGGGAAGATGGGCTCTGCCAGAGCATACAGTCCAGGAAGAGAGAAGACTTTTACACATGAAACAATTCAAGAATAACAAACTCAGTATAATTAAGCTCCAGAATTCAGCAATAGTAAGTTTTGTGGATTGGGAAAGATTAGCAAAACTGGAGTTATAAGATAAAGAACCAGGGCCTTGAAGAACGGAGGACATTTGGATAGGCATAGAGATATAAAACTGGAAAAGATGGCTATTGTGTTGGTAAAGTAGGTGGAGACCCTGGAAGAAAAGACTGGAGAGCAGAGATAGCTGGTTGTCTGAGTTATCGCCGTTTGCAGTTGTACTAGTGATTTCTTAAATTTATGTAATGGTTTCAGAATTACAAAAGTCTTTTTAATACACTCCTTAACAATGCTGTGAGTCTGCTTAGGTGTGTAACTTTATCAGGGTGAATATTCTCTCCACTAATGCTGGTGATAGACTTTTCATGCCTTCATATATGGGTTTGTTGTTGTCCATTTGTTTCAGTCATGTCCGACTCTTGATGACCCCATCTGGGGTTTTCTTAGCAAAGATACTAGAGTAGTTTGCTATATCCTTCTCCAGCTCACTTGACAGATGAAGAAATTGATTCAAAAGGGGTAAAATGACTTGGCCAGGGTCCGCAACTAGTAAGTGGCTAAGGTCAGATTTGAACTCAGAAAGATGAGTATTCTTCACTCTAGGCTGAGCACTCTATCCACTTTGCCACCTACTTTCCCCTGTTTTATAAGTTAACTGTGGACCTCTCCCCCCCCCCAACCAAAAAAAGATCCATCATTTGGTGACCAGCCTTTAGGTGATAAACTTCCCCAAATTTAAGTAGACTACTCTTTGAAAGCCATGATATAGCCTGTCATCAAACTCATACTCGGAGTCTTTGCAGCTGATATAATAGCAGGACTTTGGTGGATATGAAGTTAGTAATGCAAAGATTGTTATCTCCATTTAACAAATGAGGTTAGAACACTTGTCAGAGCCATCCGGGTTTTAAGGAGCAGGACTTGACCAAGCTTTAGTACTGGGGTTGGCTCTGTCCCTTTATTCTCACCCAGCAGTCAATCAGAACTTAACTCCATACCCAATATTGGGTCTGTGCTGCATACTGGAATTGGCCTTAGAAAAATAAGCATCTTTCTTTTTTTCTGCTGCAAACTACACCTTGAGCTAAGAGTTTTAACAAAAAAATTATGTTAAGGGAAGCTAAGTAAGGCCTAGGACCACTGACCACTCCTCTATTGCTTCTGTTTACCAAAATGAAATGACCTTTGGACTGGAAAGGACAGCAGAAAAATGGCTAATCAGAAGTTGATCTGTGCAAGTGTGTGTATCCAAATAACTAGCTTGTTAAGTACTTGGAAAGACTGTTAGCGAAGAGCTGATCCCACAGGTTATTACTTCTTTTTTGTTTCCACTTTTAAAGAACAGAATTTATACCATGATCTTCAAAGAGCCAATCATGTATGATGATGAATGACTAGAAAATTCTGACTCTAGAATTGTAATTTGGGTTCAAATCTTGCCTCTTCCATTTTACTATCTATGTGACCTTAAGCCAAGACCTTCTTAACCTAGAGTCTATGAACTTGATTTTTTCCTGACTTTTTACAATTGAATATAATGGATTTCCTTTGTAACCATATGTATTTTATTATATACATTAAAACATTAGTCTCTCCATACACTTCACCAAACTGCCAAAAAAGAAAAGTGGTCCCTGACACCAAAAAAGGTTCAGAACTTCTTCACTTAACCTCCTTGGTCTTCAGGTGTCTCATCTGTGAAATGAAGAAATTGATCTACATTGCCTCTGCAATTCCTTCCGTGTCTCCACCTCCGATCCTGTGATCTTTTCAGATGATTATACACCAGTATTTTGTCAGTGCCATCCCAATATGCAGGGCCCTGCTGCGTTGGGTACTCCAGAGAATCCAGAAGAAATTCAGATTTAATTCCAATTCCAGTTCTGAGTCTCTTGCCAGAGAAATCAACTGTGTTTTTACATTGTAATCTGACAAGGCATTTTTCAAAAAGTGGTCTTACCAATTCATTTTCTTTCCCCCACCAACAGGCAAAAAGAAGCTGTCTACTTCCTAAAATTAGAAAGTCATTGAGCTACAGTGGATAGCACCAGGGCCATAATTAGAGGGAGGTGACCAGGGCTTCAATCCAGGTCACCCAGCATGGCAGCCCATGAATTGTTGTTACCATGCCTTACAATCCCCTACTGGCCTGCTCTGATACTATCCCAAGAGACACATTGCTTTTTGGACCTTCGTTCTGGCCCACCCCTGTAAGGCCCTACCTTGACTGCATCCGTGGTCTTGCCTTATTATGATGCCACCCACCCAGTGCTCCCCCTCCACATTGAAATGAACTGACTTTGCCCCAGGTGAAAGAATTCATAGTTATCAGTGTGGATACAGCACTGGCCTTGGGGTCAGGAAACTTTCTGATCCTACGGCTGATGCCCTGTGATCATCAACAAGTTGATCTCAGAACTTCATTTTCCTTATCAATAAAAGAGATAATACCATTTACCCGATCTACCTCACAGGGTTGTTGGAAAGTGATTTGTAAACCTTAAAGCTCCATATTAACTTTAGGCATATTGTAGGTTACATTATCCCTTTTAGGAAAAAGCTGAGGACAAGATTCGAGAGTATTACCTATATGAAAGTCAGGAGAAGGCTATGAGAAGCCTAGAAACCAGAACCTGAGAGAAATAAACCTGTGGCTGTCCCAAAGCCTCTCAGCCTGCAGACTCCCCAGAGTGTGCCATGCCAACCATGGGTGACTGGAAGGGTTTCCCTTTCGGGAAGTAACAAGGAAAGAGTTTTTCCTAGATAACTAGAAGCCAAGGTTCTTATTAAATCAGCCAATAGCCCCATTTTGCTCTCCCTTGTGTTCTGTGGCTACTCTTAAAATATTATATAGTTCATTAAAAATTACACAGGCCAGATGTGAAAATCTAGAGTCTGCAAAGTAGTCCTTCAGTTGGTTAACACACATTTATTAAGAGCTTGCTATGTGCTGGGATGCAAAGAAAATCAAATTGCTAGTTCCTGACGTCAAGGAGCTCACATTTTAATGAAGAAGACAGCATGCAAATAATTATGTCCGTATAAGATATATACAGAATAAATAGAAGGTGATCTCAGAGGGTGAGACCCTAGTATCCGGGGGAAATTGGGAAAGGTGTCCTACACAAGGTGGGGTTGAAATTGAAAGAAGCCAGAGAAGCTAGGAGACAAAGTCAAGGGAGGAGAATATTTCAAATAATTTTTAGAATTGGCCTCATTACCCTGATTGCAGGCAAAGAAGAACTTGAATTGTATCTGGTTACAATTTTGTCCAATAAGAACTTCAAGTCAATTAACATAGAAAGTACATATCTGGGAGGTGGGGGTGCCCCAAATTCTTACCTTGCCCCCGTTTATTTGCCACTAGCAAACTTGGCCTTGAATTCTTGTGCTCCTTCCCTTTTTTTAACAGGAAAAATATAAACTTAAAAAAATTTAATGTGTTCAACTCTGACTTAACCTCATAGCTTCACAACATTGAAATATAACAGATTCTTTCTTAGAATGCTTTGTTTCTTTCCTAAAAGAGTGTGTGTGGGGGGGTGGTATTTTTAAAAGAGACTTGCCAATATTTGAAAAAGAAAGTCATGTAATCAACTTTCTGGGGCTCCACTTGGGATCTTAACCTTAGCTCTACCCATAGAAGGCTTTGAATATCATTGCTAAATGAAATGCTTCACCTCACTCCATTCTGCCCTATTCCTTGCATTTGCACCAATAAGTAAAGTCACTTTCTCTTTTGAGAAACTGGTTTTTACATGCTTGAAAGGCCATAAAGTGAAGGGAGATTAGACTTCTTCTACTTGGTCCCAAAGGGTAGAATTAGGACCAGTAGCTAGAAGGTTGCAAAGAAACATATAGACTTGATAATAAGAAAATATTTCCTAACAGTGAGAGCTTTCTAGAAGTAGAATGGACTGCTTGTCATCATGGAGGCTAAATGACCATGTGTTGGATATGTTGTAGAGGAGATTATTTTTCTAGATGTGTTGGATTAGATAGATGACCACTGAAATCCCTTCCAACCCCAGAATTCTGTGGTGCTTTGATTCCTCACTTCATGTTGATTTTTCTAAGTCCTTACAAGGATCGCTGTGGCTTCTACTTCCAGACTTCCAGTGTTCATGGGCAACACAGTTGACACCAATGTGTTCCAGCCTGGACCTGGGCTGCGATAGTGCTGGATTTCAAAGACAGAACTGTGACAGTGAAACCCACTGTCGTTGTTTCTGAAAACTCAGATTCCTGACAAAACCTCTTGCTGCCTTGTTTTAACAGCATGTTTGTTGAATGGAAGATACTCAGTTGTGGTTGAGCCCTTTGTTGCATTTAATCATTTTATCCAAGCATATTATTGAGACATGTAATTCATAGGTAGGTTTGAGAAACTTACTGCTGACAGCAAGATCTCAAAAAAAAAATCTGTTCTCTTATGGGTTTTCACACTCATTTAGAGTGCTATAACCATGATTTGTTTCCAATTAAAAGAAAACCATTTCCAGAATAAAAAGAACTTTTAGACAAGCAATGAATGCAAGAACACAAGCAAAATTAGATGAGGACAAAAAAATAAACTTGCCCTTGGTTATAGGAGAACTACAGTGAATGTGGCCTGTCTGGTCTAGTCACATCTTTGGATTCTTGACCACAGCCATTTTGCTCATCCCTCACCCCAGGACAAGTAACAGTTTATGGTAGGCAGGTCTTTCATTTAAAGTTTTATTTATTCACTGTCTGGGTACGAGCAGTGAAGGTGAGCTGGCAAGCTCTCCATATTCATGGAAAAGAATGATTTAAAGTTCCAGGGGGTTGTGGTGCCCCAAAGCTAAACTTTGTCTTGCTTATACAAAATGGTGCCGAGCAGAACGAAGTACTGTCCACATGACTGGCCCTTGTTCTCAGTTGATGAGTTTTATTAAACCTGTGTCTGTTAATCAGTGAACATTTATAAGTGCTTATTTATTAAGAGAGGAGAAAATATTCCAGAGCAGTCAAAACAGATGGGACATGAAAAGAGGCCATTAGATTTGGCCGTTTTGAGATAGTTGGTGACGTTGAAGAGAGTAATTTCAACTCGGTAATGACGTTTGCAACCAGATTGCCAAAGGTGAAGAAGAGAATGAAAGGAGGGGAATTGGAGCAAGTATAGACACTTTCTCAAGATGTCGAACAGAGAAAATCAGATAAGATATAGGATGTTAGCTAGTGGGGATGGTAGGATCTAGTGAGGGGTTTTGTTTTGTTTTGTTTTAACATGGCAGAGATATGGGCATATTTGTAGATAGCAGGAAAGAAACTGCCGAGGTATTTAGAAAGAGATTAAACATAAGGGGGCCGGGTGATTGTGGGGGCACTCTGCTGAGGAAGACAGGAAGGGGGGGATCAAGTGTGCTCACAGAGCTGGCCTTGGAGCAGAAGGCCACTTCTTTGTTAGATGCTGGAATAAAGGGCAAAATAGAAGGAGGTACATTCAAGGAGTTATAAAACAGAAAAACCTTTTTTCCCTTTGAAGATGAGGGAGCTTGTCCTCACCTGAGAGGATGGGGACAGGGAATACTGTGGGAATCTGGAGTAGTTCCTGTGATAAATGGGACATTACTGTTGTTTTTGTTGAGTTGCTTCAGTCTTGTTTGATTCTCTGTGACCCCATTTGTTTTGGGGTTTTTTGGCAGAGATACTGGAGTGGTTTGCTATTTCCTTCTCCAGCTCATTTTACAGATGAGGAAACTGAGTCTAATAGGGTGAAGTGACTTGCCCAGGGTCACACTTACAATAATAAGTGTCTGAGGCCAGATTTGAGCTCATGAAGATGAGTCTTCCTGACTCCAAGTCCAGCACTGTATCCCCCATGATGCCACCTGACTGCCCCATAACCAATTCTCCCTATGTTAAGCACTGTCGGTTTTTGTAGTGGTGGTAGTGGTGGTGCTGCTGTTGCTGCTGGTGCTGGTGCTGGTGCTGCTGGTGGTTGACCACCTAGCTGATATATTCAGAGTAAATTGGAGATAACCTCAGAAGGGAGAAAGAAAGGTCTGTGAAAGGCCATCAGCACCTTTCCTGGGTCCAGTTATTTCCCTAAACTTCATTTAGTTTTTTGACTGCATTGTCTGATATCTTTGTGGACAATCCAGCTCACATTTATTGGTTATTCAAATGTTAGAGATATTAGAAAGGTGTTTTTTCCTGGCAATCAAGGTCCACTTTGAGAATATATCTTTTCTATAGTTCGTTGGAGGCAAAGCAGTGGAGAGCCTCAGGGACACACCCTCAGACGTAAGTTTGGTTAGCTTAGTGTCAGGCCACAGCTCATTCTTGGCTCCCTCCTTGACCAGTCTGCATTCCCTCGGCTGGATCTCAGGTTCCTGCCTACTGCCCACAGCCAGACCAGGGTCATGTCCCACTAGAGTTCTCTGTCCTCCTGAGAGTACACAAACAGCACACATCTTCCCAATACCAGGACTTTAGGGAAGACACCTAAACTCACACACAGGGATGCTCAGGTGCTGCTGGTAAAGCTTCCTCACCCATGACTGATGTTTACATGATCTTGAATGCTGAAATTTCTCTCTCTAATCATAACCTTCTATCTATACCTTTTTTTCCCTCTGCTACATTCCACTAAACCTATTTTTCGTCCATATTGTAACTTGTCCCAAACTCTTTGCCACAGTTTGGCTGCCATTTTGCTCCGTTCGTAGTCTTGACCCCATGTTTCATCAGTTCAGCTCTCCACTGTCTGCCATCTTTGCCCTTCTTGCGCTTCTGTCTATACCTGCTTGTGCCATGCCAAGCTCCAGCCCTGGGTTAACCCTACCATCTACCTTCTCCACATGCATACTGATGAACATTCCTAGAGAAATTCACCTCACTGTGTAGGTTGTAGCTACAGAAATTTGTGAGCTCATACCACCTGGGTCCTCACTGCTGGAAGGCAGTTTATTCTTCCCTGATTGACTGTATGACATTCCACAGAATGACCATCTTAAACTTTTCTCTCCTCAAGCCTCTTACACCATTTTTTCTCCATTCCCCCTTCCCAGAGGAATTTGCTTTCTACTTTACTGAGAAAGGAGAAGACATCTTCAGTGAGTTCTCTATTGTCCCCTACCACATGCTTTGGATTTTTTATACATCTTGAACCTGGAGTCAGTAAGACTTATCTTCCTGAGTTCAAATCTGGCTTCAGATCTAGCTGTGTGACCTTGGACAAGTCACTTAACCCTGTTTGCCTCAGTTTCTTCCTCTGTCAGACGAGCTCAAGAAGGAAGTAGCAAACTCCAATATCTTGCCAGGAAAACCCCAAATGGAGTCACAAAGAGTCAGGCACTACTGAAAATGACTGGACAATAAATATCTTTTTCCCATCTTTTGCTGTAGTCTCTGACAAAGAGAATTCCTAGATGAAGCCTTCTGCTTGATGTTACTGTGTCCCATCCAAGCACCTCCCCCGCTCAGTGCCTCAGTGGTATATTCTCTCTCTCTCTCTCTCTCTCTCTCTCTCTCTTT
>CM053595.1:252960130-252996646 GCA_028646575.1 Pseudocheirus occidentalis | reverse complement strand
GGGCAGTTGGGGTTAAGTGACTTGCCCAAGGTCACACGGCTAGTTTTTGTGTTAAGTGTCTGAGACCGGATTTGAACTCAGGTACTCCTGACTCCAGGGCCGGTGCTCTACTCACTGCGCCACCTAGCCGCCCCGGTCATTCTCTTTCAATGTTAAACTTCTTGGTAAGACTGTCTACATCTGCTGCCTCACTTCATTATGCCCTCAAGCCCATGCAAACTGGTTTTCAACCTCAGAATCCCAATGAAACTGCCCTCTCAAAGTTCGCCTGTGACTCCCTAGTCAATAAATCCAATGGCTGTTCTGTGTTCATTTCCCTAGACCTCTCTGTTAATTTTTTTAAAAATTAAGTGAATTTTAAAAGTTAACAAAAATTTACTTTCTCTTCCTCCTATAGTCTCCTTCCCCCACCCCCCAAACTGGGAGAGAATAAAGAAAACCTCCTCTAACAAATATGCATAGTTGAGCAAAGCCTGTTCTCACACTAGCCACATCCCCCAAACATATATCTCAATCTGCTCTGTCAAGAGATGGGTAGCACACTTCATCTCAGGTCTTCTGAAATGGGCTCGGCCCTCCCTGTTCCTCCCTTCTGCCGGATGCTCTTCTCTTCCCTGGGCTCAGATGCATCACACTTCTTGGTTTTTCTCTACCTGGCTAACTACTCTTTTGCTTACTCTTTGTCCTTCTATCACCTCTGAATGTGGGTGCTCCTCAAGGCTCTGCCCCTGGCCCTGTTCACTTCTCTCCCTACATTTTCAGTCACTCCTGCGGCTCTAAGTACCGCTTCTGTACAGAGGATTCCCAGTGATTTTCTGGGCGTCACATCTGGACCTCTGGTAGCTTTCAGAGAACATCTTCACCTGGACATCCTCCCAGAACCTCAAACCCAACTTGCATCAACCTCAGCTTATTCTGTTCTCTCCTTCTGCCTTTGCTATATCTGTGTGTGACAATCCCTACCACTCACACCTCCTGCCATACCTCTAACTTCCTGGTGGACATTTCTATCTCCCTCACTTTACAATCCAATTAGCAAAAGAGCTGTCAACCACAGTCTGAAACATCCTTCTTACCCATCTCCTTCTCTCCAGCCTTGGAGCCACTACTCCAGCACAGGCCTCTCCCTCTACCACTCTCTCCCGGCTCCCATGCATCCTTCAAAACACTGCCAGGATAACGGTCCACATGCACAGACTTGGCTATGTCATGTCTCTGCTCAAGAAACCTTGCGCTTCTCTGCCTGTTAAGTCCAAATTCTTCTGCCTGGCATTTTAACCCTTCCAGAATGTAGTGTGACCTCATCTCTCCAGCCTTATCACCTCCATGACCCAGACAAACTGATTTTCTCTCAGTTCTCTGAAAACGTCTTGTGCCTTCTGCCTTTGCTCATGTCACCCCCTGAGTACGGGATCCCTCCCGCCCCTTTAATATCCTACCCATTCTTTAAACCCAAAGTCAAACATTACTTCTTCAGTGAAGCCTTCCCTGATGCTGCTGGTCACTATCACTTCATACGTCACATCACACTTTATTCTGTAACTCTCTAAGGTACTTAACCTATGTTATATATTATAATTATCTGTGTTTGTGCCTTATCCTACTACTATTCTGAAAACTCCACAATGGCAGGGACACGTTTTATCTAAACTGTATACCTCCTTTAGACCCCTAACTCGGTGCTCCACACAAAGTAGGCACTTAATAAATGTTTTTGGAATGACACGATGTTTAGCTTGGATAAGAGAAGAATTAGGGAGTGGGGGTGGGGAATCAGACAATGATAGCCATCTCTGAATGTCTGAAAGCCTGCCTCATGGAAGAGCAGAACTACGAGTAATGGGTAAAAAGGTGAGAGATATTAGCTCAATCAATCACCCAACATTCTTAAGTAACTACTATGTACCAGGCTAAGCGATGAAAAAAAGGGAACATGTATTAGCAATTCCAACTAATGAGAAGCTGAGTGGATTGGCATGGGAGGCCATCAGTAGAGGCCTTTCAGCTTCATTTGTGAGGAATATTACTAAGGGATTTCCAGAAGGGTTGAGGTTGGCCTACATGGCTGCTGAGGGCCCCTTTAGTAAGTCCTGTCAACACTTGCATCTTTCCCTTGGGAATGCTTTATGAAAAGAAAAACAAACAAAAACATCTCCCAGATAGTATGACAGGGTGACTTCTAGTGGAAAACAGACCAGGCTTTTTGTCTTAGGCAACTTGGTGGCTTCGTGGATAGAGAGCTGGGCCTGGAGTCAGCAAAACCTGAGTTCACATTTGCCTTCAGATGCTTAACTAGCTCTGTGACCCTGGGCAAGTCAAATAACCTCTGCCTGCCTCAGTTTCTTCAACTGTAAATGGAGGATGATAACAGTACCTACCTCACAAGGTTATTGTGAGGAGCAAAGAAGCCGCTATTTGAAAGGCGTTTAGTTCAGTGCCTGGCATGTAGTGGGTGATAATAAATGCTTATTCCTTTCCCCCTTCCTTCATTATCTCCCCTTACCCCCATCCCAGTACTCTAGGGGAACTGGAGTCCTGCTTTTGGACCTGAATTCTTAGGGCTGGGTTCTTAGCTATCTGCTGTCAAAATTCCTGATATGGACCTTCTTCTTCCTTCTACCTCTCCATCATTTGCTCTCAGAAATCTCGAGGACTGTTGTTAATAGAGTATGCTAAACATTGGCCTAATGCCTGGGCTTCCTGAGTGCCTGCTCCTGAGACCTGTGGATCATCTGCCCCTTCTGTCTAATCTAATCCAGGACATTTATGGTCTGGCCTGTCCCATCACTGACCCGTTCTGACAGAAAGGGGCCTCCACTTCATCTTTTCTGTTGTTCCTGGGTCTCTCCCTTCCCTACAAACACCCTCAGATGTAAAATAAATGTTTTCAGTTTCTTGATTGGAGAAGAATTGATGTGGACAACTGAACAATCCAACCACATCTGGATCAAGGCCTCTGACCTGCTCTCTGAATGAAGTCTTCCACATTTCTCTCACGGCTCAGACTAGCTGATTTAGTAGACTGAAGGGCTAGGGGACTTGTCAAGTCTCAGTCACAGACTGGCCAGGAAGGTTCCCCAACAAGGTCAATGGGATAGAAAATACAAGGAGGAAGAAAATTGGGGCATTGTCCAATCAAAGCCGGAGTCGTTTGCCAGGATTTGGCCAGCCCAGGGTGGGAAGTACAAGGAGAGTCTGCTGAGGGGAGTCAGACTTGGAACAACAACAAATCTGCCAAACTATGGCCAAGGAACCACAGAGGCTACCACAGGGCTAGAAGGGAGTCTGTGAAGTGGTAGCAGCACAGAAGATCCTTGTTTGCACAAAGGCCTCTGGGAAATGTCAACTTTGCAAGCCAGCCTTGGCCCTCCCCCACACCCCCACCCTGGGCTAATGAGCTTCATGGGCACTGAGAGAGGCAGGGTACCAGCTTACGGTGGCAAAGATAGGTGATGGGCAAAAAGTAGCTCCCAAATGTGATGATTTGAGATGGAAGACACAGAACTTAAAGGGGAAAAAAATCCCAGTCATAGCCAATCATTTCTTTTTCATGTAAAATTGGGTATGGGAGCTGTTGACATCAAAATTAATTCTGACTTAAATGAAATCCGCTGATTCCAGATGGAGTGAAATATAAGAACCTCTGTGAGAAGGTATTAGGCTACAATTTGGAGACTTTCTTTAGTTCTACAAAAAGGCTACATCTGACACAAATCTACATAATTAGTGCAACAGCAGTATCTATATAATAACCAGAGATGAGAGAAAGTAAAGCTGGGCAGGGAAAGGAAGGAGATGTTTGATGGGGATGGCTTGGCTTTTAGATTTTCAAGCAAATATTTTAGAAAAGGCTGCCTGGCCATGTATGAACTTTAAAAAAATGTCCCAAGCTCAGATCCCCAGCCCTGTTGCAATGCTTGTGGCTATGTGGGTAGTAGCCGTGTCAATGAAGATGAGAAGGAAAGGGTACACCCAGCAGAGACATCTAGCTAGACCTCGTTCTCACTCGTCCCACAATATCCCCAAGAAGACCTGAGCCCCATGGGGGCTGAGGCAAGTGGAGATCTTCTCAGTGAGACGTTCAGTTTTTTTTACCTTGTTTTCATCCATGATCCACCTATGAACTAGCCACAGACCCTCTCCTTCCATTCAGCTATTTGCCTGTGAGATCTCATATTCCCAACGATGCACTTCTCTCTGTGGAGAGGCATGTCTACATGTCTACACAGAGACCCTAACTCCACACAGATATGCCCATGTCTACACCCCACTCCCCAATATCTGCATACGAATACGGACATAAACCTAGATGTTTACACATTCCGGCTGCCCTCCTTTCAGATCACTACCGCCTATATGTGACTTCCTGGTCAGAAAGGGAGCAAAGAGAGGAAAGGAAAACCCATGTAATGCTTTAGGGCAAAGGCAGTGCAGGAAAATGGTGGTTTGGAGAGTTAGCTGTCTATGGGAAGGGATCAAAAGGAGCAGTCATGAAGGAGCCTCTGAGGGCCCTGTTCCTATCTCATCAATGACTCTCGTCAGAGTAGGAGAGTGAAGAGGCTGCCACCGTGACAAACACTAGAACTTTAGCCTGATCTATGGACTCCACACAATCTCTAGAAACAAATATGAAGTCCCCCATCATTTAGAGTCCTTCACAACCTGACCCCTTCCTACCTTCCTAAATCTACATTTCATTCTCCTCTATCCGCTCAATAGTTACACCGGCCTACGTGTTACTCATTAACACTCCATCTCCCAATGCCATGCCTTTGCACTGGCTGTTCCCGATGCCTGGTGTGCCCTTCCCTTCACCTCTGCCCTTCACTCCCCTGACTTTCTTCAGATCTTACCTCCTTCCTTTCCTCATTTCCCACTCCCCGCCTCCCCTTCACTACTAATGCCTTCACTCTGAGATTACCTTCCATCGATTCTGTCTATACCTTGTATGTACAGTTATTTCGATGTTGTTTCTTCCATTAGAACATGAGCCGTTTGAGGGCAGGGGTGAAGTTTTTGCCTTTCTTTGTACGGCCAGCACTTTGCATGGTACCTAACTGCTCGGCAAATGCTCGACCTTCTACATCAGAGGGGTCACCTAGATAACAGCGATGTTAAAGCAAACCAAGGCTTGAGAATTCCTCGGACGTGCCCCTTAGCTGGCCAACTAGAGACGGCGTGGAATAATGGAGGAAAAACACTGGACTTGGAATCCAGTGAGGCTTGGGTTCAAATCTCCCATTGCCAACACACCTCCACCTGTGTTACCTGGAGCAAGGGGCTCAAGCTCTCTGAGGCTGCTCCTCATTGGTAAGTGGGGATGAACTAGGGGGCTCTGCCTTACAGGGTGATTACGAAGATCGATGGAAAGAATGCATGTGAGAGGAGGGCAGGGAGGGGACAGGCATTTACTAAGCCCCTACGACGTGCCAGACTCTGGGCTAAGTCTTTACAAATGTCACCTCATCTGATCTCCGAAATAACTCTCCCAGGCAGGTGCTGTTATTATCCCCACTTCACAGTTGAGAAAAGTAACGTAAACAGAGGCTAAGTGAACTGCCCAAGTTCTCACAACTAGTCAGTGTCTGAAGCTGGATTTGAACTCAAGTCTTCCTGACTCCAGACCCAGGGCTCTATCCATTGTCCCACCTAGCTGCCCTGGAAACTTTAAGGCATCATATAAATGGAAGGTTTGATGCTCCTCAATACATTCTGGAACAGGAGAAAGGAGGCCTGGCTGTGACGAGTGATACGGGGGAAGTCTAGATTTGGAAAGCCAGTCACAGGTACATGTGTGAAGGGTTGGGAGGCTTTCTGAATATGTCCACCAGACTCAAATGAGGAGTGGGTGGTCCTTAACTCCCAACATTGGGCAAGTCAATGAGGGACAAATAAAAAGAACACAAAATCCTGGCATGTCTGGGGGTGGGGTGGGGAAAGGCCAGTAGAGAAAGAGGAGAAAGGAGAAGTATAGAAATATTTTTTAAAAATGGAAAAAAAAATCAGAGCATGGAGAGAGAAAAGCCAGCAGTGAGCTAGTTAGGAAGTCCCTGGCCCTTCGGATTCCTGACTTCAGTGATCTGACAGATCTGAAAAATGACTGAGTCAGTCCCACATACACAACCTGTCTCTGATTCAGAAAGGTTAAGCCACCCACTGCAGAATTCTTATATACATACAACCCAGAGGGTTCATTCACCTTAGAAAGGGAAGGGAAGAGGGTGGGGTGAGCACTCGGCTTTCAGAAAGACCACAGAGGAGGGAGAAATGATGCAAACAGGACTTTCATTTCCTAGAGAGAAGCCTGTTGTTGTTCCTTCTCTGTGGTTTAGTCACTGGGAGGCTCACTATGGAAACCAGCCTATCACCCCAGCAACCAGGCCAGGTCAGGAAGCTTGCAGGCGATGAGGAGTCCGGTCAACACACTGAGTTTGCATCTGCTTTCCTAACATGTAAGGACCTGGTGCTAGTGACGCAGTCCCCAGAACATGAGGCAAAGGCTATGATTTCACAAGCCTAGGACATGATGGTTCGAAACACAATGTCTGAAAATGAAACATCACTCACTAGGCTAGTGTTAAACGAGGAGTTTAGGCTGTTCCTGTTAGGAGCCTCTGGTTAAACAACTTTACCTTGAAGGAACGGATAAATCAATGAATAAACAGGGCTTCTTGTCCCAGTGCCCACAACCCCACATCCACCTTCTGGGAGATGCCGGGGTCTCAAGACACTGCAATGGGGGGAGTTGGACTTGTGATCCTCCTCTGCTTGCATTTGTAAGTCCAAGAGCATCCCCCATCCCCATGCCCCATCTAAACTCAGAGAGCTCAGTGAAGGAGGCAGAAAGGCAGTGAGTGACAGCTGGGGGCCGTGTGGTGCTGAATTCTACAACAGATCACGGTGTGATTCATCCTGCTTTGAAACCTCTCTTCATTTCTCTCCCTGGGGGCAGTGTACCCTCTTGGCTCTCTCTCTTCTCTCCTGGATGTTCCTGCTTGGTAACATTTTCATCCTAGAGGCTCTGACTCTTTCCACCTGACTCCTCTCTCCCACCCCAAGCCCCCCACATTATACTCACTTTCCATTCCATTAGAGATAGCATGTTGTAGAGGAAAGAATATTGGTTTTGGGAAGAAAGAAAGCCCAGGTTCAGGTCTCAGCTTTGCTACCTACTAGACTGGGACCCTGGGAAAGTTACTGAGCCTCAATTTCTCCAGCTATAAAATGGGTAAATTACTGAGTTCACAGGGTGTTGTATGAGTATGCAAGTATATGCTGTGTTTTAAATTTTTATGTGAATGTGGGTTATTAATATTTCATAGAACAAGGCTCAGCATACTGGAATATAGTGGAAAAACTATAGGTGTCAGGAGACTTGGGTTCTAGTTCTACTGCCCAGCTATGTGACCTCAGATAAACTACTTCACTTTCCTGGACCTCAGTGTCCTTGTCTGTAAACTGAGGGAGCTGGACCAAATGAACCCCTAAATCTTTTCAGCTCTGACATTCTATGATTTTCCTCTTTGTAAGCCCCAAAGTTGCCCTTTATCTCCTACTACATTAGGACACTGACATTAATTCCTCTGCGTCACAAATAACTTTTCAGTCTTTCTTCAAGAGATGACTTCTCCTTTATTTAATCTGAGCCCCGAGACCCCACCTCCAGTCCAAGGATTCCTTGCTCTTTGCCTTGGTCTGTGATGCTGGAGCATCACAGCAGTGAGACTGGGGACTTTCTCAGGGAGGAGGGAGGAGGATTTTCACTTCTCTCCCTTTCTCCTACCAAAAATGATAAGTACTTTAGGCACCAGGGCCCAGGCTCAGGATTCCCCTTGGGGCCACAGGTTCCTTATTGCCTCATCAGGATGAAGGAAGGAGACATCTTCCAGATAAAGGAGGGGGCTGTCACTGGAACCTCTTAAAGTCTGGCAGGACAGGCAGTGGGCTTACTCAGCCAGCCTTCTCAGAGACACAGCTCTAACAGCTCCTGAGGCACAAAAACTGATGGACCAACTGGCTCTCAAGGCTATAGACATAGATGGTGCTCCTAGAGATATACACCAAACATGCCTTTTGGGGAACGGAACCAGTGAGATGGAACAATCTATAGGAAGGAGATGACACTTTGAGCCTCACTGCTATGCCAAAGGTTCTGCCTTCTGTGCCTTCTCCCCTTTTTCTCTCCTTTCCTTCGGTCATTCTGGATTCAAAGAAAGATGATGGCTAGGGGTCTAAATGGACCCCGGCAAGTGCTACACTGTTCTTCTCTACAGCCCCAGGGAAAGTGGAAATGCCTATGCTCTCTCCTGATGCTGAGGCCACATCTAGTCCCTTCTGACTCCTGTGTAGGAGGAGAGGTGTCAACTGCATTTTTGTCCCCACTGTGCTGAGAGGCTGGGATTGTTCCTCTGGAGTTGTGAGGCTCTGCTGTTTCTCTTTTCCCAGGGCTCCCTCTGCTCTGATGCCCTTGTGCTTTGGCACAGATCCACTTTGGTCCCTCTCCCTAAGTGGGTTCTTTAGCAGTCACTCAATGTTCCTCTGCTGAGTGCCTGCTTCCTGTGTCCAGCTCCATGCTAGGGGCTATGGAAGGCAGAAGGCATGGGACCTGGTGCAGAGGAGCATTTAGGAAGACAAGGTTTACCCTCAAGGGAGGAATGTAATCAGTGTTATACTGTAGGGTGCAGGCTGTAGGAGGAAGAAGCATGAGTGTGAGGTAGAGAGAGTGCAAAGTTTGGGGGCAAAGTAGGGATAGAGATAGATGGAAAGGGAGAAAGGATGGTCCCACGGTGCTAAAATGAGGATACAATGCTTCTCTTTGATTCATAAAAGGAATTCTACCTGGTGATAAGTAGAATATAAGATCCTGGAGGTCATGGGCTGGCTTGACTGGGGCACGGTAATCAATTAATCAATCAATTAATCAACAGTGAGCCACTAAACAACGATTTCTCTGCTTGTATAAAATGTAAAGATTCTGTAACCAAGCAAGATAAAATGAGCATGAGAGCTGCCTAAAAAGGAAACAGGGATGGCGGGTTCCGGCAAAGGGCAGTTCTCCACTTTCAGGTATGGGATTCCACTGGGAGTGGGATAAGCTGGGCTGAAGGTCTTTTTCCAGTGCTCAAAGACTGATTCTGTAGGAATCCAAGACTCGATGGGGGCAGCCAAGGAGGCACGACCCAGCTGGGACGATGCTGGCACGGACACCAGACGGGGCGGGGCCTGCCTGCCTCTGAGTTCCTGGAAAGCGGGCCTGAGACTGGACAAAGTTAACTCTTGAGCAGCTTTCTTCATTCTGGCTCCCCAGACAGCCCCTCTGGACTCCAGCAGGGAATGGCTCTCATTCATTTTAGCCTTTCAGCAGCTCAGAGCCATTCTCGTGGGGGATCATATTAAAGGAGAAAGCATGGAATAGCAGAAGGAACACTGGATTTATAGGCAGAGGACGTGGGCTTGAGTCCTGGCCCTACTGCTTATTTATTACAAGAATGACCTTACTACTTGTCACCTTTCTGGGCCTCGGTTTCCTTATTTGTGAGATTTGGGGGTTGGGGGGTAGACTACATGATCTCTTTAAGGTCCTTTCATGCCCTAAATCCTATGGTCCTATAGGTAGTGAAGTGGATAGGATGTGGAGCCTGGAGTCTGGGAAGCCCGGGTTCAGATCCAACCTCGGACACTTACTAGCTGTGTGTCCTGGCGAGTCACTTTGCCTCTCTTTGCCTCAACTGTAAGGGAACCTACCTGTCGAGGGGTCGAGAGGATCAAATGAAATCATATTTGTAAAAAACACTTGGCACAGCACATATAGTAAGCGCTCTAAAAATGCTAATTACTACTACTACTACTACTACTACTACTACTACTACTACTACCACCACTACTACCACTACTACTATTGCTGCTGTTGCTGCTGCTGCTATATTGCTACTACTACTGCTGCTACTACTACTACTCCTACTACTGCTACTACTCCTACTCCTACTTCTACTACTGCTGCTACTGCTACTGCTTCTGCTGCTGCTGTTACTACTATTGCTACTACTCCTGCTACTCCTATTGCTACTCCTCCTCTTCCTCCTATTGTTATAGAATTTTCCTCACCCTATCTCATTGCTTCTACCAGTCCCACATATCCTTTACCCCATATCCTTGCTCTGTCCCCTATGTTTCCCTAATTACTAGGACATGCCACTCCAGCTTCAGGGAAAGCCTCAGGTTACTGCCCTAAGGCCCAAGATGCAGGGCTCCATCAACGGCAGAGTTGCCTGTCCTACAGCAATTCTTCCAACAGGGGGTACCAGAGACTACACAGCTGTACTAGCTGCTATCTCAGACCAATAGGGAACTAGCCACACCACAGGCCACTTAGGAAGCTCCAACATAGTCTTGCCTGGAGGCCATAATCTCATCCCTGGCTCTTTCTGCTGGAGGGCGAAGGGAAGGGGGTTGGAGGATCTCTTGGAGTTCCTGGACTACTAGAGCAATCCATCTTCATGGGTTCTCCACAGACTGAACCAAGGTGGCTTTTCTTGGTGTCCTGCCTAGATGGATGGGCAACCCACTGGGCCACCTCATGGCTCCTTGCTAAACAATATGGAGGAGTTTCTCAAGGAACTGAGAAAGCCTGCAGGAGTAGGCTTCTGATATTCTCCTTAGATAACAGATGAATAAAGAGTAGGGGAAAGAGACTACGATGAAATATGACCATTCCTACTAGACGCTAAGACTAGACTTGGCATGGAATGAATGAATGAGTGAAAAAGCATTTATTAAACTCTTCCTATATGCAAAACATTGCAGATACAAATGGAGAAACAAGATAGTCCTTGATCTCAAGGAGCTTACATCTTAACAGGGAGTGGGCAATACTTAGAGGAGATTAAAGGAGCAAGTCCGCTAGAAGGGCCCTATGGTCCTCAGGGTTCAGTGACAGAGCAGATGGTAATCCCAAACCCCATCTGGGGTATCCTTTCATCAGGAGTAAACTTCATTTCCTGATTTGGGAAGTTTCTATTTCTGAAATTTGGGTCAGAGTAAAGGACCAAGATAGGAAGGAAAGAGAAAAACCCTCATGGGAGGATTGGTTAAAGGGACTGGGGATGTTTAATCTCAAGGAAAGAAAACTCAGAATGTAACCTGCTTGAGAAGTTGTGTTTTTTGTACCTTCAACCTTGGATGCAAAGCTTTCTGTGTAGTTGGTGTTTAATGAATATTTGTTGAGTTGAACTCAGAGCTGCCTGTAAGTATTGAGGGTCTGTCATGTGATGAAAAGATTCTATAGGTTCTGTTTGGCCTCTGAGGATGAGAACAGAAAAGAGGGAGATTTAGGTTTGATGTAAAGAAAGACGTCCTAATTAATTAAGTAAATAACTACTTGGCCAAGAGTACAACGAGCTATCACAGGATGTACTATGTTCCTTCTCACCAGAGTCTTTAAGGAAAGGTTTGATTTTCACTTATTTGGGATGCTGTAGATTCCTATTCAAATACTGGCCAAACTAGTGCTCTCTGATTTCTATCCAAACTGTGAAATTATGTGATTCTGTGGGAGGAATTAGCTTGGGTGAACAATATAAGGAGGGACAGATTGATGGACATTGTGTTGGGCCACCCAATCACCAAATTCTACCCATGGTAGAAGTTACTCATTCATAAGGCCATCCATCCATAGACAAACCTAGCTGTATTCTGCAGCAAATCTCTTTTTGGTCAACACTAAACTGCCAAGGTTTTGGAGGGTGGTTTTTTTTTGGGGGGGGGTATTTCTTATGGATATGCTATACTTGGAAGGCCTCTGCTAGTAGTATGGACTCAGTGTTGGATAAGGAAGTACAAGTGTATCTGAGATTCTGTCCTGCCATGGTGGCAGTCCAAAAGAATCAACACATTCCATCTGGTCTAGACCAGTGACAGATAGCTGTGCCCCATAACACAAATTGGTTTTTTAAGTCAGTGAACTGAATAGCTAGTAACAATTGTAACACAGAAGCTATGGTTTGTAAACCTGGGGCAAAATGCACATAGTAAAAATAAATGGGAATTACTTTCAGAGTGTGGAAATCAAACCATAATAATAGAAGATGAACAACAATTACCTGGGTACCAATATTAATAGGAATGATCTAGTGGTCCCAGTTGTACTAAGCATATTTTAATATTTCAGTGCTCTTGGTTTGGCTTTGAAAGTAGATGGGATCCTAATATATCACAAACAACTGAAAAACAAATACACAGAATCTGAGTTCTTCTTTCCACCCTACTTAATAATGATCACGTACTAACAGGACAATTCTATAGATCACTTGGATGAGGAAGGGGATAATGAGTATCCAGGGAAAGGAAAGAGGGCAGAAAATAGAGACAGTGACACACGTCAGGAAGATGTACGGACTAACAAAAGAAACTGAGACCAACTGGTCACCAACTAGACCTAATGGGCCACGTGAATGAAGTCTGGAAGGATTCTTTGGAAGGCTCCTCCATATTGCAACCAAGAGAAGCTGTTCACAGTGGGTTAGATAAAGCCCTGTCCAGAGGCAGTGAGGAGGAAGAGATGTTTTCTAGAGCTCTCTTCTTTAACTGAACCCCAGGGGAGGTGAAAATGACCAAAAAGCCTGGTATCAATGGTACAGCTGCTTGAGGATTTCTGCCCTGCTATAGGTATGTGGGAGACCAGAACAATCTGAATCTCTGTGACTCAGTGGGAGGTTTCCCCTGTCCCAAATCTCCTGCCCCACCCCGGGCTCTGGGTACCTTGTTGACTTGGACATCTCACTATGGAGATGCTGTATAATGTCACAGTGACCCAGGACTCATTATCTTTCTTTCTGTCCATTCCCTCCCTTGCTTTCAAGGATAGGAGATCAGGAGACTCACTTGTGTGGTCCCCTCAGGCTGGGACATATCTGTCCATATGGGGTGGGGTGGGGAGAATGTGTTTTTAGGGAAATTGAGAGGGGCCGGGTTTCCTCCTTTTTTTCTTGCCCTGCTCTCAACAACCCGAATCTGTTTCTCTTCGTCCTTCTCCTCCTCCTTCTCAGTTCCACTTTGCAGTTTGCCTGCTGCTTCTCTAATCTCAGTGTCATATTTCCATATCCTGTTCCTCCTCCTCCCTTGCTAAGCCCTTACCATCCTCAGAAACATCTGATGACCATTATGCTGAGCAAAGTGCCCCACCCAAAGGGTACTGCCTTTGCCTTTCTGAATGGAGAAGGGTCCTTGGTGAAGGCAACCAGGGCCCAGCTCAGAGACACTTCTATCCTTATGCTAGTGCCCCAGAACCAGCAGCTGGGGGTTGATTTGTGAAAGCAAAGAGAAAGAGAAAGCTCAGAGGGTGCAGAGCAGCACAAGGCTGTCCAAATCTTCTCTCCACAAGTCAAGATAGGGCTTGATCAGTCTGGGAAGGCAGTACATAAAATAACAGAAAATCTTCCCCTTGGGAGTGTTATGCAAGACACATGTATTCTTCTGTTTGTTTCCAAGGACAGGTTAACATCTTTTGAATTTTCCTACAAAAAACAAAAACAAAACCCAAAAACTGATCCAGAGATTGCTGACTTGAGGATCGATGTATCAACATGTATGGACAGGGCCCATGAGGCATCCAGCCCTGTGCTGGTGCTATGATCAAGATAAAAGGAGACTCAGTTCTTACTCTCAAGGAATGTATAGGTTAGTTAGGGAGACAGGACTAAATCATGAGAAACACTGGACAAAACAAAGCACAATTAGGATCAAATGCTGATGGTGACAAAGCTTGTTAGGGCTACAAAAGTTCAGAAAAGGGAGAGATGACCACAAACAGCCAGACAGAGACTATTCAAAGAGGAAGGGAAGTGAGTTCCATGGTCTGGAGCACCCACTCTAATTCTAAAAAGCGTTTGGCAAAATCCACAAGGAATTGAACATGAACAATCTGGAGAAACCCTGGCCTTGAAGACAGATCCCTGAGGAAGAGCAAAAGATAAAGATTGATATTAGGGCATTTACTTTCCTTGTCCTTAAGAGCAGAAACTAGCATAACATATTGAACCTCTGTGGCTTCATTCAACCCTGTTTTCCTTACTCACCAGAGATCTATTGGTACTGGGAGAAAGATCTTTTTTCTAAATGTCACAGGTGGGCCTGAGGAAAGAAGAGAGGCATGGAGAAGGCTCCATGAGTTAGGTGGGGAAAATGGCCATGAAGCAAAGGATAGGAGAGAGGGGTTTTCAGGAGCTATAAGGAAAAGGTGTTAGCTGGGGGAACCAAGAGAAGCAAAGAATAGACCAAAGTTGGGATACCCCTGAGTCCCTCCATCCCCCCAAAACCATTTGCCCCTCAGGTTAGAACCTGTCCAGTCCCAATAATGCAGAGATCCTAGCCTTCCCCATGATGCCCCGCCTTTAGGGATTTGGTCTGGTGCTGAACTGTCTGGCTCTCCTCATTGAATGAGTCTGACAATGGGCTTCACCCCATATGAGTGTACCTTCCCCAGTCTAGGGCACTGGATACTAAGAAGACCACATGATATATGGATGTGATTCCCCAAGCTTTTTCCTGATGTGCAGTACCTGCACTTATATGTGGTTGAAAAGACCTGGAAGAAGTCACAGAGCCAAACGACTGGGTCTACTACAAATTTAGACTACTTAATCTTTTAAAACTTTAAAAATAATGGGGGGAGGGGTTGAGAAAGGAACAAGAAAGAAGACTGCCTGGGTATGTGCCCCTCTGGTTAGATACTATAAAGAAGAGCCACAAAGAAGGAAGAAGAGCAGTGCAGACATCTGGAAATCTACAGGACACAATAACCAAGACAAGGACTCATAATAAAGTCCGTGGTCTCAACTGTCTGTAAACATATGCCCAAAGTTTAAGGATCAAATGAGAGGCATTAAGGGTCCCAATGTAAGTGGGCAAATTTGTCCTCCTTGGTATCACTGAGACTTGTTGAGATGAAACCCATGTGTAGATTATGGCTCTGAACAGGCATAATTGATTCAGAAGAAACAGGCTAGAGTAGCACTGTGCATTAAGAGGCCCACTTGTGTGTGGAAGTCCACAGGGACCAAGAGGGAGGAGGTATTCTGGTTAAGGTCAACGGAGGGAGAAATGCAAGTGATTTTGTAATTGGCAAATAATGCAGACCTGGATTGAAAAGGAAGATGGAAGAGAAGTCTGGGAAGTACTACAAGTCTTGGGCAGAAGCCTGTGGGCATAGGGGACACTTTAGTTAGGCAGGTGGCTTCCGGAACTCTCTCTCTGACAAAAGCACTTTGACTCGCCTTAGCATTCGTGCCATTCTTCAAAAGGTGGAGGAATCAAAAAGTGAAAAGATCACTAAATTAACACAGAGGAATTTGCTGCTGGGGTAGAAATGATGGGAGCTTTGGGGGTAAGTGACCACACCATTCTCAAGCTTGTGATACAGGAGTGGTGATCTGGTGGCCCTAGATTTGGTAGAAGCAGAATTCAAATGGTTCAGAAGGAAGATTGGAGGGGTACTAGGGAGGGGATTAATTCAGGGAAGGTCAGCCCAGATGGGTGGGAGGTCCTGAAGAATGAAATTCTGAAAACACGAAGGGATGATTCCAATGAGGAGAGAAAATAGGATTTGTCTGAAGAGATCAATATGGAAGCAGTAGGGAATTCATCAACCAAGACTGAAGCAAAGCCAGGTGATAGAAGATGAAGGGCATGGTCTACTCCTATTCAAAGTATCAGGAAAACATAAAGTTGACAAGGGAAGCTAAGGACAAAAAGGGTTTTTTAAAAAAAGTTACATTAGGAAGAAAAGGAGGATCAGATGGATGTGGGGCAGGAGGGGATAATGATAACTGACAATAATGGGGAAGAAATGCTCAACTGTCATTTTATCTCTTTTTTTTCTTAAAAGGCAAAAAACCAAAACAAAACAAAACAACCAAACCCTTCCTACTGGAAATGATGTAATAAAGATGACTAACAGGGAGTTAGTTGGGGAGTACTCAGTTACCCTGGATGAATTCAAGTTGCCTGGCCCAGACAAACTGTCCTTGGGTCCTGAAAGATCCGGCAGATGGGACTGCTGAGCCACCATCAATAATACTTTTAAAAAAATCATGGAAAACATGAGAATTACCATCAGACTGGAGAAAGGCAACTGTCTCTCATTTTTAAAAAAAGGAAAGAGAAGAGAGTCTGCAGACTATAGGTCAGAAAGTGTACATTATTAAAGAGATGGTTGGGGAACATACAGGAAGGGAGAGAGATGTTTAGAAGCAGGTCACCAAAGTCTAACTTCATTTCTTTTTTTTTTTTTTTTTTGACAGTCAGCCAATAAACATTTACTTGGCACCCACTATGTGTCAGGGATTACGTGTACTAAGGTGCTGGGTAGATGAAGGAAATGCTGTGGATCTGGGGGTCTTAGTGTCCTGCAAGCCCAGTATGAACTAGCAGAGTACTGTGGCAAGCAAGAAAGCCATGAAATCTTAGTCTGAATTAAGTGGGGGCAGAGCCTCCAGGATGATGGATAGGATGGTCACCCTCTATTCTTTGTCAGACTCCTCTAGAGGACTGTGCTCAATTGTGGGCATCATGGTTGAGGATGGACATTAATGAGCTGGAGAACGGCCAGAGGAGAGTAGCTAGGACAGTGAAAGGCCCTGAGTCAATGTCGTATGAGGATCCAGTGAAAGAACTGGGCATGGTTTACTCAAAGAGAAGACTCAGAGGGCCCATGACTGCCGTCTGAGTATTTGAAGGGCTAACGACTCTCTCCATTTGGCTCAGAGGGCAAAACCAGTGGGGATAAGTCACGAAGAAGTGAAACATTCTGTCTCAAGGGATGCTGTGTTTTCCTTCCTTGGAGGTCTTCTGGCAGATGCTGGATTGCTCTCGTCAGTTATACTATTATAATGGTAGTTCCTTTTCATGTATGGGTTGGACTAGATTGGCTGCTGAGGTCTATCCCAACTCTTAAATGCTGCAGCTCTGTAATATCAACTGGAGCTTGGCTGCATCGAGGCATTTCCTTTAACTCCTCCCTGACTGCCTATCCCACGGCTCACAGAGGCTATTCTCAATCTTCTCCCCTCAAGCTTCCTATACTTCTCCCTCCCTTCACACTCTCAGTTGAGTGCCTTGTGTCACATTTTGCTGAGAAAGTAGGAATCATTTGCCATGAGCTCCTTCTTCTGTCCTCTACAACTCAAAAGCCTCTGACATCATCTGCCATTCTTTGTTAAAGAGTTGGATCTTTTCACTGAGGCCAACTTCTCTCTATGGACACTGGGCTTCCACCTCTTCTATCCTCACTGGCAGATTGCTCCCACAATCCTCTCTCCTCTCTAATCTTCCATCTCTCCTCATCTGTTGGCTCCTTCCCTGCCACCTATAACCACTACCAAATCTCCCTCATCCTAAAAGAAACAAACAAAAAAAATCACCAATCCTCCAGCTACTGTACTGTATCTGTCCTTCCTTTCTCAGCCAAACACAGAAAAACCAGTCTGTGCTTATTGCTTCTACTTCCTGGACTCCTCTCACTCAGGCTTTCAAACACAGCATTCAACTGAAGCTGCTCTTTCCAATGTTACCAGTGACTTTTTTACTGCAAAGTCTAGTGGGCTCTTCTCAGACCTCACCCTTCCTGACATCTCTGCAGCATCTGCCACTCCTGACACCTCTGCTTCTCTACACCCGTCCTTGGTCTCAGTGATACTGTTCTCTCTCGGCCATCCTTCTCCATATCTGCCTCAGTCTCCTTTGCCAGTTCATCCTCTGCATGAGCATACATACCCTCAAATCTCTGTTCTGGCCCTTCCCTCTGTATACTTTCTCACGTGGTGACCTAATCAGCTTCAAGGGTTTAATTATTATCTCTGTGGAGAGGACTCCCAGATCTCTCCAGCCCTTAGTTTCTTTCCATAGCTCTAGTCACATGTCACCAATTCCCAATTGGGCATTTCAAACTGGGTATCCCAGAGCCATTTCAAAGGTCCTAGAGAGGACTCATCCCTCCTTGCCACCAAACCTCTTTTCCAAAGTCCCTACTTCCACCTACTTCCACTCTTATCCTTCCAGCCCACCCACATTTTAAAAACTTGGTGTTATATCTGACTCCTTATTTTCTCTCGCCCTATGCTTTTCCAGCAAATGGCCAGTTCTCATCATTTTTACTTCTCAGATATTTTGTTGAGATCCCCTTCAGCTCATCTCTTTCCCCAACCATCCTCCACCTGGTGCAGGCCTGGCCAGGTCATTTCCCCATTCATTAACTCTGGTGGCTCTGAAATTCCTCTGTTTGTCAAGAAAAGCCCTTCACAACCGGACTCAAACTCACCTTTCCAGTTTTGGGGGCTTTACTCTCCTTCCTGCATTCCATGGCCCAGCCAAACAGGTTTCCTCAGAGTCTTTCACAAACACACATCACTCAATTTTGTGCCTTACATCTGCAATATGTTCCTCTTCTCATCTGTCTTTTAGAATCTCTGTTTCCTTCAAGACTCAGCTCAAGACATGAAGCCCTCCCCAAATGCCCTTGGCAGCCAGTGCCCTCTCTCCCCAAGTGACTTCATATTCATCCTGTACAGAGGGTCTCCCAAAAGTCTCAGTGCAGACTGAAAAGCTCTAATTTGGGCACAGCGTCTCTGCTAGTGAATATGAGCTCCTTGAGGGCAGGGGTGATCTCGCTTTTGCCTCTGAACTCCCAGAACTTTTCTCAGTGCCTGGCCCATAGTAAAGTGCTTGGAAAATATTTACTGATTGAGTGATCCTGTTCTCTCAGGAGCAATCCCTATCAGTCTCTGGGTCAATCTCAGCGACAAGACTCTGTTCTTCTGTATGGGTTAAATTCAAAATCCAACCATCTGTGTAAGATTGCTAGGAGTTTACATTGTCTCTTTTGAGTGCCATGCTTCAGCAAGCTCATCAATCAACAATCATTTAATAAACACCTATTACATTACAGGGCAGCTAGGTGGTGCTAAGGATAGGAGGCTGGGCCTGGAGTCAGGAAGACATGAGCTCAAATCTGACTTCAGATGCTAACTAACTGTGTGACCCTGGACAAGTCACTTAATTCAATTGGCCTCAGTTTCTTCATCTATAAAATAAGCCAGAGAAGGGAACGGCAAACCGCTTCAGTATCTGTGCCAAGAAAACCCCCAAAGGGGTTACAAAAAGTCAGACATGACTAACCAACAACTACTACTGCTGCTGCCACTACTATTACTTACTACCACTACCATGTGCCAATGTAATGTTAAAGGGATTTAAGATCTTCCCTGCCTGTTAACAGGCCTCAGGTGGAGCCCATTAAGGGAAGCTTGCTCAGGGGACACTTGCTTGTAGGAAGGCTTTCACACCTTTTGTTAATTTTAATTAGGTACTGAGTCACAAGGGTTGTGATACCCTCTGGCTCTAAAAAGGGTATATGTACTTTGAGGTTAGCATTTTGCTTGGAGGTTTACTCACTGGAAAAGTGTTCTTGTGATCTGGCCAGATAAGACTCTGGGTAGCTGTTAAGGAGCCCTCTTGCTTTGAAAAATCCAGATACTGGTGCTTTTCTCACTGGTAACTATGTATGTATTGCCTTGGTCAGACAGTTGGATCTGTCTGTTGAATTGTGCCAGTTTCACAGACAGATAGAAGCCCAGTCTGCTGGTCTTTATTTCTCTGCTTGTATTTTCTCTGTATTTTCTGCTCGTAATTTCTCTGAAGTTCAAGGTGCTGACTTTTCCCCTGAACTAGCAGATGTAATTAAAAAAGACTGTTGACCCCTTAACAGATATCTTTCCTAATAAAGTAGATCTAAGAACCTGTGCTAGCAGCCATCCTGGCTATACCAATGTGGTTGTAGTTACAGCCAAACACTGTGCTAAGTGCTGAGGATACAAAATAAGGTAAAAGACAGTCCCTCTATCAAGAAGGTCACAGTCTAATGGGGAAGACAACATGTAAACCACTATGTCCAAAGTAGATATCTAATTGCATGGGATAAAATGGAGATAATGAACAAAGCTGGGCTAGGGGTTGGTCCTAGCATAAAAGGGGATCAGGAAAGACTTCTTGTAGAACGTGGAATTCTAGCTTCAAACTGAAGGAAGCAAGGCAGTCCAGAACGCAGAGATGTGGAAGGAGGAAATCCCAGGCATATGGAACAACCAATGAAAATGCCCAGAGTCAGGAGCATCTTGTATGACCAACAGTGGCAAGGAGGCCAGTGTCACTAGATTGGCCAGTTCATGGTGGTGGTGGTGGGGAAGGGAATGACAGAGTGAAAGTGTTGTTTATTGAATAGGCAGATGACATGAGCAAACGGGAACTTTAGGAATAAAGACTAACCAAAAGAGACACAATGGTTTCCGCTCCAGTACTTTGAGGATCTGCAATGGGGTCATTGGTGCAGGTCTCAACACCTATGCAGTTTATGGTGTTCGGAGTTGTTGGGACTGAAAGTTCACTTTGAAGCCAGTCAGGGAATGGGTTCCTCTGAACCTGGCTAGCCTGGTCCTTGGAAAACAGTCTGTTACTTGGTCTGTATCCTTCCAGGTAGGTGACCCCTGAAGTCTATTAGTAATCTCTCTTTTCTTCATTTTCCTGGTGCTGTGCTTAGGATTCCAGCTAATATGTTTAGGATTGGAAGGGACCTCAAGTTCAACACTCTTGAGTTCGTTTTACTTGAGAAAACCGAGACTGGTAGTGATCAAGTGACTTGTTCAGGGTAAACACAGGAAGCTGTCTACAGAAATAAAAACCCCTTGAGGGCAGGGATTTTCTTTTGTGTGTTTGTCTCCTAAGTGCCTACTACAGAAATGCCATGGAGTAACATTTATTAAATACTTGCTTGAATATGGAGCACCTGATATACCTGCCAGCAGACTGGAAGCTCCATGAGGGGAGGACAGTTTTGCTGGTGTCTGTCTTCTATGCTTTACATGCAGTAGGTGCTTAATAAATGTTTGTTGATTTATGCCGAGTTCCAGTCTGGCAGGACCTGTCACAGCCTGTGCCTGGCTGCCATAACCTTCCTGAGTGTGGGGTTACTACCATGTTATGATGAAGCTCTAACAGATAACTTCCCCACTGTTGGGACTTTTTCTTCTCTTCTTTTCCTCTAACTCTTCTTTTGCCCTTTACAACTCCAAAGGCATTTTACCAAAAGTTTGCTACCGTCCATGGTCCCTCCCTTCTCCTTCTGGATGACGGCCTGGCTCTGGAACTCCATAATTTGGGAACTGAAAACTTCGTTATCATCTGGTCTAACGAGTCTTAACCTGGGATCTGTCAACTTAAAAATGTCAGTAACTATTTCAATTGGTTTCCTTTGCCATTCTGTGTTTAAAAACATTATTCTGAGAGAGTCTCTGAAGGTATCACCAGACTGCCCAAGGGCTCCAAAACATAAACAAGGTCAAGAATTCCTGATTACTTCATATCACTCATTTTTGCAGATGGATGAACCGAGGGCAAGAGAGGTAAAAACTCCCCAAAGTTACCCATTTAGTGGTAACTTAAGGCACAGAAGTGTTCTTCTGTGAACCCCTCATTCCCTCCTCTCACTGAGCCTTCTTATCAGAGGGACCCCTTCCACTGATGTCTATTCACTTCCAAGTAAAAACAGCCTCAGATAGTCACAAGTTGAGATTTTTCTAACAGGATGCCAGGTTTTAAGTCTCAAGGGGGTAGGGAAATACCATTTGGGAAAGATGTAGATGAGATCAGCAGAAGGATAAATAAAAATGCCAAGACAGCAAAGGCTCTCTAAGCACAGGAGCGTGATGAGCCAAGGCTGAGGCAAAGATCGTGAACCCTGATCCCAACTATAGCCCCCTTTCACAGACTTGAGGCACCCTGATTCTTCAAGAATCATCTGTTCTCTTTCATTCTAGTAATAGGCATGAAGTACTGCGGGACTCATTTAGAGGCATGTTTTACTCTTGTCTGGTCCACATACACATAAACAGCATGGAGTAACAGACAGGGGATTAGCTTTGGAGTAAGATGATCTGGGATTGAATCTTGGCTTTGTTATTTACTATCTGTGGGGCCTCAGGAAAGTCTCTTGATTTCTATGGGCCTTGGTTTTTCCTTGGTTTTTTCCCCTATAAAATGAAGGGGCTAGTCTAGGTAACCTACCTCTCAGTTCCCTTTCTGTTCTGAATCTATGAAGGAATGATCAGTCCTGTGATAGGGTTAATACTCAAGTCCCTAGTTTTAAGAGCCTTGAGTCATCAAGAAAACAGACTCTGTGGTCTAATATTGGATTTCTTCCTATAAAGAAAAGTGAAAGTAGCAAATGATGTTGAGTTTTCTCTTCTCATCTCAGTTTCTCCAAGCCTGGTTGGAAGAAAGACATCTATACTCGGCCTCCATTACAAAGACTTTTATGAACTCTAAGTCCTTTTCCTGGGTCTGTAGCACTGTTTCCCCTCCTAGAAATGCCCATCCCATTCACAAGCCAGTATCGGGCGAGGTTGAGACCAGTCTCTTCTTTTTGCCTCATCGGAAGAGGGACAGATTTTACAACTGAGCTGCCCATTTTGGGCTTATCATACAATTAAATTAAGGCAAGAAAAGAAAGCCATTCTGCCCTGGCAGTGACCATAACGCTGGTACTCCTTATGACCTCCTCTTTTCTGCTCCCAGTATGAGCACAATATTCTCTACTTTATGCCCTGACAGATGAAAAAACAATCACGGATCGTTACAGCCTCCGCCTGACTGAAAGGTGAGATCTTAGCTACTTGGCATGGAGCTATTTGGGGGAAATAGAATGAGAATGGAATTTGCTCAGTTTCAGACTGTTTGGTTTCCAGGAGCGGCAGTGGTCTGAAGGGTTTCTACACCACACTTGATGGTGGTGTTACTGAAGTGGGCAGGGCTAATAGCTGAGGGGAGGCTGGGAGGAAAATGTGCTTTGAGCCCAAGGGTAGCTGAAATTGTTTCATAGGACAGTGGTGGTTTCTAACCATTGAAAGATATAGAGGAGAAAATGTTGGATTTAGGCTTGGAACATGTGGATTCAGATTCTAACTCTGAGATTTACTGACTGTATGACTGTATGACAAAGCACTTCATTGCTCTGGGCCTAAATACCTTATTTGTAAATTAGGGAGCTGAACTAGCGATTACTATGGTCCTTTCTAGGTCTAAGTTTTGTGATCCTGTAAATATCCTGGTATCTGGCACTTAAGTTGTCTATTGAGTAAATCTTTATCAGATTCAGACCAGGCTCTAAGGATAAATTCCTTTGGGTTCTTCCCTTTGGGTCTCTCAAATCCTATTACCAGGACTTGATATCCAAGAGCACTCAGCAGCTGACAATCAAGATGAAAACTGGAGATGTGGGGACTCTATGTATGCTGAGCCCAGGCAACTGACCAAGAGGGAGGGGTCCATTTCAAGTCCTAGCTACTGGCCAGTCTCCAGTTCCTTCTCTATTCAGGGGAGGTACAGCTGTTGCATTTTGTCACTGCTGTGTATATGCATCTGATCTAAAGCCTGTTCCAAATAAATCAAACACATAAAAATAGCACTATCAAGGCTTAGGGGCCCATCAGGGGACACTACTCATTATTTTGCCTCAGTTATTCATTTGAGAAAGCCTCTCACTTAGTCCTCAGTCTTCTTTTTCTTACAGAAACCAAGGGCCCAAATTCACACTAAACCCCTCATGTAGTTTCATGATGGGGATGGGCCCTGGTGTGACAAACTGTGCTTTGCTACCTTCCCTTTTTTCTTCAAGATGAACACCTGTCCCTGAATTCTTCCAATCCAAGTCACCCAACTTTTGTCCCTTACAGCCACAGGAAAGAGATGAAAATGAAACTACTGACAGGTCAGGCTGCCATGAATTCTTGGAAGTGATAAAAGCCCAGAGGAGATGCTAACAATCTGGGCATAAACACTGCAGGGAAGAAGTGGACAAGTATGCTAAGCCCTAGAAGAGAGAACCTGATCTACATTTCTCTGAAGTAACTTGCCCAGTCACTGGGGCACGGGAGTCCGGAGACCCATAGGGAGTATAATGTATTCCATTCATAATACAATTATACACTGGGTAATCAATCAAAATTGTCTCTTTCCAGGAGTGCTTGTATTTTAAAAGAGGATAATGTGTTTAATAAGAATGTATGTGTAAAGCCTATATCAGATTGCATGCCATTTTAGGGAGGGGGGAAGGAAAAGAGGGAGAAAATTTAAAACTTATAGAAGTAAATGTTGAAAACTAAAAACAAAGAAATTAACTTAAAAAAAAGAAGATGATGGTTAAGTCAAAGGAATGATTCGCTATTGATAAAATTCTAAACCAATGGTTCTTAACCTATGGATGGCGATTCCTTTGGGGGTCGAACACCCCTTTCACAGGGGTCACAGGGGTCACCTAAGACCATCGGAAAATACATATTTCTGATGGTCTTAGGAACTGAGACACCGCTCCTCTATCCGTCTCCAGACAGGTCCGCCTACATGCAGATATGCCCACATAGGAGTATTAAAGGGTCGCAGCATCAGGAAGGTTGAGAACCACTGGTCTAAACAGTATGACAATCTAATGTGGGAAATATTTTTAGGCAGGGTCCCTTCCCTAAACCATTCCCAGTTTTCATTGCCCATGCTGTCTGCAGGCAAGGGCAGGTCCTAGCTATCCTTTCCCTGAGGCGGGGTGGTATCCTTGAGAAACATGATGGAACAGTAGAGGGAATGTCCGATGAGGACCCAGGAAGCCTGGGTTCTAGTCCTGGCTCCACCACTGAGTAACTGTGAGCTCAGGTACATTACGTAACCCCTCTAAGCTTCAATTTCCTCCTGTGTACAGTGGGGATAACAACATCTGTCCTACCTGCCTCACAGAGCTTCTGGAAGGATTAAATGATGGAACATGGAAAGGCTTTGTCAGCAGTTAAGTATTAAACAAAGGCTGTGCTGTCATCATCACCCTTCTCCTCTTCACCTTCTTCTTCCTCCTCCTCCTCCTCCTCACCATCATCACCACCACCCTCTTCTTTTCAGTTAAAGAGGGAAGAAAATCACGGGTGAGGATTCTAATCCAGAAAAATGAGGGTTTGTAAGGACAGTCAGGGTTCACCACATCATCTAACGGGATGATGGCACTAATGTCAGAGGGAGCAGGGCCCTGACTGGGCCTCTCCAATGCTCGGATCTTATTTCTTGTTAAGGCTTTTCAATCAGTGAGCATGTGAATAAAGTGCCACATAGTCATTACACTACACAGCATTCACACCTATTCTCCCTCCCAATCGAGTGTGTGTCAGTAAACGTACTGGTCCAACACTGGGCAGAAGTTTCCTTCCCTATGCCCAAAGGTCACTGTTGCTCTGGGTGATGAAACTTGGGACTCCTTTGTCACTCAGCCCAGGGGGACAGCCAAACCAAGCCACTTATCTTTATTCAATGACTACTTTCCTAGGTTCTTGGTTCAGATTCTGAATTAGTGACCAGGTAGGTCTCCTCTAGCCACCACTGGAGGAAGTGCTCCTCTGCCCATTCACTGGGAGTACTAGTGCCTCTGTGGCACCGCCCACCACAATCCACTAGAAAGATCTCCTCCTCTCATGTGACACAGGCAAGAGTCAAGGACATGGCAGAGTCCCAGCATCTATCCCAGGACAGAGACTTAAAAATAAGCCATCTTCCCCTTTCTCCCACAGGGTCTACAGTCAGGTAAGAATCATGACAATCATGACAATGATGATGACATCCAGCATTTTTGTAGCATTTGCAAAATGCTGTAAAATACAATCTCATTTTGTCCTCACAACAACCCTGTGAGGTAGGGTACTGTTATTACATCCATTCTATAGATGAGGACACTGAGCAACACCAATTCTCCATTACCCAGGAGCTGGCCATCTATATGTGGATTATCCAGGGTCCACTATCTTCTTCCCTATTCTCTCATACTCTGTTGCAGTTTTTTTAAACTACCATTTCATTCATTAGAGTTCCAAGCCATGAGACGGGGGTCAGGGCTTAAACAAAAAGAAATTTCTGCTGATCTGCTGGATAGGAGAGGCTGAAATAAAATGGCAAAGTTGACATTCTGAAATTATCCCTGAAGCTCAATTATTCAGATAATCATGAAGCCATCAAGAAAAGCAATCAATGCCTTCTTCTTGATTAGGTTTCAGCCTTAAAAAAAAAAGAGCCAAACCCAAAGGATGAGAGGGTCATACCTGTTGTCCCGCAGGTGTTTTCTTGGGACAGGGCAGCCTGGACTACTTCTGTGGCTCTGTCTCTGACAGTTTGTTCCTCACTCTGCAGGAGAATGAAGACACACTTCCAGAGGGTGAGGGTATCTGGAAGGCCTAGGAACACAAGAAGAAGAGTGGTTATTGCAACAAAACTATAATCAGGTGCTATGGCTAAGAAATGCGAGGGGGTGGATTGAGGAATGCCTGTTTGGGGAGGACAGACTTCTAGAAGACAGAGATGTCCCCTGCTACCCTGTCATGATGACTATCCAGGCCAGAACCAGGGTCACAGGTGTCCCAGATAACTCACAATCTACAAAAAAAGCAAGAGCTTACAAATGAGGGCATTTTGGGGGAAGCAATTCCAAACACTGCTTTATTCTAGAAAATCCTAGAAGTAACACTTCCACAAGGGTAAGACTGAAATAAGGTAAAGGAACCATGAAGATCCACAAGACTAGGGCTGACAGTGTCATCCTGTATCTTTCATCCAAAAGAGGCATATACTGTGTACTCAATAGTTAACTGCTGGGTGATTTGGCTGATTTGCATGAAAAGAATCATATAGCAATCAATCAATCAATAAATGAGAAACACCGCAGGGGGGAGGAGTGGTTTGGAGTCCTGGGCTTCCTTCCCATCTCCTCTGATAGCTTGATAATTAATTAGCATTTACAGGTCTTAGTTTTCTGTACATCAAAATGTGATGCTTTTTCTAGTGATTGTCTTGTACCTCTCTCCAAAGCACTAACTCTAGTTTTATTCAAGTGGGTACTCCATTCAATGGTGAAGGTCACAACCCATCCATACCTCCTCATCCTCATCTTGACCATGTCCTATACATTCTTTAGAGGGGTTGCCTTCAATATTCTGGAAGGGTTTCTCTCGATATCATGTGGATATCAAGGAAGCACGCAGGCTACCTATCTTTTAGGTAAAAATACCTTTTCTTGGTCACTACCCATCTACATGTGTTATCTCACTCTTTTAGAATGTAAGCTCTTTGAGGCAAGAACAATTTTACTTTTGTATTTGTATCTATCCCTTGTGCCTAATTAGCTCAATATTTTCCATATAGAAAAAAGCACTTAATACATTTTTTTTAGATTTTTCTTTTTGGTCTTTTTTTGGAGGGGGAAGGCAGGGAAATTGGGGTTAAGTGACTTGCCCAAGGTCACACAGCTAGTAAGTGTTATGTGTCTGAGGCTGGATTTGAATTCAGGTCCTCCTGACTCCAAGGTCATTAATCTATTCACTTTGCCACCTAGCTGCCCCATAACTATTTTTTCACTCATTCATTTATGTGACTTCTGGTAAGGAATTATTCATTGGTAATAAATTCTGGGCTGTACCCACATACAATGCCTTGCCATTACTCTTTACCCCCTTAATTCTTTGGAGTATAGAATACTTCATGATTCACAGACATACAACATCATCAGAAGAACACTGGTGTTAAAAAGATAAGCCTTTGTTTCAAGAACCTTGGAAGGAACAGGAGTGTCATTAGAAGGACTTTTCAATTTCCCAAATAAAATCACTTCATTATATATCTCTAGCCTCTGTCCAAGATTTATGCAATGATGGACCAACTCTATGGGTTGTCCATACCACTGTATATTATAGTCTGGACGCTGTGCATTTTGTATCCACTTGGTTTTTCCTAGTGGATAGTTAGGCTACATAGGATAATCAGCCTAAAGAGAAAAAAGATTCCTTATAGATTGTGAAATCCTACAGAGGCTCCAGTTTGTGGACAACATTGTGCTGACAGAAATCCCCAGAATACTGCAGAGACTATCTATTTCTCACATTTTATTTTACCTTACAGTTGTCTGTGCCCGTAAACTATCCCATTTTCATCCAATCATTCAATTATGAACTTCTCGTGGCAGTGATTATATTTTAGTCCATCTTTGTGTCCTTGGAATAGTGGCTTATATAAAGCAGATACTTGATACAGGTTTGATTTGAATGAATAAATGAATGGATTCCTCATCTCTTAATCTCCAGATGAGGGTGAGGCAGGAGGTGAAACAAGGAAAGGGCAGACATTCAGATGACAATCTTATTAATGCCCAGATAGCATCTTGTTAATTTTTTTTCTTTTTAGATGCTTTACTGTTGCTCTTTTCTTTTTCATATCTCTGTTATACCCCAATGACTACCTCCCACCGAGTGAATCTTCCCTTGCAATGGCTAAGTACAGTCAAGAAAACAAGTCAGCACGTTGGCTGTGGCTGAGCATCTCTACCTCATTACATACTTATATCTGCTAAATACCTATATATCTATATACATATACACACGTATATACATATATACACACACATATATATGTGTGCATATGTGTATATAGATAGATACATAGTTACACAGACACACACACATACACCTATCTGCTACAAGAAAGGAAGCCTGCTTTCCCATGAGCAGGCCTCTAAAGCAGGGATGTGGAACTCAAAAGCAGGGCATCCTTGCAAGCTACACACTGACCTAGCAGACTACTAATCAACATCATTTATGTTGCATTGTCTTTTTATTTACTCTGCTAACCATTTCCCATTTACCTTTTAGTCTGGTTCCCAGCACCGGGAGTTTTGCCCTCATTCTGATTCCTCTAAAGTCTTGACCTCCGCTTTGCTCATTCAAGATTTTTAACACTGGCTAAGAGGAGAGCCTGGAATTCTAGGGTGCTCCTGAGAACATCCATGGAAGAACACGTTATGCAAGAGAGTCCTGCACAGGGATATTTCTATCAGAGAGACAGGCTGCTGATCCAAACGTTTCCCTTGTGGATGCTCCATCAGAAGTATGTCCTCTACAGCCTAACATCATGCCTAGAGCCAAGTGTGAATATACTAATTTGCTGCCAAAAAAAAACAAAAACAGGCTTGGGAGGCAGCCTGCCACTCGTTACCAATGGGACCATGGGCACATCATTTAACTTCCCCCCTGGGGCTCAGTTTCCTCATCTGTAAAATGAGTGGTTAGACCAGAATGCCTCTAAAATCCCTTTCAGCTCGGAAATCTACAGTCTTGGGTCTAGTTTCATGCAGAGACAGCAGATGTTCTTCAAGTCATTATGACCACAAGGGCATTTATTTCGTATATCTTCCCCACCCCTCCCCAGCTGCTTTCCCTTTTCTATCACTTTCAAATCATGTGCTTTTAGACAGTTTGGTAAAGAGAAGGTACCTAATACAACCTGGTACCTCTGTCAAGGTGCTCACCAAGAATTTGATGCTGGTTGGTTAGGAAGAATGGTGTAATGCTGATGAGGACTTCGGCAGCTGCTAGTCTGGTCTCCATCTGGAGTTCACCTCCACAGCAATAGGCCACTAACTGAACCCACTGCTTCAGCTCTGTTTCCATCAAGGGCAAACCCTGAAAGCACAAAATGGACTGGCAGCAAGGTATGGGCCATGGCTCAGGGCTGGAACTGATAAGATTTGCTCTATTAGAGATTCCCTTACTGGGTAGAGTGTCCTTGGGTCCAGATGCCAGACAGAAATAAACAAACCCAAAGAAAACCCATCCTGGAACAGGTGCAGGGGGAGCATTCAAGAGCTGTCAACCCTTCAGTAAGGAACCCAACTCCATTACACACAGGGAGCATCTGTTTTGGTCTTCTAGGAGGATACACTGATCATTATAGTAACACCCTGTCTTCCATGCTGTGAAGTTAGGAGTGTGTAAACAAAAGCCCATTTCTGTTTTAACCTTAGGAGGGGATTTTGCTGAATTAAGCTATCCACTAATTACTTTCATTTTTTCACCCCCCAAACTGGAAAAAAAAACTACCTTGAGAATTAAAAAAAATTTTTAATAATATTTAATTTTTTCTCAATTGCATGTAAAAACAATTTTAAACATTTTTAAAATCTGGAGTCTTTATTTTTAACCTTAAGTCTTTTTAAAAAGCTAAAATACAAATATGAAATAAACTATTTGCCTGCTCCCTGTGTAATCCTGGAATTAAACTGTGGCCTCAAAGTCAGAAAGATGCAGACTCAAAAGGAAATGAACCTATTTGTACAAATTTTTTTTTTTTGCTTTTTGGAGGGGAGAAGGCAGGGCAATTGGGGTTAAGTGACTTGCCCAAGGTCACATGGCTAGTAAGAATTAACTATCTGAGGCCAGATTTGAACTCAGGGCCTCCTGATTCCAGGGCCCATGCTCTATTCACTGCACCACCTAGCCATTCCAATGTACAAAAATATTTATAGCAGCTCTTTTTGTGGTGGCAAAGGATTGAAAACAGAGGGGATGCCTGTCCATTGAGGAATGGCTGAACAAGTTGTGGTACATGACTGTAATGGAATACTACTGTGCTGTAAGAAACGATGAGCAGGATGCTTTCAGGAAACCTTGAAAGATTTACATAACTTTTGCAAAGTGAAGTGAGCAGAACCGGATCATTGTACACAGGAATTACAATATTGTGAGGAAGATCAATTGCAAAAGACTTAGCTACCTTGGTCAAGACAAGGATCCAAGCCAATTCTAAAGGAGCCATGATGAAAAGTGCCATCCACCTGCTATCCAGAGAGAATGCTCTGTGATACTCTGAGAAGAGACTGAAGTGGACTTTTTTAATCTTTATTTTTCTTGCTCTTTTTTATATGTTTTTTTCTACAGCATGGGTAATATGGAAATATATTTTGCATGAATTCACATATATAATCAATATAATATTGCTTGCTTTCTCAAGGGGTGAGGAAGGGATAGAAAGGAATCTGCAGCTCAAAATTTTTTAAAAAATGAATGTTCAAATTCTTTTACATGTAATTGGGAAATACTGAAGGAAATAAATAAACAATTAAAAAAAACATGTAGGTTCAAGACCTGTATGATACAAACTAGCTGTGTGACCTTGGGCAAATCAACAACTTTTTTAAGAATGTAAAGTTTAGATGTAAAGTATTTGCCTTAGCAAAGGTATTCTCTATACCACTGAAATCAAAGGTCCTGACTGAAATAAAAAAACTTCACTCAGCAACAGTAGTGCCTATGGCTTAAAAAATATGAAATAAAGCATGTGAGTTCAAGATAGATCAAGTGAAAACAGCACCTATTTTTTTGGTAAGAGTGATTTAACCTGGGCACAGAAGAACTAACTGAGTTCTTAAGGTGAATAACATCTTGTCATTGACTAGGCAAATGAGGTTAATTGGTCAGTTCGTTGGTAATGACTACAGCATCATCTCACTGGTTGCTAGTCACATCTAATAACATTTCTGTGTTGTTCCTCCCCACCTACCCACAAATGTCTTTTTTGCCTAAAGGTGTCAGCACAAGAAGTTACTCAGCATGTCAATCATGTTGGTACTCCCATGGATGGCCAGTCTCTGAAGATTGGCCTGATCTGTGCTCAGACCCACAGGATGAAGGAGGGTGGGGCTCAGGGCAGAGGAGGGCATGGTGGAATACTTGAATAGAGCCATCAGATTTCCTTCTTTTGGTCAATGCCTTAACCTCACTAAGCTGCATCCCACAATACCCCCATGTCTGGCTTCCTAGGAGAGGGAGATGAATTTTAGTGGGAAATGCTGGCAGGTGGGTGGACGGGTCTCATGGACCAAAAGCAGCTGGCCCCAGAATGGAGACACAGATACAGATGGCTTTGGTTATATCCCCAAACTGTGGAGAAACTATCCCTATTCCTTGGCACATGCTTCCCTTAAGGATGGCTCTTCTTTACTGGCAGGGGACCAAAATGACCCTTGCTGAGAAGGAAGTGGATCAGCCTTACCTCCTTACACATCTGCACGTGGTGAGTGACCAATTTGGAGGCAAGCCTCAGAGCCTCACTCTGAATTTTGGTTCTGAGGAAACAAAGTAGGAGAGAAGACAGCATAAAATGAAACCGATGCTTCATGAACAGAGATGTCTACTCCAATATATGTATTTGTCTTGACCAGTGATTTCACTGGTATAGGGAACTCCCAGTGAAGGAACTTCTCCAAATGCAGATTAGTAACTGTTCTGCTGGACACACAGTAAGTGCTTAATCCATGGGAGTTGACCTACTGACTGAAATTTATAACCTTGGAGAGAGGTCTGGGGCACTGAAGGTTAAATGACTCACCCAAGGTTACACAGCCAGTATGTGTCAAAAGGCAAGACTTAATCCCAGGGGTGACATTATTCACTGACTCCAAGGTCTGTTCTTCATTCACTATACAACAGTGCCTCTCATACTATTAATATTCAGCCAATAAAATAACCCTTTTACCTAATAATAATAATAACAGCTAACATTTACATAGCACTTGAAGGTTTACAAATCGATTTACATAAATCATCTCATTTTATCCTCACAAATCTGGGGCACAGGTGTTATTTTTATCTTCATTTTACAAATGAGGAAATGGAGGCAGACAGAGGTTAAGGGACATCTGAGGTGGCACTCAGGTCTTCTTGACTCCAGGTCCAATGCTCTCTCCACTGCACCCACTTAGCTGTCTCAAATTTGTGTAAGAAATTCAAATAAAAGGTATCAATAAAATGAGAGAGACTGGGGCAGGATGAGGGAGAGAAAGAGAGAGGGAGGGAGGGAGAGAGGAGAGAGAGAAGGAGAGAGAAAGAGAGAGGAGAGGAGGGAGGGAGAGAGAGAAGAGAGAGAGGAGGGAGGGAGAGAGAAAGAGAGGGAGGGAAGGAGGGAGGGAGAGAAAGAAAGAGACAGAGAGAGAGAAAGGGAGAGACAGAGAGAGGGAGGGAGATGGCGGAAGGAGGGAGAGAGAAAAGGAGAGAGAGAGGAGAGAGAGAGAAGAGAGAGAGAAGGAGAGAGAGGAGAGAGAGGGGAGAGAGAGAGGGAGGGAAGGAGGAGGGAAAAAGAGACAGAGAGAGACACAGAGAGAGAGAAAGAGAGAGAGGGAGAGACAGAGAGAGGGAGATGGGAGAAGGAGAGAGAGAGAAAAGGAGAGAGAGAAGAGAGAGAGACAGAGGGAGAGAAAGAGAGAGAGAGAGAGAGAAGGAGAGAGAAGAGAGAGGGGGGAGAGAAAGGAGAGAAAGAGGGAGAGAGGGGGGAGGAAGAGAGAAAGAGTGAGGGAGAGAGAGGGGAGTAGAGAGGAGGGGGAGAGTAGAGAGAGAGGGAGAAAGAAAGACAAGGAAAGGGAGAGAGAGAGGCAGATTATAGGTAGAAGCAATTAGTGCACCAGACCTCTCATTGGAAGCATTTGCAACACTCATTGTCCACGTCAAAAATTCCTTTGGGGTCTGGTGGATACAACTTTCAGTCAGAGGAAGCCACTGGCTAACATCCATGCAATGCAGAATTTTCAAAACCTGTAAATATAAATTGGAACTAAAATGCATGAAAGAAGAAACAATTACTTAGCATAGGGAGGAGTGAATAGAAGTCTGTGAGTTCCCATATAACAATATCTTGTACTGATATGATGCTTATGTTTCATTTTAAGATCACTGTCCTCCGGAAAGGCAGAGAATATTACTCTAGAATTGTAGACTGGAAACTGATTTATGGGGAAAGGCAATGATTTACCCAGAATTATACTGAACTAGGATTAGAAGCAAGATTTCCAGGTTGTTAAAGCAATGTCCCTTATATTAGGTCAGGCAGGCCAATCTTTCACATATGCTAGATCTAATTGTGATTTATCTAGGGGCTGAAATTCAGCGTGTGGTTTAACCAGCCTCTGTACTTCATTCCATCCAACTCATCACCATCAGCAGACAGCTTTGGTGATCACAGACCCATTTTGGGTCCCATACAAAGAGTTCAGTCAGTACCATCCCTGCCCTATGAACACTAAATCCAATATACTCCACTCCTTAGCTTATAAGGAGCCCCTCAGTTACATCCTACTTTAAAGTATCAACACCCTAGTGCACTCTGTAGGGAGAGGAAGGACTGGAATGTGGGGGAAGGTAACCACAGATGGCACCTTGGCAAAGCACTCTTGGTGCTTCTCTTCCATGGCCATCTTCAAGAGTGTCTCCCCCACATCGGGAAGGGAGGGCAGGGGACCTCTCTCTTCTCCTGCCTTCTGCTCTGGGACTGCTGGTGTCACCAAATGCAGCAAGGTTTCCAATGCCAGCAGGCGTACTTCAGGGAAGTCAGACTGTAACAGCTGAACAAGAGAGATGGGCCTGTCCTTTGTCTTCTCACTGGGATCAGCTGCTGTGGCAAACATGGTGGCTATCACCAGTCTGGTGAGGCTCTGCAAATACTGGATCAGACCAGGGATGGCAGACAGATAGGGAATTCCAGTTTTTAGTTCAGATTCAGAGATGATTGTGCTGACCTCTTCCCAGAAGCCAAGGATTTTGAGGCCTAAAAAGCAAAAATAATGAGGAAAAGTGACTTTACTACCTTTCTGAAAGAACATAGTAGAACCTCCTTCCTTCCCTTTAGAGGATTATAGATCTAGATGTGTAAGGAACCTCAGAGGCTAACTAGACCTACCTCCCCATTTCAGAGATAAAGAAACTGAGGCTGAGGGAGATGAAGGAACTTACTCAAGTCATATAGGTGATGTCAGAGGTGGGATTTGAACCCAAAGTTTGTTCTCTTTTCTACTCTACCACACAGATTCTTCAAGGGTCTGGGATTTCCTGAGTATGGGTCCTCCCTTCCCTGATGGAAATCATAACTCTACATATTTTACTAGACAGCATTCATGAGTTGTTGTTGGCAAAAAAAACCCCAAAACAAAAGCAACCCCCAAAATAACTACTTCATGGCCATCCTCCTGCTGGTAAGCTCCTTTCTAGTTAGCTGGGCTGAACACTCAGTTCACTGTCCACCCCATGCAGAAAATCTTTCCAGCTTTAGTAGAACCTTCTAGAGCTTGTGTAGAACATGACACGGTAGAGGGGCAGAACTCATTGCTTTGGAAATGCACAGCTGGCATTTAAAATGTCTTTCCTGAACGGATTCCATAAAGATTACTTAGAAATGAGGGGCTCTTTAATGATGAAACGTTTATTTAAGTATAAAGGCTGTGCTTAGCACCGTGCCCAGCACATAGTAAGAGCTTTGTTGCCCAGTCATTTTTAGTCTTGTCTGACTCTTTGTGACTCCATTTGGGGTTTTCTTGGCAAAGATATTGGAGTGGGTTGCCATTTTCTTCTCCAGGGCAGGTACTTAGTAAATGTTTACTGAAGTGAAGCGGCCAAAGATAATAATTTTGAAGAAAATTTGCAGACACTTTTGAAGAAAAATGGATATCTGAACCTACTGCTATTGTGTCATAACATTTTATATCTGGAAAAAAGCATTTTAATAATCCAAAGACACTAGTTCATTAGAAATTTCCAAGGGAGGAGAGTGCCTAGTCACAGAGCCTGGGAACCTACAGCCTCAAGGCCACATGTGGTCCTCTAGGTCCTCAAGTGCAGCCCTCCAACTGAGTCCAAACTTCACAGAACAAATCCCCTTAATAAAAGGATTTGTTCTGTAAAAGTTGGACTTAGTCAAAAGGCCCCCACAAGGACCTAGAGGGCCACATGTGGCCTCAAGGCCACAGGTTCCTGACCCCTGACCTAGGATGAGAAGCTGCTCAACAGTGTCAAAAGCATCAGAGATATCGGATAGTATGAAGACAAAGAAAAAGTCGTCCAACTGAGGAGTTAAGAGATTGCTGGTATCCTTGGAGACAAAAGTTCAGAAAAGCAGTGGAGTTAACTGGAAAGGGGTTGGGAAATGATCTGAAGATGAGGAAACACTGGCAACATGAGTAGATAGTTTCAGGAGGATAGTTTGATGAGATGGCAGGATCAAGGTTTTAAAGGGTGGGATGACCTGGGAAATTTTATTGGCAGTAGGGGAGAAGGCAGGAGATAAAAAACAAGCTGAAGAAAAATGGAGGAACAGAAGAGAAGGGAAGGAGAGAGAAAGGAAGGAGAGAGAAGGGGAGATGAGGGAGGGGAGAGAGACAGAGACAGAGACAGAGAGAGAGACAGGGAGAGGGAGAGGCAGAGTGAAAGAGAGAGAGACAGAGAGAGGGAGAGAGAGACAGAGAGGGAAAGAGAGAGAGAGAGGAGACAGACAGACAGACAGACAGAGAGACAGAGAGGGAGACAGAGAAGGAAACACACAGAGAGAGGCAGAGAGAGAAAGGGAGAAAGAGAGGGAGAGATGGAGAGAGACAGAGACGGAGAGAGACAGAGACAGAGACGGAGAGAGGGAGAGACAGAGAGGGAGAGAGACAGAGAGAGGGAGAGGCAGAGTGAGAGAGAAAGATAGAGAGACAGAGAGAGGGAGAGAGAGGCAGAGAGAGAGAGGGAGACAGACAGAGGGAGAAAGAGAGGGAGAGAGAGATGGAGAGAGAGAGACAGAGAGAGGGAGAGAGAGAGAGGGAGA
>CM053595.1:252927707-252959630 GCA_028646575.1 Pseudocheirus occidentalis | reverse complement strand
CTTCTCTCTCTCTCCCCCTCCCGCCATACATACATACATATATACGTGTGTGTGTATGTCCTCCTGACTAAAGGGTCAATGCTCTCTAGCCACTGTGCCTCCTAGCTGTCCCAACACTGTATCTAAATAGCACATTTGGTGATGATACTGGACACTATGGGAGCAATAAGTCCTTGACCTTGTTTGGCCAGCAAAATAATCCTCACTATTAGGGAATTCCTGGTCTAATGGAGAAGGAAGAGAGTTCCCTGCTCCTAGGTGACGCTTGATATAAAGGGAAAATTTAGTCCTTGCTAGAATACATTGAGATGATGCAGTCAGGACGACATGAGTTAAAATCTTGTCTCAGACACTTAAGTTAGCTGTGTGACCTTGGGCAAGTCACTTAACCTTTCTCTACCACAGTTTCCTCATCTATAAATTGAAGATAATAATAGTGCCTGCCTCCTGGGACTGTGAGACTCATGCGTGCTTTCCAAACCTTAAAGTGCTGTCTATATAAATGCCATCTCTTATTTGTTCTTGTTGTTCAGTTGTGTCTGACTCTTGGTGACCCCATTTGGTTTTTTGGGATTTTTTTTGGCAGAGTTACTTAAATGGTTTACCCTTTCCTTCTCTATCTCATTTTAGAGATGAGGAAACTGAGGCAAACAGGGTTAAGTGACTTGCCCAGGGTCACACAACAAGGAAGTATCTGAGGCTAGATTTGAACTCAGGAAGGGGAGTCTTCTTGACTCCAGGCCAAGCAGTCTATCTACTGCAGTCACCTAGCTGCCCCTCCCCTATGTGTATAGTCTCCCCCATTATAATGTAAGCTCTTTCAGGACAGGGACTTTATTTTTGCATTTGTGCTTCCAGCAATTAACACAGTGTTTGGCACATGGTAAGCATATAACAAACTCTTTTTTCTTTGATTTGTTAATTTTTAACAATTTATGAACATTTTCTGATGAAGGATGTCAATTAGCATGACAGCCCCACATTAGTCAGATGCTCACACTCCAGGTAATATACATTTTTTTAATACTGCTTTTTTTTTTTAAGGTAGACTAGCAGGTACTAAATTCAGAATAGCAACGTCTATCTTTAGAAATACCTGAAGTATATGTCCCACAGAGGATCTCCTTTGTGACACAGGATCTCTCTGTGCAGATAGTTTTGGAGAACTCTAGCTGGCAGGGTATTCAAAAAGAGGGAGAAAGACAGGGTCTGGATCTAAGATGTCACTGGGATAGGGAGCTCTTGGAGGATAAAGCTTCCTCTACTGATGCAGGCTGGCACCTGGCCTGCAACCTGTAGGCTGAGAGATGTGCCTAGAGCAGCACTAAGAGATTTGCCCAGGATCACACAGCCAATATAGGTCAGAGCTGAACTCAAATTCAGGTCTTCCTGCCCCTAAGGCCAGTTCTCCATCCACTATACTATAGGGTATTTTCTATGTAGGGAAGAAGCCAACAGGGACGGCTACAAGGATACAGACTCCCATAGAGATGAGAAAAGCCTCCTCGATTCCCTTTCCCAGAGGTTAAGAAGGCTTCTGTTGCCCACTATTTCACCATCCATCCACTCTGTTAACAGTTACTATGGGAAAAAAGACCTGGACTAAAGAACTGGACAAGGGGTTTTTATTCTACTCTCTGAAAACAAAGATGGGTAGCTAGCCAGGTGGTGTGGTAGATGGAGCACCTGCCCTGGAGTCAGGAGGACCTGAATTCAAATCTGACCTCAGACACTTACTGTGTGACCCCGGGCAAGTCACTTAACTCTGTTTGCTTCAGTTTTTTCATCTGTAAAATGAGCTGGAGAAGGAAATAGCAAACCACTCCAGTGTCTTTGCCAAGAAAACCCCAAAGTGGGTCATGAAGAGTCTGACCCGACTGAAATGACTGAACAACAACAAACAGAGCTAATACTTCATAAAGGAAAGGGGTTTTTTTTTGGTGACTATCAGCTGTACATATCCTAAGGAACCTGCAAGAAAACTTTCCTATCATACGCTGCTTTTCCATTTTTTTTTTCACCTTCTCACATCGTTTCTGTCTTTCCTTTGCTCATAGCTAAAATCTCCCTCCACGTTTTCATCATCCTGCCTTTTACTGCTTCAGCTTCTTTGCTTTCTGCCAATGATTTTCCCACCCATCTGTACTGAAACATGCTCAAAATTCCCTTGCCGACGTCACCTCCTCTTCTCAAAGCTCAGAGTGTCCTATGCTTCTACCAACTTCATGCACTGTGGTAGCGGGCAGGGGAAAGAGCCTTGTTTCTAGAGTCAGAGGACCTGTGTTCAGATTCTGACTCTGACACCACCTGTGAGGCCCGGGCCCGGTCACTTAGGAGCCTGTTGCCTCATATGTAAAATGAGGGAGTTATACTTGATGCAAGTCTAGATCTACCATCTAGGTCTCCCTTCAAATCTGCCTGCAAAATAAGGGGATAATACTTGCCCTCTACTTCCCAGGGTAAGGATGTCATAAAGACAGACAGCTCATATGTGTTAAGCTCCCTTGGATCCTTGAGAAATGGATCGTCCATGGGTACAGGGATTAGTGTTATCACCTCCTGGACATCCCTCTGCCTTGCCACCTGCTCTCCAGCTTCTATCTTCATCTAGAACTCATGACTCTAGGCTCAGTAAGGCAAAGCCTTCAACTTTATTGGAGGCAGCTAGCGGATAGAGCACTGGACCTAGCATCAGGAAGACCCAAGATAAAATTTAGCTTCAGAAACTTACTAGCTGTGAGACCTAGGGCAAATCACTCAACCTCTGTTTGCTTCAGTTTCCTCATCTGTGAAATGGGGATAATAATAATGCCTACTGGCCAGGGCTGTTGTGACAATTTAATGAGATAATGATTGTAAAGCACTTAGCACAGTGTCTGGTACACAGTGGGTGTTATATAAATGTTAGCCTTCCTCCTCTCCCTCTCTTCCCCCTTCCCGTCCTCTTCCTCCTCCTCCTCATTATCATCATCTTCATCTTTCTCTCCCTCGTCCCCACCTTGTTCAGTCTCAGGTTCACCATGAATATAAGCTGTACCTTGTATATTTTCCTCTCTACTCCCCAATCCTCATCACCTACTTTCCAACTCCGGCTCTAAGAACAGTAATCAAATTAATAACTGCCATTCCTAACACTGAGACATCTCAATCAAGAGTCTTCTTACTCCAAAGAGCATCACTCTGAAACACTATTCTCGTGCACTGCTCCCTCCCCTATATGTATTATAAGGATGCTTAACCCAGAGCCTGAAAACCAGTAGGAACTTGATAAATGCTTGTTGACTTAACTGTAATAACCCAAGGGCAAAGCTCACATTACCTGTCACCCTGGAGGTAAGGCTCCTCCAAACCTGTCTGCTGGACCTGGCTGGCACCTCTGCTGGACACTGCACAGAAACAGGAAAGAACTGGTGCCAGAGCATTCATTTAAATATTTATCATTAGCTGTAATAAGATGTCTGACTGAGAATGTGAAATCCTTGAGAGCAGGGATAGTCTTGCTGGCTGGTATTTGTATCACCAGAGTTCAGCACAATGCTCAGCACACAGTAAGTGCTAAACAAAGCCAGCCTACCTTCCTTCCTCAGTTCCTTTCTTCCTCACTCCCTCCTTCTTTCCTTCCTTTCTCCCTCTTTCTTTTCCTTTCCTTTCTTCATTATCATTATCCATCCTTGCTTCCCTTCCTTTCTCCTTCCCTTCCTTCATTATCATTATCTATCCTTCTTTCCTTTCCTTCCTTATCATTATCGATCCATCCTTGCTTCCCTTCCTTTTTCTTTCCTTCCTTCATTATCATTATCCATGCTTCCTTCTTTTCTTTTCTCTTTCCCCCCTCTCTCCCTTCCCTCTTTCCCTCTCTCCCTTCCTTCCTTCCTTCCTTCCTTCCTTCCTTCCTTCCTTCCTTCCTTCCTATCTCTTTACCTTAATTTCCTATTTATTTCTGTGTCATACCACTTAACATCCTGTGCATGTCAGCATGCTGCTCCTTTTGTTTCCTACTTCTACTCTTGCCTTTTGGACAGCCTTGCAGGCTGCCCTTCTGGTCTGCCAAGTTAATACCGTGTGCTATTTCAAATACTTCCTCACAAAGTCACTTCTTCCATTAAGACTTTCCACATGAATGCTGCTGGCACACCCCTTCCTGAGGGCTGAAGATGGTATTTGGCCCTGAAGGCAGGGATGAAACAAAACTGAACAACCTTTCACCTGTGAAATCTCCAAGTCTGGTGTCTTCAGGACTTTCTAATAATCAAACACCAACAGAAATCCACCAAGAAGTAATTGCCTGTAAGTGTCTCTTAGGTCTGCCAAAATGCCCTGCTCCTTGCTGTAAGCATTTCCTTTGCATCATTTCAGTTTCATAGAGGATTTTTTTATCTTATTCATCAGTCCAACAAATGTCCCTGTGTTTACCAATATAGCAACAACTGTAGTCCAAAGAACTATAGACTGTTCTAATTTATTAAAGGGGCTGATTATATAACTTGTCCAGTATTTGCTTCTTTTTATCTTTTCTGTTTAATTCAACAACAAATATTTACTGGATGCCTATTACCCTGGAGATGTGGCTCCCCAAAACCTGTCCATTGGACCTGGTTAGCAACTCTGCCAGAGAGTGCACGGGAATGGGAAGATATATGTAATACCAAGGTATTCCATTTAAATATTTACTCATTAGTAAATATTTGTACTTAAATAAGATTAGAACTCATTAGTTCTAATAAGATGTTTGAGAAAGAAGCTAAAAAAACTCAAACAAAAACCAAACTGACCAAAAGAAATGTTCATCATAATAATCACAAATTTATATGGCTCTCAGTTACTCATGATATCACAACCCCCTATTAACAGAGATGACTGAAAGCTGACTATCAAAACTGGGTAAGGGACAGGGACCAACCCTGTGATTTCACTGATACAGGGTACTCCCTGGAGAGGAAACTCCCTCCACCATGGAAAGTCAGCAACTTCTCTATAACTAAGAGGGTCATAGATGGATGGTAGCTTAAAACACCGACCAATAACAAAGTATGGTAAGGAAGTCCTAGGTTCAAGTTCTGCCTTTAACACTGTGTGACTAAGGGTATATCATTAAACCTCTCAGAACCCCTAGAAAATTCTCTAAGATTTGAAGAGGCAGAAGCCTTAGAGATCTGCATTGGCAGAGGGATTTTCCTCACCAGAAGTTCATGACACCAGAGAAACAACAGAAACAAACTGTCAATCATTCTCTTTACTGCTTTTGCCCAAACAGATAAATCAAAGGAAAGTAGGATTAATGAAATAATTCAATAAAGCAACATGGTACAGTGTCTTGGGCTTAGTATTAAAAACCCCAAATCCCCAAACCTTGCATTTGAGACTTAGCTCTGGAGCTTGCTTACCGTGTGACTGTGGTACTTAACCTTGCCCCGGTTTGCTAGTCTGTAAAATGGGGATACTGATTAAACTCACTCACAGGGTTGTAGCGTCAAGGGCTTGGCAAATCACAAAGCAAAATGTAAGTACGATCCCAGAACACAGAATTCCCATCGTGATGTTCACTTCTTGGAAGGATTCTTAATGGGGGAGAGAAGAAGGGAGGTGGTAATGAGGAAGCCTCCCCATCCTTTGAGAATCAGCTCAAATCTTCAGGGAGACTTCTCTGACTATTCTAGTTCCCACGGACTAGCTGCTAGAGCTTCCCATGTAATTTTCCCCTCGTTGTTTCTGTCTCCCCTACATAGTCCCCATACAAGGACGTCAGGATTATCACAATAAGAATATATCCTTCATCAGGATAGCAGGATTATCAGGAGAAGGATGTTGAACTGAGTGCCTATAACATCGTAGGAATTTAATAAACACTTGTTGACTTGAATCAATATAATACCCAAGGTTAAAGACCATATTTTATGCAGGCATAGATGTCCCTTAATTCCTAGAACAGCAAAGGATGCTTACAAAGCTAAAGCTAGAGCTAAATAAAGACATGAGCAATCTCCAAGGTTCCTTGTAACTCAAAAACTCCGTGATGATAAAGACTGAGGTAACCCAGACCTCATGTTGTCCCTTCCCCCACTTCCCCCACACTTACTTTATAAGTGACTAATGGGAAGGAGACTGAAAAAATGCAAACTGGGGCTAGGTCTCCATGCCTGAAGGAGGCAGGAGATGATTTATTTGACTATTTGGCCAGATTTCTAAAAACTATTGTTATACCATTGTCTGACTGTTTAGATTTCTCATAATAGAGTCAGTTTTCTTTCATCCCTTCTGGGTTACTGCCCCTGATCTTTCCTACTGGGTGAACTCTAAGTTAATGATTTGCATCTGATTGTGTATCATAAAAATTCAAGTAGCTCGCACACTTTCAGGATAAGGACGGGCACTCACGGGTACAATATACTTCTTTGAAGCAGATCCAAGCTTTTGCAAACACCGCTAACATGCAGGGGTGCTCATTTTAAAACATACTTATTCAAAACAAAAGGACTATTCTGGGTCAACTTTTAAATGGACCCTTTCCCATGGGAAGAGAATGTAAGCCTCCTATTCAAAGCTAAAGACCACAACTCATAGAACTAATTGAAAAATAAATTGGTGTAAACTATATGCAGTCAGTAATTTCTTCATGATGTTAATATTTAAAATAAAGGCTTCAATGAGGGTAGGGAAGGCTCTGGTCAGTGTTGCAATTTTCAAAACGACTCAACCATTTTCAGAAGTAAGGTAATGCCTTTGGATATAAGCAAAGACTGGTCCATATCACAAGGCCCATCTCTGAAACTTAGCAGATTTTTAACCAGTGAGCAGGCAAGCCTATTTATAAACTCTACTTCCCATTAAGCTCAGCATGATATCAGCTTACAATAACAAGTTAATGTTTTCCAGTAATTTTCACCATTCTATTTAGTTGCAAGTATCCAATCCAAGGTAAATTCAAAAGGAATACGGGAGCTAACATCATAATCAAATAACGACCTTAATGAATATTATATTTCTGCTTTGAAGTGAACCTTTAAAAGTATGGTCAAAATATATGTACTTTCTTCCAGCCCCTGGATGTTACTCCAGTTCGCCAAAGGGAACAAAAACAAATTCTCCCTGTTTGGAACTGATGACAAACATCCCTTCTTGGGGAGCTTGTTCGGATAAAAGAACATCTTTCCTGTAGTATTAGAAAAGGGTGAAAGTGTACAAATGACCCAACGCAATTTCTGAATCCTGATCACTAAATATATAATTTCACATCACATAGACATGGTTTCACATCAAAAATATGTGCAGGAATAAGATCGGATCAATGATTTTTACCATCTAGCTTTAGTATTCATTTCCTATTTTGTTTTTCTCTAATATGAAATGAAAATATCCGAGGACAGCTGCGTGGGCGCAGTGGATAGAGTCAGACTTTGGAGTCAGGATCTGAGTTCAAATCTGAGCTCTGACACTTACTAGCTATGTGACCCTGTGCATGTCACTTAACCTTGTTTGCCTCAGTTTCCTCATCCATAAAATGAATTGGAGAAGGAAATGGCAAACCACTCTAGTACCTTTGTCAAGAAAATCCAATGTGGGATTATAGAGAGTTGGAGATAACTGAAACAATTCAACAACAAAAAGTATCAGAAGATAGTGTTTATTTCCATACAGCACATCTTTCTTCCTATTATGTACTCACATACTTTTTTTTAAGCTTTAAAGTTGTTTTTTTAAGGAGAAATTATTTTTTAACATTCTTTTCTTTTTAATTTTTGAGTTCCAAATTCTCTCCTTCCTTTCCACCCCTCCCGCACCCACTGAAAAGGCAAGCAATATGATATCAATTATACATCACATATTTTATTTTAAGAGTGAGTTTGCCCTTTTACGGAAAATGACATCTGATAGGAGGGAAGGAGGGAGGGAGCTCTCACACAAAACCAAGGAACAAAACAAAATGTGCATCTTTTCCCAGAGGAGGCAGGAGGGAAGATTCCCTGAAATGATCTCCCAATTCAGCTGGACTTTTAGTAATTTACTGACTTCTCAATATATAAACTCCTCAGGAAATGAACTAAAACATGACAACACGTTTTTTCCAGCTCAAGCTGTTTTTATTGTCCTTTGCCTGGGTCACCTTGGTCTATTTTCTAATTGCTCAAAACCATTTCGGCTGCCAAAGGGGCCAATGCTCGAGTTGCCTTTTCTGGCGCTAAGGAATTGCTTGTGATTTTTAGTGTCTGTCCTCACGTGGTGATGTCTTGACTTGTTTACAGACCCAGCCTGCAGCAGTGGTGGCTTAGAAAGCTAGGGGAGGAACATAAATCTCTGCTCGAATTCTCCTCAGGATTTATGATCGCTGGGATAACCTGCCCCTGGGTGTCAGATTTGTCACAACTCGTCCAAACACATTCCCCAACCTTCCACAGAGACGACCTCTGCTTGCTTATTGCCTCATAATATAAACTTTCCCCTTTGTGGGCAGCACGTACAAGTAAGCAAAAATCACCCTTTCTTGGAGGGCAAATAGACAGCAAAGCCTCCTCGGCTGATTCAGAAGCGAAGGGACATTGGCTTGACTCAGTGAGAAATCTTAACACAAAAAATTATTTTAAAGAATAGAAGCTTTGTTATTTTCAAACATATCCAGTAGAACCATCTAGGACTCTGGACAAATCACCTATCTGGGTCTCAGATTTCTGACTGTAGAAAAAAAAAAAGATGACCCTCCATTTTTTCCCCCAGGTTTCAACCATGTATGAATCTGCAAAAATACTGCCCACCTTGCTGCTACCTATTATTTAGGTATCTCTGAAGGTTCCTTAGGAGCTCCCTCTGATCTTGCTAGGACAGGAATAGACTCATAGAATAAGTGTATTAGTGAGAATGGACTCAGTAGAGTGGGGAAGGCCCCGAAAAGTGTGGTAGCCTTCCTGGGGATGCAATGGCATTGTTCAGCAGCCATGAGGAACATGGGAGCCAGCTTGCTAAAAGCAACACAGAAAACACAAATAGATGAGTGAAGAGCTATGGAGATAACAGACTTAATCAGAGAGCTGTGGTGCCCTTTGCAATGACTGGGGGCAATATCAGCAGCAATGGACAAGACCAAGTAGATACCAGGCCAAGGAGAGGCACCAAATACTTCCCCCTTCACCAAGGTCTTCAAGCCTCTTCACTAAATGATATGAGTTGTGGGGATGGTACCAAATCCTAGGAGGGGAATAAAAAGGAGTAATTTCTGTTGCCTTTTGTGAATTCTTCCTGTCTCTAATATATATGTCATTTTTTTCAATGTTCTCTTAGCCCCAGTGCCTTCAGAGGAGCAGGGCCCTCAGAGAAACATAAACCAAATTCTGATGTTCTCAAGGGCTTGTTCTGGGTAGTGGCTGAGCCATAAAGATATGAGAGAGAGAGAGAGAGAGAGACAGAGAGAGAGAGAGAGAGACAGAGAGACAGAGAGACAGAGAGACAGAGAGAGAGAGAGACAGAGAGAGAGAGAGAGAGAAAAAGAGAGAAAGAGAGAGAGAGAGAGAGAGAGAGAAAGAGACAGAGAGAGAGAGAGAGAGGTATTCCTTAGTTCTCAGAGTGTTTGTACTTAGAACTTAGATCTCAAACTACTGATTAGAAGTAGACAAAATTTATTTGCAAAGATATTTATCATTTTGATCTAAAGATTATACTTAGAATGGTTTTCTAAAATAGAGTAAATAATCTTACAGTCTTTTTTACAATATCATTTTACTTTACATTTTTATTCCTGAAACATCAAAATTTCAAATTTGATGTTCAATTAATGACGTTTTGCTGTATAACATAAATCTGAAAATATATTTCCTCTTCTGTATGGACAATTTGAAGGCTACCAGTTTCTGGATGGTAGATAACAGGTACTTTAAGATTTTGGTGTTACAAGACTTATAAGATGTATGTACGGGTATATTACACATATACGTATATATGCACACATATGTATAAACACAAATGTGCACATACACAGATATGTACACACATACACACATATTTGTGTGTGTATATGTATGTATGTATATGTCTGTATGTGTATATGTAAATATATTTATCAGAATTATATTTCTGGCACAGAACTCTCAAACACCAGTACAGTCTTCTCTTGACTTGCCATTCAGACAGAATTCTTGTGTTACACATTCTAGAATTAGTTAATAGACTATTAAAGATAAACCTGAAAGATATATAAAGCACTCAAGTTCTAATTTCTATATTGCTGTTGAATATGTAAATGTTGAATATTGGTCTCATGTTTTAAAATCCTGAAACAGACTCCCCTAAAGTTATATAATTCCCACTCTACTGTCAATGGAAGTTGCAGAGAGTTACAAAGTGATTAGGCCATTTGGCTTCTACAATGGATGAAGAGCAGCGCTTCTCATTTTTTACATATCCTACCAATTTGCAGGAGAAATGTATATGGACAACCATTAATATACATGATATCCTTAAAAAATTTTTTTAGGAATAGTTCACAAAAAATTCTCTAAATTCTAGCTTTCACATCCGTCCTTAGGGCTGACATATGTTCCCTTAGAGTATTTCTAGGACAGCATTTCAATAATACAACAATTACTTATTTTGCTATTCAAATTCTAAAATTTGATATTGAAACAACAGAGAAAAATAGTGAAAACTGTAAGTTCTGTATTAGGTAGCACAAACATTGCCATAACACAATGAGAAATCTGAAATATACTTTAAAATGAACTCCTCAAGAGGAAACAGAATACTTAAATAACTCCATTTTAGAAACTGAATCAATAAACTCCCTAAGAAAAATCCCCAGGGTCACATGGAATCACAAGTGAATTCTACCAAATGTTTAAAGAACAATTCATTCTTCATAAACTATCTGGGAAAACAGGCAAAGAAAAAAAATTCCTTTTACAACACAAATATGGTGCTGATACCTAAACCAGGAAGAGCAAAAACAGAAAGAAAACTAGAGACAAATTTCCCTATTGAATGTTGATGCAAAAAATTGAAAATAAAATACTAACATGGAGATTATAGCAATATATCACAAGCATCATACACTACGACCAAATGGGATTTATTCCACAAACGCAAGGCTGGTTCAATATTAGGAAACCTATCAGTATAATTAACTATATCAATAACAAAACCAACAGAAATCATATGATTACCTCATTAGATACAGAAAAAGCTTGATACAGCACAGCGTCCATTTCTTAGGAATCAATGGAGTTTTCTTTAAAATAATAATAAGTACCTATCTAAAACCATCAGCAAGCATTCAGATGAAATTTTATCAAAGATAAAATGATTTTTCAATCAGACACTGTAGTAATGAAAGAAGTCAGCCTGTCTGTGGGTCGTGGTGTGGTATAATGGAAAGAATTTGACTGTATTTGAATCCTGACTCTACTTCCCTATGACTATCAGATCTCCGCATCTAGCCCTAAGACTCATCTGAGCTCCAGTCCTGTATTCCCAACTGTCTATCAGATGGTTGTCCTGCAGCCATCCCAACCACAATGTCCAAAACAGAACTCATCTTCTCAAAGTCCAGCCCTCTTCTGAACTTCACTGTTTTGACTGAGAGCACCGCGTTTCCTCCAATCATCTGGATTCTCAACCTTGGAGCCACATCCTTGATTTCTCACTCTGATAAGCCCCACATACTCACTTCATTTGTCAAGTCTTGGCCATTCTACACTCACCGCATCTCCTGTGTCTGTCCTCTTCTCTTTAGTCACGCAATTACCATCCTAGCTCAGGTCCTCATCGCCTCTGGACTACTGCGATGGCTTCCTACTCAAGTGTCTATCCTTTCCAACTCCACAGGCCTCCGCAATAATGCTAAAGTGATTTTCCTAAAATGCATAGCTGACCATGCTCTACTCAGTAAACTTCAGTGACCCCATGTTACCTTCTGTTTTAAATATAAACTCTTGCAGGCCCTTCATAAGAGCCCTACCTATATAGCCAGTTTGGGGTATTACTCTGTCTCCCACACTCTCTGGTCCAGCCAAGTAGACATTTTTTCTGCTCCTCACACATGACACCCCCCCTCTATACTTTTGTACTGGCTCTCTCCCATGCCTCGAATCACTCAAACTTCAGTAACATGTCAGTTATAAACTTTTGGGCTAACAGTAGAACCATAATTAAAATACAAGTCCCTCTATATGGGAACAATTTAACTTAGCTGACGTAGTAGAAAATGCATTCATTCTTTGATGTACTTAGCAAATACCAAAAAATATGGGCCTTGATATAAGCAGCTATATATCTGATACTGTTTTTGTTGTTCAGTCATTCAGTTGTGTCCAATTCCTTGTGACCCTGTGGACCATGCTGTCCATGAGTTTTTTGAGCAAAGATATTGGTGTAGTTTGCTATTCCATTCTCCACTGAATTAAGGCACACAGAGGTTCAGTGACTTGCTCACGGTCACACAGGTAGTAAGTGTCTGAAGTTAAATTTGAACACAGGTCTTCTTAACTCCAGGGCCAACGTTCTATCCACTGGGCCAAGAGCTGCCTCCATATCTGGTATTAGCGGCATGTATATCTATATATCAGAGAACTGACCCCCAAATAAAAATGTTATGATTCAATTCAGTCTAATTTTATAAATACTTACTAAGAGCCTACTATGTACAATACCATATTAGGTGCTGAGGACACAAAAACAATTAAATTTTAAAATTCCCTGACTTACATTCTACTCTTTGCCATGACGACTTGAGACCTTAAGTCTTTTCCCTCTCCCCTGTCTGCTTTCAATTTAATAAAACATAACTTTTCTTTTCCTTTTTCAAAATTATGAACTTGATAGACATCAACGAACATGATCAGTTCCATATAAAAAGAAAAAGGATTGCATAGGAAACCATGGATCAATTATATGCAGCTTGTTCCAATTTAAAATAAATACATTGGACAGTAATTCCAATAATGTCCTCCTCTTTCTGAATTTCTTTCTGCTCTCTTACATATCTTATAATTGCTTTATGAATGTCTTATTTTTACTCCCATCAAAGAAACACACAAATAAAACAGATACTGTTTCTTCAAACAAAGTCAGGTAAAATGGATGTACAGATAGGCCATGTCCAAAAAAGTATGTCACGTTCTGTGCCTCTCTGCTCATCTCCTTTCTGTCAAAAAGCTGGAGCTATGATTTATCCTAGGGTTTCCAGAATTGAGGTTGTTTATTGAATTACCAGATCCTTTCCTTTATAATGTTGTAGTTGTGTTAGATGTGTGTGTGTGTGTGTGTGCTGGTTCTACTTCACTCCATATCAATTTATACAAGCTTCTCCAGCTTTCTCAAGAGTCTGTCCCCTTTGTCATTTCTTATAGTAAAATGAGATTCCATTACATTGATATATGATAATTTGCTTAGCTATATTTCATATGCTGAGCACAGAACATCTCCAGTGTTTTGGAACAACAGAAATTGCTACTATAAATATTTTTATATACAAGTTTTTCCCTTTCTTTGATCTTTTGGGGGCTGTAAGTGACCCAGGGGACTGAGTGCCAGGCCTGGAGTCAGGAAGACTCTTCTCCCTGAGTTCAAATCTGACCTCAGACACTTAATATCTGTGACTCTGGGGAATTCACTCATCCCTTGTCTGTAAAATGAGCTGGAGAAGGAAATGGCAAGTCACCCCAGTATCTTTGCCAAGAAAACCCCAAATGGGGTCATGAGCAGTTGGACGTGGCTGAAAATGACCTGACAACAATGAACTCAGTAATGCTATAATTGGGTCAAAGAGTAAAAACAGTTTGATAACATTTTGGACATAGTTCCGTATCATGTCCAGTGAGCTTGTCTTTCCATAGCCCCCCCAACAATTGCCTCTACCAATCTGATGGGCATAAGGTAGAACTTTAGAGTTATTTTAGTCGGCATTTCTCTTCTTATTAGGGATTTCGAACACCTTTCATATTTGTTGATAACTCATATTTCTTCTTTTAAAAATTGCCACTTGCATGAACTGATGCTGAGTGAAGTAAGTAGAACCAGCAGAGCACTGTATGCAGCAACAGCAACGCTGGGCAATGGCCAGCATTGTTAGATTCAGCCCTTCTGAGTAACACAATGTTCTAAGACAACTCCAAAAGACTCGTGTTGAAAAATGCTGTCCAGGGGTGGCTAGGTGGTGCAGTGAATAGAGCACCAGCCCTTGGAGTCAGGAGCACCTGAGTTCAAATCCGGCCTCAGACACTTAACACAAAAACTAGCCGTGTGACCTTGGGCAAGTCACTTAACCCCAACTGCCCTCCAAAAAGCAAAAAGGAAAAAAAAATTAAATTGAAAAAAAAGAAAAAAAAGAAAAATGCTGTCCATATCCAGAGAAAGAACTATGCTGTCTGAATGCAGATTGAAGGATACAATGTTCTGTTTTTTTGGATTGCTTTTTGTTTTTTCTGTCTCATGGTTTTTCCCTTTTGTTCTGATTCTTCTTTCACAACAAGCTAATAGGGACATGTATTTAATATGATCATACATGTATAGCCTATATCAGACTGCATACCGTCTGGGAGAGGGGAGCTGGAGGGGAGGAAACTTAGAACTTAATTTCTTATAAAAGGGAATGCTGAAAACTAAAAAGAAATGAATTCGTTTTTAAAAATAAAAAAGATTTGCCCATTCGTATCCTTTGACCATTCATTCATTCATTCATTCATTCATTTATTTATTTATTTATTTATTGGGTGGTTGGTTTTTATTCATATATATTTGAACTAATTCTCTATATAGCTTGGCTATCAAACTTTTATTGTCAGGAATTTAGAGCAAAGATTTTTTTTCCCCCATTTAAACATTTCTCCTCAAATTTTGACTTCAACGATTCTGTGCAAAGACTTTTCAATTATAAGTAAACAAAAGGATCCATTTTACATTCTGTGGCTCTCCCTATCCATTGTTTGTTCAAGAACTCTTCCCCTATTCGTGGTGGTGAAAGGTATTTCCTTCCTTACTCCTCTAACTTGTTTTTGAAATGACTTTTTATAGCTAGGATTTGTACCATTTTGGAGCCTATTGCGGTAGATGATGTGAAATACTGGCAAAAAAATGAATTTTTTCTATATTGCTTTCCAGTTTTTCCATAAGTTTTTTTTTTTCAGACAGTAAGTTCTTATCCCAGTAGTTGGAGTCTGATGTTTGTGAAACACCACGCCACGACGTCCACTTGCTTCCAGTCTTCTTTCTGTGTTGAACCTGCTCCACGGACCAACTTTCCTGTTTTATTTAACCAGTACCAAATTGTTTTGCTCATTAGTGCGTTGTAGTATAGTTGAAGATCTTGTGCTGTTAGGTCCCCTTTCCTACTTTTTTCAATATTTCTTTTGAGATTATCCTTTTATTATTTCAGATGAATTCTGTTACTATTTACTTTCTAGTTCTACAGAACTAGTAGTAGTTTGGCATAGCAAAGAACAAGCAAATTAATTTAGATAGTATTGTTATTTTATTAGATTGGCACAGTCTAGTCATGAATATTTTATTTTTGTAAAGACTGTAACTATATCCATATAATTTCTGTGTGTGTGTATGTGTGTGTGTGTTGGTAGGTGAATTCCCAAATATTTTATATATTCCATAATTATTCTGAATAGAATTCATCTTTCTATCTCTTTCTGGTAGGTTTTGTTACATAAAATTTTATGATAAAAGTAGATACAATTTTATATTCTGATATTTTACTGATGTTATTCAGTTAAATTATTTTGTTGAATGAGGGTTTTCCAAGTAAGCCATTTTAATACCTACAAAAATATATAATTTTGTTACTTCTTTGCCTATCCTTTTTTCCCCTTGATATAATTTTCTTCTGTTATTACTACAGCTAGCATCTAGAGAACTAACTATAGGAAATAATGGTGGCAGCAGTGGACATCTTTGCTTTATGCCTGAACTTACAGAAAAAGACTCTTGGAATTTTTCTACCAGAGAAAATATGATCTCTTGGCTTTAGAGGGATATTATCTACCATACTGAGGAACTATCTGTGTACTTCTATGCTTTAAAATTTTTTTTAACATGAAAGAATATTGTACTTTATCAAAGGTTTTCCCCCCCTTTATCAATTGATATAGACATGTAATTTTCATTCTTTTTGTTATTAATATGATTTCCTGAAGAGTTCTGATGCGACAGTAAGAATGAGAAACAGCATAGGGTGTGTAATTATCAGGAAACAACCAAACAAAACATGGTACATGAAGGTAGTGGAATAGTTCTGGACTGTAACAAACAGTGCACATGGAGAATTCAAATTTCTACAAGCTGGAAGATTTCTATGAAATAGCTAAGCATGTGAAGTGGAAATACAAGTAGGAAAATGAGATATGCAATAATAATAACAATGTAAACAGGGTAGCTCAATGGCGCAATGGATACAGTACCAAGCCTGGAGTCAGGAATACCTGAGTTTAAATTTAGCCTTAGACGCTTACTAGCTATGTGACCCTGGGCAAGTCCCTTAACTGTTTGCCTCAGTTTCTTCATCTGCAATATGTGCTAGAGAATGAAATGGTAAACCACTCCAATGTCTTTACCAAGAAAATCCCAAATGGGGTCATGAAGAGCTGGACACAATGGAAATGACTGAACAACAACAAAACAGGAAGAACAATGAACAAAACTGAAAACTGGATAATTACAATGACTGAGCTTGGGCCAAGAGAAGATTTAAGAAAATGCACCTTGTTCTCCTCACTGCAGAGAACAGGAGCCAATGAGTATGGAATATTTCAAGTGAATGATGTGTTAGTTAGTTGGTGCTTCTTAACTGAATTTTTTTATCTTTCTTTTTTTAATCTGTGTTACGAAGGATGCCTCCCTAGGTAGGGGAAGAGATGGGGCATAATTAGAAATTAAAGTTATTTAACAAAAAGCATCAACAGAACTAAACCAAAAACAAACAAGAAAACCCACATCTTCCTAATCTGACAAATAGGATATCTTACCTATCTGGATAAAAGCAATTTTTAATTGATCCGAAATTGCACTTTAGAAACACAGAAGAAATAATGCTTTATACATCCTAAGATCTGGAAGAAAGCATTAAATCTATATGTCATAAACAGACTCAATCTGATAAGAAAGGCTGTTTTCCAGTTTACCAAAAAAAAAAAAAAAAAGAAAAAAAAAGAAACAGCAAAAATAAATAAATCAATGATTCCTCATAAGCAAAACCTGTTTCGCAGTTTACAAAAAATAAAGACGGCCTTCCCACAAAGGATTAAGGTTTAAATGGTGAACGAGGGGGAAAAATGTCAACTAGCAGTTTTAAAACGTTAATTACACTAATCTCTTTGAAGATTAGTAAAGCTGATAGAATTTCTGGCACTTGGAGATCTTCAAAGTCACAACAAAACGGTATTAAGCTTCTGGTATGAAAAAAATATCCACACAAACCATCTAAGCTCCCCTTTTTAGAAATGCCAGGATTCCCCAAATGTTAATGTTCCTTTCCTCCCTCCCCCACTGGAAATTTCTCTTACTGAGATTAATGAGCACGAAAATTAAAGTTAAAAAGGCATTCAATTGATCCAGCATGAAAACACACACTCAATCCTTTTGCGGGGGTGGGGTGGGGGGGAGAAATATCTGTTCTCACAAAATGTTAAATGTCCTACTTCACTGGAAATTCTTCTTACTGGGTTTAAAGGGGGTGCCACACAGCACAAGCCCACTGAAATGAATGAAGGATTATACCTATCTAGGTGTGCAAAATGTATGACCACTACATGCATAAATCTGTACACGTGCATGTATAGACACGATCACCGTCAGCTATCACATGTGCCAGGCACAAAAACCATAAACACAAAAAGAAGGAAACCATCGGACCTTTAGGGACAGAGGGACTTTAGAAGTCACGGAGACCTACTTTACCAAAGAGGTCACTGAGGTCTGGAAAGGCCAATTGTGTTGCCCCAGATGAAACAGACAAGATTGGAACTCAGGACCTCTGAGGTCCAATACAGTGGTCTTCATATAAAATCATGCCTCTTGAGGGAAGCAGTATTTTATTTGGGGATAATAGGTAAACATGAAAAAAAGTTAAAGGTTATAAAACCACATTTACAGGTGTTGTATTTTGTTTGTTCAGGCATGTTCAATTCTTCATGATCCCATTTGGGGTTTTTTTTGGGGTGGTTGCCATTTCCTTCTCCAGCTCATTTTACAGATGAGGAACTGAGGCAGATAGGATTAAGTGACTTGCCCAGGGTCACACTGCTAGTATCTGAGGGCAGATTTGAACTCAGGTCTTCCTGACTCCAAGAGTAGCACTCTGTCCACTGCACCACTTAGCTGCCCTTATGCCTTTATTTGGGAGTAGTTCAAAGGTCCACCTATCCAAATATCGCCCCCCCTCCCCCCCCCGGGCTGCTTTTCCCGTCTGAAATTCTGAAGAGTTCCTGATTCAGGGTAAGACAGTGTCTCTAGCAGATTCCTATCTGGATAACAATATGCTGCCTTAGTACAATGGACCTGTTCATATATGATCATTAACCCATCTGCTTAACTAACCAATTCTCACCCAGCACCATGGTGACCAATACAAAAACGTTAAGAACTGTTGGTACCAGTAAGAAACAAACAAACAAAAAAGCAGCCGGCTTCTCTGAATCAGCCGAATACAGGCCAGTGTCCAACCCAACCCAGCAGAGGGAAAGAACCTGAGGGAATAGGGCAGAAGACAAGTAAAGTTTCATGGGAGAAAGGTAAAAGAAATCGTTTCATGTAGGGCACCAGGATGGAACACTGGAGGCCATAGACAGGGAATTAGGTCTTGAGTGAGTGAGGGGGGCAGTCCCCCATTATTAGAGGGAGAGCTGAGAATGGAGGTGAATAGTTTTCCTAAGGTCACCTCTTGTGATGTCTCCAGCTCATTATATGAAAGACAGGTTTCTAGAATCAGTTTTTGTCTTGAAGATTGTAGGTACTGAGTAAATGTTTGTTGAGTTGATCACAAAGCTTTAGAATTACCCACCCATCTATTTAGTGCTGGCAGCCTGAAATAGCCATCTGGACGTGTTTCTCCAGTTCAGGGATGAATCACAATGAAAGGTAGAAGGAAGAAGGCAGTACATGAGGTAGCATGGTGGTAAAAACATGGGCTATAGAGTCAGAGGGACTGGGTTCAAATCCCATCTCTGATAATGGCTACCTATGCCCCTGGTCATTTATTTTTACCTACTCTGACCTGAGTTTCTTCATCTACAAAAGAAGAGGGGCAGGTAGAGCATCTGAAGACTTTCTAAACTCTAGATCTATAAAAATCCTAGTTTGTTTCAGCTCTGAGGGCTACCCGGCGCTTGGCTTATTTGAATTTATTCTTATGTGATGTGTTCCTTCCTATTTAATCACAGAAGTTGCATGAATATAACAAAACAGCTGATAAATTAACCATGCAAAAGTCAGAAGGAAAAAAAACAACCCCAAGATTTCCTGAGAGCCAAGGAGGCTTCCAAGCCAGTTTCCAAGTGTGCGTTTTAAGCCAATTAATTCTCTAGAGCATTCATTCCACGTCTGTTCAACAAGAGGCACAGAAAAAATACCAAGGAGGCCTAGCCATGTTATCACTGCTCCAGACATCTTAAGTTTTTAATTTCCTGATTTTTATTAACTTAAAATTTCTCAATCTTAGTCTTGATATTAGAAACACAAGCTAAGTTTCCATCTTAGTATTTGCTGTTATTCTTTTCTCTAAAAAATGGTAAAAAAAAATATACAGAAGGATTACTTGGTAATCCCTCAAAATTGAGAGTGATGATGGCATCATTGTTTTAAGAATCTTTATTTTTGCATGTTCTGATGTTTTCAAGTCAAGAAGGAACTGAAAACTAAATTTCTATCGGCTCTCACTTTTTGAATACACATAGCCCAAGTAAACCCCATTTTTCTTACTACAAATACTCTAAACATGACACCATATACTCCTGATGCCCTCAAGCTAGTCAATTTATTTTCCAGTCTCTTTCTTAATGTCTGAATTTGGGAAACACTTTTTATTTAATTAAAAAATTAAAATCCAGATGTCCTGGAGTCAAATTCTTAGTGAGTTTCATGCTTCCAGAAAATGTGCTATGTCGCCTACAACAAAGGTAGCAAACAACAGCAGAATGACTGTCCTCAGCAATTAATTCCATTTTCACAAAAAAGAAATGGAAAATTTTTTATTTTCAGATATTTCTGTAGGTGAAACAGATTATGCTCTCAGTTTTGATTTTGCTCCCTGGGGCCTGGCAGTATTGGAGCTGGGGATTGTTAAGTCTCAATTGGTGAGTTACACAAGTGGATTAGGGGCTGGTTATGGCAGGGACATGAAAGCAAAGAAAAAAAAAACAACCAAGGTTTTAAAGGTGAACCTACTTAAGCATTCATAGCACCTCTTTTGCAAAAAAACATTCTTTCCTTTGTGATGTTCAGTTCTGAGTCTCATATTTCCCCCTTATTCTGCCCTAATCCTCTGCATACTGCCTTTTGGTCTGTTTAGGGACAATTTGTACCTAGGTCAGAAATGATTTTTTTCATGGCCATTTCTCTAGCATTAATAATTAAAATAGCTGGATCTAGGGCAAGATGGTGCTATATTCCCCAGGGACTGGACAGTTCATTCAGGATGGACAGCGGGAAAGCAGTGAAATCCAAGTACTTTATGAAAAACTAAGATGTCTTACAAAATAGAAGCAGAGTTAGTTCATTAAAATTTTTTTACTGAAAATTTCTTTAAGCTTATTGCCTGATTTCATTTGGGCCTTTTTGACAGCTGCCAAATGGCCTGACTGTATTAACACTATCACATTTTTTAAAAAAAGCATTTGCATTCTCATTGATCAAAATCACAGTTTTGGTTCTACCAGTCAATAGCAGGGAGAATGACTTTAGTATATACTTTATATGTGGTCTCCCTCTCTACGAAAGACAACCAGAGATACCCCATATTCTTTCAGGGATCCTCTCCAAAGTATAAGGATTATTAATAACCAGGTGATAGGTCACAGAATAATTTTTAAACAGTAAAAATTTTTAAATGGGTATCCAAATGTATCTTTACTTAGGAAAGGCATGGTTTCCACAGCAGAAAGAAGATGTATTCATGTACTTCAAAGAGATCAAAGAAAAAAGGAAAAGGATTTATGTGTGCAAAAATTTGTATAGCAACTCTTTTTTCTTGTGGCAAAGAATTAGACACTGAAGGGATGTTAATCAATTGGGGAATGCCTGAACAGGTTGTTGGAAATGATTGTGATGAAATACTATTGTACTATAAGAAATGATGCGGGGGATGCTTTCAGAAAAACCTGCCAAGACTTATATGAACTGATGCAGAGTCAAATTAGAACATTGTACACAGTTACAGCAACATTGCAATGATGATCAACTGTGAAAGATTTAGCTGCCGTGATCAATACAATGAGTCCAAAGGACTCATGATGAAAAATGCTATCATCAATTTTTCTCTAGAATGGTCCGACCAGTTCACAACTCTACCAACAGTGCATTAGTATACTAATTTTCCTATATCCCCTCCAGCATTTGTCATTCTCCTTTTCTATTGTGTTGGCCAATCTGATGGGTGTGTTTTAATTTGCAGAAAATTTAATTTTCTGAGATGAAAGGTAAATTTAGAACAAGGTTCCTCCAGTCAGGAAAATTCTACCCATACCCCTCACCATCTTCCTTTGATGAACTTCCATTTTTCAAGTTCCTTAATATGGAAATCTATTCACAAAATTATGGCCAACATTAGCTCTTCCCAAGCTCAATGTAATCAATGGGGGAAGTATGGAAGTAGAGGTCAAATGCCTTTTACCATTTATGTTCCTTGCAGAATGAGCATGGATAGCATAGAGGGGATTCTTCTTCTTTAAGCCTAGACCTGTAATTTCATTCACATAGAGAGCTCCAATGTGGAAACTTCCTCCAGCACCCAGATTGGAAGTTGCTGTAGAACTCAGAGTATAGGAGAGCTGCCTCGGAAGCCCCAGACTGGCCCACGGCATCACAGCTGCTCTGTGTCAGAGGCAAGTCTTCTTACCTCCAGCACTGGCCCTCCCTCCACTGCACCATATTCTCTAACATTTTAAAAACTGAGTATTGGGTGTCACAAGGTGATGTGGACAGATGTCTCTATTCTGCTACACACTCACTTCAATCTGCAGCAAATCTGCAACCATCTGCCACACAACTTTATTCTCCTTTTGTTAGTTTAGCCATTCAAAAGCCTCAGTGGCTCCTCAATGCTCGCAGGACCACAACCAAGCTTAGTTTGGCATTCAAGGCTCTCCATAAGCTGTCCCCAACCTCTCTTTTCAATCATATCCCCTACGCCTGAGTCCACATCACTCACTGTTGCACCACCACCCCCTTCCTTGCTTGTCCTTCTTATTTCTTCCTCTATGTTATTTTATGCTATCCCTAACCCCCAAATACTCTCAACTTCACCTTCACCTTCATTTTCTGTAACTGAACCTCTTGCCTTTAAGAGGCAGCTGGATGGCTCAGTGAATAATATTAGACCTGAGTCTAGAAGGCCTGAGTTCAGATCCAGTCTCAGACACTTACTAGCTGTGTGACCTTGGGCAAGTCATTTAACCTCTGTTTTGCCTTAATTCACTAGAGAAGGAAATGGAAAACCACTCCAGTAGCTTTGCCAAGAAAACTCCACAGACAGTGTGGTCCACAGGGTCATGAAGAGTCAGACATGACTAAACAACTGAATGACAACTTCCCTTTTAAAGTTCTTCTGATCACAGCCTTCTTTCCCTCTTTCTTTTACCTTCTGTAATACCGTATTCAGTGTGCCATTCCTCTGACACCTCCTGTATTCTAATATGGTGCATGTCACCTGTGTGCTTACTACCTCCACTGACAAAGATGGAAGACAATCTCTCTATGCCTTTTCATCCTGTGCTGTTCTTCCTCATGTCTGTCCATAGATGACTTCTTCAATACAGAAGAGGTTTTCCTCTGCTTCTCTTAATATCTTGGGGAAGTGGAGGCCCAATGTAGTCGTAGTCACCTAGGCTTTCTACGTGCTGTCTTGGAAAAAGTCACTTGAAGTATCAAAGTCTAAATAACTCAAACCTGAACCTTCTAATAACCTGCCTCCATCAGAGGACTGTACTGTTACTTGTTCTGGACTCATTCCATAACGGTTAGCATACTCACACTCCCTCTTACTTTCCCTATCCCTGTGAGACTGAACCAGAGAATGACATAAAAACAAACTCCCCTACCCAACTCCAGGTTCCCACTCACTCATTCCCGTCCAAGTCAGTAATACCCCCAATAAAAAACCATTCCAGCTATGCCCGCCCCTTTAACCGTGCCCTCTGTAATAGGCAAACTCTCTTGCTCTTTCCATTACCAGATATTCACTGAGACCTGGATCCTTCTATTCTACCTTACATCCCTGACCATCCTTTTCTTTAAAAAATTTTTTTTAATTTTTTAATTGATTTGTTTATTTACTTTTAGTTTACAAGATTCAGTTCCACAATCCTTTGAGTTTCAAATTTTCTCCCCTTTCCATAGTGGCTTGCAATCGAGTACAGGATTTGCAAATACTTTCACACTGGACATTAGTCTGTTTGTATAGAAGGGTTGTAACCAATGGAGTGAACAATGGGAAAAAAAAAAAACAAAACTATGGAAAAAGAACGATAGCATGTAGATTGCTTCAGTCTCCATTTAAACTCTGTTCTTTCTAGATCTTCCTCTGAATGTAGACATCTCCTTCCATCCTGAGACTTGTAGAGTTGTCTTATAACTGTGCGTTGCTGAGAAGAGTCCAGTTTATCAAAGTTGCTGACCATCCTTTTCAGTACTGGATGCCCCTTAACTCTTACTCTCTACCTCACCGGTCATGGAGGTAGTAGAGACAGGGAATATTTCTTACTCCTTATTGCCCCTTCTAGAATCTCCCTAACGTTATCACTCTGACACCTCTCCTTCTCTGAGGTTCACACAATACAAATTTATCACCTAATCCAGATCCTGGTAATTGCCATCTAACTGATTCCTAGGACATTCTCCCTCCTTTTTCAATAAGCCCAGTGCCTGACTTACTGTTTTCCTCTCTATCTTAACTCCTATCCTCATCCTAAGGGGATTTAAAATAGCTTAACTTCCCAGTTTCTCAATCTACTTAACTCCCATGATCTCCTTAGCTACCTATGGGGATGGTCATATCTTTGATCTTGCTATCACCTACAAGTTAGAACACTTCCCTATTTGAGAACTCTGGATTTCCTTTATCTGATCATAAGATTTTATCTATCTCTCCCTACATCTTCTACCCGTGTAGGGTGTGTTCTGGGAGGACTGGTACCTCTGATGTGAGGGCTGCTCATCCACCACTGGTGTCTATCTCACCCACCTCACTCTCGCCTGTGGCTCCAAGAAGCTTTACCATGCACAGCAGCCACACCCCACTAAACCATTTTGGCAGATGGGATACACCAGGATAAGGGTAATGGAGGGGTCTCAGATTCACCAGTAAGTTAGCTAGGTGTCTACCTCAAGCATGTGAAGACTTCCCCTGGTGGAATGGGCAAATGGGAACAGTTTGTTCCAACGGCCATGAAGGCAATTGAAGTAGACTCTGTGAAACACTTGGAGTTCAGTTAGACATCAAAGATGCCAAGATCCATCCACTCCATCCCAGGCCATCACCAGTTATTTTGACTCTGTTCTGCCACTGGACTATGATGACTCTGGAAAAGAGTGAGACCGACAACTTTATGCAACTCTGCCTCACTTAAATCCAATCTACATACAAATCAAGACAAGTGATGAAGTAGCAGGTGCAGACACACTGGGAGCAATAGTCACAGCCCTGCACATAGGCTGCCCTTGCCATGGGGTTGTTTTCTCATGGGAAGCAGTGGTGAGATTCAATAGCCCCCTAGGTGTTTGGGTAGCCTTTTAAGGATGGCACTGCTCAACTCCTGCTGTGAGGAAGGGGCTAGAAAAGGTGCCCTAAAAACTGTCTGCTTACCAAACCTAGTCTGATTACTTCCAGTCAAAACAAAAAAAAAATGCACAAAAACTTCTGCAAAAATGATTGCGCTCACCATCAGTACACAGAATTTGTGCACACTTAAAGATAACATAAAATTCAGTAGATCTGAAAGGCAAACAAGTCTTGTTGCTACAGAACTCAGCAAGTAAGGTGGTTAGAAAAAGCAATACAAGGACATTCTCAAAGTCTCTTAAGAACTCTGGAACTGATTGTGTGACATCGAGGACACTGGCATAGAACCACTCAGCATGGGGTACCCTCATCAGAGAAGGTGCTATGCTCTAGGAGGAAAGCAGAATTGAAGTAGCCCAAAAGAGATGGGAGATGTGCAGATTTAGAGAATCCATCCCAAATGTTCACACAGACTACTTGTACCCAACCAGTGGTAGAGAATTCATTGGTCTGATCAGTCAGTCAGATGCACCATAACTTGACTCTAACATAGTGAAGTCATTTCGGTCCTCTTTGAGAACAAAAGACAGCAACCAACCGACAAGGTCTTCTACCTCCTGAATCTTCTTTTTGTCCTATCTACTTTTTGTGCTATCACAACCACCAACCTCTCTACTCCTCAATACTATCTCAGGTCATCACCCCTCTGTTCTGGCTATCTTCTCCTCCCTTTCCAATCTCATCCTCTATTCTTTTTCAAAAAATTAAAATGTATTTTTCTCAATTATCAAGCTTTTACTTTTTCTCCCCCTTCACCCTGAAAAAGAAAAAAAAACTTGTAACAAATAAGCAAAGTCAGACAAAACAACTCTCCTCTACACTATCCCATGTCTCCTTGTTCTACCGATAATCAATGATTACACCTTGTCAAACCAGAAGAAATCCAGCAAGAATTTGGCAGAAATCTGCCAAATACTCAGTCTTCTTCTCTCCTCTATCTCTGATATACCCCCTCTGAAACTACACCCCACCATGCTCTACAAGGCCGTTGAGACCAACCCTTTCTGTATCCTCCAGGAGATTTTCCCCACTATCATATCTTCTCTCCTCTAATCTCCAATCTCTCCCTAGCTACTGATTTCCTTTTATCCATGAACATCCTCATTTCCCCAGTCCCTAAAAAAACTCTCCCAAGATCCTTTCATGCTATATGTTATTTTTACTATGCGAGGCTAAGTGGCTTAATTTGAATTCTGCAGAGGAAAAGTTTCCAGTCCCCATAGGAAAGATCATCTGAGTTTCTTTTCTTTTATGCATTCAATTCTTGACTCCTATGGCCTAGGACATATGTTTAATAACCTCATAAGCGAATAATAACTTAAGTTGGAAGTAACTGGGATTTTAACTAGAAACCCATTGGGATCAGATCTGTAACTTTTTCTTTGGTATGTGTATGTACCCCAGGGATGCCTGATACAGTGCCTGACACATAACAAATGTTGACCTTCTTTATCTACTTATGCAATTCTTTTCAAAGTTTAATTAGTTTCCAAACACACCCGAATTCCAAAACACATTTCCATTGAATGTGTCTTCTATTCAATTGTCTGGGCATGCTCATCCATCATGAAAGAGTAATAATTTTTTTGTTTGCTGTTCTCTATATATCAATACCTGGATATCTGGACTGTAAGAAAGAACTGAGTAAACATTAAGTTATAGCCAAATAGGACCCAATGTGGTGAGGGTGGGGGAGGAAAGGAAGTAGGGAAAAAGCTTTTTGAAGGAATAATAAATTGCTCATTAGACTTTTGCTCAATTTTTAATATGTTGCTGGCATCAAAATAGACTTGTGACAAATACCTCTAACTAGAAAGAAAGCATCACACATAAGTTGTTGACTCTGAACTTTATAAATGACCAGCTCATAAAGATTATTAGATTAACAACTTAATATACTAATACTAAAATGAGTATCATATTCATTCTGCCAGATGGAAAATTTTGTTTTCAATAATATCAACAATGGACTGCATAAATTCAGTGCCCAAGCTTTAGGCATCTAAAATAAATGAGATTCTAGGAACTTCCTTTTTTTTGTGGGAAGAAAAGGGTGGATCAACTACTGAACTACTGTCTGAATAACAACATATGAGGACCCGTAGGGAGGCTTCGTTTAGAATGAGGCCTTCCTAGCCTCCAACATCCCTAGCCCTCAGAACTGCCTCCAAGGTGTGCTTCCTACCATCCTCAATCAAGGCAAACGCCTGGGGGAAATCATCAGCTGAGAATTCTCCTCAGTTCTAAAGGGTCAGAAGTGGGAGGAATGGAGACAAAGCTATGGTCACACTCTCTTCCTCAAATATGACCTCTAACTACAGACTCTGGGTACATTGTATTTGTCCCATGCCTGGAGGTTTCCCTCTTCATCTCTACCTCTTGACTTTCCTAGCTTCCTTCAAGTCTCAGCTAAAGTCCTTGTATATGCAAGAAGCTTTTTCCAATTCTCTTTAATCTCAGTGCCCTCCCTCTGAGACTAGTCCCATTTATCTGATATAAATGTGTGTGAATGTATTAAATATACATAGTGGTGATGTTGTCTCCCTTATCAGACTGTGAGTTCCTTGAGGGAAGGAACTGTCCCTTGAGTCTTTTTGTATCCCCAGGGCTTAGCATAGTGTTGGGCACACAGTAGGCACTTCATTAATGCTAGCTCACTGACCAATTTTCTCCTTTAACGTTTGTATGCTATAGTTTGGTTAACAATATCAGCTATTGAAGAAAAGGAATTTTTAAGTACATGTATGGGGATTGTGGGGGGATGGATAAATATCTTTCAGTTACTGTGATGTGAAAATCAAAACTTCATCCCTTCAAAAAGAGAAGAAGCAAAAGGAAGAAAGAAAACAATAGTATAATAAATAGTTTCTTTTTCTATTGTGTAAGTGTAAATTCTCTGCATTAGTAGAGATGGGGCATTTAAAAAAAAGTTTAAAAAAATTTAAAAAGAGCAACATATGAGGACCCTTAGGGAGGCTTCATTTAGAATGAGGCCTTCCTAGCCTCCAACATCCCTAGTCCTCAGAACTGCCTCCAATGTGCGCTTCCTACCATCCTCAATAAAGGCAAATGTCTGGTGGAAATCATCAGCTGAGAATTCTCAATTCTAAAGGGTCAGAAGTGGGAGGAATGGAGACAAAGCTACGGTCACACTCTCTTCCTCAATGATATTATATGATATTAAATGAATATATAATGATATTACATGAATGATATTATATGAACTCTATGGAAGGCATCATTTTAATTAAAAATGACTTCTCTAGACTTCTTTCCATAAAAGACCATCTTTCCAAAAGTTACACTTCAAGAAGGCTTTGAGGCTTTCTAAAGGTTTTCTTCTGGTGCTGATAACTCAGTCAACTTGAATGGGTTGGGGAATTCTCATTATCAGGCTGATTTAAACCATTTAAATTTCCTGCCTTGAACACTAATCTGGGAAAGAAAGACTGAAAGTATCTCAGTGAAATCACACAGAATGCATAGTGGGAAACAATGCTACGATGGTAGACTGGGGACAGAACATGGAAGGACTTAAGTGACAAGTCAGGGAAACTGAGCTTTGTTTTGCAGATAATTAGAAATAACTGAATATTTTTGATCAGAGAAGTGACATTCAGTGCTATGTTTAAGAAGATTAGCCTAGAGCAGTTATGTAATGGTTAGATTAGAAGCAGCAGAAGATTGAAGAGAAACAGGCCAACTGGGACACCATGGCAACAATCCCAGCAGGAGCTGATATAAGAAGGGAAAGGAAAGGAAGAATTCTAAAAACAATATAAAGGAAAAACTGATGATTCTTGATTTCACAGAGCCCGTGTCTCTACTAATACAGAGAATTTACCCTTACACAATAGAAAAAGAAACTATTATATTATTGTTTTCTTTCTTCCTTTTGCTTCTTCTCTTTTTGAAGGGTTCATGAAGTTTTGATTTTACATCATAGTAATTGAAAGATATTCACCCACCCCCCCACAATCCCCATACATGTACTTAAAATCCCCACATTAATCATTAACTTTAAGCAAAGGAAAACCGACTGACACAGTATATCTGACAATCTTTCCAATATTTTATATATAAGTAGACTTCCACAATATTAGCATGGCTTAACTATAAGTAATGAATACTAATTATTAGTATTTCATAGCTGTATGAGTTTTCAATGTGTCTTGGTACGTAAAATTCCAAATATTTTATGAATTGGAGTTATTTTGAATGGAGTTTTTCTCATTTCATATTTTTTTGTTAGAGTTAAACAGAAATGTCACTGATTTCTGTGAATCTGTTTTGTACCCTATTATTTTACTGAAGCTTTTTGGTGTGGTAGATAGATAGCATCAGAGCCAGTGAGATCTGGATTCAAGTCCCACCACTGACATATATAATGGCAATGAGAATTTGAAGATCTTCCCTGCCCCTTAATAGATCTAGGGGGGAGTCTGAAGACTTCCCCTGCTTTGAAAGTAAACTCTGCCCCCAAAAGGCTGAATGTAATCATGGAGCCTGTGATGGAGGGAATTTGCTAAAGGGTGGATCAGAGCCCACAGGAAGTTTCCCTGCTGTGAAGACAAACTCTGTCCCCAATAGGCTGAATGTGGTCACATGGAGCCTGGGTTGGGATGAGCTGCTGAAGGGAAGCAAAGCCCACAGGAAGCTGGGAGCCAGAGACAGTGGGAGAGGCACTCAGGCAAGGTTTGTGAGTAAATATTGATCTTGTATTGGTTTGTGGGAAGGCTGAAGGATGCTGTGGCTCTCAGTGTTATTATGGCCTCCGAATATCTTTGGCACTATGATGGGATCGGCTTACTAGTTTTGGGATTTGGTTTTCTGGTGTCTAAATAAATGTTTCAGTTCTGTCTTATACCTGGAGAATCTAGTATATTTTGCAATCAATTGTCATGTGATACTTATAGTCACGGTCTTTATTGTGATCATGGGTGCTGTAAATATTGCCTTGGTGCTACAACATATACTTGCTGTGAGACCTCTGGAGCAAGTTATTTAACCTTTCAGTTCTCTGGGTAACTCTCTAAGACTATAACCTGCAAAGAAAAGTGCTAACCTGTACTTCCTTACCAGGAAATTTCCTTATACCAATGAGATCACAGGCTCATTTCCTATCCTTAGGATTAATAGCCACTTTATCTCTTTGGCTTTTCAAAATATCACATTTTAATTTCTCTTTTGATTTCTCTTAAATGAGTATTCCCTAAAGTATTTGGATTGATTTTCCTTGTAATGTTCAAGTTCTACCTTGGCTGCCTGAAATATTTATTGTTTGACACTGAAGTTCTCAAGTTCGACCACAACATTTTTGGTGAGCTAAACAGGGTCTCTCTTTGCAGCATTTTACGGATTCCATCTACCTGTACTTTGCCATCTGTTCCTAGGAGTTGTGGGCTTCCTACAACATTTTCAGAACGACAGCAATCAAGTTTCCTTATAGTATGTTTTCCTGAAAGAATCCTTAGATTATCTCTTTGCAACTTATCTCTAAGTTCAGTATACTTGGTCTATGGGGTTCCCTTGTTCTTACACGCCTATCTTCAGATTTTATTCAATAAATTTTCCTTCTACTCCTCCAGTTTTGTCTTTTAATTCTGTTCTTTTTTCTTCCAGAGAATCTGTTGTTTTGGGGCCTGTCTCTGATTTTTGTTCTAAATTTTCTCAGTATTTTAAAATTTTCTTCTTTAACAGTTCTATTTTTCTTTCTTGATTTCTCCTCTTATTTCTTTGACTTCTTTAATTTTTTTTCTTCTGTTCTACTTCTGAACCATTTTGGAGGTTCTAGGATCTGCTTCATTCACAATGGAAGGGGCAGAGGATTTCTCACCTTCCTTTGAGGTTTTTCTCTCTATTTCCTTCATTGAAAAGTACTTGTTTAACTGTGTTGGCTTGCTTTCTAGATTTGTTTTTGTTTTGGATTTTTGCTCATTTTTTTTCTTCCTCCTTCAATTTTTATCAGTTTTCCCAAAGCATTTTTCCTATAATGAGGCTTCTTACTGGAATTCCTTTTCCTGCTGTACTAGACCAGCATTGAAACGAGCCTAGTACTACCATGCCCTCTCTCCTATATTCTGATGCCTGTTCTCTGTTCTCTCCAAATAATGGGCATGTGGCTATTAAGTGATAAGGGTGACCACATGATTCAAACAGGCAGCTAGGCCTGGAGTCAGGAAGACTCATCTTTCGGAATTCAAATCTGGCTTCAGGCACTCCCTAGCTGTGCGGTTCTGGGAAAGTCACTTAACCCTATTTGCTTGTTCTCATCTGTAAAATGAGATGGAGAAGGAAATGGCAAACCAGTATCTTTGCCAAGAAAACCCCAAGGGGGGTCATGAAGACTCAGACATAGCTGAAAAACAATTGAAGGACACGTATGACTCAAGCCACAAGCCGACTCTGGGAGGCCCACTGTAACTGGGCCCATTTTCCACCTTTCTTGAGTCAAATACGTTTGTGCTTTGCCCTTCTCTATAGCACTCAACAACCATCCAGGGGTCTCAGTTTCAAAATCTCCTTTCCAGTGATTCCTCTTGCCAACACTGCTGAGGCATTCACTGGTTTCTAACCTTCTCTTTTGCCTTGCCCAGTGTTACCTGTGTTTATTGGTCCTGAACTGTTTTATATCATCTTTGATTCCCAGCTCTGTCTTGACAGCTTGCATCTGGCCTGATCCCTAGTTCTTTTTCCAGTTTATACTCATGGTCTTTGATTTCTTTCTCTGTCGCAATAATTAAATGGTATTCATGGTCAGTGGCACCACCTACCTAGAGACTGGCAGAAGGTGTGTCCATTGTGGGCTTTGCCATAAGCTTGGTCTCTAGGAAATGCTCTTTTACCAACTGAAGGGTTCACAAGAAATGCTAAAAGAATCATCAGCTGGTGGCCAAACTCCTGGTGACATGGCTTTCTGTATTTACTTTTCTTTCTTTCTTTCTTTCTTT
>CM053595.1:252745223-252927607 GCA_028646575.1 Pseudocheirus occidentalis | reverse complement strand
GGATTACAATGGAAACTGTTTATAATGAACTACAGCTATCAAAATACAGGGTGTCCCAAAAGTCTTATGCAGTTTTAAGCTTTAATAGCTATTAAACTTAGTGCAGTTTAATAGCCTTAATTAAAGTTATTAATAGCCTTAATTATTAGCTTTTATAGCTATTAAAGCTTAAAACTACATAAGACTTTTGGGACACCCTATATTTTTTTTAAAGGTCAGAGATCCAAGGTTAAAAATCCCGCTCTATGGTATCATGAGGTATCACAGGAATAGAACTTTGGTGGAGGTAAAACATGGTAACAGATACATTTGCTCAAAAAGAAAGAAGTGAGAAGAAAAGAGGCAAGGTATTTTGTACGCATACATACACACACCTATGTGACTGTATATATTTATGTACATGTACATAAATATATATGTATGTAGGTATTTGAGTGTGTATATCTATTTTTTAAAGGTGCCTAAGAGACACCAAAATGAGGATGAATAAGAGGAATAAAAAAGAAACTTTCCGCATAATTGCTGGCAAATTTTTTACTCAATGCAAGAGATTTCTTTTGAATTCAAATATGACTCCTTCCTCTGGAGCAACAAGTAACCTAGTAATATAAATCCCCAACATGAAGAGCTCTGGCAATAAAAACAGACTGCTAATTCTACTTAAAAGGCAACATAACCTTGCCAGTGTTGTCATAAAATGAGGTAATGTCCATGGTGCTTAATGAGCCTTTCTTTGAAATTGTACATTATTTACCAGCGGCTCCCATGAACTTGCTGCATAATCTCACCTTTTCTAAAGCATGTTGCTTCAATTTCAATGGTACAATTATGAAACTTTTTTTAATGTTTAAAAAAAATGAATCCCACATGTTCCTATTTTTTTTTTTCATGTCCTACAATTCAAATCTGTTTTCTACATTCCCGGAAAATTAAGAGATAAGCACATTTCTTGTTTTCAAGGTATACTACTTTAGAACTACTCTAGAGTTTGATTTATTTGTGTAAACATTTTTCATGGAAGTCAAAATGTGTAACTCAAGAAAATCTTCTGTTAAAGAATTTGTTATTCTGGTTAGAAAAGGATTGCCTGCTTCTTAAAAACTAACAGTTTTCTATTTACATAGCTGGCTATGAATATCCCTCCTGGTGAGATTCCTGTTCTTTTCCATACTGAACTTAGCCTTGGCAGGTGTGGAGCCCTAACCAACTTCAAAAGTAGCTTTGCATGGGAAAGGAACACATTGCTGTCTTCCCCTTCCATGCATTAGCACCGGCTGCTCCCTGCTCCTGGATGTACCCTCACAGAATCTTGGCCATTTAAATCCTTCTCTTCCTTCAAGTCTGAGCTCAGGAATGACCTTCTTCATGACCTCTCTTTTAATCTTCCTCTCCCCTCAGCAGACAACATCCTCTCCCTTCTCAATTTTTTCTGGAATACTTAGACTGGGTTTCTCATTTGCCCCTGCTGAATATGACTTTATATACAATCTATACAAGAAAGTCCTCTGTTAGATTCTTAACTTCCCACAGGCAAAGGCTGTGTAATTTTTCATCATTGAATCCGCAATACCTATCACAGTATCTAGCATCTAATAAATGTTTTCTGAATCAAATTCCTCACCCCCCTTTCCAACTTTAAAATCCTCTCCCCTTAGATTTACCCACAAAGAGCAACAAAAGGACAAAAAAAATATGATCACACTTTCCTTGTGACATCTGAATGCATATGCACCAAAGTATTATCCACTTGTCTATGATTTTGTTTTGTTTTTCCAGTTGGGATTAACTACTTCTGATAACGACAGCACCAAATGTGATAACTGCCTAACCACTGCATCTTGTCTTTGTCTCATCTTAAGTATTAGGTTCAGTCCTGGGTGCCCTGGTGGAGACTATTCAGAGGGTAATCAAGACAGTCAAACACCTTGGATCTATGCTTTATGTGGATGCAAGAGTCAAGGGTGTCTAGCCTGGAGACGAGCTGGGAGGAACGTGATACTGTGACATTCCATAACTCACAATCATGAAACATCACAACAGGAATATTGTGGTGAAAAGATGGGCCTCTCTCTGAAGGTGAAACACTGCACAATTTTCCAGAGGCAATCTGGCTTCTTCTCTTCCTCTTCTTGAATTCTGGGGCCAGATCATTCAAAAATCCACACGCACTGCCTGACCAACACACACACGCACGCATGTACATATGTGTATGCATTCATATGCGTACTCTCACATGTGTATAGGTATATGTGCACATATACATGTGCACACATGCACATGTATGCATGTGCACACATACACATGTATATATGCGTGTGTGTATACATAATATACATCTCTCTCTCTCTCTCTCTCTGGATTACCTAGTCAACTGCATATCATAGTTTGGACAATAGGCATTTACAGAATCACAGAATTTTGGACCTCAGTAGTAATTTAGCCCTAACCAAATACAACAGGAATATCCATTGTTATGTATGGGACATGTGCATATTGAACCTCTGTTTGAAAACTTAAAACAAGGGTGAGTCCACCACATCTTTAATTAATCTCATTTTTGAACACTAGACATTATATCCTCCTGAGTTTTCTTTTCTAGGTGAAATATGTGCAGTTCTTCAACTGTCCCTCATATGACATGGACTCCAGGTTCATTACCGCCAAGATCCCCTTCCCCTCCTTCCAATCCTCTCTAGCATATTAATGCCCTTAAATGAAACTGAAAGCAGTAATTTCCAGACTGAAAGCTCTTCTAGTGTGAAAGAGCCTGTCAGAGCTTATGTGCTTCTGGCATAGCCCTTTAAGAACCCAAGGTCACCTTCATGCCATGATGAGGCACTAGACTAGTATTTATGGAAATAAAAATAATATCATAGAAATGATTATCTCATATGTGTTCAGTTATTTTTAACTTTTCAAAGTGTTTTTACATTTGTATTTCCCATTTATCAAGTCATGGGAATTCATTCATGTGTAACACTGAGACAGGTTTATAAACTATGACACCTCGCTGCGGTTGACCATTTCCAAAATGTTAGCAGAATTCGGAATAACAAACAGGTGCTCATGATTCCTGCCAGGTCACTAGGCAGAGAGACTCCTTCAATTTGAGAGATCAAATACTTAAGAGTCGGCCCCTACTTCCTATGACTACACCAGACTTTTTGTCCTTCCAACTCTACAGTTAGCGCAGTATCTATGTATATGTGTATGTATGTACTGATGTATGTATGTACATCTCACAGCTCAGCCTAGGAGGCCCTCAGTCAGAATGTCCTCCTGGCTGATATTCGCTAGGATCTCTGGCTATCATTCCATTCCCATCACATGACCTATATAGTTTCAAAGTCCTCTCTGTAATAAACACCAACGAGAATTCCATTTCTCCCTAAAAGAGGGAGAAGAGTCACAGGAGTGAACTCTTGCTACTTTGAATGTTGCTTCACTTCTCTCCCTCAGTGTCCTCATGGAAAAATCAGGTGAGAAGAGGGAAGAAGTAAGAACTAGTGGAGTAAGAAAAAATGGAAATGCTTAAAATTCATAGGAGAAAAAATTTCATACTCGACTGCCACCATAACCTCTCCAAGTGTAAAATACAATTCTATTTAATATGGGTTCATCTCAGGTCTCAACCAGGGAAAATCCATTACCAGAAGAATCATGTTATAGCACAGGCCAAGCCAACAAGCATTCCTTAAGGGCTTAGTATGTGGCAGGCATTTTTGCTGGGGACACACAAAAAAGGGTGAAAACAGTCCCTGCCCTCAAAAAGCTCACAGTCTGATGGGGGAGACTATGGACAATTGCTATGTATATACAAGATAAAGACAGGGTAAATCTCATTTGCCTCAATTTCCTCATCTGTAAAATGAGCTAGGGAAGGAAATGGCCAACCTCCCCAGTATCTTTTCCAAGAAAACCCCAAATAGGGTCACAAAGAGTGAGACATAAGTAAAAATGACTAGACAGCAAAAAACCAACAAATCAGAGACAATCTCAGAGGGAAGTCTGTAGGAGACTCACCTAAAACAGAGTTAAGAGGCGTGGACTAAGGGAGTGTTACAGCAAGGCTCCAGCGTATACACTGTGAAGTTATTTTTATTTATATTACTAAAAGACATTCCAGTTTCCACAGGTCATCTTCTAAGCCTCAAACCCCTTTGATTTATGAACACCCTAAGCAATGAGATATCAGTAGAAAGAGAACTGGGGGATGGGAAATGTTTACGCTACTACAGCAGTGTAGTTGAATACAAAAGCCTTGTAAACAGCCAACTCTTCTCACTTAAGACTCTTCAGCCCAACCCTACAGGAAGAGCAAAAATCATGCAATTTATGTCAAGTCCATTAACTGCTCATTTGGTTCTCTTAGAACTGGTAAATAAAAACCATAAATGGACTGACACACATTCAAAAAAAATTTTTTATGCCATAGAAAGGGCAATAGGAGAATACAAGTTTGATTTTTACATCTGTGTGTATTATGGCTTATTGCCTCAGGGTAAACTCTCCCAGATGTGTATAATAAGTTGAAATTCCTTGGGCCAAATTCTCATCCTAGGAATGATCCTCACAGTTTCACATCTAACAGGAAGCTTGAATGCTCTGCAAACATGTCTATCTGATGGAAAAAAGAGAACTTGTTCATTTATGAGTTCAATAAATTAGAATGTGAGGCTATGTTAAAAGAAATGTAAAAATGAATACACATGGGTAATCAATCTGACAGGATCTGAGATGTCAAAAATGGATGACACCAAGAGCCATTCTCCAATAAATAAATGGTTGAAGGAATGAAATAATTATATGAAAAAATATTTTAAAAAACCCTTAACTGCCACATGAAAACATGTTCCAGATCACTAAATAGTAAGAGAAATAAAAATCATAACAAGGGAGGTGGGAAGGAGACTGACTCAGCCAATGTGAGACAAAAGAAGAAAAGCAGAAAATGCACCATTTGACAATCACAAGATTTCTTCATGAAGTCAAAAGCTTCCCTGTCATACCTTAAGAACAGAAAAGAAGCTTTCTGATGACCTCTACAGCCCAGAATTTGTCTTTGATAAGAATACTGATGAGCAATTGGTCTTGATGAGTCAACAGTGAAAGCTGGGAATGTATGCCAAACAGGATACTTCCCCCCAGTAACAGTATGGATCTGTCATTCGTTAATTTAGCTAAACTGCTTTTGAATCTCTGTTTCCAATTTCTACCATCGTCTGAGGATAATAAGAACCCTAAGTGGTTAAGGGAGCCATTCCCTTATTATATCCTACATTTATCTTACTAGAGCATCCACTGTGATCGGGCAAGTGTGGACTAGGAATGAGGAGCCCTGGGCTCTAAATTCTGTTCTGTCATGTGTGACAATGTAAATCAATCCACCTCTGGCTGGAGAGATTCATCTATCAAATGAAGGGGTTGTACTTCACTTAAGGTGCCATCTAGCTCTAACAAACTATGATTTGTCTCTCTGTCCCTTACAAAATCTCTTATGGATTTTGGTCAGGTTTCCTGTCAGTTTCTTACCACAGTAGAGAGTTTGAATATTCTTAGTCTGTACTCACATAACATCTCCTTCATAGAGGGGGACATTTCAGCTGCCTGTCTCTGGGCTTCAGCCAATACCATTAAGTCTTTCCTGAGATGTGGAACATGTGCCACACTGGCACATGGCATCCTAGGTATAAGTATACCAGAGTTTTATAAAGAAAGGAGAAGAATTATTTCCTGATAAAAAGGATCTGTTATTGTTGGCCTTTCTGGTCTGGAATGCACATAAATCTGCTGCTTTTCAATGATAATATATCTTTTATTTGTTCCCAACGTTTAACAAAAGATGTGGCATCTTTCTTGCTTAGAATAACTAAGGCTGGGAATACAAATGGTCATCCATACTAGCTGAAATGGGATGGATTGTGCATCAATTTTACTGGAGAAATAAAGAAGATGGAAGTATTTTGGCCTAGCCTGTTCCACGGCAAGTTCTAGAAATAAGATATCATGGTTCAACGTGTCTATTACTTACTTGTAAAAGCATCCCATGAACGTGGTTCTGCCGGATACACTGGTCTGTGCAGTTGGGTAGTTCAGACAAAAGAGACTGAATAGTATTTGGGATCTGGTCAATCATGACAAATGGCACCAAGGCCCGGGCTGCCATTTCCCTAGAACAGTAGACAGCAGAAAGTCCACACCTAAAAAAGAAGAAAAATGCACTGTTATTCATCAATCACTTCCACACCCAATGCACACCCATGGTGTGTGTGTCTTTAGCTTCATGTGGCATGCTGGGCATGCCCATGGCTAGGGCGGCATCTATTTTCCTGCTTGGTACCACATCTACTACAGTACCGGCACTTTATGAAACACATCATTTCCATATCTATGATTACTACTGAGGACTCTGTATTCGTTATTTAAATGAAAGCAGTTTGATACTGTGGAAAATGCACTGGATTTGATACTGAATCTTCACTGCACCATTTACTATGTATGTGACTACTAAAGATCTCTAGGCCTCAATGTCTTCATCTATAAAATAAAAAGTTTGCATTTGATGACCCATATGGTCCTTCTAGCTCTAAATATGCTATCCAAAGATATGTCCTGCCATTATTATCACAAAGTGATAAACACAGAAGAGACCAAGAGAATGAAAGCTATCAACAAAGAGCTTATGTGGTTGCACATTGTAGGTAAGCTCCAACTCAAATACCAACCAAGAAATGAGTATTAACTAATGGCCTCGTATGCACCAGGCACTGTAGGGAGAAACAGTAAAGTACAGCATATGTTGGAGATAAGACATAAGCACAGGCAAAAGTAATTGAATAAATGAGAAAAGTTTAAGAACCAAATAATCAGTACAGATCACAGTGACACATGAAAAACATAGCCTACACACTCCCAAGTGAAGCCCAAACCAGTTTGACCCCATGGGTATAGATCATGGCTCAGAGGAGACAGGTGTTATTGTGGGTTGGTCAGGAAAGGATTCATGAAGGGAGTGGGCCTGGCAGTTCTGGGATTTGAAGGATTGGTAGGATTTAAATAAGGGTGTAGAATTCTGATGGGAAGTCAAGAACAGGGAAAATATTCCCAGGAGTGGAAATGGGGCAAGTGGTATCACAGAGGCAGTCAAACACAAGGGAGGTTTGAGGGCCAATTGAACATACCAGTCAGGAAGACAAGGCCTAGAGGATAAAGAGGGGCCAGATAAAGTGAAAGACTCTGAATGAAGGGCTAAAGGATCTAACCTTCATCCAGCAGGCAACAGGGAGCGATTTATGGTTTTTTAAGCTAACATGATCACAAACTCAAGAGGAAAGTACGAAGTGCTGGTGATATGCTTCCTAGGCACCAGGTAAGAGGGTAGGAAACAATACCTGTACCATACAGCTTAGGATTGGGGCTTCAGAGAGGTGAGGTGAACTCTGAGGCTGTTCTGTCCATCTTCCATGCCTCTGGGTAGACCCACACCCAAGTATTCTAGAAATAAGTGATCTATGAAAGTGAATGTAGCAGAATGTAAGCTCCTTAAAGGCAGGGCCCACTTTGTCATCCTTGCCTTTTCCTCTTATCTTTGCATCTTCAGATCCTGGGACATACTGGGTGCTTAATAAATGCTTATTAAAGGAATGAACCATAAAATTATGGACAAGTATCACCTTAGCACCTTTACCAAGAATGAAATTCAACAGACAAGAGAGATGGCCAAAGGGAATCTTGAGAATTCTCCAATCTTAAGAGATCACAGCCATAATTATGTGCCAGAGAATCATCACAAACAGAAGGAGGAATTCAGTATTGCAAGTCCAGGCAACATGAGTGGGGAAGGCTGGGGAACAAAAGGCCAGGACAGAATCATAAAAGGCAATTTTGGAGCCAACAGACTATCCTTGGTATCTCAAAGAATGTTAGCAAATGTCGGTAAAGACAATAGAGAAGAGGAAATCTCACTGTCTGATGGCTTCAAAGTTGATCTAATGTCAGGTTGCTGAACCTCAAGCTTCTAAGCCTCATCAAATATGTCCTTGAAATGTATGGAAAGAAAGATGACGATCTCAGATGGTTGGGGTTGTTAACGTTTGCTGATTCTGCCGCAGAAACTCATCAGAAACCACTCCCCAGAGGTACAGTGCATTCCTGGACCTAGGAGGAAGAGGGAAGGTAAGGGAATAAGCACTTATATAGCACCGACTATATACCAGGCACTAGGCTGTAATATTTCACAAATATAATCTTGTTTGATCCTCACAACAACTCTGTGAGGCAGGTGCTATTATTACCCTTATTTCGCAGTTGGGGAAACCAAGGAAAAACTGAGTTAACTAACTTGTCCCAGTGTTGTAAACTTAGTTATGTCTGAAATTGGATCTGAAATCAGATCTTCCTGATTGCGGGCCCAGTGTTCTATCTAGAGTAGAACACTGTCCTCTCATATAACCTTCTCACTAGGCAGATGCATTGGTCAAACCCAAAGAAAAAGGGAATCATGCTACAAGATATGAAAAAGAGAGATCCCCAATCAGGCAACAAGGCTCAAGTGCCGCTGTAGGTGCTGGGTACAAAAGACAAAAATGAAATAATCACCACTCTCAAGGGCCCTACATTCTGGGAGGGGAAATACCACGTGCACATAGAAACATAGGCAGCACAAGGGATGCTTACCCTGGCAAGATGAGTGCAAGCTGAAATACATGGGAGTTTGGGAGTGAGGACACTACCGGCCATAGGAATCATGAAAGGCTTTGTGTAGAAGATGGCGCTTGGGCTGCATCTGTAAGGAAGAGCTTTTGCAAATTAGAGGTGAAGAAGGAGGACATCCCAGGAATGAGAGGCAGCCAGTACAAAGGTACAGAGGTGGAACAAGGAGAGCCAGGTTTGAAGGACAAGAGAAGATCAGCTGGAGTACAGGAAGGCACTTCCACACCTGAGTTCCCCTACCATGATGAGGTCCTGTCTATCTTCTTCCTTCTCTTTAAAAGTGTTCAATCACTGTGGTCATGTCTGACTCTTTGACCCCATTTGGGGTTTTCTTGACAAAGACACTGGAGTGGTCTGCCATTTCCTTCTCCAGCTCATTTTACAGAGGAGGAAACTAAGGCAAACAGGGTTAAGTGATTTGCCCGGAATCACATAGTTACTAAGTGTCTGAGACAATATCTGAACTCAGGAAAATGAGTCTTTCTGACTCCAGGCCTGGCTCTTTAACCATTATGCTACCTAGCTGCCCAAATAATAGCTCTGTGGACACAGGATTATTAGGGAGTATTTCCTGAATCAACAGCAGGAAAAACCCTGTTTCTCCTTTTTACGAGATGCTAGTATGAAAGGTTGCTATACATCTCCAAGTTACTGGTGGCACCTGCTGTCTCCTGGCCTCTACAGCCCTACTACCTGGTTCAAACTCTGCTTCAGAGAATGCAACTCCAATGGGCTGGCCACGTTGTTCAGATGCAAAACGTTTGCTTGCCAAAGAGACTGTTTTATGGAGAACTCACATGGGTCAAGTGTTGGCACGGCAGTCAGAAGTGACACAGGGATGCTCTCAAGGTCTCTCTGAAGAACTTTGGAATTGATTGTGTGATGTGGCAGACACTGGCACAAGACCACTCAGCATGGCGTGCCCACATCAGAGAAGATGCTGTGCTCTACGAGCAAAGCAGAACTGAAACAGCTCAAAGGAAATGCAGGATGCGCAGATTTGGAGTATCCACCTCAAATGTTCACATGGACTATTTGTGCCTGACTTGTGGTAGACCATTCCGAGCTCCTACTGGTCTGACCAGCCACAGTCAGACACACTGAAAATGGAGTCTAGCACAGTGATGTCATTTTGGTCCTCTTTGAGAATGAAGGACAACAACCGACCCGGTTCCTTATTTATTCAATAAGGGTGCTAGGCTCAACGATCTCTAAGGTCCCTTCCGCTTCTAAATCTATAATCTCGTCAGTTATGGTTCTACAGAGGCTTCTACCACTGTGGTAATCTACACATTCCTTTGGTTACTGGTATATTGAAGATGAACTGATCAGACTCTAGAAATCACATACAGCGTATATGTGGGCAGAGCAGGAAAAAAGCCACTTGGTTAAAATAAGCCCATCCCCTCCCTTGATCCCAATGTTGATATCAAGAGTCACATCAATACAAGAATGAAAATAGAAAAAGTCATAATAACATGTTTAAAAAAAACCCTAACTAAAACCTAAAAATATAACGGCCTAAGTAAAAGTCCTTCACCCTGGGAAGCTGGTGGTTGATGTGATAATGTACAGTGGAGAGGTCAGCTCACAAGAAAACAATAGCATTTGATCCAGTTTAGGACTGGGGTAGCTTTGGGACAGACAAACAACACAAGTTCAGGGAAGCCAGAGCTTGCTGGGCCACCTAAATTTCACACAGAGCCCCTAAGTTTCCTTCTGTGCTCAGTGAAGGGGATAGAACTCACACTGAAGCCTGATCACGGTGGAACAGGAGGGATTTCTTAAGGGTCATCAACAAGGTATTTAACAGTTTGTATATTTTTCTCACATTTCAATTTTTTCTTTCACCAATGGCCAGCCAAACTTCTTGTCTTTAGTTGGCAAGAAGCAGGGAGATGTTTGTTTGAGCCCCATGAGAAACAACTTCATTTTTACAGAGCAAAGAAAATGCTTTCATTTAATTACACAATAACCTTAGGCCAGCACAAAGTCATTTGTCTGGAGCTTCCCTATCCCACCCCCACTCCTCTGACCACTTTGTACTGGAGTGTGTTTTATGTTAACCAAGGGGCTCTTGTATATAAATGTTTCTTTTCAAATACAAATAACTCTGACATCGTTACAGATGTTTAGTTTCCAATTAGCAGTAACTGTATACTAAAGAATGCCCTTCATTCTGCTCATGACCTTTTACAAATGATGATTTCCCAAAGGAATCTGGCATCCATACAGGAGAAAGAATGGAAAATGGGAAATACGCCAACATTTTCTGCTTCCAGATACCCTTGTGCTAGGGTACTTTCCCAAAGCACACAAACCAGGTTAAAAAACAAAACATAACCTCTTCCAAAAGTAATGCAATTATCCCCTAAAGAGAGAGGAGGTCTTTTTCAAAAAGTAATGTAGGTAATTAAATAACATTCATTATGAGGCAAATATAAAATGAAATCTCAAACTCCTTTCTTCTGAAATTTGTTTAAAGAGAAGGATAAGTTATATCCAACATGAAAGGAAATAGACTTATCAGGTCAAAAGACATTCTAGGTCATAAACATTTCAACAGCTAATACTCCTTCCCCCTTCTCTCCCCCCCCAATCAAACACAAGGCCAGATCCATTAAACTATTCTCTTCATATAAGCTGGCGTTCTTAAGAAATATACAATCATTCAGGCGCTAAACTGAACACAGAATCAAGACCCTCCAATTAGAAGGGACCTCAGAGTTCACTTTGTTGATGACATACCTGACCAAGAACTCCCCTACAAACATTCCTAACAACTGGTCGCCCAGTCTTTGCTTAAGGATGAGAAGAGCCCTAGAAACCACTACTGACTCCCAAGGTGGCCCATTTGCTTTTGAGGGCGGGATTTATTAGAAATTTCTTCCATACATCAAATACAAATTAGATTTAACTTTTATCCATTGCACCCAGGTAGAGAGCACAGAACATATATAATTCCCCTACCATGTGCCTGCCCTTCTGATACTTAGAGATAACCATCATATTCTCCTTAAATTTTCTTGTTTATGCTCCCCATGTCCTCCCCCCCCACCTCCTTTAAATTATTCTCACATGGCATGATGTCAGAGTCTCCACTGTTCTGTTCTACTTTCTCTGGATAGTCTCTAGCCTATCACTGCCTCTCCTAAAATGTGCCACCTGGTATAATAGAGCACAATGCTTCCATCTTGGTGGCACCATGAATAGAGTGTTGAGCTTGGAGTCAAGATGGCCTGAGTTCAAATCTCACCTCAGATGCTTACTGTGTGACCCTGGGCAAGTCACTTCACTGTCTGCCTCAGTTTCCTCATCTATAAAATGGAAATAATAATGGTTCTATCAGGTTTGTTGGAATGATGAATTATATATATATATATATAAAATGATACTTTATATTATATATAACTATAATTACAAAAATATAAATAATTAAAAAGGAAAATGATTATAAAATGCTTTGCAAACCTTAAAACACTATAGAAATATTGTTGTCATTAGTTCTAACCAGGACAGAGTACCCTGACATTACCAACTTCATTTCTCCCAGATACTATGTTTATCAATATAGACTACAATCACAGCAGCTTTTTTGATTGTGGTATCACACTGCTGACTCTTTCAGAATCTGCAGCCCACTAAAATCTTTTGAGCTTTTTCAGACAAATTGCTGTATAGCCATGCTTCCTTCAGCTTATATTTATGGAACTGACTTTCTGGAACCCAATTTTAAGACTTGACATTCCTATTCCTACCAAATTATCTTTTTAAGATTTAGCACAACAGCCTAGCCTGCGACAATATTTTTAAATTTGGTCTCTTATTCAGTGTATAAGTTAGCCCTCCCAGATATGCACCATCAGATTTGATGAGGATGCCATCCCTATCCTTTATACAAGCCCTGATGACAGTGCTAAATAATGAGGGAACAAGCACAATGCCAAGGGCCGGCGGAGAGGGAGCAGGAAGTTGGAAGGAGTACTGGGGTTGACACGGCAGCAGGGGCTAGAGAATGGGGCTTGTCAAAATCATTATCTGATGTGACGACCATGAGACTAATTTTTAATTCTTCGGAGACCATCGCATTCCATGATTTACAATCCTATATACAAAAACACATTTACCTATATATGTGTATATGTATGTATATATGCGTATGTGTGTGTATCTATGTATACTTAGGTGATATATATATATATATATATATATACATCTGTGAATATGTAAAAATACAGAGTCCAACTAGACTATAATCTCCTTGATGGCAAGGATCAAATCTTTATACTTCTTTGCAGCTCTCACAGCATCTCAAGTCACTAGGCAAAGGGGTAAACTCAGTAAACGTGTGGATCATATAGTAGAAAATGGAGACAGGAGATACAGCTGGTCCCTAACTCTCAGACCTACTAGCTCTAGGACCCTAGACAAGGTACTCGACAACTTGTTTCCCTGTTTGATAACATGGGAATAACAATATTTGCCCAGAGTTGTTGTTGGAGAAAATGCTTTCTAAATCATCAAGCCATAATCGTGAGTCATTATCATTATTGATCGGACCTAAAATTTCACTGGTGCAGGTAAGGAACTTCCATCTAAGAAATGCATATCTGTTGTTAGAGAGCCTTCCAGAGCATTGAGAGGTTCCCAGATTTTCCCAGGACCACAGAGCAAGTCAGTGCCACACATAGGCCTTGCACCTAAATCCCCTTGGCTCACAAGCCAGCTCTTTACCCTAGATCCATACCACACTGTTAGCTGTCCTAGTATATTGTATGAGCTGATCACCTTTCAATTCAACAATCAATTAGAAGGTACTGTGCTAGGCCTTTGAAAAAGTTAAAAGCTTTGCACATGTCTCATGCAAAGCCTTCTTGTTTATACACCACTGCTCGCCCTTTCAGTAGGCTAAGCACATACAAGCTTCCTTGCAGTCTACACACTCAAGGGCTGTCTGCACAAATACCTACTCCCATGAAAAAAGGACAAAAAGGAATGGAAGCGGATATCAAATTTCTTTTCGTCTGAATGTCTTGTTTTCATGAGGCCTCCTGCCCTTGGGCCTCCTTCACTCTTCACGCATGGGGATCAGGGCTAATTGCCATGGATTCTAGTGTTGTTCCACAAAGTAATTCTTTTTTAGTCACTTAACATACCAAGTTTCAAATCTTGCCTTTAGGTAAAAAAAAAGTCTAAGTAGAAATAGAGAGAGGTAGAGATATATACAGATACTATTTAAACTAACGTTTCTGCTTGGTGAATTTGGAAGAAGCAGTTATCTGTACCCATCCTAATGATTCAGTGTTTTTACTATAAATTTTATTTCACCCATCTCCTTCAAGTGCATTTTTACATGGAGTTCAGTGGTTGTCAGTGATGCCAGGCTCACAACCCTTGTGATTGAAACCACCTTTGAATTCACCATCAAAGAATCCACCAGCAGAACCACAAAGCGACTTGCCACTTTCCCAGCAATCCAGACCACTTGTGCTAAAAGGTACATTTAATTTAACACTGCCTTCTCTACCTCTAACATATTTCTTTATTCAAACAGACTTCTTGGAAGGGTTCTGGGTTCAGGATTTTTGAAGTCTGATTTTTCTTTCACCCTTGTTTTTTTGGAGGCTTGGGGTTAGGCAGCTGGTATGCTAAAAAAACAATGTTTCTTGGTCCAAATGGTATAAACAAAATACCAATACTCTTCGTGGGTGAGACATTTAGAGACAAGTGATATTTCTTCAGGGAACTCAGCACAGGCCAGAAGGTGGTATTTTGGTGGTGGTGTTTTTTTTTTTTTTTTAAATCAAACTAATATTGGTATCCTTCAGAATTTGCTTTTACTTAAAAAAATAAGTCACTGTAGAGTATCTGAAGACTAAAAATGTGTAGCCCTTTCACAGAGCTGATCAAGAGCCTAAATTACTCTTTTGTCTCTAAGTTAACAAGGTTATTCAGGCTGAATACTTATGAGCTATTGATCCAGAGTAGTATGACTGGAGAATTTGCATATTCTATAGCTAATCCTTTCACAATGACATCTTTAGTGTAAGTGGATAAAAGCAAGGAGCAATTTAAACCCCTGTCTCTGGAACGACCAATAATGTCTAAATAACCAAATCTTAAGAGTTATTCTTTTCTTTTTTCTAGTCTTCATCATTCTGGACCTCTCTCCTGAATCTGAGATTGTTGACCACTTTGTCCCTCCCCCAGGTACTCTCCCATCAATGGGTTTTTCTGACTGTGATCTCTCTTCCAACTGCTACTTATCTGGTCATTTCTTCTTGGTCTCCTCTACTGATTCATTATCCCTGTCACACTCACTAACTGTGGCTATACCCCCAAAACTCTGTCCTGGGCCCTCTCTGTTCTCTCTATATTCATTCTCTTGGTAACTTCATCAGCTCATGAGGGCAATCAGTATGCAAATGACTCCTAGATCAATATGTTCTGCCCTAACCTCCCTTCCAACCTCCAATCCCACATCATAAATTGCCTATTGCACATTTTGAATGGGGTGATCCGTAGGCATCTCAAACTCAACAGGTCCAAAGCAGAAATCATCAAAAACTGCCCAGACCCAGATCTCTCTTCTGAACTTTTCTATTACTGTCAAAACACTTCTATCCTTCTAGTCACCCTGGTTTGCAGCCCTGGTGTCACCTCACCCTTGATTCCTCCCTCTCTCTCAGTGCATACATCCAAACAGGGGCATCTCTTGCATCTGCCCCTTCTTCTCCATTCACACGGTCACCACCTTTGTTCAGGGCATTATTTACCCCCTTTCACTTTGACTACTGCAATGGCCTCCACCTCTCCCCATTCCAGTCCATCACCTGCACATTTTCCTTAAGCAGAGATCTGTGTGGGCATGTAATACTCCAATTCAATAAGCTCCAGTGACTCTTTATTCCTTTAAGATCCAATATAAAGCTCTTCTATTTAGCCTGTAAAAAGGCAGGCAGGTGGTGCATTTGTATAGAGCATGGAACTCAACATCAGGAACACTTGGTTGAATCCTGCTGTAGACATTTACTAGCTGTGTGAACACTTAGCTTCTCTTAGCCTCAGTTTCAATATCTATAAAATGGGGAGAATAATAACACTTACCTCCCTAGATTGCTGAGGGTCAAATGACATGACATAAAGCACTAAAAGTGACATATAAACGTGAGTTACATGGTACTTTACAGTCTGACCCCCGCCTATCTTTCTAGACTCATTACATTTTATTTCTTGTCCCCTAATCCATAGTCCATTCAAAATGGTGTCCTCTCCTTCCTGTCCATATGGTGCTTCATCTCCCATCCCTAGGCCTGTGCATTGGTCATCTTTCCTTTCTCACCTCTGTCTCCCAGAATCCCTCTCTTCTCCCAAGATGCATCTCAAGTCCTACTAGGCTCCTCCCTCCCAAGCCCCCAGAGCTAATGTCTCTCTCCCTAACTGTCCTGTAATCATTATTTGTTGTTGTAATTACCGTTTGTATGCTTATTCTGTACATACTTGTATGTGTTCATGTTGCCCCTCCCCCAACAGAATGCAAGCTTTTTCCAACGGATTATTTCATCCACTGCATTTGAATCCCTACCACCTTGCACAGCATCTTGCACAAAGTAGTTGTTTAATAATTGGGTTTTTCTGATAAACTGATTCAGAGATTACTAGACACATAATGCCTATTGTGGCCAGCTATAGATAGAGCCGAACAAAATCACAAATTTGGAGAAGATGGTTCATTCCATTAACTTCATTCTGTTTGATGGAAGGAAATTAGACAAGGCCATATGCCTGGAAAAGGAAGATATCTCAAAGTCATCTTTAAAGAAACGTTACTCTATTAAAAGCCTTTCCAATGGGATGCCTTGGTTCCACAGCAGGCTACCACAGGTTACATCTAGACCAGCACTTCCAAACTCAAACAGACCAGGAAACACACACATTCAATTTAATAAACCCTTGGCTCAGAGGCTGGGACAAGAGCTCAAACTCTCACTCAGCTATTCTTGGCAATATTATCGTTAAAAGTTAACACCCAATTACTGTCTAGATGTTTGAAGTGGGCCTGGGGGCATGGTACCTCGTCTTTCCCCCACTGAGCTCCAGCTAGAACAGTTAGCAGACCCCAGTGTGCCATGCCAGCAGCATACAGGACAGACGCTTTCTGTTCGTTACAAGGGCAACACTTCCTTGATTTAAATCTGATTTGTCTCCTAGGAAAGGGGACCTCCAAGTGTTACAGAGTCCAAAACATAAAAGATGTAAGAATGGCACCAAGTGCTGTGAGGGCAGAGTTGAGCAGACCACGGTCCTGGTACAGGATCCAACATGACTGAAAGCAGACGCACCTTCTGAAGTCATCTTTCTTCAGTATTCTCTACCCGATGCACAGTGAAGGGGAGAAGAGAAAAGGCATTTATTAAGCACCTACTGAGTGTCAGGCACCATGTTGAGCACTTTACAAATATTACCTCATTTCATCCTCATAACAACAACCTTGGGAGGTAGGTGCTGTTATTATCCCCATTATACAATTCAGGAAACTAAGGCAGAAAGATGTTAAGTGACTTGCCCAGGGTCACAGAACTAGGGAGTTTCTGAGGCTGGATCTGAACTCAGGTCTTCCTCTGTACCACCTCACTGCCTAGGAAAGCCAGAGCACCTCTGCTCTCTTCCCGTGTATAGAGCAGGAGGTAACATCATACCTCTGTACCTCCTCTGAGTAACGGGTGATAAAAGGATGCTCTTCTGGAAGGCAAAGGAGAAGCAGAAGTAGTAAGTGTCTATGTTTGGGTCTGTCTCCACTAGGAGCTTGGAATACCAAATGGCCTCAAGGCAATGCAGGTTTAACTGGGCTCAGGTGAAGCAATGCAATTCTATTCTCTATTCCTCTCAGAAACAACTGTACCATTAGGGTTACAGTTAAGAATTCTATTCTCATCCCATAGGTCATTTCTGACAGCTTTTTATGTTTGTACTGAGCTAGAAATTTCCCCTTGGAAGTCCAGGAGATTACTGGTGCTTGACAGACTCTGCAAAATACCTCTCTCTTTCACACAAGCAAAACTGTGTGCTTACTTAATGAGGGCTGGCCCAGAAGGTCATCTATTAGTCATTACTGACAAAGATTCCTAGGTAAAGAAAGTACTAGCCCTTAATAGATTTGTTGTGTTGTAGCCTAATTAGCAGTTCCTGATGGAAGGATGCAGGCAGTCGGATAATTTGTGAAGAAAATCAGGCAGTCTTGTTAAACTGGGTGAACACAATCATAGAGTGTATTAAAGATCTCTCTTCCTTCTATTTTTTGGTATAAAAAAAGTGGGCATTCTAAAATGGTCTCTAGTGTTCACAACAGGATTGGAAGCCAAGGAAGCAAGTGGGTCTCCGGATGTAGGAAAAAGGAGGAGAAAGAAAAGGAACTGGTTTTAAAAAAAAAAGCTTTTGTCTACTCTGCTCAGAGATGGACATCTCCCCAGACTATAATGCTGCCAGTAGAGTGGCCAAGCTGAAGCTCACTGAGAGGATGCAAAGACAGAGTACATTTCAACATGTAGGCATAGAAACATGCTTAAATGCCTAGCAGAAGGCTCTGAATATGGCAAACTCTCTTACATTCTATCTAAAACCAAACCCAACTTGTTTCAGCATTTCCTATTACTGTCGAGAGCACCTTCATTCTACCAGTCCCCGAGGTGGGCTTGCTTTGATGTTATTCCCAACTTCTCATTCACAGTCATCCCAAGTCACCGACAGTCTTCTCGATGATGACTGGAGGAGAGAGTGAGGCTGATGACTTTAAATACAATTCACTCAAAAGTCAAGACCTTACCCTCATTGTGTCAATGGTTATGAACAGCGACAGCAACAGTAACACTCATTCTACAGACCCAATGAGCTGCCAATATACACCCCCTTCTTTCCACTCACAGAGTCCAAACTAGGGTAGGTCCTCAGCATCTCACACCTCAACTATTGCATCTGGTTGATCTCCCTACTTCAAATCTCTTATCATTAGAACTTCTCCTCCACTCAAAATCATCTGAAGAGCAAGTCTGAACACTGTGATTCATTCCTCCCTCGTCAATAAACTCTAGTGATTTCCTGTCACTTCCAGGATTAACTATAAGATTCTGTGTTTGGCTTCTATGGTCCTTTACAACATGCCCCTTTCCTAACTCTCCAGTCTTTTCACACCTTACACCCTTCACACCTGTACAATCCAAGGACACTAGTCTGCTCTTCCTCACATGACATTCCTATTTGTGACTCCAGTCTTTTCACTGTCTCCCATGCCTGGACCCTTCCTTCCTGCCTCCCTGGCGTCCTTCAAGGTTCACCTCAAATCCCATCTTCTCCAAGAGACCTTTCCTGCTCTACCCCTGCCCCCAATGCTAGTGTCTTCCCTCTGAGCTTACTTCCCATTTGCCCTGTTTATATCTTGAATTACATAATTGTTTTCTTTTTTAAATTTTTTTGTTACATTTTAAGTTCTGAACTGCCTCCCTCCCATCAGAGTAGGCCACCATCTCACACACACACATGCACACACACTATATAGGTATACATATCATATATACATATATCATACGTATAGTCAACTACAAAGGACCTATGAAAGAAGAGCTATCCACTGCCAGAGAAAGGACTGATAAGTTCCTTCTGAATATGATGTGTGTTTACGTACACACATAAAACCATATTATACGTACATCTATATGCACGCATGTATGTATATGTGTATATCTATACATATATACACATACATATACACACACACACACACATATAAAAACCATACTCTGTCTACTTCTATTCATCAGTTCTTTCTCTGGAGCATCTTCCTTCATAGGTCCTTTGTAGCTGATCGGAGTATTTCTAATACTCAGAATAACTCGGTCATTGCCAGCTGTTCATACCTTGTTGCTTTCATATGGTCTCCTCTGTTCGAAAGCAAGCTCTTCGAGGACAGGGACTGAATGTTTGCCTTGGTCTGTATCTCTCTCTAACACTTGGCACTTAGTTTGACTGCACACAGTCCCCAGCACACAGCAGCACTTACTAAGTTCTGCTTGTTGACGGATCATGCCTGTACGCTTACTGTTTAAACTGTCGATCCATGTTAACAAATCAGACTTTTGATCGGAATGCGTCCTTCCTTTGGTCTCTCACATGAGCACACCATGTCTCTGGAAAGTGACCGCTGCTGGCTGCACACCTGAACTGATGCTTCTATCCAGCTATCTATGAATGGAAATGTTCAGACTGCTATCTTTCCCAGCACACTATGCCTCAGTTTGCACCACGGGGCTCCTTCCTATGGCAGGTCTCATATCTGACCTTTGTCTATGGGCAGGTGGGACAGTAAATTTTATAGCTTCAAGTAAAGACCTTTGAGAGTAAGTTTTCCAGACTGCTAAAGATGTGTGACTGACTGCCACTAGTTTATGGGCCTGTAGTTGAGAAATACTGATCAAGAGAATGTCAAAATATCTGAATGAAAAGGGAAAATTTCAGCTGATCATACAGATGTTTGCCAAAGCCTAAACAAAACCCGTAGGTGATGCATTGATTTTTTTAAAATTTATTTTGACATTTTGACATTGTGTAGAAATAGCCAGGGAAAAAAAAGCAACTATTACGCCATGGTTGCTGAAATGTGGTATCACTTTAGCAGCAATTCTTCCTCAGGTCTCTTTGGAATAAGCATGGAAAAGACTTTTACAGAAAATGAAATCTAACAGGATCTGAAACTCTGAAGATGAAATGAGAATCATCAATATCAGTCTTTATCTAGAGTGAAACAGAGTACTATTAAAAAAGTTAAAAATAAATATCAAGATAAACAGTCTAAGCACTGTTCTGCAAAGAAAATAATTTAGAAAAAAGATTTAATTTTGAGTTTTGTATAATGTTCCCACCCACCCCCATCCCCCAATTAATCTGGGGGATTTTCTCCTTGACACTCTATAAACACGAAGCAGAGGACTAACTGCATCAGACAACAGCTGGACTCTCCAGGCTGGGCTCCAGGATTCTCCTAAGTCTTTTTGCAGGTTGTTAACTGAGCACTCAGTTCTTGTTTATGCAGACCAAGTGAAAAGGCAAAAGCATTCCTAACAATTGCAAAATACAGTGATTTTGGACCGGGTTCCCAGCAAGACCTGGGAACAAGTGAGACAAACCCCACAGCGATGGCTGGATTTTCAAGAGATGCTGAAAACGGACCTGATCCCAACAGGTTCTCCCTCTTCCCCAACCCAGAAAGGGGCCCCAGATTAATCAGCCCTACACATGGTACATCTACAATTGGTGATGGGCACTGCCTAAGGGACAATTTCTCAAAGTGATTTACCACTGTTGAAATTTACACAGCAAACCTTCGGAGTGAATGCTCAATATTTATGGTGGTTGGTTTTTCGACTTATAAATAAGTGACACAGTGGTCAGTGAAAGAAACTACACAGAAGTACCAGGAGAAATTCACTTTTTCCTCAAGGCTAAGTGTTATTTTTTTCATTTAAAATATCTTCTCTACAACACATATACATGCGTACACACTTTACTGCAAAATGCATTTAGCATATATTGTTATGGAGGAAACAAGACCATTTTCAGTATTCCTCTCAAGAAGTTACATTGGCTCACTAGTACTCATATCATGTACAAACTCCTCAGTCTGGTCCTCCATATATTGGTCATACAAAAATTATCCAACAGTATTTCCCATTGGTTGATATACATATGCTCACATTTATGTATATGTATGTGTACAGATATATGTGTATACACACGTATTTGTATGCAAATATTCATCTATATGTATACATGCAAATTTTTTTCTGCTTCAGAAAGGCAGGTCTATTCAATGGAATTTGAATATTATAATGCTCTTCATCCTCTCATATTGATATTCTTTACTTCTCCATGTTTCTCCAATTCTTTCTCCTCTTTCAAGGCCCTCTGCAACAGAGGGATGTTGTACTCATCTCAAGTATTGCCCAAATCAGACTGAAATGTAATTGGAAACTACTTAACAAAATAAATAAAAATACCATAAAATACTGCATATAATATATTATATATAATATAGATGTACAATATAATGTATATAATACAATTATATACCTTATAGATCTACCATATGTAATTGTATATAATAAAATATAGATAACATTGCATTTTAAAACTAAGTCAATACATAGCCCCGGGATAATTATATATGGATTATTGGCCACCACTTTTCTTTGAATTTTGACATCACAGCTCTACAGGTCTTAAAGGCTCCATGAAAACCTTGACTTCCTGTTATGCCACTTTCTTGGAGAGGCAGCCTCATGGTACACCAGACTGAGAGACTGGAGTTCAAATCCTACCCCGGACAGCTACTGGTGTGGTCAAGTCACTTAACTCAAAGGTCTCAGTTTTATCCACTACAAAAAGAGGTGGCTGAATTAAGAGAACTTCAAGGTCTCTTCCAGATCTAAATTTATGATTATTTATTTGATCCTCCCTTTTTTGAACTTCTGTTGAACTTATGGTCTATGCCACACATCTTAGCACTTAATTGGTCACTAATTGTTTTGCGTTTGTTCATTTTGTAACCCTAAACTGTGAGCGTGGTAAGCCAGACTCTCCTGAACCTCTCATAGAGAGTAACATGTCTGGGCACAGATGAAACATTCAGTAAATACCTATGTCTGGTTATCCCCCATTCTGAGTCCAGGGACTGAGTCCATAATCCTGGTCTAGGGTCAAAGAAACAGAGCGGACAGTGCCTGTTTGCTCACATTCTGGCTGGACTATGGCTATGGAAGGGAATATTTTATTTTTTAAAAGAATCAAAAGATGGATGGGTAAAATGGAGGGTGGGACATACTGGTTGCAGCTGGTACAGGGCTGACTTGTTCACTTCCACCACCATGATAACAGAGATTGACCAGTACAACTATCACATGGTTATAACTCAAACTCTGAGAATGATATAATAAAAATGATTCACAGGGAGTTCATACCCAAGTCAAGTAAAGAGATAGTTAAAGAGCACTTAGGTTCCCCTGAGGAATTCAAGTCACCTGGCCCAAATGAACTACAACCTCTGGTCTTGAAAGAATTGGCAGTTGTGACTGACACCTGAAAAACCACTGAAAAGAGAAGTGCCACAAGATTGGAGAAGGGAAAATGTTCCAGTTAAAAAAAAAAAAAGGAATGAGAGACAAAGCCTACAAACAATAGTTTGATTTTGATTCCTGGAAAAATTACAGAACAGATTATCAAAGAGATGGTTGGTAAACCCCCTAGAACAGGAGTTATGTGAAAGAGCCAGCCTGGTTTTATTAAGAACAATTCATGCCAAACAAACCTCATTTCCTTTTCTGACAGGATTACTGAACCAGTAGATGAGGGGAATGCTGTGGACACAGCTTCTTAGATTTTAGTAAAGCTTTTAGGAAGTATCTCATACAATGCTTGTGAAGGAGATGGAGATATTTGGATTAGACCAAAAATATGAACAGATAAGCTCAGAATAGTTTGTATGGAAGACTCAAAAAGTATATTTTCTCACTCAATGTCAGCATGGAAGGAAGTCTCTCGTGGAACGTATAACCCAAGGAATTTGTGCTTGGCCCTATGATATTTAACATTTTTATCCAATGATTTGGAGAAAGGCATTAATGAATGGGATGCTAATCAGCTCTGCAGATGACACAAAGTTGGGTGGGATAAGTAACAGAGTCAAGTTCCTAAAGGATCTGGCAACAGAAACAGACGGAATCTAGCAAGATGAAACTCAGTTGGGATAAGTGTTAATTCATGCACTTTGGTTCCAAAAATCTACCTCAAGATGGAGGAGGCAGCAGTTATTCTGAAAAAGATCTGGGTGTTTTAGTGGATTACAAGCTCAATATGAGTCAAAGATGTGACATGGAAGCCAGGAAGGCTTATGTTATCTTGAGCTACATTAAGAAGGGTATAGATTCTATGAATAGTAGTCTTAATGGACTCTGCCTTCCACAGACCTCATCTGGATTGCTGTGCTCATTTCTGGCTGCCACAATTTAAGAAAGACGTTGATAAATTGGGAAACGCCCAGGAGAGGGCCATCAGGCTGATGAAGGGCCCTGAGTACATGTCACATGAAGATCAGGCAAGGAAACTAGACATTGTTTGACTCTGGGGAAATGAGTCATCCCATCTTCAAGTATTTCAAGGGTTGTCACATGGAGAAAAAATTAAGCATGTTGGTTGGGTCTTGTAGGGCAGAACCAGGAACAAGGGGATAGAATTCATAAAGAGGATGGTCAGATTCAAGATGGTCATCAAAAAAAACTTCCTAACAATTAGAGATGTCAAAAAAAAGTGGAACGGGCTGCCTCAAGTCATGGCAGCTTCCTCTTCCTTGGAGGTTTAGAAGCTGGGCCTCGATGGAGTCAGAGACACTTGTGTCCTTTATAGTAAGCATTCGTTTCATGTGTGGATCAGACTCTCTTAGGGGTGCCAAACTCAAATAAAAATGGGGGCCAATAACTCCAAACGGGATCACAAAGAGTCATACGTGCAATTGAGCAAAAACCATCCCTACAGACCACACATGGACTTAGGAAAACCACATATTCACATGATCTATGTCCTGTTGTATTTTGATTCATTCTGTTAAACATTTCCCAACCGCATTTTAATCTGGCTCAGGCTTCTGTCTGTGTGTCTGATACCTCTAGACTAGAAGACAGCTGAGGTCCCTTTCGATTCTCAAATTCTGACATTTTTTTTGAGTTCTCCAATGGCTAGTACCCTTCCTCTGCAACAATTACCTCGAATCTAAATACTTTGTCTTTATTTTTCATTTCACATACACACACACACCTATAAATTTAAAACTGTACTAAAACTTTTGGAATGTCTGGTACACATGCACATATGTTTCCTCCTCCAATAGAGTGTAAATTCCTTGAGGGTACGGCCAGTTTTATTTATTTATTTTTGATCCATCTCCTAGTACAGTGCAAAGTTCACACCAGGCAGTTTAGAAATGCTTGCTAATTGGGGTGGCTAGGTGGCACAGTGAAGAGAGCACCGGCCCTGGAGTCAGGAGAACCTGACTGGCTTCAGACACTTAATACTTACTAGCCATGTGACCTTGGGTAAGTCACTTAATCCTAATTGCCCTACCCTCCCTACTCCAAAAATAAATTAAAAAATGCTTGCTGATTTATTGATAACAGCAATTGCTTGTTGAATGAGTGAATTAATGTATAAATGAATAATATGTCCATGTTCTAAAATCTTCAAACAACCAGTGCACCTGCATCAAGGGTTCTTAACCTGGCATCCATGATGGCTTTCAGGCAGGAGGGTTGTGAAGTTGAAAAAGAAATTAGATCTTTATTTTCACTCATCTTTGGTTTTCTTTTTAATCTAAGCATTTTATTTTGTGAATTTAAAAATATATATGTATATTATTTGGAGAAGGTATTAATTAACAAGCTTAATTAGGCTGATAAAGAGTTCATGACATAACTGGTCTAGTGGCTGCTATATTTGGTGGAAGCAGGCAGAGTACTAAGAAATACCCCAGAGAAGGTACAATCCACCTGGCAACTGCAAACTGCCACATCCTTATTTCTCTCATTTATGGCAAAGGATGTGGAATCCTTCATGCATCATCTCCTACTGAGTCTGACAGAGCTGTGACCCCCATAAGCTCGTCTGACATGAAATGGGTTGCTGGCTGCATGTGTTTCCTATGACTGTAACTAGGGTAAAAAACAAAACAAAACATCAAAATTTGTCATCTCTAAAGAAAGGCTAATTAGTCACTATGGCAGAACAGCTGGCTTACCAATCATTCTCTGCAGAATGCCCCAAAGCTGAGGTACATAAGAAACCTGACACCAGGCCCAGACAGAAGGCCCTGAGGCTGACAGCTAAATTTACAGAAGTTTGTGACCATACCTGTTATTATCCTCTATCAAAAGTTATCCATCCTTAACACTGATGTCATGTTCCATTTTTTTAATCATGCACAGCCATTCGGTTGCTAGATCTCCTTTGGCAGCTGGGGGGTGCAGTAGATAGAGCACTGGGCCTGGAATCCCTAAGTGCAAATCCTTATAAGTTGTGTGACCCTGACTGAGTCATTTCATATCTGCCTGACTCAGTTTCCTCAAGTGTAAAACAGAGATAATAATAAATCCCACCTCCCTGGGTTGTGATGATGATCAAACGGAATAATTTTTGTAAAATGTTTAACACAATGCCTGGCACATAACAGGTGCTTAATAAATGCTTATGCCATTCCCTCCATCCCCCTTCCCCTGGTTCCTGTCTCTTCAATATCTCTCTGGTAATTGCATCGCTCTTCACTCAGGCAGCCCCCACTCGAGTTCAGGCCCTCATCCCCTTCCGTGCAGACTACTGTAATATTCTGCCAATTGGTAGGCTTGCCTCAGGTGTCTCTCCACTCCACTCCATCTTCCAAATACCTGCCAAAGTAGCTTTCCTGAAGCACAGGTCAGAACATGTAACCCATTTACTCAGTAAATTCCAGTGAATCTCTGTTACTTCAAGGATCAAACAGAAAATCCTCTGCTTGGCATTTAAGGCCCTTTACAGGCTGCCTCTTCCTACAACTCTAGTCTTTTTATATATTACTACTCCCCTCCATGAACCCTAGATTCCAGCTGTATTGGATTACCTGCAGTTCCCCACAAACATCTCCTGCGTCTCTGCCCAGTGCCTGAAATGCTCTCCCTCTGCGCCTTGACCTCTCCCAGTCTCCCAGCTCCCTTCAAGAATCAGCTCACAGAAAGCTTGGGAAGAAGGCTTTTCCTGGTCCTGCAACTGCTAGTGACTTTCTCTGCAAGGTTCCTTTGTGTCTGCTACATATGTACTTATATGCACACTGGAAAGTAAGCACGCTAAGGGCATGGACTTTCCCTCTTGTTTTTACATCCCCAGCAGTAAACACAGCATCAGGCACACATAGTAAGCCCTGACTAAAGGCTCATTGCTTCATTGGTTGATGACTGGACAAAAATCTACCACTACCATTCAAGGTACACTATTTCATGGAAAGTTTCAGCAAGCTTCCAATGTCATAATGAGGGAAAGAACAACCTTCCAGGTTCTTAAGGGAACAGAGAGGAAAGGAGCAGCAGTTAATTCTAACAACAATAATGATAACAGGAACACCTATTTTAATTCTAACACTAAAAACTACATTCTTGATATAACTGGAGCCAATTTCCTCCAGCTTGAGCTATTCCCAGAATAGAGTAACAAGTCCAACTCTGTATACATATAACCTGTTCCTAGCACAGGGCATGGCACATGTAGGTGCTTAATAAATGCTTCCTGATTAATCAACTGATATCAAAACTTTCATTAACTACATTGAATTACTATCACTATTACTCCTTAGGATTTTCTTCAAGAGAAATAATCTGAAAAGATAGAGCCATGGGCAAAAAGCAAATACATCAAGGTGGATTCCATTTCATAAGCTTTAAGTGCATGCTACTACGGCCAAGGCCCTCTGGTAGGCACTGAGGCTACCGAGACAAAAATGACACCTCCCCTCTTCTGCCCACAAGAGGCTTAATGATCTCCTAAAGGAAACAACAGGGACGAAAAGGAACACATACAATACAGCAGACGGGAATAGGGTCTGGAGCTGTGATATTTCCCTGAGAGGAGACTCCACCTACTAATGAAGGTTAGCACCTTCTCTGGCACTTAAGAGTCTTAAGAGAGCTGCCTAGGTTCACCTAGAAAAGGGTAAGTGACTTGCCCAGGGGAACTGCCAAGGGAGACCATGTAGTTTGGGGGAGGGGATGAGGTGGGATGGGGAGGACAGCACCAGAAGAATTAGGAGAATTCTCAAGGTAGGAGTTATCTAATTTGAAGGAGCCCAGGGATTTCAAGAAAAGGAGACAGAGGGGAGGGCATGAGGGACAAAGGGATGTAGGGGAACGGATTAGAGACTACATGATGGGATTAATGTGAAATGGGTCTAGGAAGACAGTCTGCAGTCATCTTATGGAGGGCTTCAAATGTCCTAAGAAACGAGTCTGTCTTTTTATCCCAGAAGACACAGAGAACCGCTCAATCTAATAGAGTGGGGCAGTGATACAGTCAGACGTGTCTCAGAAATGTCCATCTGGCAGCTGCGTGGAGGCTGAGTGAGACCAATTCAGAGACTAGTGCTTTTGAGAGTGATGATAAGCACCCGGACCAAAGCGGTGCCCATGTAAGAGTGGGGGATGTTCTGGAGAGAGAACTGATTGAATAGTTGTTGTTGTTCACTCATTTCAGTTGTGTCTGACTCTGTGTGACCCCATTTTGGGGTTTTCCTGGCAGAGATACTGGAGTAGTTTACCATTTCCTTCTCCAGCTCATTTGACAGATGAGGAAACTGAGGCAAAGAGAGTTACACGAATTGCCCAGGGCTATACATCTGATAAGTATCTGAGACCAGCTTTGAACTCAGATCTTCTTGGCTCTAGGTCCAGCCCTCTATTCACTGCAACACTCAGCTGTAGAACTGATGCAATCTGGCAAATGTTTTTGTATAGATGAAGAGCTGAGGAAGACTCAAACATGAGTGATTGAAAGGATGGTGGCACCTTCCACAGATATGGGGAAATCAGAAGAGGGGTGGATTTCTGGGGGGGAATGGGGGTGGGGATGGGAGACAATGAATTTTCTGTTTTGGATTTGCTTAGTTTAAGATGTTTTTCATATGTTCAAGTGTAGATGTACAACAGGCAACTGAAGATGGGTGCTCAAGGAAGGGGAGAGACAGAGACAGTAACAGAGACAGAGAGATACAGAGAGAATGAGAGAGAGGGAGGAACGAAGAGAGAGAAGGAGGGAGGAAGACAGAAAGAGGGAGGGGGAGGGAGAGAGGGAGGGACGGAGAGGGAGAGAGAGAGAGAGAGAGAGAAAGAGAGAGAGAGAGAAAAAAAAAGAGAGAGAGAGAGAGAGAGAGACAGGGAGACAGATGGACAGACAGAGAATGAAGAAGATATGAAGATGGGAACTCTTTTGTATAGAGGTGATAATCAAACCCATGAAAATTGAAGAAGTCACCAAAAGAGAGAGAGGAGACAGAGGAAAGGAGAAGAGAAGGAAAGGGAAGGGACAAGAAAGGAAAAGGGAAGGGAGAGGCTAAAGCTAAAGCAGGTGTTTGATAAATGCTTGTCCACTGACTAATCTAAAAAGTCTTCAAAAGTGGAATGGAAATTTGTTTTCTCCCTACAAGTCTTTAAGGAAAGGCTCTGTAAGCACTCATTGGCTATGCTTTGCAGAGGATTCTTATCCAGATAAGTGTCAGACCAGAAGGCCAGCTCTGAAAGATGCTGACTCTGTGCACCCTCCCGGCATCTCTGAGAGCAGTTTCATCTGTAAAATGAGAGGGCTGGACCATGTGATCTTTCAGGTCCTTTCCAGTTCTCAGAGTTCTATGATTCACTGGTTTTATCTTTACAAAGGAGCAAATGAGTAAACCCAGTCCAATCGTTTCAGAACAAAAAGTCTCGGGCTAGAGTTCTGAGCATTTTATTTTGTTATTAAGAGGCAACAATTTGTTTTGCTAAGTCTAATAAATATCCTTGAATGACCCTCCCAGCATTTCCTATACCACTACCTTGGGCTAAAATGTTACAAAACACAAAGAGAATGAAGGATTTTGGAAAATTCCAAGACACTGAACTTCTTCAGTCTCTGAGAACCCTGAGAAATAGCAGGAGTGACGGAGATGTCAATAACAGAGCTGCCTTGGGGAGGGTTATGGGAGTTTTTGGTCAAATGAAGGCTGCAATTAGGCACAGCTGAATCACAGGCTAATGGAATTCCAATGTTGGATGGGACCTTTAGGCTCCAGCACCCTGCCTTTGGGCAGGTGAAGATGTAAAGCATCCCAGACAAATGACTGCTGACCCTGTTTTTAAATTCCTCTGGGAAAGAGACTTCACAAATGTTCCACGAGAGTAAAAAAAAAAATTCTCACTTAAGTGTTACCACATTCTCTCTTGCTAAAATTTAAGCCTTCTTTACTCATTTCATCTTCTGTGGCTAGATGAAATAAATAATTTTATTAAAATTATCATTAAGGCATCCTCTCCCCATCTCTGTCCCTAGAGTTTATTATGTGCTAAATAAACCCAAACCTTTCAATGGTTAACTTTTCTTCAGAACTTCACTTTCAAAGGTTATCCAAAATGCAAATAGAGTAGATATTTATTAAGGTACTAGATGCATTGGATAGGGGCAGCAAGGGGGCACAAGTGGATAGAGTGTTGGGTTGGGAGTCCGGAGGACTCATCTTCCTGAGTTCAGATCCAGCCTCAGACACTTACTAGCTGTATGACCCTGGGCAAGTCAGTTAACCCTGTTTGCCTCAGTTTCTGCACCTATAAAATGAGCTGGAGAAGGAAATGGCAAACCACTCCAGTATCTTTGCCAAGAAAACCCCAAATGGGGTCTTAAAGAGTCAGACACAACTGAAAAATTACTGAATATCAACAACTATGCACAGAGACCTGAGAGAGATTTAAACATTTGATAAGGCTCCTCGTACTTGCCCTCCATGAGTTTACAGTCTCGTAGGGGATAAGATACCAGTACAAACAGCTCTAATATATTGTACTGGACGGTAGGCATCTTAGAAAGTTACAAAATAAAAGACTATGTGAGGTCTGAGACACTCACCTGAAGGATCAGAGGAAGCAAAACTGAGGGCCTGGGCTTTAAAGGATGGACAGGAATTCAACAGGTAAAGAAAGGATGAGCTCACTGATCAATTCTGTGCAAATCAATTCCATATCTATATATCCACAACTTCTCTCTCTCCTAAGTTCCACAAGGCACCAACTACCTACTGGACATTTTGAATGGGCTGTCTTGGGGGCATCTCAAACTCAACATTTGCACAACAAAACTCATTATGTTTCCCGCCAAATCCTCCCAGTTTCCCTACTACCATTGAGGGTCCCTTCATTCTTCCAATCACTGGAGTTCACAACCTTTTTGTCATCCTTGTCCCAGTGAACACCCAACCTGTCCTGTTCCAGCTGGCTCTGCTTTCAAAGGTCAGAGAGGATAGGAACCAACAGACATGAGGTTTAGAACACTTTTCAAGGCCCAGGTCAAGAAACAGTCAGTGCAAAGAAAGTCTTTCCACTTGGGACATGGGGGTCATGCTCTCAGCTTTGGTTCTTTACAATCCCTAGTACAAATCTTAGGAGATAAAGGGCGATGCTGGATAGGTGGATCCAATCCTCCATAAGGCTCACAGCATCCTGACAGTGCCAGAGGTTGGCCGTGTATAGAGTATTTCTGTGAAATGCCCAAGAGGCAGCTCTGGGGATCAGCACTGTGATGACTATGGAGGTGGGATGTGGGTAAATCTACTTCCAGATTCACCACCAGACTCAGGCAGGGAAAGAGAAATCAGGCGCCAGGGATGTGACCATACTGAGAACTTATATATGGGCCAAAAGAAGGTCAGGGCAGCCCCTCTTTCTAGACTTTCAGATAAGGTGTTAATTATGTGTGGGGCAAGACCACTGAGGCAGGCGGTGGTTACTGACGGAAGGGGTACCAGTTGATGTGGAAGAATAAGGAGGTACCTAATTAGGCAACCCCAAGATGTTGGAGGAAGGATCCCAACTGCCACAGGGCTAGACCGTTATGGCTCTTGGGCTAAGTGGGCCAAAGGTCACGACAGCACCTAGATTACCACTGCACTAAAGCCTCTGGAGTCAGGTAGGAGAGCCTGGTGGGAATAGAGAATGACCATTGAGAAGAACACAAGTTGGGGTGGACTGATAAAACATCAGAAACTCCAAATTTCCCTGGCCATTTCAACAGAACAGAGGGGGCTTGAGGGGCTTGCGAATGTGCCCAGTGCTGCTGTTTTTCTTTTATTTCCTATAAAGATTACTTTAAAAAAAAATAAGCATTTATTTTCTTGCTCATCTGTGTTTCTTTTTTCCTTTTATTTCCCTTGGAGTATTCCTTACTGGCCCTGAGGTGTTAGGCTGAAGAGTCAGGCTTAGTTGGAAACCTTCCCTCTGCCATATCCATGAGCCCACAAGAGACCAAAAAAAGCTTTAATATTGCATCAAGAAGCTTAGTGTCCAGGACTGGGGAGAGGATTGTTGCCCCCCCCACACACACACACATCCTCCCTTGGTCAGCCCACATTTGGAGACATGTGTTTTCCACTTACCACATTTTTAGGGAGGAAAACTGATAAACCAGAGAGTATCTAGAAAAAGGCAACCAGGATTGTGGAGGGTCATGCAAAGTTCATTTAAAGGAACTGGGGATGTTTATTCTGGAGAAGAGAAGTCTTTGGAGATGGTGGGAGGGAGAGCTGTCTTTATTTGAAGAGCTGTCATGTGAAAGAGGGATTAGATTCATTCCTAGTGGCCCCAGAGAGCAGACTAAGAGCAGGGGGAGGAATTTGCAGATAGGCAGATTTAAGCCTGATGTACAGAAAAAGGCTGCAGGGCCATCTGTGCTGGCTGTTGGACAGAGGAATCTTGTCCAGGCATGGGCTAGACTAGATGGGCCCCAAGGTTGCTCCCAGCTCTGAGTTTCTATGATCCTCTCAAGTAGGTTCAACGTACCCTCTCTGTCTCTTTCCCCCAATAATCTATCCACATTATTAGTTAGCTTAGTAACTTTTATCTGAGGCCAGGTAGCATTCTCCCAATTTCTGAATTAATGAAATGATATAATCATGCTATAAGAGTGGTCTTGGAGGCAATATGGGTTAACCCATGAAAAAGCATGCCCAGGACAACCTCCCTGGGAAGGTTCATCTAGCCTCAGCTTAAACACCCACACTGAGAGCAGGCTGCCCCTTATTCCACTCGGGGACTGAACTCTTAGTGATTTACTCCTGATGTCAAATTGAAGTTTCACTTTTATGTCATCTACCCTTTGACCCTACTTGTGCTCTCTGCAGCTAACCAGAACAAATCTAATGCCATTTCTGAGTGATTTCAAATACCTGAAGGCAGTTAACATATTCTCCCTTGAGGCTTCTCTTCTCCAGATTGTGTCCTCACTTCCTTTGACCAATTCTCATCAAAGTCCATCTTAACTGACTTCCTCTGGACACTTTCCAGCTCTTCAGTGCCTTTCCTAAGTTACAGTATCCAGAACTGAATGATGCTGCAGATGAAGTCTGGTCGGGGCAGAACTGAGAGGGACTATCACCTCTGAACTTTTGGAAGCTAGGCCTCTCTCAGTGTGCATTGCCGTTCTTAGCTGCTATATCCCCTTGCTGACTCATTCAGTGTGTGTAGTCCACTTAAAGTCCCAGATCTTTTAAATGACATGCTTGTCTAGCCATTCCTTCCCCATCTTGTACTTATGACATTGAGTTTTTGAATACAAGTGTAAGACTTTGTTCCTATTAAGTTTCCAAATGCTTGAGGTTTTATTATAGATAGGCTAACAGGAGTATATGACACCAAAGACTGCTGTCAAAGGAAGCAGCTTCAAAAAGCTTAAATATGAAGCAAAATGGTATCAACACACACACGCGCAGACACACACACACACACACACACACACACACACACACACACACACACACACACACACACACTACTCATCCCACTACTGATCAAAACCATCTTTGTGTGGCTTGCAAGTATACAGTTTCAGCAGTGATGTTATCTTAGATAGCAAGGCGTATTACTACATGGTTATAGTTCTTTGACATTTAATTAGTTTCTTAATTATAGGAAGAATCACTTTACATTCAGATCTCCACCTGGACTATGACCAAGAATAATTCATTTCCTCATGATTATATTAAAAAACTGAAAACTTGTCAATAAGGCCTCCTTGCAATTCTCTGTAGTATACTCTGACCTAACGCCTCAACTATGGTAAATTTTTAGTAAATACTAGAGAAAACTCATTTCTGACACCCAGTGATATTTTAACAGCAACGAATTATTTAAAATACCCTTGTCCTATTGCCCATGTTTCAAAAATTTCTAATATTTAAGATGCTTTCTAAGCCATTCCTCAATTTATAAATAGTCAAAAGATATGAAGAGGTTTTCAGAAGTAATCTAAAGCATCTAAGCTAAAGTAATCTAAAGTAAACTAAAGTCCACAGAAAAAATGCTCTGAATCACCATTGATTAGAGAAATGCAAATTAAAACAACTCTCATCTATCACCTGACACCTATCAGATTGGATAATATGACAGAAAAAGAAAATGACCAATGTTGAAGAGGATGTGGGGAAAATTGAGACACTAACATTGTGTTGGTGAAGTGGCATACCGATTCAACGATTCTGCAGAGCAATTCTGAATTATGGTCAAAGGGCCGTAAAACCATGCATACCCTAATACCACTACTAGGTCTATATCCTGAAGAGATTAAAAAAACAAAAAGGAAAAGGATCTATACACAAAAATATTTATAGGTGATCTTTTAGTGGTGGTGAAGAATTGGAAATTGAAGGAATATCTATCAACTAGGGAATGGCTGAATGAATTGTTGTATATGATTATGATGGAATATTATTGCGCTATAAGAAATGAGGAGCTATATGCTCTCCAAAAAACCTGGGAAGACTTACATGAACTGATGCAAAGTGACATGTGCAGAACAAGGGGAACATTGCATGCAGCAACAGCAATATTGTCTGATGACCAACTGTGAATGACTTAAGAGATTCTCAGCAATATAATGATCCGGTACGACTCAGAAGTACTTGTGGAAAATGCTTTCTGCACCTCCAGAGAAAGTACTGACGGAGTCTGAATACAGATCAAAGCATACTTTTTCTTGTTTGTTTTTGTCTGTTTTCTTTCACAACATGCTAACGTGGAAATATGTTTGGCATGACTGTGCATGTCCAATCTATATCAAATTGTATGCCTTCTCAATGGGTGGGAAGTAGAGAGGGAGAGATTCTGGAATTCAAAAATTCTTAAAAACTAATGTTAAAAACTGCTTTAAGTGGGGAAAATAAAATATTAATTTTTAAAAAGATGCTTTCTACTAAGACTATATACAAACTTCTACACAGAATGGAAGAAAAATCAGTGACACCTTTTTCTCCTTTTAAGCTGTTTGAACTAAATTTAGTCTCAATTGATTGCTACCACACCCCCTATGCTTTTACCCCCAAATGGTTGCAAATTGGATGAGTAATTCTACATTCATGCCAAGGACATAAACTTCAACCCCAGAACAAAAATAAAGTGCTCTGTGTGAAATCCAATACTATTTAAGTAGGGGTGCTAAGATTTAATAAGCTTAATAACACACTTAAAAAGTCCACAAATATAGGGAGAAACTTAATCAATCTGGACCACTTCCCTTCTGTTTCCTTATTTTGTACACAGAATCCTATGGTTTTGGCCACATTTGCAAGTGTTTAGATCCAGAGCAAGCCAGTAAAAAGTTGGCACGGCTTAATCTCTAATTTCTATCACCAGCTTGTACAAGGCACAGAGAAGTTCCTTACTCCCCTGCACACTTCAAAGAGTTTGTTTTATTACTCAAATGGCCAAACTGACAGACCATAAGTCAAGGAGAAAGGTAAGAAAGGCTATGTTGGAAGAGGGAATTTTAAGACACACCCTTCATGCAAGGCTGCTTCAGCTGCTGCTGGCAGTGGAGGTTTAGAATGTTTGTTTCCTACAGAATGAGAATTTTAGTCCTAATTCTCAGCTTCTCTGGGAGGAATGTTTGGGGCTGTTTGATTTTGTTTTATCTGGTTCTCCTTTTGGACTAATCTTTATGTAGATTAGGTTTACCTTAATCTCCTACAAGTCCCTAGAATCCCTCAATCTTCTAACTACTGGCAGGGAAAACAATAAATTTAAATATGAGACAAAAAGTGTAACTGGCTATTCTCAATATCCTGTGGCCAAGGAATATTTTTTTTCTACCCAGTGCTATGAATCTATCTAGAAATACAGGCATACGTGTGTGGGTGTATGTATATGTGTATTATGTCTATATAGAAAGACATATATACACACATACATATAGGTCATATAGGTGTTTAGACTTATGCATGTAGGGAATTCTCTTTGAAAAAATTCCCTCTACTACTTAGCACTTCCTCTGCAATTTGCAGATCTTAAGAGAGCTGTGTGGATCACCAAGAGGTTATATCATTTGCTCAGGGCCACACAGTCACCATGTGTCTGGGGCAGGTCTTGACTCTGACACAGACTACGTCCATTAGGTTATGCTGTCTCTCATGTGTTTGTGTCAGAGGATCTGGGTTTGAATCTAGCCAAGTCAATAACTTACTTCTTGGGGGAACTCTGAGCAAGTCACTGTGCTAGGCGCTGAAGATACAAAGGGATTTAAGTCACTTAACCTCTCTGAAAGTCAGTTTCCTCACCTGTAAAATGAAGTCGTTGAACAAAATGACTTCTGATGTTTCTTCTATCTCTAAATCAATACAAAGAGACAAATGTATTAGTCTGTACATTGACTTTGAATTCTGGGCATCTGTTGGTGCTGGAAGGTTTTTGTTTTTGTTTTTTAGATTATCCAACATTAGATTAGACAGACAGGGATGTCTACGTTTTGTCTTTTAGATTATCCAACAGACAAGGATATCTCTTGGATTCGAATAGAGTTGTTTTTTAATTGTGTGTCAGTACATATTATACAAATACAGTCTCATTAGCCAAAACTGGTCAGAGTGAGGACAGGTTCTAAGCAGGGGAAGTGAGGTGAGAGGTAAATTTAATCTGATGATGAAATTAAAGTTTTGTTCTTTAATGGCTACCACATTCCCCTGATGTGGTTGACTTACTTAGCACTTCTTGTAGCCATCAAATTCAATTATTTGGTAATTAGGCTTAATACTTCAATTATTCTAACAACTGGGAGAACTGCTAATTTGGGGGTATATCTGGATGAAATAGAGTGTCTTTAGTGGTTGAAGAGTCATTATTTTCAACATAAAAATAAAAATCTCTTTTTCAACCCCCAATCCTTCTAACATGCAACATGATCACTACAAACCTACATTTTCATCTTTTGTTTATTGGGGTATCTCTGTGCTTATAGTCGCTCCCAATGCCCACTTGGGAGTCCTGAAGTATTCTTTGTTTCTTAAATGGTGAACAGCCCCATTATAGACCACCCTACTCAGTATGTTACGGCCCTCTTCAGGGTATCCATATATCACTCCTGATCTTAGCTAATGAAAACATATATAATGTGCTAGCCCTCTGGGATGCTATGCTGGGTATTCATTCATTCAACGTTTATTAAGTGATTACCATATGGCAGACACTGTGCTGCACACTGAGGATTAATACACAGCCTTACTCTCAAGTCTTAAAAGTCCAGTAGGGTAGTAAGACAATAGAAGAACTTTCAAAGTGTTGTGGGAGTTAGAGAAGGCTTCAATTTCACCTTAAATTCACTTAGATTCAAGAATCAGTGTTCAGAAACCAAGCCACCTCCTGGGGAGTATCCATTCTTCTATAAAGGATAATGTGATCCCTCTTCCAGGCCAACCCCTTACCCAGCACCCAGAACTGCTTCCCAAATAGCATTCTGAAGCCAAGATAACAATTTGCCAAAGATGAACATCTGCCTCTTTTTCCCATATGAAGACTGAAAGCTTTCTTATTCTTTTCCAGGAATCAAGGCCTCTGGGATCTTTAAACTAGGCTTGCAGTTTGCCAGACAGACAGCATACCACCCCCACTCCCACCCCTTCTCCCTCTCAAAAAATGTGTCAAAAGAAACAACAGACACAAACTCACAGGATGTAAACCAAACTGCAATTAAGTAATTAACCATGTCAATAATAACAATAAGAGCAAGGATTCCACTGGCCATTCTAGTGCTCTCTGATCATAATCTAACATTTTATTGGGGTTGGGGGTTCTCTTTCATCTAGAAGGCTACACGAGATGGGAGAGGGGGAAAAAGGCATACTTTCATCTTAGAGAGGAAGAACAGCCACATCTGGAGGGGACAACTAACAGCACCAAGACAACTCACACTCCTCCCCATGAGCCAGTCTGGGAGAGATTACACAGCCCAGATGCTCCAACCCACAGAGATGAAGGTTCAAAGCTGGATCCCCTATGATAAAACTGCAAAGGAGGAAACTTCTTTTCTTCATTTACCCAACATGCTAGATCTGGCTCATTTCCTTCTAATGACAATAACTGACATTAATAGAGTATTATTATATGCATGATGCGATCTCCCTTGACACTCATAACCCAATGAAGGTGGGTATTATTATTCCAATAGGACAAGTATGGCATTTGAAGTCCAGAAAGTTAAGTGACTCAGTCATATTTACACAGCTAGTGAGTGGGTCTCACTTGACTTTTGTGGCTGTTTTTAAAATTAAATTTTATTTTATTTTCAAATGAAGGTCTGCCTTCCTCTTCCCCTCTTACTCCCCATTGAGAAAGTAAGAAAAACAAAATCCTTGTTACAAACAGTTGTACTGAAGCAAAACAAAATTCCCACATTGGCCACATCTATCCCCATACCCTTCCACCCCTCTAAAATGTCTCAATTTGCACTATGAGTACATCATTTCTCTGTTAGGAAGTAGGCAGCATGTTTCATCATGAGTCCCCTGGAACTGTGATTATTATGCTAATCAAAGTTCCCAAATCTTTCAAAGTTGTTTTTTTTTTTTAACAACACTGTTGTTATTATATAAATTGTTCTCCTGGTTCTGTTTACTGCACTCTGCATCAGTTCATACAAGTCTTCCCAGGTTTTTCTGAAACCACTCCCTTTATCATTTCTTAAGTACAATATTATTCTATCACATTCATGTGGAGAACGGCACCCCCTTAGTTTCTTATTCTTTGTCAACACAAAATTATCTGTGATAAGTATTCTAGAAGCTCTTTCCACTATACTAGCTGCTTCTCCATCTCTTCTAGGGTGCCCAGTACCCATAAGCTCTCTTACTAGCAAAATCTGTTCTCAGGAAAGGGCCTGAAACTCTTTGTCAGTGTCAAAGGATAAAAAATATTTGAAGAGGGGTAGAAGGAACCTGAATTCACATTTTCTCCTAGATTAAAGTCTTGAGCTAAAAGACTTCTGGTCAAGGGTGTTATTGTGGGGATTAATGTTCAGAATCAGGTCAGACTAGATGCCCATTGTGATCCCTTCCAACCCAGATAGTCTGCGGCACACATGCTACTTCAGAAATGGGAGAGCCTGGGCTAACAAGCTGCCCTGAGTTACCCTACACTTAGACAATCATTTTCCACCATCTCCATGTCACCTCACTTCACTAAACTTCAACCTCCAATCCAGAACTCAAACTCCCACTTTTGGGACCCTGAGCTTCTGAAAGGTGAGCACTGACCTTTTTTATCTTACCCAGACATGGCACTTCCCAGTCATATCAATGACACACTGTCAAGTACATGTCCTCAGAGCTTAGCACAGTGCCCAGCACATAGTAACCTTTTATGAAGGCGTTTTCATTCACTTCATTACTTCATTCATGCATTCATTCAATTCATTCATTCACCTACTCTATGGGCAAATCTGGCCCAGATCATTATACATATGAGGGATTCAATTTTGAGGAGAGAAGATTTATTACAGGCATATTTGCTAACTAGAAATAAATGAGATTGTACTTATATCCCTCACAAAGTAGACTCTCCATCAGGATAGGGCTCAACGTTGTGGATCATCTGCGACAAAGTAGCTTCATCCCCCCAAACCTGTTTGGAACCAAAGTACTGCCTGCCCACACTGAAGGGCAGTAACTAACCTAATCTTAACCTCATACTCTAGGCCTTTTATCCACTTTGGATTCCCCAGCCCACAAACTGATACTCCAGAATGCACAACCATTTCTCTATGCTGTCCAAAACAGAGGGCCATAGCCCATGACTGGGGCACTTGGAAGCTTCTCTACTGAATAGCCAGCTTTCCTTGTGGAGTACTCTCAGGGCAAAACTTACTAAAGCTGCTGTTTTAGAAATGTGCTCAACCATGTAGTGGAATGCAAATTCTTCTCTAGTCTTTTCAAATTTTCCATAAGCCTGGTTTTCATATTGCTGCAAATGAAATTCTGATGCCTTAAAATCATCCAGGAGAAAAAAAAATGGGGAAAAACAGGACTGAGTTGGATTAATTATATGGTATTGCATCTTGCTTGTGCGAAGAAACAAAAATTACAGTTCTTATGTTGCTCTTCACTAGGCTTATAAATGTTATAATTAGTGTTAAATGAATTTTCTCCCTCGTTAATCAACACAAACTAGAAAAGGAGTTGAACCTTGAATGCTTGCCTTCTAGGAAACAGGCATTTTTCTCAAAAATGAATAAAACTTAATCAAGCAAGAAATGAGCTGAAACTACCCTTACTACCAGAAACAGCCCAACTGACCCATTTGATTAATGTTTTAAAACATTTTTCCACCACTACTTTGCAAAAACGGTTCTGTCTGCATGAGGCACAGTTTAAATAAAAATTCACATTTCTCCTAGCTATCTACATGTTACCATCATTTTGCATCAAAAAAGACTGACTTTTCCTAGATGATTACTAGGAACAAAAATCCGATTTATTTTTTATATCGGCACCCACAGAATCACAGGACCTCAGTGGCCACCCAGCGTAACCCTGAGCTGAAGAACACTTCCTACAACACTGCTAACACATGGTCTGGAAGCTTTGCTTGAAGATGTCCGGTGAGGAAAAACCCAGTTTCCCCCAAGTCAGTCTATTCTGCTTTTGGATAGGTTCTAATTAGGAAGGTTTTCCTGAACATGAGACTTAAATTTACTTCTTCTCAGCTCCCACTCACCTCCCCTCTTTCTGTCTTGTGGGGACAGGCAGAATAAATCTCGTCCCTCCTCCATAGAATATCTCTTCTAATATTTAAAGAAAGCTAATGTCCCCTGACTCGTCTCTCCTCCTTCATGCTAACCATCTCCACACTGTCTCTGGGCTCTTAGTTATCTTGGTTGCCCTTATTCTCAGGACACTCTCTAGTTATTAATGTTCTTCCTAAAATATGGTGCCTAAAAGCGAATTCAATAGTTTCGGTGTGCTCTGAAAAAGGCAAGGCACAGTGGGAGTATCATTTCCCTGGTCCAGTCTCTCCATGCCATTTGCTGGACTACCACATACACTATCATCACTTACCATTCAAAAGACTGTGTAACATACTGCATGAGATTGTTGACACAGAATCAATGAGTTCAAAGCTTCTGACATCTGCTGGCTGTGTGACCTAGGGTGAGCAATTTCATTTCTCTCTCAGTTTCCCCATTTGTAAACCAGGGATGATAACACCTGGAGTACACCTCTCCTTTAAAGTTTTTGTAAGGATCAAATGAGGTAACGTGCATTAAGGCCTATGCAAAAATTAAAGGGCTACACATCAGCTATTGTTGATTTAATTATTGTATCTATTTAGATGACTCAAGTCTATATACCTAGTGTTAATCTATCTAATGAGCTCCATGCCTGTATCACCAACTCTTCTGCTAGAAATAGCTACACTTTCCCAGGCCCGTGTTAAAGAGGAAGAAAATTCATTTTCACGTCCCATAGGCAAATCAAATTCAGCATCAAAATCAAAACAGAACAGCTAATTGTCATCCTTTTCATGGTCCTTCCTTCAAACATTCCCATTTCTGTTGAGTCACCCAATTTCAGGGTTTTAGAGTCATTCTGGACTCTTCATTTTCCCATACTAGTCATCCCTAAAGAGCTAACTCCTTTTTGTAGAGTCTGCCTCTGTAACCCTCTCTCTCTACTCATATGGACACCATACCAATTCAGATCCTCACTGCCTTTTGCCTTAACTACTGCAATCTTCCTAATTAATTACTCTACCAGTCGCTCACCTCTTCAATTTATCTTCCACACGATTACCAAAATAATCTTTCTAATGCACAGATGTAAACATGTGACTACCCTAAGAACCATCAGGTGCTCTCAATGACCTTTGGGACAAATTCATACTCTTCAGTTTAGCATTTAAAGCCCTTCACAATCTGGTTCCAACATGGCTTTTCAAATTTATTTCATATTGATCTCCTCCATGCACTCTAAATTCCACTTGGGAGGCCCTGAATCCAACATTCCATTTCCTATTTCTGTGCCCTTGAATAGGCTGGCCCCAGCGCTGGGAAGTCACTTACAGGAAGACACATTGGAACCTCCAAGTAAAATGTCAGCTTTTAGAGGCAGGCAAGGCTCATTTCTCGATTTGTCTCTGTACCCACAGAACTTACCATCATGCTCTGCATATTTAGTGGGTCTCCTTGCTAAATTAGTATTGTTTAACAAAATAAGCCGGAGTTTTTTCAACTCAAGTTTCTCAAAACTTGTGATTTTTGTTTTGATATTCGGTGACACCAGCATAAATTCCTCGAACCTAGTGATGGGGAAATACATGATCTCGGCTTAAGCCAGGGGCTGCCATACAAACAAAACTGCAGAACCAACCATCACTGGGGCGAGACCAAGAGAGGCTGAGGGCAGAAACAGTCAGAAAGCAGCCACACCAGAAGCAGAGCTGAAATAGCATACTTATCAGCCTCTGCCCAGCCTCTCCCTCCCCATTCATGTGTTGAGCTCACACCTACAAGTAGAAGGGCCGAGGCCACCTCAGATGTTAATGACCTGAATCAGGCTTGTTCATCTCAGCTTGCTTGGAGATGTTCCTGCAAAGCAGATATGCTGTGAAATTTCAAAACTAGGGTGTTTCATAGGGGTGTGCTCTAAAGAATTCCCCTATCTAGACTGCCTTGGGTCCTTCCATCAACTGGCCTTCTGTGTCTCTATCCCTCTCCTGCAGGGTCAGCTCATTCTGAAATGTCCCTTGTGGTCCTGGGAGAGCAGGAACTTGGGCTCCTCACTAGTCTGTGGTTAGCAGGTAGGAAGCAGGGACCCTACCCAGTCTATTGAACTGTTTGGATGAGGGCCACTGACTCAGAACTATCCCAAACCCAGATAACTAACTTATTTTGAAGTGTTTCTGTGAGATATAATCTGTCCCTACTCTGAACCTATCAATTTACATGTTTTCTCCCCTACTAGTTTATAGGCTCCTGGGGGGTGGTGGTGGTGGCAAGAACCATTCAAGGTTTCTTTTGGTTTTGGCCTTCTTTGTATCTCCAATGCCTTGAACAGAGGTAAAATACTGAATAAATGTTTACTGATTTTTTTTTAAAGTCCTCCCTCACCACAGGATGGAAATGTAGTAGGGCACTAAGATGTGACCAGCTTTCTCCTCTCAATTACACCTAAGATTTTCATTTCTTGGAACGTGATCATTTACTGCTAGCAAAAAAAAAAAAATCAAGATAAGACAGTATAGGCAAAAACTAAGTACACTGTGTAATTGTAAAAAGAGAAAAAAAATGCACGTACAAACAAAAACCTCACTGAGTCATCTAATCAAGATTTCATGCATCATAAGCCCAAAAAAATGATTTTTCTTCATACTGAGGCACTCATTGTATAGTGCCCTGGGATTGCCTATTGCAATTAAAATCTCTGTTGTAAGAAATTCCTACTATTTCTAAAGAATTTCAGAGCTTCCTTCAAGCTGCTTTTGTTGATCAATCTGTTGAAACCACCTGAGATTAATTAAATTCTCCTTTTCTTCATTTTCTGCTCATTTCATATCAGAGGAATAAGACTAAAAGCAATCAGCATGAAAGTAAAGGAAATAACAAACATTTATTATTTAAAACTGCAGGGTAACTAATAGTTCTAAGGGCTAGTTTTATTTCATTTCAGAGATGCTGTGGTAGAAAGGTATTTAAGAAAGCATTTATGATGTTGTGGGTGCCAAAATTCCCAACAAAAACAAAAGGCATCCTAAATCAACCTGACCTTGCAGAAAGAAGTCTTGGGTTAGAAATTGGAAGCCCTACCTACGTCAGGTAACTGAGAGAGCACAGAAACCCTACTGCAATCGATCTGTACTCTATTCTTAGCTGTTCATCTCCAAAACAAGGCCCTCCATGCCTTCTTCCTTTACCTTTCTCAGATGTGAGAAGAGGTAAAAATAAACACGAAACACCTTGAGTTAATTAGAGGGAAACATTCTTTATCAATCCAAGCTCCTTTTTCAATAATGTTTACATGCTTCTGTATCTACACAGACCCATTTGCTGCTCAGAGGTTCCCAGGCACTTTCTGGGATGCAGATATCATCCCAGAAGGAAGCTGATATGTTTCCTTCCATCCCAGCTTCTGATCCCAGATGAGCAAACAGTGCACAAATGTGAGCTGGAAAAACCTGGGGCAAAGAGCGTTATTAGCTCAGGGAGGGGTTTGAAATGACTCTCTGTATCTCCTCTTTGAGTGTGTTCAAGATGGCACCCAGAAGGGATCTGATGAGGCCCACAGGGATCATTTCACTGATCTCCCCTCCTCCTCCTTCCCTCCCCCCATATTTTGCAGTTAAGGAAACCTAGGCTTAGCTTAATTAAGCAACTTACTTAGGTGAGAAGCAGCAAATCAAGTTCACCAACCAGATCTTCTTACTCCAAACCTTTCCTCTTTCCACTGGCCAAAGCAATCTCTCAAGGAAGGCCACGGGGTGGAGGAATGGGCACGGAGAATTGGTAATATGTGGATGGATCAATAAGAATGAATGTAAAAGAGCCAGGAATGGTTTGGTTGGAGAATGGTTTAGCAAAGGCAAGAACAGGAGTAAAGAAGCTGATGTGTAAAGTGAGGAAGTTAGCTAACATACAGAGTCAACACGGACACACTGTGAAGGGCAGGCACATCCAATGGGATTGACACCCCATTCCAACTACTGCACTGTGAACACACCAGGGATAAACAAAGTAACTGTGGCCCCTTTCTCTTTTTCACACTTTAATCTAGTTTAATTTGACTTCTTCCATCCTTTATTCCATACTCTCTCAACAGAAGAAATACCAATTTTGGTCTTGAAATTTTATTTTCCATATGGGAATAACTGAATATTTGTCAGCACCTGGGATATTTTATTCCTTCAGTTTGGCATTAAAAAGAAAACAGAAATTTGCTGAACACCTGGCCTCAATTTGTCCAGAAAGATTTAAGTGTAACTAAAATGTAAATTCCCAGTTTAGAATATTTTTTCAAGATGCTGCAAATTAAAATCTTCCCCCGTCAGCCACTGGTAAAGTACTCCTGCAAACCAGAGTTTAAATATCATTTCTTATCCAAAATTCACTATTGAGCTGAATTTGACGACTGGCTGGATTACTTCTTATCCTTCAGTTTAAATCAGTGGTTCTCAACCTTCCTAATGCCATGACCCTTTAAAACTTGTTTGTGGGTGTATCTGCATATGGGTGGACCCACCTGGAGATAGAGGAGTGGTGTCTTGGTTCCTAAGACAATCAGAAATATGTGTTTTCCAATGGTCTTAGGTGATCCCTGTGAAAGGATTGCTCAACCCCCAAAGCGGTCACGACCCACAGGTTGAGAACCACTGGTCTAAATGGACAAATTTTGCCAAATGAGTTCTTTGACTCCTAAACATCTGTACTATTGTTACTTATTCCCTCTGTTTCAACTCACACCTGAATGGATGTTAGTATGGTTGATTCTTGTCCTTTGTTCTCAGACAACCAAAATGATATCACTGATGTTGGGGTCAAGGTGCATCCAAGTGTGGCTGATCAGATCAATACAAGCTTGGAAGGCTCTATTACAGATTGGGTACAAATAGTCCACGTGAGCATTTGGAATGGAGATGTCTCTAAATTTGCACATCTCATATTTCTTTTGAGCTACTGCAATTCTGCTTTGCTCACAGAGCACAGTGCCTTCTTTTGCTGGGAAGTCTTGTGTTAGTGTCTTGTGTGTCTTGCAACAAATTTCAAAGTTCTTCAGAGAAACTTTCAGAGTGTACTTGTATAGCTTCTTTTGACTCCATGGAAGTGCTTGTGTGAGCTTTGTGTAAAATAGTCTTTCAGGCAAACATACATTTGGCATTCATCAGTCCCTTAGAGTTACACCGCCTGCAGGAGAATTTGAACATTTGGCAGTGCAGCTTGAGAAAGGACCTCAGTGTGTTAATTTCTCTTCAGAATCTTCCTAAGACAATTTAAATGGAAACAATTCAGTTTCCTGGCATGGCACTGGTAGACTGTCCAGGTTTCAGAGACACAACAAGGCTAGTACAATTATTCTATAGACCTTCAGTTTGGTAGGCAGCCTAAGACCTCTTCTCTCCCATATTTCGCTTCTGAGCCTCCTAAAATGAGCTAACTCTAGTAATGTGTGCATCAAGCTATGTGTACAAACCTGTAAAGTATAATGCCAAGGTAAGTGAACTTATCCACAGCATTCAAAATATCTCCATCTGCTGTAACCGATGAGTCCATGTATGGATGGTGTAGTGCTGTCTGGTGTAGAATCTCTGTTTTCTTGGTGTTAATTGTTAGGCCAAAATTAGCACAAGCAGAATGAGAATGAATCCATACTTTGTTGTACCTCAGCCATACAGGCTACATTGAGTGCAATCATTTGCTAACAAAAAGTCAGTCACCAAGCAACAATTTTCCTTCCACTTTAATCTTGACTTGTAATCTTTTCAAGTTAAATAATTTACTGCCAGTGCAATAGCTGACCTTGATACTGTTTTCATCCTTACTGAAGGTATCCAGCAACAACACTAAAAACATCAAGTTAAAAAGCATGGGGGCAAGCACATAACCCTGCTTCACTCTTAATGACTGGAAAAGTGCAAGAGTATCATCCATTACCTAGAACCTGTGCAAGCATGCCATCAGAAAACTGATACACAATGCTAGTGAACTTCTCTGGGCAACAAAATTTTGCCATGATCTTCCACAAAACCTTACAACTGACAGTATTAAAGACCTTGGTCAGATCAATGACCACAGTATACAGATCTCTGTTCTGCTCCTGGCATTTTTCCTGAAGCTGTCAAGCAGCAAACCCCATATCGACCATTCCTCTGCCCTTTCTAAAGCCAAACTGGGTCTTGGGTAGATGACCATCTTTCAGGTGAAGGATCAGTCTATTAAGGAGGAGTATGAATGGATATTAGTACACCATCAATCACATTTCCAGCAATTTCTGAGAATGGGACTAAATTCCTCCTCTCAGATCTAAGACCAAACTCCTATTTATCCATCAAAAAACACTGAACAAGAAATAAAGAGATCTGGGGTCTAGTCCTGGCTCTGCCACTGAATTGTTATGGGACCGTGAATATATATAATTTCATTTCTCTACCCAGTCTCGGTGTCCTCACCTAAAAAGGGATAGGTAGGCTGTACCAGATCATCAGATATTCCTGAAGTTTTAAAATGGTCAAGAGGCTTTCCCTTGCATTTCTATCCATGGAGTCATGTCAGACTGGAGCAGAAGACTAATAGCCAAGCAGGTTTAGCTCAACTCAGAGCTGCTGGTACCCAGTCATCATGAGGAGAATACACAGAATAAACAGGAAAGAAAGCCAGAAATATCTAGTTCAAGGATGCATACAGAGCTGAAGTGATCACAACAGGATACTGCGAGGAGCAGCTCACACTGAAGTGGACCAGGGGAAAAACAAAATTGAGAAATCATCAAAAAGCCAAAAAGGGAAATCTAAGAAGCGAGGGTGGTGTCTGTGTTCAGAAGAGTGGCCAAGAAGCTGCCTGACCTCCTTTGGAGAGGTCCTAGGGTAGGACAGACATGCCTAACCAAACTTCTCGGAAGAAACATCCAGCGTGAAGCTTCCTTCCTTAAATAAACCACAGGGCTCACTCACTCTCTCTCTCCTCTGACTTCACGGATTCCTGAGGAGCCCTTACCACATTAAAATGGGATTACATTGTATTATATGATGTTTTTCATTAGGCTCCTCCATGTTATAGCAACTAGGTGGTACAGCAGATAGTGAGTACTACACCTGAAGTCAGGAAGACTTGAATTCAAATCTAGCCTTGGGCACTTTCTAGCTGTGTGACCCCGGGTAAGTCACTTAGTCTCTGCCTATCTCAGTTTCTTCATCTATAAAATGAGAATAGCATTGCCTATCTCCTAGGGTTAGTATGAGAATAAAATGAGACAGTATCTGTAGAAGTGCTGAGCACAGTGCCTTGAACCTAATAGGTACTTAATAAATGCTTATTTCCCTCCTCCCTGCCCCCATTCATGTTTTCCCCAAACTATAAACTCTTTAAGGTCAAGAAGAGGCCTTCTAATTTCTAGAAGAAGGGCCTCCTATTATCACAATAGGTGCTGTGTCTCTATCTCAAAAACTCAATGGTTGTCATGGAAAGGGGAACTTCCCCACTGTGAGATGTTTTGGTGAAGAGCAGGCAGTCTGCAAAGCTGACTTCTTACTCTGACACAGCCTGAACTGGTGGGCTAGAATCACCGATTTTGCTGAAGAAGGGAAGGTCTCTGCAAGTTTTGTTTTGCTAGCTTAATTCGTCTCTGCATTGTAGAGGAGGTGAACTCCCCCTTCTATTCTTACAAAGAAAATGTTCATAAAGTTGAACATGAGGAACTCTGGCATCAAAGACAAACCTGGAAAATGCCATCCCTTGCATGGCAAAACATGAAGAGGGAATAAAGGCACCCAAAACTCTGACCCCAGACCACTCTACAAATGCAAGTCCACATCATACTGTGAAAATCACTTCACTCCATGACCTAGAACAAGGCCAGATCTCAGATGGGATTCAGAAGTTCAGTGGTCCACAAGGGCAGCCCCCAAACACAATGCCAGGCAGGGCCAGCCTCACTTGTAGGAAAACAAATTTACCGGTGGAATGTCTTAAGGAACATCAGGAAGGCTCTTTTGCCCCATCTGAAAAATAAAAGACCAACTTTTCAAATGAAGTTGAAAATTTCACCATCAGACCTTCTCTCCCTCGGCTTAAGGTTTTAATATTCATTAAGCTGGGTGGCACAATGGATAAAGGGCTTGGCCTGGAGTCAGGAAGACTCATCTTCCTGAGTACAAGTCTGACCTCAGACACTTACTAGATGTGTGACCCTGAGCAAATCACTTAGCCCTGTTTACCTCAGTTTCCTCATCTGTAAAATGAGCTGAAGAAGGAAAAACCATTTCTGTACCTTTGATACAGAACTTCAAATGGGGTTACGGAAAGTTGGACGTGACTGAACACAACAATTCATTAAACTGCAAACACCATTAAGCTGTTAGCTATCTCTTATACTGCAGCTGCAAATAAAGGATCTGAGTGCAGGTTTTAACAGGGGTCAAAAGAAGGGAATATGAAGGGCCCTGTGTATCTGAGTAGGGTAGAATGCCAACAGGCAAGATCAAACTTAGTACTTCAGAGTTTTGCCCAGGTCTTCATAGTGGAAATATTACAGATTAAGAATTTACCTATTTGGGTGGTGGCATAATCCTTTGGAAGGAGGAGTAGTTAGGATTTCTTCTCTTCCCCAAATACTATGGAATAGGAAGGATCAGTAAGGTGGTTTGTGTTGGGAGCGAAGAAGAGAATTGGAAATTAAAGCTTTGGCTTTGTATTTCTAAATCACCTCCTCTAAGTCATAAGGACATAGTATCTTCTGGGTGGGCAGTCTCAAAAGCTCCTACTTCTTTAAACTGCTCTCTAAGTCTGAAAGGAAAGGGAACGTGTATATTTAACAGCCCATCCAGGGCAGGTTCAGAGGCCTTCTCCTCTATATAACCAGATCAGACTGGAGGGCATTCCCTGTCTTCTAATACCCACTTTCTGTCTCACACAGAGGATGGGAAGATTGAGAGTGATCTATTCTGATCCATCATTAGAAAAGCATCTTCTGCTCCTAAGAGGGCCAACTGCCCCCTATTCCCATCAGAACATAAATATGGCTTCAGTAAACATGTCCAATGACATCTGGGAAGGAGAAAAATAGTGGAACCACAAAAATAAAAACCCCCACAAAGAAAAGATAATTAAATTAATAAGGAATGCTTTTCAGACATAACATCATACAAGCCGAATAAATGTTTGCAGATATATTTTCTGAATAATAAAGTTATAGATGTTGCTTAAAAGCCAACTTTAAGTGGATTAACTACAGAAGCGCGTCATTTGGGAACATACCATAGAGAGACCTCATGGGCTACACTAAAAACTGTACAGTTCCTTACTTTCTTGAGAGTGAGGGGGGAGAAAGATGAAGAAAAGAAAGGCTAATATGTAATTTTATAAATCTGTGTTACAGGATTAAAGGTGGATTTGTAGTTTTGTTCACTTCCTCTGAAAAAGCTTATAATTTGTTTAACGGGAGAAAAACAAACACACTTAAACACACACACATATGCATATATGCACAATGTCTATGACTGTAAGTATGCATATGTATATATGGCAATTAGCAGGCGTGAAGGAGAGAGGGCTGGGTGTGGAGTCAGGAAGAAGCCAGTTCAAATCCAAGCTCAGACACTTACTGACTATGTGACCCTGAGCAAGTCACTTATCTTTGCCTTGGTTTCCTCATTTGCAAAATGAGGATAATAACAGCCTCTCCCAGGGTTATTGTGATGATCAAATCAGATAATAACTACAAAGCACTCAGCTGAGCCTGGACCATGGTATATGTTAGTTATTATTACTATTATATATACACACATACAACATATTACAGTCATATATACATGCATAATATATACATACGTATCATATAGTACATGTACATACAGATTACTATTATAGATTATATGAACACACAAATTACTATTATAAGTTCTCAATGCATCATATCATTACAATTATTTTAATTACAATAATTTTAACTGAATAATAATATAATTGATTATAATATTAAGTGCCAAGGTAAATACTAAGTATATAAATTTTGAAAAGAGAGACTAAACGTGCACTAGAGTAAGCCAAGACAGGCTTTGGTAAACAAGGCAGGATTTGAGGGATCTTGTGAAAAAGAGACCATGGATACACAGAGATGAAGATGGAAGCATTGTAAGCAGGAATTATAACGTAAGTAAAGACGGCGCTCAAAGGTCAAAGGTGTTCCAAGATCAAGGCATCCTTGGGAAACCAAGAATAGACTATATTGGCTGGAGTAGAGATGTATTTAGGGGAAAGTGGAAGATAAAATTGGAAAGGAAAGGGCTTCCTTCAGAAAGTGTGGGTGAAGAGAAAGATAAACAGGCACTGTTCCTCCTTTCTAACACTATTTAACTATTCTGTGGCTCACTTTCCCATGCGTAAAGCAATTTCTGCTTCCCCTAAATCTTTAAGGGATGTCAGGAAGACATATCAGATAATAAAGGTGATGCTCTCCCTTGAAGAAGATAGTTCTTTATGCTGTTACCGGTAGAGCAGGAATTGCCAATGAGAACAACTTCGGAGGCACAAGCTTTCAGGTGCCAAAAAAAAAAAGCAACCCTAGTCATTTTTCGGATTGTGTAATTTCCAAGGGAAAACACACACACACACATACACATAAAATCTGTACTATTTCTCAACAGAATATTCTTGAAAGGACCCACTCTTTGTTTCCTTCGTTATTTTTCATGAGTACTACAATCAGAAAATTGCCTGTGAAATTCTTTAAAAATATAAGATACATATGTCTTTTAATTTTTGATGTTTAGTTTGATTTTCATATTTCAGCTGAAGATCTTTCCATAGTGTAGGTTTCCTTTGTTGATTTCCATTGCCATATGTCTAATTAAAACTGTTCTGCTCTTTGTATTTTGACATTGTCAGAGAGAAGAAAAGCAGATTTCACCAAAAAGTTATTTCAAGAGAACAATGACTGAAAGTCACTGGAGAGAAAAATATACTGAAAATCCATTTACACATTTAAAGAGGACATTTGGGAAGGCCTTGAAAAAGGAAGAAGCAAACACAGTGGGGGTGGTTTTCCTTTCAGACACAGCTGCTGAGCCTCTGGTCTGAGCCATCGGGAAGTAAGGGAGGGATGGGTTTCTTCAATGCCTCCATGGGACAAGCACTGGGGTCTTTCCAATCTCACTTTCGCTGTGGTGAGTTTAACAAAGACGCGTCTCGGGGTGGCAGTTTGTAGGGGTCATGCTTCTCTACCTTGGTCACTAATTTGCTTAATGACACAACAGGACAGTAGAAGTTTGAAGGTCTGTAGATTCCCTTCCATTCAGAAAAGTACATGAATGTAATGAATTTATGAAAAGATCTGAACCACTTAAAACTCAATAGGTGAGTAAATAAATTCCCAAGCATAGGATATTGGAAGGAAAAATAAAACTGGTTTGTGAAAGAGTAGCAGTGATACCAAGAGGAAACCAAAGTCTTCCATGGAGCATTTAATCTAACTCTTCTCACTGTGCAACTCATTTAGGCACAATCTTTGTTCAACCTTTTGCTCTGCTCCCACTGGATGGAAAATTCCACTCCAGCTCTATTCGCTGCCTAAAAGCCTAAAGAGAACTCTTCCAACTACACAAATTATGATACAAAAACAAAACACAACTTACCCAACACTGTGGATATGACTACTGTCTAATGAGTTCACTATGATGCCTCCTAGCACAACAAGGATTAAACGTGAAAAACATTTATTCAATACCTACTATCAGCTGGGGATGTAAAAATGAAAAACGACACAGACTTGGCCTTATGAGTCTACATTCCATTGGGATTTTATTTTTAAAATTTCAATGAACAGGAAGGGTGTACTTAGCAACCCATTTGTTCACTTGCGCACATGAAGTTTTCTAGAATTCAGTAAACATCTAAGCACTTCTTATGAATGGGACAATGTATTAAGTGCTGGGGAAGATGGAAAACTTCAATTCCTCGGCCCCTTGGGTCTTACTGTTTAGAAGGTGATATGTCATAAATACAGTACAAAATAATACAGAGTAAGAGCAAGAGAGAACTACAAAACAACAAGCACTGTGAGCTCTGCGGAGAGGGGAAGAAAGAAAGGTCATTATGGACTAGGAGAATCAGCAAAAGCTTCATGGAGAAGATGGGATTTGTGTTGAGTATTCATTCAGGTTTGGCCAGGAGGCAAGTTTGTCTAGAAATATTACCTCCAAAGAGGTAATATTTCCATCAGTTATATACTATTAGATACTGTTTACATTGTCTAATATTCCTGGTAGCATATTTCCCTTGAATCTATGGCAACCACAGTTAAGTACAGGTTCAGTGGTAGGTCCTCAATAAAAAGCTGCTGACTGACTGACAGAGAAGCTGGGAAAGATCTACACATTCCATCTTTCACACTCTCCTATGTGACTAATTTTTCTGCTCATCAAAATTCAATTTGTTCTTCACTCAAGGCAGCAGCCCAGTCCATCTTGTGACAGAACACCTCTGAGACAAGATAGAGAACTGGTCCCCATTTTTCCCTAACCTTTGGCCAGAAAGAGCAACTCAAATCTGCCTAAGAAGTTTGGGGCAAAGAAAGTTAAAGACAAAATTAAAAATCAGACATCTGAAGCTAAAATTCACCAGAAAGCTGCCTGGTGTCTATGTGCACATATACACACATGTGTGGTATTTGCATTTAGGTCATGAACAGCAAAATTGCATTATACCTAAATCCAAGGTTAAAAAAAATCAAACATCATCAATTATTGTATACTCAGATGAAGCACATCATTGAATCTCTCAGTATGACTGCCAGATGCCCTCACACAATTTCTCTTCACACACGATGCACCTCAAAGGAACCATATCCCATATACTAACACACATCTGTAGGCAGTTAGCTCAGCTGGTTAGAACATGGTGGCTGAGACCATAGATTCAATCACCATGTAGGCTGGTTAATTTTGCTGTGCTCAATGGTCATGAAATGTTCCTATAACCCTGGCCAGGAGTGTATGCTGTTAGTCCAAACGGGGAGCTAGCCTTGAGAGAGTGTACTTTAACCCAATATATCCCTACTACTTTTGGGGGAGAAAAAAGCTGAAGATTATATCCTATTTATCTCTTGGTAGATAAGAAGTATTATCTTTTAGTCCAGTGTATCAGTGTATTACTAACATACTCTCTACTAGTTGTCAACTGCTTACCTAGATTAGGTGAACAAAGAGTGTAAGGACCTCACATAATTACCCAGATTGCTATCTCCTTCAGGAGGCTAAAAGCTACTGATGACTTGAAAAGAGCAATTTGGCTCACATGGATGAGCTAATTATTGCAAGTGGTCAGAGCACTATCTGCCAGGGCCCCATCCTTGTGGGTTGGTCTAGTTCTTTTCCTTAAAAGGTATTGCAATCATCCTAGGGACTTAGCTAGCTCAGGGAACTAGACTTGCTCAGGCAGCTGACATCCCTTCCCAGTCAGCTGAACACAAAAAGCCACAAGGGGGTCCTGCTCCTTCTTGATGCTTGATCTGTGGACTGCCATAGGCAAGCCAGAACCAGGGCTAAGCTGAATCATCAAGGTGTCATTATTGAATATCCTTCCTCTGCCAAGTTGAGCTCCTTTTGTTAACTGTGAACCCCTCGATGAGGGTTTCGTTTCAGTATCAAACTTTAACGCCTAAGTCAGGACTTTCTGACAATGCTATAGAAAAGTGACTTATGTGCCCTCTCCTCTCTCAATAAAGAATGCCCTTCCACCTCATTTTTTCACTGTTAAACAGATTTTTGAGAATCCAAAATCAAAACTGGCTTCTTCTCTGCCTTCCATGACCAATGGACATAAATAATCTTCCTTCTGGATTTCCTTCATTGAAGAACCTCAGATTTTTACATTTTTTTGAACTTGTTTCTACCTTTTTTTCCTTCGGTGTAGGTAAAGATGATTATTTCTTATGAGTATATTTAATGTCCCTAGGTAGATCAAAAGTTTCCAGAGGTCAGGAGCTAATGTGTCTAATATTTCTCTCATATCTCTGCTACAATACTCCCATTAGATTACATGAGAGTTGCACACAACAGAGCCTCAATAAACCAACACCTGGTGACTTGGGAATCAACTGTAATTCAGCCTTTGTCTGGTCTCTAGGGCACTTTTTTCAAAAGGAAAGCCACTGGTGTAGGGAAAAGGGCCCTGGATGTGGAATCACATGACTGGGGTCCAAATTCTAAGTCTAGTGCTAACTATATGACCTCAACCATGCCACTTACCTACCTGAGTCTCAGCTTCCTTGTGTGCAAAACAAACGGGCTTAGAAAGCAGATGGATTAGATGATTTCTAAGGTCCCTTCTCCCTCTAAATCTTATTAATATCAAGCGTACTTATGATGGGAAGCCTTTTATTCAAATTGTTATACTTTTCACTTAAATTATGGGTTTTAATTTTTTAAAACAATTCAATGAGTTGAGTTGCAGTATAGCATGTGACTTTAAAACACGGTACCCTAATGTATGATAGGGCGGCTAGGTGGCGCAGTGGATGGAATGCAGCAGCTGGAGTGAGGAAGACCTGAGTTCAAATCAGACCTCAGACACATACTAGTGAAGATATCCCGGGCAAGTTACTTAACCTCTGTTTACTCATCTGTAAAATTAGGTTAATAACAGCACCTACCTCCCAGAATTGTTGTGGGGATCCATCAGGATCACAATTATAAAGTACTTAGGAGAGTGCCTAGCATATATTAAGTTCTATATAATATTAACTATAATTATTATCGTTAACAATGGACTTTTCTTTTTGGAGAATGAGGAAAGGGTTTGAGTATTCTGAGTACTCATAACATAGGAATGATGACACGCAGCAGGTATTTTCAAGTATTAATTTCTGGCATATGGAATTGCACTGTATAGTGTTTACATTTCTGGAAGATTAGTAGAAGGCTTCCATGAGTTAGATGTTCTTAATATAAACTAATAGAATGTTCTAATTCTTATCTTTGTTCCATGCCATTGGGACTGTACACACATTTTTTTCCATGTTTCCCTTTGTGATTTTACTTAGCTGGTGGTTTCGTTTTGTTTTTTAATTAATAATGAAAGTACATGTTTTAATAAGGGGAACCTCCAAGTAAGATTTGCCATTCACATTCCTAAAATGAATCACCAGTGCTGAGCAAGTGGGCCTCAGACATTACTCGCCTTTTGGGAAGCAAAAACCAAGAAGCTGGGTGAATGAGTCATTGGAGATGCAAGTACAGATGATGCGGACGGGGTTAGGGGATCCATCAAACAAACAGTGACAGCAGCCACTGGCCTACAATTTCATCTTTTAATGATCCCTCATAATCAGACGTCTAAGAGGTAGCTACATGAAACCAGAAGGCAGAGCTCAGGAAGCTACAGAGATAAGCAAGAGAGTGAATGCTTTTTGGCTTGATGCTCTGCTCCTCCTGTCCCAGGCCCCGTCCAGCTTTGGTCAGCTGTGTATACATGAGAGTAGTGGGAGGCTGATCAGGACATTAGCAACTCCAAGCTTACTGGGAGCTTCCTCAGAGCCGCACAAACATCTTCATTGGCTTTAGGGGCTCATTTGTGGAGGCCTGGAATCCAGCTGCTATGTACCACACTGACAGGCACTGTATTCTCTAAACCCCTCAGAGAATAAAAAAGAAAACTATATATGGAATAAATGCATCAAAAGAAACCCATCTCTTTCTATTTCTCTTTGTCTGCAAAACCTTATTTTAATTCCTGTCCCTCTTTCTACTTCTAACATTTCCTAAGAGAGGTCTCCAAACCATGAATTACTCCTGGATGACCATTACCACTGTTGACTTAAAAATAAGAATTCATTGTTGTTTCTCAGTCGTGTCAGACCCTTCATGACCTCATTTGGGGGTTTCTTGGCAGAGATACTGGAGTGGTTTACTATTTCCTTCTCCAGCTCATTTTACAGATGAGGAAACTGAGACCAAAAGGGTTAAGGGATTTGCTCGGGGTCACCCAGCTATTAAGTATCTGAAGCCACATCTGAACTCAGGAAAATGAGTCTTCCTGACCCCAGGCCCAGCACTCCATCCACTGCATCATTTAGCTGTCCTCAAATAAGAACAATAACTATTATCGTGGTCCCTGAAGCATTCCTTACTTGCCCAACAAGACATATACTGTTATATTGATTTTAAAGATGAAAAGGCTAAAACCTGAATCCCAGCCACTTATTCAAGGTCACACATAAGTCTTAGATCTGAATAGAGCTCTACTGGTTCCACATTTCACTCCAGACGGTATGAGTGAAAGTTACTCCCCTATGCAAATTCCAAAGGGTCCTTACTAATGCTAGGATGCAATGCCAGAGTTGCTTGGCTTTGCTTGGCTTTTAAAGTCTTTTACAATCAGACCCCAACCTCTTTCTAGCCTCCCAATATATTACTCCCCTTACCCTTCCACAGTCTAGCCAATGTGGCCTTTCTGATGTTCCTCACACACAGCACCTCTGCTCAAGCATAATCCTAATCCCTAATCTTCCAGGTGCTAGTGTCCTCCCTCTTTAAATTGCCTTCTTTCTGTATATACACAGTCTTTCCCATAGAAAGAAGGTGCCAGGGGTAGCTAGGTGGCGCAGTGAATAGAGAACTGGCCCTGGAATCAGGAGGACCTGAGTTCAAATCCAGCCTCAGACATTTAACACAAAAACTAGCCATGTGACCTTGGGCAAGTCACTTAACCCCAATTATTACCCTATCTTCTCCCCTCCAAAAAAAAAAAAGGTGCCAGAAGGTAAGGTCTGTTTTATGTGACTTTCTACCTGTACTGCCTGTATAGGACCTGGCATAGGCAGCCAGCTAGGTGGCTCAGCAGACAGAGCACAGAGCCTGGAGTCAAGAAGATCTGAATCAAATACACAATACTGATTGATCTTCACCCACTACAGTTATCCCTTTCACATCTCGGGGGTTAGGAACATGGTGTCCCCGTGATCTGGAAAATCTGTGTTGTCTGCTGGCTTTCATGTTCTTTATGCAAACTTTAACATTTTATTTATTTTAACTTTAAAAAAGAAATTGTGTATGTTTATGGGATTAAAAGATAAAATATGTTGATATTATACAATACTATATAAATATTTTATGTATCTCTGAGTTTCTAAGTCTTTTCTGTGTCATCTCTTGGCCTTTGCATGTTGTCTGTGGCTTCTGCAAAACTCTCAAAAAATTCCCTTCTAACTTCTTACACTGACCTGCACTACATTGAAACCACAACAGGGAAAATCATGATATGGAAATGATAACTGTAATATCTGTAAAATAAATTCAAAATTAATCCTACTGGCCTTCCCTTAAATAGTACAATAAAGTAGGAGCCTTACCTCCTAATGAAGGGGACAAAGGGCGCCATGCTGAGTGCTGAGGAAGCGCCATCCATAGGGGAAGGGTACAGTCTTCCCAGGATCAGCAGCAAGAGAAACAGGTTAGGATGAAGTTTCAGTTCACTGCTGTCACTACAGAAAAAAATGAAGAAAATTAAATACTTCTAAATTCAGTCTAAATCAATGTGTCATGAGATTTTCAACTTTGTGAAGTAGCCTATTGCATTCAAACATGTTTTAGAGATTCAACTGTTTAATAAATGGCATACAGAAGTATGTAGTTTTAATATATGAATTTTCATCACATTTTTTCCAGCTCTCTCATAAACTTCTCACTCTGTTTTGTGAACAAGCCTTAGCTTCAGCTACCATCCGAGATGATAAATTCTTTGAGAGCAAAGACTATATTTTATTCACCTTTGTATTTCCCCCAGTACCAGGCACAGAGCCTTCCACATAGCAGACCTTAATAAATATTCCCTGAAGGAGTTCGTGAATATATGAAATACAGCTGTTCTGGGATCTAGAGAACAGAGGACCGACCTGGGATTTCAAGAGACCTCAGTTTGAATCCCATCCCAGACATTTACTAGCTACGAGACACCAGGCAAATTTCTTCACCTTTCTCAGCCTCAGTTTCCTCATCTGTAAAAAGGGGTTATATCTCATAGGCTTGTTGTGAGGATCAATCAATCAATATATATTTATTAAGCATCTACTATGTGCCAGGCACTATGCTAAGTACTGGGGATGCAAAGAGGGGCAAAAGCCGGTCCTCCTTCTCAAGGAGCTCATAGTCTAAGGCGGGGAAGACAAACATGCAAACGACTATGTATAAACAAGCCAAATACAGAACAAACTGAAAATAATGCACAGGGGGGAAGTACTAGGATTAAGAGGGATTGGGAAAGGGTTCCTATAGAAGGTAAGATTTTAGTTGATACTTAAAGGAAGTCAGGGAAGCCAGAAGTGGGAGGTGATGAGGGAGGGCGTTCGAGGCATAGGGGACAGAGAAAATGCCCAGAACCGGGAGATAATTGTGGAAAGCATTTGTAAGAGACTTTGAAAACTTTAAAGCCACACATAAATGTCAACTATTATTGTTATTATCATTACTTTATGCTTATGGATTATATATGTAAACTTACGCTTACAACTCAATTCTCAGAGCTAATCACTAAGTTCATTAGGATATGCTACAGTCATTCCAACTATTCACAGGTGTGACGTTAGCTGAACCTGATTCCTTGGTTCCTAAAATTCAAAGATATTTCTGAAAATACAAATACGTTACCATCTGCCAAGAGCTAGATGATCTTTGTAAAACAATAACAACAACAAAACATTAGCTCATAGGAACAAACTAAACAAAAGTCTAACTAAACTCTCCGAGGCGTTTTCTCCCCTGCCATAGGCACCTTGCCTTCAGCTCAGATTTTTGGCCACGATGTCTATATTGTATGATTATGATGACATGGCATATACGATTGTATGATTTGGAAGCACACGTCAAATTTAACAAATACGTAGTCTAAGGTGGTCTTGCACATGTAAACTGCAATGAAGGGTTAGCACGTAATCTGCTGTGGTCTGCTGCCGTAGTTTATGGGCCTGCCTTTCTTCCTTCTTGGCTACATCTCCCCCTGCCCAGATGGATAGAACTTTCCTACTTGTGAGCAGAAGCAATCTGATTAGCCCACATGCTGTTGCTAGCTGATGGCCAGTATCTGTGCCCCACCACCTGAACTTGTAGAAATTCAAACTTACAATTATATGCAGATGTGTTCTGCATTAAGCAAACTCCATACTGCTTAGGAATTCTTATGATACAGATAGGTCGGGCATAGTTGTTTAAATTAAAACTATCTTTGGCTTACAGAAAGAGTTGGCCACGTAATTCTTTTTAAAAAGCAAATTCTTCTATTACAATTAGTATATAAGACTAAGTTTACTCCAAATAACACGTGAAAATTTACATTAATTTTAATATATTAATATTTCCATAAAGCAAGGTAGCAAGAGGTAGAGTACAGCACATAGCAGCATTGATAGGATATAGGGTAAGAAGGGATTTTAGAGATAAAATCTAAAGATAGATTTTAGAGATAAAATCTCATTCTAGTATAACTCCCTGATTTTACAACTGAGGAAACAAAGGTTCATTTCACTAAGTGATTTGATTGAGGTAAAAAAGGAAGTAGCAGAGTTTTGATTTGAACTCAAGATCCTCTGATTCCAAATTCAATACTACATGGTTGATGGATTTTTTTTTAAGTGCAGCATGAGATTCAGAATCTGATTTTGTAGTATTTCTCTCAAGAAGACTATTTAACAAAATAACCCACTCCATTTCATTTCCCTCTCCATCCCTTCCAAAATACACATGTGCATGTGCACATGTATACACACACACACACACACACACACACACACACACACACACACTTTTCTCTTCTTACCTATCTACAGTACTGGCCACAACTTCCAGCTGCTTGAGAAGGAAGGGATAAAGTGCTGGAAAGCGAGAGAAAAATTCTCTCCCTGTCATTCTGTAAAGGAAGCAGAACCAATAGGTAATTATAATCATAAGATCTTCTCAATTCAATTTGATAAAGAAATCTTTAAAAACACAGCAACAAAGGAAACTAAGGTCATTGCTTTGGTCATTTAATTAAACACGAGATCAATATCCAGAGCTAATCAACAGATTACAGGAAGATGAGCAACGATTCTAAGAACTCTTAATAAGCAGAATTATATGTCAATTCAGATACTACAATTAAATGATTAGATACAGTGTACAAATGGTCTCTTGCTTCTACTCACTTCACTTTTTATCAGTTCATAGAAGACTCCCTAGGTTTTACTGAAACCATCCTGCTCATCATTTCTTACAGCACAATAGTGTTCTTTTTTTAATCTTAAATTTATTTTAGGTGTAATTTTAATATTCAGACAAAATTTTTTTCAATTGTTTGCTTTCAATTGTATTTGTTATCAATTGCATTTCTAGCTCTTTCTTTACATGTGGAAATAACTCAGCTTTAACCAGCCGCTGGAGGAAATTCAAAAAGAAATTAAAAGAAGGAAAATTGGTTATCACAATCCAATCTATGCTGCAATGAAATATGTACATTTTAAAAGTGGCCTCACAGAAAACTCTCACAGATAATACATGATCAATATAGTTTATCCATTTGGTTGCCAAATTAGTAGCATTTGGTGTATGAAATACCGTAGTCTAGAAAGAGGTCTCTACAACATTATTATGGCTCTATTACACTGATACAGAGTTTGCTGAAGTAGCAGTAAAAATTACAAAGTATGACAAGCTAGTGAGATGTAGAACTCTTCATGTAAGCACAATAGTATTCTATCACAATAATATACCACAACTTGTTTGGCCATTCCCAGACTGATGGCCATCCCCTCATTTTTGGAATCTTTGCCACCACAAAAAAAAAAAGAGAGCTGCTATAAATCTTTTTTTTTTCCTTTTCCCAATCTCTTTGGAGTACAGACTTAGTAGTGGTATTGTTGGGTCAAAGGGTACACAGTTTTATAGCCCTTTGGACACAGTTCCAAATTGTTTTCCATAATTGTTGGACTAGTTCACAACTCCACCAATAGTGCATTAGTAGTATCCCTATTTTTTCCACATCCTCTTGGGCACTTGTCACTTTCCTTTCTTGTTATGTTAGTCAATCTGATAGGTGGTATCTCAGAGTAGTTTTAATATGCATTTTTCCAATCAATAAGGACTTAAAGATTTTTTATGTGACTATTAGTTCTGATTGAAGGTAAATTTTTAAATGATTATTCAAATCTATAATGGGATAGACCAAGTTATGCAGCAGACCATGTACACTGTACAGTGTACAAAGCAAACTGACCAAAAAATGAAAACAAAAAAAAACTCGGGAAATAACAAACTTGCAAAACTGCCTAATTAGTCCTCAGCCAATAAGCAAAAACTTTCAGAAGGTCCTGGCTGCTGGAGGAGTTAAGTGATTTCTCTACAATAGTGTATTTGTCTCCTTGAAACTGGAAAAAGTGAGACCAGTTTAAAAAAAAACAAACAGCTGCTAACCCTTATTATAAAGAAAAAAAATTGCCATGGGCAAGATAATAAGTACTAGAGTACTGAAGACTAGAAAAACATAACTTTTACTATTGAAGCTCGCTTTTCCATTCAAAACTCTACCCACACTGAAGAGGGACAAGTGAACCTGTAAGATCTGGAAATCTTCATCAGACTAGAAAGCCTACAATACCCCCCAAATCTGCAGAATTTTTTTACATGCAGTAGGCTGGAAAGTCTTATCCCCATTGAAGAAACAGTGAACTCTCATAAATATATGATACGAAGACAAACTGTTCCACAATTACTGAAACTCCCAAACAGAGAGAGAATACTTGCAACCATTCCATATCCCAACACTAAGAAAGGTATACAAGAGGTCGAGGTAAACACACTAAAACCTAGCCTAGATATAGAAAGATGTCTCATTCCTCAGTGTGGCAGTGGGGGAGCAGAGTGGACAGGCACTGGTCCTGGAGTCTGGAAGACTCATCTTTCTAAGTTCAAATATAGCCTTAAACAGTAACTGTGTGACCTTGGGCAAGTCACTCAACCCTAGTTGCCTCAGTTTCCTCATGTGTGAAATGAGCTGGAGAAGGGAATGGCAAACCATTCCAGCATCTTTGCCAAGAAAACCCCAAATGGTGTCACGAAGAATCGGACACAACTGAACAATAACAACAACCTGTTGGTCAAAGTATGCTTAATAGGCAATGTGATAAAAGTGTGATTTCATGATAAGGAATTAAAGAATGTGTCAAAATCTTGTGCCAAACCAAGTAAAACAAGTGACTGCAGCAAAAGACTATACTAATAGATTTTTTTAAATACAAAAAGGTTTATTGTATTAAGTCAATAAGTTTAATTATTTCACTTTATCCTAAATAATTTGCACACTGCTGCTGAAATCAACTCAATTCTGAAAGTTCTGCTCTTTGATTGACTGTCCTGGATTGGTAAGCGTTTGAATGACAATGAACTCACACACTCCATTATATTCAGCAACCCTGGTTTTGTATATTCCTGCCATCCCTCTCCTTCTCCTAACATTCCCTACTTCTTAGCCTGGGAACCATAGGAATCCAATCAATATAGGCATTAACTTCTGGAACTGATGGAAATTTGACTTTCTTGTGGGTCCACTCACCACTCCTGTGACTTTACAGATGCAAAACACACTCCCTCTCTCTGTCCTGACTCTCCCAATAAAATGCAAGCTTCCTGGGAGCAAAATATGTCTTCCTTTTTTATATCTGTATCCCTAGGGCTAAGCACCATGCTTGGCACAGAGGAAGCCTTTTTTCATTCATAGTATGTTTATAAAAAGCATCCTTATGAAAAATATTAATGTAAAGAAATAAAGTATGATTTGTAGCAATATGTTTTAAAGAATAAAAACAAAAGCCATATTCTTTACTCCTTCACCCCAACCCCCAAAATCAGTCTCAAAGAACCCAGGGACAGAAATCAAAACAAGGAAATGCAGAAGTATAAAGATAGAAAGCTGGCAAAGGGGAAAAAAAAACCCAACATAAAAGAGTAACCATCACATGGCAAACAGCAGCAACGGAGTTGTCAGTGCCCAAGCAAAAAATACACATCTTAGCCACAGACCATAGAGCAAATACTGCCAACCCGGTCACTTGATGAAAATACATGTTGAAAGCCAAAAGCCCAGGAGGCTTTCAGTAGGTGTTTCAAATGGCAACCCAATAAACAATCCAAATCTGGCGATTCCTAATGTTCTGGACTTTGAAAGGGCCCCCAGTCAAAGCAGCAAGACTGGCTTCAGGGCCCAGTCAGACCTGCTCTCATGAGCTAATGCTGAGCTTGGAGCATGCCAGTGCTAATGAAACAGGGCTTAGTGATAAAACTGGCAGACCCTCAGTAGAAAAACAATATCCCCCAAACAGAAAGAAGCCGACAAGGGCTGGGACAGAGCAAACAAACAAGTTTCCAAACAGATGACTTAAAATGCAAACTAATAAAACCAACTAATGAAAATAAGTTTGGATTTGGAATTCCCTCAGGAAGGCATTTGGACTGTTGTTAAATTCCTTTCTCAAGTTCCATTTCTGGGCTGACATTACAGAATGAGCACTGGCTGATTCTCACTGGACTAGACCACAACAAGTAGAGGGCTTAGTTATCCTTGGGTTGGAAAACTACCCTCCACAGAGTATCCATGCCCCGTGCCCCTGACAATCTGGGCTGAAGTGAATGGCACACAAACCATTCTGTTGCTTAGGTTTAAGTCAGTAACAGAGGGATAAAGGAAAAAAAAACTTGGACCACATTGTCTTCCCAGGCTCCTCATTTACCTTCCTATCTTCTGGGAATATCAGTGGGCTTCCTACGCTTTGCCCACTCCTTGAGGGGCTGCTTCCCAGATACAGAATTTCCCAAATGACTCATATGATGATAGCATACCATGCCCAATGAAGGAAACAGAAAGCTTTGTTCTGGAAGTCCCCTCTCTGTTCTACTTTTAAATGTGAAGAGTGATCATGGAAACAAATATCCTTTCTTATATTTGACATAGTTTGTCAATAAGTCACCAAACATGTATTGAAAACTAAATTATACAGGACATCAAACTAGCTATTCTTTCAGTGCTTTCTACCTTCTTCTCTGGAGAAAGGCTTTAGTCATCCACAGATAACAAGAAGGTATGTGCTTGCCAAAGATATTTACCACTGTCATAAAAGAGGTCCAATACAGAGTACAAAAGGAAGAATTCCCAATAGACTGTAAGGCCCATGAGATCATCTTTTCTTTTTCTTTTTTTTTTTTTTTCCAGATGACATTGTGCGGAACACATCAAATTCTGGGACAGTGAAGCCTACTAAATGAAATCCAAAATTCTTTAAAGGAACTCAAGAAAACCATCTACAGGAAAAACCAAGCAGACAAAGGATGCTTCTTGTCCAGAAGATAATACATAGTGGAACAGACAACCTCTAGAGTTGGCCAATGAGCACATGTATCTTAGAGAGACATTGAAAATGGATAATGCATTAGATCCTGAATAAACTAGGAGAAGCCCAAGTTTGATTCCCCTTGGGAAACTGCAGTGCTTTTCTTTTTTTTTTTTTTGGTTATTATTCTGAGCAACACCAAGTACAAAGAACAGAAAGAGGGTAATATATGAAGAAAACACTCATCTCTGCTATGTACAGCTCTTTTTAAAAACACATGTGTGTGTATGTATATGTGTGTATCTATCTATGTAGATATAGATATATGCATATTCAACACATAGTTTCAAAGGTATCAGGCTTATTTGTCTCTCCTCCCAAAGCACCTTCTGTTCTCTTCTGTGTATTTGTTTAAAATACTGGTGCCATGGAATCCACTCATAGGTAGTTAGGTCTAAACACATCTCATGTTGAGACCTACTCAGTGTGTGATGAGGGACTCCTTCACTTCAACCTGCCCTCACACTGACAAGGACAGGTTCTCAGACACAGACTACCATTACACAATCCCACTCAAATTTCCAACTTAAAGACAACCCTTTTGAGGGAAAATCTACTCCCCTTACTCACCACTCTAGCTACTGAGACCCCAATGATATACCCAACCAGCCATTCACAATAATCAGAATTTTATATCTGAATCATTAGGCAATAATATCATAGAAACTTAAATATGATCAGAAAATGCATAAGTAATAAAATACATCACATACGACACATAAACCTAAGTCATGTCCTATCGCCAATGTATTCAGTATCGGTAGGGAAGAGTGAGGAAAACTTATAGGAAACTAATAGGGTAATTCATGAGGGAGAAAAACCCATGTGTGCCAGATAAATCATAAATCTAGACTTCAGGCTTTGAAATCTACTCAGGAAGATCTATACCACATTAAAGTACTTCTTTGCTAACTGGTTTTTTTTTTTTGCTGGTCCTTAATGGCAAATTCTCTTCTCTTCAAAGCTAGCATTTAGAAAATGCTACTTCTTAATATGAATAGCAATGTCCTTAAAACCAGAGAAGTTAAAATTCATCAAACTAGCCACCCTTGGGCTACATAAATCAGCTCTACCATATCTTCATTGATTAGGATACTGCATTACTCAATCAGAAAAGAGCTCACAACAAACAACCAAGGTTAACTTTCTGGACAAGGCAAATCAGCTTAGCCAGCTCTTCCTATACAGCAAGGCAGCAACATTACCTGTCTTTCTCCTTTTTACTTCTCCATCTCAAACAATAGTTAGGCAGGGGAAGAGGGGGGAGTGAGAAAAAGGTAAAACATACTTCATCTTTCAAGTTCTAAATGGCACCAAAGGGCAAAAGCTGGAACTGTAGTCTTGATCTGACCAGTAAAGAGCTAGTAATTAAAGCCTTCTCAATACCAAAGTGCTCTTGCTTTTCGTCTCTTCAAATGAACAGGCAGCCTCTCAGCCAATAAGCATTAATTAAGGTGCCAGGTGCTGTGCTAAGCACTAGAGTACAAAGAGAGGCAAAAGACAGTCCTTGCCATCAAATAGCTTATAATGTAATGGAAGAGGAGATACCATGCAAACAAATCTGTACAAACAAGCTAAATATGGAATACATAGGGAATGATTAACAGAGGGAAGGCACTAGAATTAAGGAACTGGAAAATGTTTCCTTTAGAATGTGAGATTTTAGCTGGGCTTGAAAGAAGCTAAGAGAGGGAGATGAGGAGGGAGAGCATTCATGGATGGGGGATAGATTATGAAGGGCTTCTGAACACCAAACAGAGGATATGTATTTGATTCTGAAAGTGAAAGGGAGACACTGGAATGTATTGAGTCAGAGGAGGGACACAGTAGGGCCTGTGCTCTAGGAAAATCACTTTGGTGGCTAAATGGAGGATAGCCTGGTATGAGGAGAGACTTGTGGCAGGTAGACCTGTCAGCAGGCTATGGCAATAGTCCAGGCTCGAGAAGATGAGGGTGGTGGTGTCAGAAGAGAGACGGAGGAGATGTTGAAAGACGTTGAAAAGGCAACAAATTGGATATGGAGGGTGAGAGAAAGTGAAGAACGGGGTATGACCCATGTGTTGTGAGGCCCAGGGACTGGGAGGCTGACAGGGCTTTCGAGAGTAATAGGGAAATTTGGAACTGGGTAAAACTTAAGAGGAAAGATAATGAGTTCAGTTTGGGATATGCTAATGGACATTTTAAATTCTTAAAAGATTTAAACTTAAATCCTTAAAGGATTTAAATTTAAACTTAAATCTTTAAAAGAAAAACTTAAATGATGTAACTAGATGTATAATGCTAGATGTCTGAAAGGCATTACTGAAAGGTAATGAGAATTTGGAGGTCAACAGAGCGGTCAGGACTAGATAAGTAGATCTGAGAGTCATCGCACAGAGATGATAATTAAACACACAGAAGTTAATGAGATCACCAAATGAAGTAGTAGAGAGAGAGAAAAGAAGGGGGCTAAGGAGAGTATACTTCCCCTCAGGAGGGTTATTTCTAAAGCCCCATTCAACACTCAAGGTTAGTGGGAGTAACCACAGGAGAATCCAGCAAAGACGACTGGGAGCAGTCAGATAGTGAGGAGTAGAACCAAGAAAGAGTGGGTGTCCCAAAAACCTAGAGAAGAAAGGATCAAAGAGAAGAGGGTGATTAACAGTGTTAAAGGATGAAGAGGGGTCAAGAAGGATGGGGACTGAGAAAGAGCCACTGGATCTGGCCCTTGTGAGTGCACTGGTAATTTTGCTGAAGCAGCTTCAGTTGAATGATGAGCTGAAACAAACTGCTTTTGGAGCCTGTTATTGCTTTTATCTTCTGTCAGGCTCTTCAGTCTTCAGCCTTAATCTCATCTATCTTCTACAACTCCACGACAGCTTAAGATCAGGGCCCCCTGGCTCTTGGTGACTCACTTTTAAACTCTCCGTATTTCCCCTAGGAAATTGGTGGCTGTTTTTAAAACATACTTCAGTCTCCAAATAGTTGTATAATTTTTAATTTGGTAAATTCTTACCTTTTTTGTTCATAAAGTTACATGCAAATGAGTCCTATAATTCTAAAAGCCCCAACAAATTCCAACATTTCAATCTATGGCTATGAGGCTATGCTTCTTTAGATTCATATTTTTCCAGCTTTTAGTAAATAAAATAACTTCTGCTGCCCTTTAAACCATTAAGCCAATTTATATACAAGTGAGACATCAACCTGTATCTTTTTACAAGGTAAGTTGAATCTTCATATTTATACTGGGGCAGTTAGGTGGCACAGTGGATAGAGTGCCAAGCCTGAAGTCAGGAAGACCTGAGTTCAAATCCAATCTCAGGCACTTACAAGATGTATGACCCTGGGCAGGTCACTTAACCCTGTTTGCCTTGGTTTTCTCATTTGTAAAATGAGCTAGAGAAGGAAACAGCAAACTAAAATAGTGTCACAAGTTGGACATGACTGAAATCATTGAACAACAACAAAATTTATGCCAGAATCCATATTCTGTGCAAAACTATTCCAATTCCGTTTGAAAGCTATTTCTTCACACATATATTTTATTTCTTAACCTCTAAGTTACCCCAGGCAACTCTGTAAGTCCATTAAGTCTACTAAGTCTATATTACTAAGATATTTGTGGAGGGAGTTTCCTCATCTGGAAGTTCTCTATACCAATGAAATTACAGGTCCAGTCCCTAGCCCCTTAATCTTTATGTCTTTTGTTTTTACATCCCATTCCTTTCTAGGTATATCCTTCCACCACCTGGCCCTGTTCAATGAGACATCCCTCATAAACAAAGAAAAATAAAAACACGTTAGCAAAATTAACCAATTATTATTATTAACCAAATTAGCATATGCAGTGTTAACACAGCCATAATCCCTCATCTCCACGAGGAAGGGAAAGAGGTGTATTTTCTCATGTCTCCTCTAAGGTCAAGTCTGTTCATTAGAATTAGAGAGCATCCTACTCTGGAATCTGTGGTGGCAGTTTTTGCAGTTCTTTCCATTTCCCTGGTTGCAGTTACTGTGCATATATCATTTTCTTTACTTGACCATGCATCAGTTCACATAAGTTTCCCCATGCTTCCTTTAAGTACTGGAGTATAATCAGAGTCAACCTTTATCCAATCTAATTCTGCTAATTTCACCTGATCGCTGGGTTATCATTATCTTTCTATATTCCTTGTCTTTCTATTGTTATCTCTTATGTTTCTAAATATTTTTGGATGCTTCATTTTTGCAGCAAAATTACATTACTTTGTATAAATATGCCATGCCTTACCAAGGTCCGCAAGCTCACACATTTGTCAGGGAGTAGAACTTGCCCTGGCTCTAAGACTGGATCTTAACCTTTCTTGTGTCATGGACCACTTTGGCAATAATCCAGTAAATCCTATGGATCTCTTCTCAAAATGATGATTTAAATGCATAAAATATAATACATGGAGCTACAAAGGAAAGCAATTATTCTGAGAGTTACCAATTTTTTTTTTTGGAGGCGGGAAGGTAAGGCAATTGGGATTAAGTGACTTGCTCAAAGTTACACAGCTAATAAGTGTGTTAAGTGTCTGAGGCCAAATTTGAACTCAGGTCTTCCTGACTCCAGGACCAGTGATCTATTCACGGTGCCACCTAGCGGCCTTTAAAAATAAATTCATAGACTTATGTTACCTTGTGTAACACCATGCTATCTCTCAGCACCAGAATGAGATTCTCTAAGACTGTATGTTTCAGAATATCTGCTGACTACACTGTAGAAGAAATTTCCTGGTTAAGTGTTTACTACACTAGAAATCACAGATCTGAACATACAGCTCTATATTCTTATACAAATCAGCTATTTTGCAACCTCTAGACACGTGAATTCTTTCCAATACTTTCTATTATTATTAGAGCAACTAAGAATATTTTCGTACACACAGATCCTTTATTTCCTGTTCATAACATTTTTTGGGGATGGAACTAGTAATGACACTTTTTAGAAGAATAGGATAACTTTTTTTCAAAACATGAAATGGGGGGAAGGGGAAAGGAGGGAAAGGATGCCTGACAGTCCAAATAGAACTGAAACTTTCTTTTGTTTACACTGGAAACAAAAGGGTGCCTTAAATATACAACAGATTGTGATTCTTGTGTCTTTATTCATAAGGAGTGAATAAAGACAATGTGGCATATAAATGTAATACAACACTTTTTGATACTTAAAAAATAAAGAAAATTAGGAATTCAAAGAAACATGGGGAAACTTGCAATATGTTGTGATATAGAGAAACTTGTGATTTAGAGAAAAATAAGCAGAACTAGATGAGCAATATGCAGCTATAATTCACACTCTGGGTTCTAAAGGGTAATACTGGTATAGGTAGAATACACTTCCACTACCTGCCCCAGAGCCCCTACTGGGGGAATAATGCTTTCAATTTATACAAAATCAGTTATTACGACACTGATTCAAACATGTATCATTTACTAAAAAATAAGGCAAAAGCATATGACTTTCATACTTTGGGAGGCAAAAGCACAAATAAAAAATATGATAGTAATGAACTATAATAAAATAATAATAAATATAATAGTATAAAGTAAAGGAAAATAGAACAGGAGTCACACTTTCTCACCAAAGCATTAAATATCCATAGAGGGAAATGCTTTTCCTCTGTTGATTATTTTAAATTTATCCTACATCTAACTTGTTTATATATAGTTTGCATATTGTCTCTATTAGCCTTTGAGTTCCCTGAGAGCCAGAACTGTCTTTTATCTTTCTTTGTACCTACTTCTTAGCATAATGCTTGACATATGGCAGACACTTAATACATGTTTATTGACTGACTGACAAACTTTCAGTAGTCTGGCAATGAAGCACATGAGTAGGGAAACTCATGAGTCTGGAATGGCAGGTTTTATTTCCCTATTATCTTTAGGGAACGTGTTGAGCAAACCCCTTCTTTGCTAACTGCTCCCCTAGTGGTTCTCACAGATCTTTTTAAGGGCAATGCCACTTCTCTGCTACTCTCAGGCTACTGAAGTAGTATTGAGTTCTTTTAACTCACAGCTACCCTTGGCAGGCCACTACGAAAATGTTAAGCTATTTCTATGACAAGCAATTGCTTTAAATGATAGAACTGCAAAGCTCCTCACACCTGGTGAGGGCCTCTGAGGACTTTCTCCCTTTAAAGCTGTGGCTCACAACCACCCCGTAGCTTCTCCCTAGGAAGCTCTTATTAAATAGTGGGTTCTGTTTTCTCCAATAAGTTTACAGTAAAAACATGCCTCATCCACAACAGGTACAATTCACAAAAAAAGTACCTGCAAAGCCTGTATTTTGTTCTCTATGTCTCCCTCTCAATCCAAAAAAGGCAGTAAAGAGCAAAATAAACAAATCCCTGAGGTTTTCCCTCTCTCAGGCTATAGGTGGCAGTAAAGGCAATAATCTCAATCTGCTCAGCACGGGGCAAAAATCTGCTTTCTTGCAACCAACTTCTTGCATCTAAGGCACTGTCTGTCATCCAAACAGAAAGCCACTTCCACTAGCTGGGAAGTCAGCTGATCAGCTACATTGGGCTCTTGTCAGTTTCATAAACATCTTCCCTATCACCACCAGTGTCTTCTCTCCCTAGCTTCTTCTGCCTTTTCTCTTCATCTCCAATATCTATCTTCATCAGGTCATCCCTCAGGAATCTAAAGTCTCAAATCAAGTACTGTTCATGAGTCCTCATCAGCCATTTCAAAGCTGTGAATCATAAAAACCCAAATCCACTGTTTTATCAGGTATAATACAAACAACCACAAACTTCCCTCCAGGTCCTAAACAGTTCTAAGATTTATAGCTCCTCAGACTTCTCTCAAGGGTCACGTGCAAATGGGCCTTTAGACAACTGGGCTGTGCTTATCCAGGGTTCTACTTTAAAACAAGCCCTCTCCGTACATTTATACACAAGTGTTCTTTTCCGGTCCTTTTCAGTCACTAAAATGCCTACATTAAAAAGGAACACTGCCTTATATACGTAATGCAAACAAACACAAAAACCCTAAAAGGCACATAGATATGATGATTAATTATAATGACCAATCTTAGCCCTAGAAAAGTGTTGATAAAACCCACTGCCCTCCTTTCAGTAGAGAGGACTACAAGTACGGAATGTTGTATAGGATGTCAGTCCTTTTAACAGCTGTTTTTGCTTGACAGTTTTCCTTTGTTATAAGGGAGAATTCTTTGGGGGTGGAGAATATACCCAGAAATAATAGTAGAGCATAAACAAAAGATATAAATTTTTTAAATTTAAAAACTATAAAAAATACTTATTAGCTCATCCCTTCATCTCTAGCATATAATAGTAGGTACTTAATGAATGCTTCATTAACTAATCAAGTAACAAATGTGCACAAAGAATTGTACCAAGAGCAGAGGAGACTACAAAGACAAAGTACCATCACTGGACTCACTGAATTTATAGTCTAGAAGACAGAGACATAGACACAACTATAGTATACAGAATTACAGACCAAATACATTAGAGTTTTGATATTTTTGTTTGTTTTGGGGGGAGTTTTTGTTTTGCTGTATTTTTAAAACTTAGAGGTGGGGGGGGGGCCGCCAGGTGGCGCAGTAAATAGATCACAGGCCCTGGAGTCAGGAGGACCTGAGTTAAATCCTGTCTCAGACACTTAACACCTGCTAGCCAGGTGACCTTGGGCAAGTCACTTAACCCCAATTGCCCTGCCTTCCCCCCTCCAAAAAGCAAAACAAACAAAAAAACTTAGAGGTGTGTGAAAACAGGAGATGTTTAAAGGACAAAAAGTAGTCCAGTTTGGCTAAAACATGGAATTCACCGGAGAGAATGATATAGGCTAAGGTTAGAAAGACAGGGCAGTACCATATTATTAGGGGAAGAGGGGGAAATTGTTTGGAAACCTATGGAAGACATTGCAGGAGAGAGAGGAGGTAGAAGGAGCTATTAGAAATCCATGACCATATGGATAGTGTAGGTAGAAGAAATCAACTCCAGTCAATTAGCATTTATTACATGCCTACTGTGCTAGCCAGACTGTGCTAAATGCTGGTGATATAAAGAAAGGCAAAACCAAAAAAACAGTTCCTGACTTCAAGGAAGTCACATTCTAATGGGGGAAAGATATGCAAACAACTATGCACATTCTACCTCTTTTTCTACATCTATATCATAAGGATATTAAAAGTACAGATTTATAGGCATAAGTATGTATAAAGGTATAGACAGACACACATATATGCAAATACATACACATATTTATATATATAATATGTGCAAGCATACATACACATACCTACCTATATACTCTCTATATAGTAAGGACATTAAGATATATAGATAGATATGCAGATAGATAGATAGATAGATAGACAGACAGACGGACGGACAGACAGACACATGTGTATAGTGATAAGTTAGGAATGACCTCCATTAGGGAAGGCATTAAATTGAGGTCATTTTGAATTGGGAAAAATTTCTTATAGAAGCTGATATTTTAGCTAAGACTTGAGAAAGAAGGCAGGAGTCAGAGACAAGATGAGAGCATTCCTGGAATATGAGAAAGTCAGGGAAAAGGCACAGGGTCCTAGTCCTAGACCAGGAAGTTAAGGTGATATTATGGTACATTTAGCACATGGAGATGAGTTAAGAATAAGAACACTGGAAAGCTAAGAAGGGGCTAGGTTTTAAAGAGTTTTAAAAGCCAAAGAGAGATTTTATATAGTTTCTGGTGCATAGTAAGTGCTTAATAAATGCTTGTCCGTCTTGGAGGTAACAGGGAATTTAGAGGAGGTACAATGGTAAAAATTTGTTTTGTTGTTATTCAGTCATGTCCAACTCTTCACGACCCCATTTGAGGTTTTCTTAGCAGAGATACTAAAGTGGTTTGCCATTTCCTTCTCCAGATCATTTTACAGATGAGGAAACTGAGGCAAAAGTGTTAAGTGACCAGTTCACAGTCACACAGCTACTCAGTGTCTGAGGCCAGATGTGAACTCAGGAGGAGGTCTTCCTCACTCCAGGCTCCGTACGCTATCCACGGTTCCACCTAGCTGTCCCAATGACATGTGCAGACTTGCACTTTAAGAAGATCACTTGGCACATGGGTGGAAGATGAACTGAAATGGGGAGAGACAAGACAGGTAGATCAACAGAATTTATGGCCCAAACAGCAGAAATAATTGGTAGACTAGAAAAACCTGATTCTATGGTAGTGCCGAAGAAATGAAAGTGAGAATAACTGAATGAGAATGAGAGTACACAGAAGTAAAGGACAATCTAAATGAAAAGAAGCAAAAAATGAATAACACTAAAAGAAAAAGATCTCTATTCAAGCAGAACATATTGATCTTAAGATAACTTAAAGATGATAAATCTCCCAAGAGAGTATGACAAGCAAAAAACAAACAAAACCCTGAACATCACAATGCAAGAAACATATATAGAAAACTGCTCAGAACTCTTAAACACAGGTTTTAGCCACCAATCTAAAGAATCCATCAATCAGATAAAAAGCCATTAGACTGGCAGTTATTAGCTCAATGGTAATTCAGGTGAGTAGTTTCAGTTGATTGAAGTCAGAAGAGTTTAGAAGAGAACAGAAGGAGAAGTGGGGGATCCATTGTAGAGGACTTTTTCAAAAAGATCAGCTACAAAAGGGAACAGAGATAGAGGACAATAGCTAGCTGGATGGATCAAAGAATGGTTTTTTTGAGGACGAAGAATCCCATGTTTGTAGGTAGCAGAGGAGCGACTGAAGACCAGCGAGTACGATGGAGAGGACAACATGCTAGACAACATGATTTGTCATGGGATCTGGGGTACATGAAGAGGGGTCTGTCTTGTTAAGGAGAAGGGCTGCCTCTTCATATGAATAATGTGAGTTGAGGAAGGGGAAGAACAACCTGGATGAACAGCCTCAATTTCATCAGTGAAGAGTGAGGCTAAGTTAACATTCTCCACTGAAGGTGGGGAGGGGATCAAATAGCAATGGAGGTTTGATATGGGATCAAAAGATGTGAAAAAATAGTGAGTAGGATAGTGAAATAATTAGGAAGATGTAAAAAGAATGCCTTGCTGGAGTGAACGTCTTGTTGATAGAATGGAACATAAATCTGTAATGGGTCCAATTCAGGAAGTTTCATGATTTTTCTCCTGTTCATTTGGCAGCAGGAGAAGGACCTGGGAATGAGCTAAGGATTCAAGAGAAGCTGAAGAGGTAGAATCAACAAGACAGGGTCATAGATCCACAAGGTAAAGAGTTAGAAAAAAAACAAACCCTCAACCCAGTAAGGGCTCAGACCTGAGGGACTGATAAGTAAGTGGCAGTGCTTCTAATAGAAACAGGGAAGTCAGAAGGAGGAGCAGGTTTATGGATCAAGACTATGAGGACCATGGCACAGATGCTCCATAGGCTGCTAGAGAAGGATGAAAACATGTAGAAGCATTTACAAATTCTTGACATGTCCCTGACGCTGGACTTAGCACTGACAATGTCAATATAAAACTGAGACTGTCCGTGCCCTCTGCAAGCTTCTATGTCAATAACACCAGGGAGGAGAGAGCCGGAGAAGGGAGTCTTCTTGATCTGGGGAGTCACAGGATGGTAAGTGGAGGCAGAAGTGGCAATAATCATGTCCTTTCCAGAAGCAATGAGAGTACTGATGTGATTAGTGTCCCCAGAGCAAGAAGTAGAAGAAAGGGGATGGTAAGAAGGGGGTGTTCCTCATCTTTCTGACATCAGGTTACCCCTCATTTAACTTCCCTGTGAAACCTCAGACGTACCATAAAAATTTAAAACCTAGAAAAAGCAGAGTACCCACAGTGTGCAAAGGGCTAGGAAGATCACACAGTACCAACCTCCAAGCAAATTAGAATAACAAAATGCTGGAATGGGAAGAGACTTGAGAGGTCAGTTAGTTCAACCCTCTCATCTTACAAAGAGAACACAATGAGGTTTAAAAAGATTATGTGACTTTACCAAGGTCAAACATCTAACTCTTAACAGAGGTGAGAATAGAACTCAGGTCTCTTGACTCTTAGTCATCAATCTTAGCACAGTACCACTGAACTGTTGAGGTGAAATCTCCAGTTAACAAAATAAACATCACAATGAGAAACTTTTGCTCAATGAATATGGAACCCTCTGTGAGACAAACAGGGTCCATTTGGCCTGGAGTTTTTAAGAATTCCTGGAGCTAGTTGGTATTTAATGGATAAAGAAAAGAGCAGCAATTTAGGCCACTCTTGGTCAGGATGGCTGTCTACAGAATTACTCTCAATCACATCCTATTTACTATTTGGGTTAACATTCATCTCAAAGTTCTAAACTTACTTTCAACTTCACAAACTAAGCCAACATACCCATCAGTTTCTGATGAACAGGTGAAGAAACATACATTCAGACAGGTTAATAATAAAAATATTCTCATACGGCCTTCTGAGAGGTTTTTTCAAATTTCAGTAGGTCATAGAAATTCCATTCAGTCTAAAATTTGGCATTGACCAATATTTCCCAGTGTCATCTTACGTTTCTACTCATATTCCCTTTCTTTTAATTCTTTCCCCACATACCAAAACAGAAAGAACCCAGCACTCTGCAAATAGAGTAAATGTTCCCTCACATACACTAACTGTCATTAAAAAAAAAATCAAAGTAAAGTATATGCTCTACTGCCTGATTTTTCAGTACTCAGAGAGACTCCATAAACTGCTGGCTAATGCTAATTTGTAAGATAGTATCAATGTTATTGAATGCACCCATGCACCCAGCAGGGCTGGCAGGAATGGGCTACCTTTTTTTGGCTGAAGCTGTTCATATTAAGAAACAAGGGCAGCGAGCAGGGGAACCCTGGAGGTCGCCCCTCAGACGTGGGTCCAGTCATCCTCCGTCCCAGGGACCATGGGTAGCTTGAGGCAATGTTGTCACCAATGTCCTGGGGAAGCTGGAGGTCTCTGGTGTCAAAAAGTACTACCTGGCAACAGGTTCCATTGCTTTCCTGGCCCTCTATCTCATCTCTGGCTATGGGGCCTCCCTGCTCTGCAATCTCATCCGATTCATCTACCCAGCATATGCCGTCATCAAGGCCACTGAAAGCTCCAACAAAAATGATGACACCATGTGGCTCACCTACTGGGTAATATATAGCATATTAGGTCTAGCCGAGTTTTTCTCTGACATCTTCCTCTTCTGATTCCCTTTCTATTATGTAGGAAAGTGTGCCTTCTTGCTATGGTGCATGCTTCCAGTGGCCTACAATGGCTCCCAGATCCTGTACCATCACCTGATCTGCCCCATCTTCCTGAGGCACCAGGCTTCCATGGACAGCCTGATGACTGACCTGAGTGGACGAGCCCCAGACACAACAGCCAATCTGACCCAGGAAGCAACCAAGGCAGGCATGATTCACCCTCCGAAGAATAAGTGAAGAGATCACTACTGAGCCAGAGGCTTTGAATGACTGGACACACTCCTCTCAGCCCCCTCAGCATCAAGGGGCCCTAGCCCCCGATCCTGGCATGTGTCTAAGCAGCTGACCCCTCCCAGCTGCATGGCTTCACCCAACCTCCACCCTCTTAGGCCTTAGGGCATTAGAGAAGTCTCCCCAGTCTGGAAAGTGGGATGGGCATGGGGGGGACCTCTTCCCATTTGGGATCTACCAGCACCTGCTAAGGGGCCCTGCTGGCATTCAGACTGTTCTAAGTATACCATTAACCATATGCCTCTGGCCCCCACCACTAACCTCCCACAGGACTCCTGATGTGTCCTGGCCATTCCAGCTTACCATGTATTTTTTTTTAAGTCCTACACAGGCCAAACTTAAAAAAAAAAAAAGAAACAAGGGCAGCAGGGTAGCTAGCTACACTGATTAGCAGAGAACCGCAGCTGTTCAGTCACTTAATGGCAGTCACTCACAAGAACCAGCGTAGGCGATCCCACATGTGGCTGATTATCCTAGCCCATGAGACCACCTCAGCTTTGTGTGACCAATTTATGGATTATGCTGCGGTATGATGATCCAGCATAATGAAAAGACACGCTTTGAAGGAGCTCAAGAGCTCTGGGTGACTTCTCTCTTCTTCCTTTCTCATAGAAATTTCACTTGCCCTGCCCAGGGACCAAAGGCTTTGGCCTTTACCATCTCAGTACAGGACTGCTTCACTGTACACATCCTTTAGAGTACAAGGCCTCATGATGAGATCCCCCTGGTTTACAAGTGCTGTTAGGGTCAGTGGTGTTCAGCAAGTCCAGGCTCACACACTTTTGTCTGAGGCAGAGATATAGAGGCCAATTTTACCTGAAAACAAGGGGAACCAGGCAGCTATGACAGACAGCACTGAATGGATAGCCAGATGTGCATTTCAATTAACAAAAGAATCTGTCTGTAAATGTCTATAATGTCAAGTACCATGTAAAAATATTTTTTCAAAGTCACAGGTAAAGGAAATGAAACAAGATTGCAGATGCAGAATGGGATTCCCCGCTGTTATCAGAATATTTAAAAGTGTTTTTGTCCCAGTGCACAGCCATGTTAGACCTTGGAGATTTCTTCCTTTACACTGTACAATTCGCCTAGAGGTGCTGAGAGACTGGAAAAATTTTCAAAACATCAACCAGATCTCCAGATGAAGAGAAAGGACAAGCAAGCACTTGGAAATAGCAGGGGTAAGGGCTTAACGTTTTGGACGGCTTCAAGAGTCCTGTTTGCTTTTCTATAAACCAGAAAGATAATCCAGGATAAGCACAAATCATATTGTTGTTATTATGCAAAACTCCAAACTCTAGCTCCTGGGTTTGGCAGCAGGAAGCCTGTTGGCTTCTGAAGAGATACAGATGAAATTTATTTAATTAATCATTCCAAGATCAGGGGCCTTGTGTTTGGTGTTCTCATGAGAAGGTGGCATATTCAAGTACTCTGAAGCAAGCATACTACTGCCTTCTTACACACATAGCACTCCCTTTCAGAAAAGTCACAGTCCTGCCCAACTGGCCTATGCTGCTGCTGCTCCTTTGCAACCTGTCCAACCTGTGTGCTCTCCCTCTGGCCTAGGACAGAATCCATCATGCCCCATTCTGTCCACTGGCATCCTTCCCCTCCTTTAAGGACCATCTCAAGTGCTCCCTCCTCTATGAAGCCTAGTCTAATCCCTCCCCCTAGAAAGGATGTTTCTTTCAATGAGTCTCTTGGACCATTCAATTTGGAGCCTCCCACCTAACCATTTTTCACCCTTGTCCTAGTTGCTTGCACGCTTCCAAGCCTCACGACCATGATATAAAGCCTTGAAGAAAGAGACTGTTATTTTGCCATTTTATATAGCAAGCCGCTAGCTCAGTGTTTTTGTACAGAAAGAACTGTCTGTTGAACTGACTTGAATACAGAGTTGCCAATCACTTAGCTCTCAAGATGAAGCCTTTCCCAGGCCCTCTCAATACTAGTGCCTTCCCCCTATCAATGATTTCCTCTTTATTCTGTACATAGCTTACTTTGTAAGTAATTACATGCTGTCTCCCCCATTAGATTGTGAGTTCCCTGAGGGAAGGGACTGCCTTTAGCCTCTTTTTGTTACCCTCCTCCCAAGTACAGTGCCTAATATATAGTAGGCACTTAATAAATGTTGAAGGATTGACCGAATCTCCCTTTGATTTTTATTCCCTCAACAATGAAGGAGAGATTATTGTACATTTCCACATACTAGCTGCTCATGTATGTTGTTCTGGGTTCTGCCTCCCAAGGTAGGTTGTAAACTCCTTAAGGGCAAAGAGTAAAAAAAAAAAAAAAAAAACGGGCAAAGAGTATATCCTGTACATCGAGTATATGGTACTTTATACCTTTTTTAAAAAAAATAAACTTATATTCTCATTAGGACAATTTTTAAAGAGTAACTGGGGCAATGATCCTACCACTCCCCTCCCCCCAAATCTGGATTCTACTACACAGAAAAAAGATCATTAAAGTTTCAATAGTGTACAGTTAAAGACAAAAGTGCTAGAATGTGTTAGGGGAGGATTAAAAGGCAAAGAAAAAGAGAAAAAACACAAAAGAAGGCTGCTCTCAATAACATGTACTACACAAATAGATTCAGACAAGCAACTTCAGTATCAGATCCTAACAACCTGGTCTCGTTTGGGCTTGCCCAGGATGCTTCCCATCAAATAAATCTAAAAAACATTAGACTAAAGATGAAAACACAGTTAAACTGTTCTTATAAAGAAATTTCAACTTCCCAATTCAAGTGTGAGTCCCAAGAAAGAGTGACTTTGAAAATCCTCCTTTCCCATAAAGCACAGGCTGTGCCTGGTTATGCCCTAGGAAAGGCAGAAAAGTTAGGTAAATAATGGTCCATGTTTGTGGATCTTACAGGCTAGTTAGGAGGGTAAGACACCAATATGGAAAGTTACAATAAAATTATTCTATGATACATATATTAGGGAGATGAAGATGACTTTTCCAACTGAGAGGCTCAGACAAGTCTTCATGGATGTGCCACTGAGTTAAGTTTCACAGATGGCCATGAATTCAATTCAACAGTTATTTTATCAAGTGCCTACTATGTGCAGGTGGATTTTCACTACTTAGGTCACAGCAGTTCTTAACCTGTGGGCAGCAACCCCTTTGGGGCAAAATGACCCTTTCACAGGGGTCACAGGAGTCACCTAAGGCCATTGGAAAACACATATTTCAGATGGTCTTAGGAACCTCCTCTATCTGTCTCCAGGAGGGTCCACCCACATGCAGATACACCCAGATATGACTATTAAAGGGTTGCCTCATTAGGAAGGTTGAGAACCACTGACTTAGGAACACAAGGACAAAAACAAAACATCCCCTTAGGATCTTGAATTGTACTGGGCAGCTGCAAGAAGTACACAATGTTAAGTACAGGGGACACTGAAACAATGATTGAGAAGAAAGTGCAGACTGACAACTGGAGGCGGCAGGGTAGGGAAGAGATCAGGGAAGGCTTCTCAGAGGAGGCGACACCTGAGTTGAACCTTGAAGGAAAAAAAGGTTTTTGAGAGGCAGAGGTGAGATGAGACAGGAGTGCATTCCAGGCAGAGAGAGAGGGACAGTGGATGCAAAGCAACAAAGGTGGGGGATCTGTATAGAGTTCAGCAAATAGCCAATAGTTCCATTCAGATAGGATGGATAGAATGCAGTGTTCACGAAGGGGAGTTCTGTGAAATCAGGCTAGAAAGATAAGTCCTGAAATGACTGAGTAAAGAGTATGAATTTTAACCCAGAGGCAATAATTAGGAATTAATTACAGTTTATAAGTAGTTGGGGAAGATGATTATTACTATGCTTTATTAAATCATTTTGGCAGTTGTGGGAAGAATGGATTAGACACGAGAGTAAGAACAGGGCAACATATTAGGAAGCTATTTTAATAGTGTGGACAGAGGTGCATGAGGGTCAGAAGGAGGGCTGTGGCTATGTGGGTAGTTTCTGATTTTAACTGCATTGGTTTTGTTTATGAAAGAAACTAGCTTAACTTCATACAATCATTTATCTTTTTAAAAATTCTCAAATTCTCTCACTCTGGGATAAACAGTATATCAATTATATGTCTGAAATAATGCAAAACACATTTCTATTTTAACTATGTTGCAAAAGAAAATACACACACAACACCAAGAAAAGCAAAGTGAAAAAATTATGCTTCAATATGCACTCAGAGTTCATCAGTTCTCTCTGGACGTAGACAGCATTTTTCATTATGAGCCCCACAGAACTGTCTTGGACCATTGTCTTGATCAGAGTAGCTAAGTTTTCCACAATTGATCATCTTTACAATACTGCTGTCACTGTGTACAAGGTTCTTCTGGTTCTGCTCGCTTCACTTTGCATCAGGTCATATAAATTTTCCCAGGTTTTTCTGAAACCATCCTCTTCATTATTTATTATAGCACAGTAGTATTCCACCACAATCATATACCACAACTTGTTCAGTCATTGCACAAATGGCCGGTCCCTCAATTTCTAATTTTTTACACACACACACCACACATAATTAACTTATTTTTAGTTTTCAACATTCACTTCCATACGAATTTGAGTTTTGAATATTCTCCCCTCTTTCCTACCCCTCCCCAAGACAACGTGCAATCTGATATAGGCTCTATTTATATATTCATATTAAAAATATTTTCACGTTAGTCATGATGTAAAGAAGAATTAGAACTAAGGGGAGAAACCACAAGAAAGAATAAACAAAACAAAACAACAAAAGAAAAGGAGAGCAAATAGTATGCTTCCATCTGCATTCAAACCCCAAAGTTCTTTCTCTGGATGTGGACAGCATCTTCCATTGTGAGTCTTGGAGTTGTCTTAGAATTTTGCATTGCTGAGAAGAACTAAGTCTATCAAGGTCAGTTGTTGCACAATGTGGCTGTTATTGTGTACGATGTTCTCTTGGTTCTGCTCATTTCACTCAGCATCAGTTCATAACAGCCTTTCCAGGTTTTTCTGAAGTGCTCGTCATTTCTTATAGCACAACAGTATTCTACTACATTTGTATGCCACAACTTGTTCACCTATTCCCCAATTAATGGACACCCACTTGATTTCCAATTCTTTGCCACCACAAAAAGAGCTGCTATAAATATTTTTGTACATGTGGATCCTTTTTCTATTTTTATGATCTCTTTGGGATACAGACCTGGAAGTGGTATTGCTGGATCAAAGGGTGTAAACCATTTTATAGCCCTTTGGACATAGTTCCAAACTGCTCTCCAGAATGGTTGGCCTGTAACTCCCTTAATTTTTCCTCTAAGAATTGGATGCTTTACTACTTGGTGCATATATGTTTAGTAATGACACTACTTTATTGTCTATGGCACTTTTTTTTAGCAGGATATAGTTTCCTTCCTTATCTCTTTTAATTAGATCTATTTTTACTTTTGCTTTGTCTGAGATCAGGATTATTATCCCTGGTTATTATTTTTTTTTACTTTAGTTGAAGCATAATATATACTGCTTCAGTCTTTAACCTTTACTCTTTGTGTATCTCTCTGCTTCAAATGTATTTCTTATAACAACATATTTCAGGATTATGGTTCTTAATCCACTCTGCTATACTCTTCCATTTTATGGGAGAGTTCATCCCATTCACATTCATAGTTATGATTACCATCTGTGTCTTTTTCTCCATCCAATTTTATGTTTTTGCTTTTCTCTCTCCTTTCTCCCTTTCCTTCCTTACTAGAGTTATGCTTTCAACTACCACCTCCTTTAGTCTGTCTTCCATTCTATCAACCCTTCCCTTTTCTTTCCCTTTACATTTACTACTTCTTCCCTCCCTTCTATCCCCTTCTCCTTTTCTTTGTTTGTATTTGCTTAATAGTATCTTGATTTCTCATAAAGTCATTTGCTTCCATTTGCTCCACTCTAATTCTGAAGGAATTATTCTCTTGAGAATGCTTTTGAGATTCTTTTTCCATCTGGCAAATTCAACTTTGTAAGGCACTCTTCTCCTCATTGGCTTCTTGAGCCTCTTTTGCCATTTGAGTAAATCTGTTCTTTAAGGTGTTATTTTCTTCAGTCAGGTGGTTGACTCTCTTTTCATGATTTTCTTGTATCATTCTCATTTCTCTTCCCAATTTTTCCTCCTTTTCTCTTATTTGGTTTTCAAAGTCCTTTTTAAGCTAATCTATGGCTTGTAGACAATCTTCATGTTTCTTGGAAGCATTTGGTATGGGAGTTCTGACTGTGTTGTCTTCTTCCCATTCCATGCTTTGATCCTTTTTGTCTGCAAAAAAGGATTCTAGAGTTCAGTTGCTGTTTTTACTTTGCTTCCTTTTCCAGCTCATGTTGGCCAGTCAATTAATTGCTTGATTTTTTTAGCTCTATGGAACTCTGCTTTCAGGGGGAGAGGGAAAGCTCTGTCCCAAATCGCTGGGGTTTTCACAGCTGCTGGAGCTATTAGGGGACTTCTGCAGCCCCCATCATCTTTGGCTCACTGAAAATGAACCCCAGGACCACCACCCAAGACCACAATCCGGATCCAGGTCGCTCAACGCAAGAACACTTGGCCTGTGAACAATCACTTGGACCCCCTGCAGTCTGCAAGCCGGGAGCTCTGAAGCAGCTGTGTGGGGGAGGCTTCTGTCGCTTCTGCTGCTTCCTTGCCCTGGGGGCAGTTTGGCGGGACCGCTTTTCTCCCCCAGATTTAGCTGAATTCCACTGACCTTTCACTTAGTTCTTATTTCTCCTGGTTTGATAAATCTGGAAACTGCCACAGCTGCTGCTGATCTGCTGTCCTAAAGACTTCACCCTGGGACCTGGTCACTGGTTTTGTGTGTTGGGGCCTCAGGTGCTAGCAGCTGGAGGCTATAGGGTCTGGCAGCTTACCTGTTGCTAAGCTGGAATCAGCAACATTGGAGCTCTCAGGGTAGGGGAGTAGAATCTGGCCCCTGGGAGACACCTATTCACCTGGGCCTTGCACTCAAATGTTTGGTTGCTGGAGGATGTCTGTCAGCTTGGAGGTATGCCTGATGGAGTTGTGCTTCTTTGAGTTGTGCTGAAGCATTGGGTGATTTTGGCCACATGGTGGCTTTCTGAGCTGGTGTCTATTGGGTCTCTTGCTTGTGCTGAGGCACTTGGGGGTGCTGGGTTTGGCACTTGCCTGCTCCACCATCCTGGGGCTCAGGATCTCCCCCTGGTTTTCTGAGGTAGGGCTTGCTGCTGACTAGCTGAGACACCTCCTGTCCTGCACTGCTCCCCATTCCCCATAGAGAGGGGCCTTTCCCATTAATCCCCCAAGATTCTTGGGCTAGAAGACTGCTACACTCCATCTTTCTGATGGCTCAGCTATTTCAGTATTTTTCCTGGGGCAATATTTTTTGGGCTTTCAGAGGTCAATAGGGGAGGGTAAGAATGACTTACTTCTTACTCCACCATCTTGGCTCTTGGAAGCATATCCTCCAGTTCTTTACCACCAAAAAAAAAGTTGCTATAAACATTTTTGTATACATGGATCCTTTTCCGTTTTCTTTGATCTCTTTGGGATAAAGATCTAGTGGTGTTATTGCTGGGTCAGACGGTATGCATAGTTTCATAGCCCTTTGGTCATAGTTCCAAACTGCTCTCCAGAATGGTTAGACTGGTTTACAATTCCATTTAGTGTCCCTATTTTTTTTTCCATATTTCCCTTCAGAATTAATCATTTTCCTTTTCTACCATGTTAACCAGCTTGCTAGGTATGAGGTGGTACCTCAATGTTGTCTGAATTTACATTTCTTTAATCAACAGGGATTTAGAGCATTTTTTCATATGACTATAGATAGCTTTAACTTCTGAAAACTACCTGTTCATATCCTTTGACCATTTATCAATTGGGGAATGGCTCCTATTTTTATACCTTTGGCTCATTTCCCTACGTATCTAAGAAATGAGGCCTTTATCAGAAAAAATTGCTGTGAAGAAAATTTTCCCCAATTTCCTGCTTTTCTTCTAATCTTGGCTACGTTGTTTTTGTTTGTGCAAAGACTTTTTAATTTAATGTAACCAAATTTATCCATTTGACTTCCTGTGATCTTTCCTGACTCATCTGCCCATAAATTCTTCCCTTATCCATAGATCTGACAGGTAAAATTTTCCATGTTCCCATAATTTATTTATGATATCACCCTTTATGTCTTAATTACGTACCCATTTTTACTTTATCTTAATATACAGTGTGACATACTGTTGTATGCCTCGTTTTTGCCAAACTGCTTTCCAGTTTTCCCAGAAATCAAATAGTGAGCTCTTGCCCCAAAAGTTTGGATTGTTGAGTTTATCAGACATTAGATTACTAAGATCATTTACTACTGTGTACAGAGTGCCTAATTTATTACATTCTTAGACAGTACCAGAGTGTTTGGATGATTACTGCTCTGTAAAATAGTTTGAAATCTGGTACTGCTAGGTCACCTTCCTTCACACTAGCTTCATATAATCAAAACTGTCCATTTTATCATCCGTGATCTTCTCTATCTCTAGTTTGTTTATGACCTTGTCTCTTATTCATAGTTGTGGAAGATATCTCTATCCTTGCTCCTCCAATTTGTTTATGATGCAGCTTTTCAGTATCTAGGTCACCCATTTGGAGCTTATTTTGGTACATGGTAAACCAAATATTGTCTAAGATACTTGAGATATTTGTCTAAACCTAATTTTTACCAGATTTTCTCAGGAGTTTATGTTATTGCTAAATAACAAGTTCTTGCACCAGTAGCTGAGGTCTTTGTGTTCATCAAACACCATATTACTACATGAGCTCCTTGAGAACAGAGACTGTCTTTTACCTTTATTTATATCCCTAGCATTCAGTGTAGGGCATGACACATAGTAGGTAATTATTGCTTATTAAATGAGTGGTGCATTTAATCTGTTCTACTGACCATTTTTTAAAAATTTTGTACCTAATACCAAATAATTTTGATGATTACTGTTTTGTAGGATGGTTTCACATAGAATACTACTATGTCCTCTTCCTCCTCACATTTTTTCCCATCATTTCCCTTAGTATGTTTGTCCCTTTTTAAACAAGGTGTTTTGAAAGATGTTTGGAGGACAGAGAATGATAATAACTGTTGTGGACATGTCAAGCTTCAGATGCTTATATGACATCCAGCAGCAGAGGGGAAAGGAGATCATTGTAGTCCCAGGAAATGAAGAAGCAGAGAGGTGATGGGTGGGGAAATATAAAGGATATTCAGTGGAGACAGTGCATCCCTGTGTAGCAAGTGCACAAAATGCATAGAAGGGAGTAATAAAAGATAAGGCTAGAGAGGCAGGACAGTACCAAACTGTGGAGGGTCTTCAATACATGGCATTTAAATAAGTCTGCACTTTACACAGTAGGACACTGGGAGCCACTGAAGACTTCTGAGCTGAGGAAGACATGCTTGTTGAAACTGAAAATAGAAATGAGAAGATCTCACTGCTCACTGCACCATCTGACCTGCTTTGACAAGCTGTTCCCTATGCTGCTAGAAACACCGACCACACTGTGGTCACTCCTTTGACTTTGTGACCTTTATAACTAAGATTGTCAATTACATTCACTGTGAGTGGAGTAGGGAAATTGCCAGAGTCTTGAGAGACTAACCTACAGTGCTTCCTAACCTTACTCAACAGTGAGTTATTGAGAGTGGTTTGGTGAGACGTCTTGCCTAGCCTTGCAAAGAGACTTCCTAGTAAATATTTAAAGTGTGTAAATACATCCAAATGAAGTTTTTAAAAAATGTGTAAAACACACAAATGTTGGACCAAATGTCCATCTCAATTCCTTAATCATATTTAAAAGCAAAATATCTCCATGGGTTCAGAAAGGACAAACCATGAAAAGTCCAAGGTCTGTCTGTGAAAGGTTTTAATCTTTGAAAATGAAGCAATTCCCTCAGTTGTATTTTGAGTGGCAAAGCCTTCAAAACATCCTAATTATTTTATCCTGGAGACTATTTCTGCTATATTACCCAATAATATTTTAAAACCCATATTCAATGGTCTAAATGCCACATGTAAACCTAAGTCAATCCCAAGTGGAATTACAATGGCACATTTAAAACATATTGTGCACAGAGCACAATATTTATGATAGTCATTTTTAAAATAAATTTTTGTTTTAAAGTCTCTCTGTGGCATCCTCTTGTTAGAAGGTATACTCTGAAGAAAAGCATTGCTAAAAAAATCTAGACAACAGAGTAAAGTGGTAAGAACATCAGAACTACACATTGTGGCAAGGTTCTTCAGAGGCCATCTAGTCCAAAACATACTTGAACCTGTCACCTCTACTTCTGACAATATACCTGACCAGTAGGCTTCTAGCCTTTGAAAATCCTCAATGACTTCTACCTCCCAAAACATCTCATTACACTTCTGGTTAGTAATGATAGTTTTCTAATGGTCTTCTTGACTCAAATCTCTCTACAATCCAATTCATTTTCCAGAAAGTGATTTTCCTACTACGCAGGTCTCATCACGTCACATATACTCCCTACCCACAGTCACCTTACTCCACAAACTCCATGGATCAAATATAAATGCCCTTGCTTGTCATGTAAAGCTCTCTATATAGAGCTGGACCTCATATATAGAGATATAGATCTATATGTCTACCTATCTATCTATATAAAATTTCCTGCCTTTTTACATGTAACTCCCTTCCACACACTCTCCAGGCCAGACATACTGGCCTCTTTCCTGTCCCTCACAAACGGCACTCAGTGGCTGTCTAGTATCTACTTCTACTTCTTAAAATCTGTCATTCTCTTCAAGACTCAAGTGCAGCCTTCTAGATGAGGCCTATCCTGGTTCTCTGAGTTCCTAGTCTTCCCTTCTCTCTGCCCAGGTAACCCTGTATCTGTTTCATATGTCCTCTGCAAGTGCACACATGCACTTATGGATATGCATGTTATGTCTGCCATTACATTAAAACTTCTTGAAGGAAGATACTCTTTTGCCTATGCTTTGTCTCCCCAGTGCCTACCATAGTGCTTGGCAAATGAGGCATTAATAAATGTCTGACTGATTAACATTAATAAATTAAATTAATAAGTGATCGACTGAATTATTAGAAAGTTTTTCTTTAATACCCTGTCCAAATCTGCCTCTTGATCACTTTCATTCACTCCTCCAAGATCTGCCTTGGGGGCTGAACAGAACTAGAAGGCTATTCATCCTTGACATGATGGCCTTTTAGACCCTGAAAAGTGGCTATCACATTCCCCGAGATTTCTCTTTTTCTGCTAACCCTTCCAACTATTCCTTCAATTGACATTCATATGGCATGAAAGTCCAAATTAAGCCAATCAGCATTCCAAAAGTCCTTCTCTGAACATCCCCCTAGGTTAGCAATATCTTTTCTCAAATGTGGTGATTAGAACAAAAATATTCCAGATGTGGTCTGGCTAGGGAGTGATGGGGGCCATCACCTTCTTCTTCTGGGACATGATGGCTTCTAATGGCAGTCCAAGATTGTACCCAGTGTTGAAAAAGGAAATCAAGTTTGTCTGACATGATGAAACCATGTAGAATCTCCGTGACTGCTAGAAACATCTCCATATTCACAGGACCGTTGGACCACAGATTTAGGACTAGAAGGAATCCTAGAAGTCATCTAGTACAATGCTCTCTTCTTACAGATAAGGGCTCAGGCCCTGAGACTGTAAATGCCTTGCCCCAGGTCACACAGGTAATAAGTGACTAAGCTCCTCTAATCCCAAATACAGGATACTTCCCACTGTACCACATTAACTTATTAGTCTTTAATAAATCTTTCTAGATATTCTTTAATAGTGTATCCTAGATTTTTGCCAGGAATTAAAAGTCAAACTCACTAGCCTTCAAATCATAGACTCTACTTCCTTTTTTAAAAAACTAGGACATGTGCCCTTTCACAATTCTGTGATAATTCTCTGATTCTCTATGACCTTTCAAAAAAAAAATCTCTAACAGTGGTTAAGTATTCACATATGTCAATTCTTTTAGTACCAGTGGATATAGCTCATTCAGATCAGGTAGGTGAATTTGAACTCAGCAAGGACATCCAAGTGTTCTTACTTATCATGGGTATCAATTAGCCATATTCTGTTTTCTTGTCCTTTCATCATCTGTCTTGACAGAAAAAAGAAGCAAAGTAAGAGCTGAGAAGATCTGTCTTCTTTACATTGTCATATATCATGCCATCATTCATCATGGATAACAATTCAATCCCTTCCTTCTTTTTCTAAATATAACTTTAAAATTTTTAAATTAAATTAAATTAAAACTAAAAACAACAACAAAGCTTTCCTTGCTAGCCTCAGCTCTTTCAAGGCTTTAGCAGCCTTGACACTATTCTTATGAGACCAAGCCACACTTTTGTATATGTCTCCTATTACTTGTCCTCGTTTCCATCTTCCCTAATTGTCTTTTAAAAAGTGGTCTTTTCAATTAGCTTGCTTTTTTTCCTTTCATTAAAATGATCTCTTTCTATACTTTCAGAATTCCATTGGTGAAAGCTGACCATCACTCCTGGGATAACTTCTAGAATGTTATACCATGAGATCCTATCTGCTTTCTCTGAATTCTTTGAAATCTGCTCTCCCCAAGTCTAAGGGGTATGTTGGACTGTTGTTGTTCAGTAGTTTTTCAGTCATGTTCGATTCTCTGTGACCCCATTTGGGGGTTTCTTGGCAAAGATAATGGAGTAGTGTGCCAATTCTTTCTCCAACTCATTTTACAGATGAAGAAACTAAAGCAAACAAATTTAAGTGACATGTTCAGGGTCATACAACTGCTAAGTGTCTGAGGTCACATTTGAACTCAGGAAGATGAGTCTTTCTGACTCCAGGCCTGGCACGCTTTCTACTGCACCACTTAGCTGCCCTTGTATTGGACCATGCCTGGATTTTCTTTATCATAGATTCTAAAAGATAGTGGTAATTTCCCTCTCATAATTATCTACTACAGCAACCAATTCCTTCCTGTTAGCGGAAATCAAAACAAAATTTCATCTTCTGGTTCATCTTCCCTCTGAAGGATGAAATTTGTCTGTAAGATAAGTTTTTTTTTTCAAAGTAACAATTAGCTTCTCTGCTTTTGGCATGGAGAGAAAGGTCCACCAGGTGTTTAAATAGTTGATATCCTCCATCACTACTCTATTATGTGCCAAATGTGTGATTTGCTGCACAACTCATCATTTGTTTCCTCTCTATCCTGTGACTTTTTGCTTTCTTCTGGTGACTACGTTGATTTTTTTTCTGCCTTTGCTGATATTCACCTACATTACCTCCATCATGCTTACCCTCTGATTCCTATACTACTATTCCACCACAACATCTCCCCTCTTAAAAAAAGAACCGTTTCTTTTAACAAGGTATTAAACTTTCTTTTAATAAGGTGTATTCTTCCAGGACCACATTCTGGCCATTTGCTTCGTTCCACCATGTTTTAGCAATATCTCTGAAGTCAAATTTCATCCCATGTCTTACAATCTCTAATTCACTTTGCTTATTATCCATATTTTTGTATATCTGAGTATAGCTACCCGAAACCATGAGTTTTAATACTAGCTCCATTTTTAATTTCTGTCTACAAATTTCTATTCTTCTGCCTATGTTGAATAGATATCCTCTATGCTATCTAGAATTCTGGAGAGAATGAGGCTTTTTTTCCTTTCCTTTTTTGTGTTAAAGTCCTTCTCACTGAGAATTCAGGACTCTAGGAAAATATGTTCTTATTAGTGCAATAATATGCACTCCACCCCTGACTGATATCCTGTCATTCCTATCCCTTAAGCCATAGCCTAGAAATTTAAATCTAATTGCAATTTCGATTACCAGCTTCTTAACAATTTTCAATTCCCACAGAAGCTTGCATCAAGGATCGACTTTCAATGGGCAGCAGTGGATAGATGGTCTGCTAAAATAGGCAATTTGGACTCAAGAGGAAGTTATCTAGGAATGACAGTGCTTGATTTTCATGTGTATGGAATTGTAGAGTTGGAAGGGAACTGAGAGGCTATAGAGTCTAGCTATGCTTATTTCATAGATGAGGGAACAGAGGCAAAAAAAGATTCAGTGACTTGCCCAGGGCACGTGTCTATATTTATCTGAAGCAGAACCTGAACCCAGTTCTCTCATCCACTAGTATCAGGCCCCCAAGTCAGATGGCTCCCTGCCCCAGGAACCGTCTGCCTTGAGAAACGGCAAAGTGTGGGATCTGGGTTCCTCCCTACACAAGACTCTTCAGTTCTGCAGGTACCACTGGTACCATATACACAGGGAGATTCCAATTTAGAAGTATATTTCTGTTCTAATTCCACAAAGACAGCTTCTCAGTCAAATTACACCAAATATCTAAATCTGAGATTCCTCTCATACAGGGGATTTCTTTTTTTTTGCGCTTTTTGGAGGGCAGTTGGGGTTAAGTGACTTGCCCAAGGTCACACGGATAGTGTGTGTGTGTGTGTGTGTGTGTGTGTGTGTGTGTTAAGTGTCTGAGGCCGGATTTGAACTCAGGTCCTCCTGAGTCCTGGGCTGGTACTCTATTCACTGTGCCACCTAGCCTAGCCGCCCTCATACAGGGGATTATTAGGGCAACAATACATGCGTAACAGAAAACTAACCCATCTCAGCAGTCTAAACTAGGTCTTATTAGTGGGTAAATAATCGAAGCTGAGTGATGCCCAATAAAAGGGAGAGCTGACATCACAGGGTCAAGAAGTGACAATGGAATGAGGGCTTGGTCCCCACAAGCCTGTTATCCCTGTTACAACTCTGCTAATACCTCCTGCGGCAATCCCCCAAAGTCCAGAAAGAGCTTAAGGCCATGTTTTCATAAGCTATATTGGTGTAACAAATCAAGACCAAATGACCTTTTACCCTTTGGGTCCACAGGAAATTATCATCTGTGGAACCTGAGCTTGTCTCAAGACACATATGGGAAGAAAGGAAGGAAGGAAGAGAGGAAGGAAGGAAGGAAGGTAGGGAGGAAAAAAGGGAGGAAGGGAAGAAGAAAGGAAGGAAGGGAGAAAGGAAGGAAGGGAGGGAAGAAAGAAGAAAGGAAGCAAGGAAGAAAGGAAGGGAGGAAAGAAGGGAGGAAGGAAGCAAGGAAGAAAGCGAGGAAGGAAGGAAGGAAGGAAAGGAGACAGGAAGGAAGGGAGGGAGGAAGGGAAGAAAGAAGGAAAGGAAGAAGGAAGAAGAAAAGAAATAAGGGAGAGGGAGAGAGGGTGGGTTGGTTTATTAAGAGCCTATGTGCCATACACTATGCTAAGCACTTTACAAATATTACCTTATTTGATCCTCATAACAACCTGAAGAGTAGGTGCTATTATTAACTTCATTTTACAGTTGAAGAAACTGAGGCAAAAGGAGATTTTTTTTTTCTTTTAAGTGCTTTGCCCAAGGTCAAAGAGCTAGTAAGGCCTAGTCTGAACTCGGATTTTTCTGGTTCCAGGTCAGACACTCTATCTGCTCACCTCCAGTTAACCCAACCCTTCAACTTACACTGTCCCTACAGCTAGTCATTCTCAGGACTTCCCTTCTACTGCACTAGATAAATGGCAGGGGGAAAGCAACCAAAAAACTGGCTTTTTTAAGCAACCAAAAAGAGCAATAGACTGGAGATCATAAGTCATGGGTTCAAATTTCTGCTCTGCACCTAATTCTCTGTGTGACCTTAGAGAAATCACATCACTTTTCAAGATCTCCATTTCCTCATCTATAAAATGAGGGCGCTGAACTAGGTTTATCACTAAAATCCCTATGATTACATAAATGGCTTCAAGGCAAGACTGAAAAGGCAGACAGAACCCAACACCTTAACCAAGACTCTGGGAGAGAGCTAGAAAAGTGCTAGCAAAGACAGAGGACAATCACAGCTGTCTAAAATAAAATCTATTTATATAAAGGGAGGAGGGTAGTGCGCTTGTGAAGATCAAGGAAGAGTATACGGCTATTGTTTCAGTCTTTGGCTCTTGTGAGAAAGTTTTAAAAACAATGTTTTCTTTTATTGCTTGGTGTGTCCCTTTGAGGAGTATAAATAGACACTGAACACACAAACACACAAATATGTGTGCACACTTCAACAATAAGTGCATTTTGTTCTTGGAAAAGGAAATGGCGTTCTGCATCATTATTTATACTGCAATCTGTTGGCTAAAGGTTGGGTCTGCACTGAAATCATTCAAAGTTGTTGTAACAGTTCCCAAAGAACCCTTCAAATTTGCCAGAAAATACAGAATCTACAAAAGATGACTGATATAAAGACTAAATAAAAATGACTAATTGAATGAACAGTTACTGATGGTTTTCAGATGCAAATTTTGGCACTTCACCTTCATGTTAATTAATTCCATTAAATTGGTGTTCATAGGTCAGAGGAATTTATGACTACACACCAAAAATGTTGTTTATAAAACCATTTACTGGGAATAGCCTAAAGATATTTTGAAACATATTTTTCCACTTGTCCAGTTCAAACTGTTACAACTTCACTGCCCCCCCAACACCTTTAACATGAAGCTGAATCTTGCACGCTTAAAACTCATTTCTTTCTTTTTTTTTTCAACCAGGGATTTTCCCATTATAAAATCCCATCCCATTCTCTCCTGCACATACCATCTGCACACCTTGAACCTGAGGAGGGGCCCCCTGAACTTGTTTTCTTGAGTTGCATTATTTTTCAGGATGAAGCCCTATAAGGACATGACATAAAAGAAGGAAAAAAGTTGGAGCAAAAAGAAGCAGATACACACACACATACACATACAAGAAAGAGGTTGTTGAGAGGGAAGAGGGATGAGGATATAAGTTATGAATGAAAAGAGTAAAAAAAGAGGTCACATTGGCATGTACCCACACCCATTACTGACAGGGTCACCCACGCTCCTGGTTTGGCATTAAAAGATGTTTCACAACAAGGATGAGTTTAAGGCAAATCAAGCACCAATGAAAGAACAACACTGCTTTATTCAAGTGATGGAATGTGCCCTGAATTTAGCTTTGAACTACAGGACTCAAAGGGATAGTAAGAGCTTTCTTTCCTTCTCTGAAAATGTGGAGAAAGTAAGAGAGAAAACAGGTGCTTGGAGTCCCCTCAGCACCATTCAATCACGCAGTTCCTCAGTTACATCTCTGTGGCTTCACTTTCTGATTGGCCGATTACTCTCAGAGCCTCCCCGGGGTCAAAGATGTCTCCATACCCCTCCAAAGTACAGGGCTAACTCCTCCTCACAAGACTTTCCCTACAACGTCCCAATGCCGGCCACCTTTCCCCTGCTCTTTTCTTACGATAGAGTGTAAGCTTGTTGAGGGTAAAGGCTGTCTTTCTTTAGGCTTTAGGCTTCTATTTGTATTCTATTTGTATTTCCAGTGCTTAGCACAGTGTTTCATAAATGTTTGCTGACCGAGTGGTGTGATTTTTCAGAAAACCTTCAGAAAGGCCTCAGTTTCAAATCAGAAAACAGATGCCAAGTTTACTTTACAAAGGTTTTTTAAATGCTAAATAAATGTAAAAGATTAAGTGCTGCGAGTGCTGCCCTATAAGGTGGCATTTATTAAAAACGCTTTCCCAGAATCTGACTTGGGGTTTAAGAGCCAGAACATTGCCATGTTTGTAAAGCCTTCACTATTTTAGGCCTGGATTTTACTGTTTCCAAAAGAAGTCACTTGCTACTTACCAATTTTCATATCAAATGCATTAAGCACCTGAGTCTTAACCTGGCATAATCTGACCTTATTCAAACCCCAAATTAAATGAGAACCATTTTCTTCCATGGCTCCAGGCTTCACCTAGGAGTTAATACTGAACAGCCAATAACTACAATGCATAGGAAGCACGTCAGATTACCATAATCCTTTAAGTTATCACTTGCTGAACTGAATTAAAGTTGAGGGAGTAAAAATAAAATAATAATGAATATCCAGCTGCCTTTGGTATAAGAAGGACCTATGAATTAAACTTTCTTCTTATCAGAAAAAGAGAAAAGTAGCAAAGGAAATTGAAATGAGATCTAAGGTACAGATACAGAATGACAGTGTGGGAGACATATTTATAACAATAAGGAGAGTATGGAAGGACCTAGCACTTAGCAATGTCTGGCATATTGTAGGTGTTTGATAAATCCTTGTTTACTTGACTTGATCAGCATAAAACTGGCCCAGGGTAAGACTGCAAATCCATCCTTTTATATGTCATACTTATATTTATGTGTCTCATTTACACATCCACCCCAACCCCATTAGACTCTATGTTTCATTAGGGTCAGGTCCATTAATTACCTAAACTTTTCATCTCCCTCCAGGTCCAGTGGTCTCTGCAATCAACCAACAAATCCCTACTATGTGCCAGGCACTCTGCCAGACTTGGGGATCCATCACAGGAAGTGAACAAGCCCCTGTTGGTAGGGAGCTTACATTCTATCCAGTGAGGTCACATGAGCATGGTCAGTAGCCTTACACACAAAACAGAAAGTAGTCATTTGGGGAGGAGGTACCAGAGGTCACAGAGGCCAGGAAAGGCTTAAAACAGAATGTGGAGCCTGAGCTGAGTCTTGAAGGAAACCAGGGTTTCTAAGACGTGAAAGGAGGAAGGAACAGGTCTTTAATACCTGTTTCTTTTCTTTCTTTTTAAAAAAAAATTTTTTTCCTCTATTTCGCAGTTGTGTTCTGGTCTTTGAGTCTAAAATAAAATAAAAACAAAACAAAACATGTTTCTTGAATTGGATTTTTCCTTATAAAACTTGTAAAATAGATTTGATGCCCAATATTTTAACCCTCAAGAAAGCCTGCTATAATAAACACCTTGTCCAAAGGTATCAAGCAATGCAGAAAGTCCCCAAATCCATACCACATCAAATGAGATAGCATATGGAAAGGACTTTGCCAATAAATCTTAAAGCACTAAATCAGTGGTTCTCAACCTGTGGGTCGCGACCCCTTTGGGGGTCTAAGACCACAGGATAAGACATATTTCTGATGGTCTTAGGAACCAAGATACTGATCCTCTATCCATCTCCAGGCAGGTCTACCTACATGCAGATATACCTCCTTACAAGTATTAAAGTATCTCGGCATTAGGAAGGTCGAGAACCACTGCACTAAATGAAGGCTTATCTATTATTAGTTATATTATATTATAAATACACAAAAACTCCAAGTCTCCTAACTGCCAATTGGTGAACACTTATTGAGCACAGGAAGTAATAGAAAGAAGTACAAGACACACCTCAAGAGGTTGCAATCTAGTGAGGGATACAAGGAATGCTATCTGTAGTATAGGAGGAGATAAAGACAAGACAGTAACCGTTCCAAAAGTCCAGAAGAAGAGAATAACGCCAGCAGTTACTCAGGGAAGGCTTTGTGGAAGAGGTAGGACGTGAGATGCGATTTAAAGGACACACAGGATTCAGATAAGCAGAAAGGCATTCCAGATGAGGGAAAAGACAGTACCTAGGGGAGACAATGAGTAGACCAGTCTAGCTGGAGTGAAGGGATACTGCTAACAATACAGGCAGTTTCTGAGCCTCTTGAAAAGATTCAGGATTTCATTTGTATGAGTAGCCAATTCAGACCGCAACCATTTTAAGGCTTTGTGAGTTGCTATGGTTAAAACAATTCATCCTTTATTTGGTAGCCAGACTTCTGGTAATTAGGTAGACTGGTCCTCAGACAAGAAGAGTCCCTCACTTGGGAGCCTGTACTCAAAGCTCTTCCAGTTTAAAAGAATCTTCTGGAGCTCACACTCTGCTGGCACCATCTTTAAGGATGCAGGGTCCCTTCCATCTCCCATGAGAGACCAGAGTAGAGTTTTGGTGGAAGGATGTTTGGTAGAACATAAGAGCTCACACCTAACAACAGCCTAAAAGGACCTCAGAGCTCACAAAACACTTCCCTCTAAAATAAAATATAACAACCTTAAGAGATAGAAAGTATCATTAAGCCCCATGTGATGGATGCAGAAACAAAATCAAAAGACACAAAGTGATTTGACCAAAGTCAAACACAATGAGTTAATGGCAGAATAGTGACTTTTAGGTATTACCATATGGTATTGCAAAGCATTTTCCTCACAACTTGGAGGGGATGAGGATATAGGTATTGTCAGCACTATTTTACAGACTGTAAACTGAGGGCAATTAGGTGTCACAGTGGATAGAGGCCTGGAGTCAGGAAGGCTCATTCCTGAGTTTAAATCTGACCTCAGACACTTACTAGATGTGTGACCCTGGTCAAGTCACTTAACTTTGCCTCAGTTTCCTCATCTATAAAAATGAACTGGAGCAAGAAATGGCATATCACTCTAATACCTTTGCCAAGAAAAGCCCAAATGGGGACATAAAGGGTCAGACACAACTGAGCAAAAATTGAGTTTGAAAAAAGTTAAATGACTTGCCTACCTATCATCACAAACACAGTACATGGCAGAAGCAAGATTCGACCTTGAACCCTCTCAGTTGCTCATGTCTCATGCTCAGTCTGCCATGTCATGCTGCCTTTGGGCTAGACCTTGGAACAAAATTCATGTCAAGATATTGGGAAATGGAGTAATGCTAAGAAAGTAGCCTCCGAGTAATTCCAAAGAAGTTCTGTCCTAAACCCTTTCCTATAGGACAATACTGGTCTCATGAAAGATTAAGAGACTGAATTTGCTTCCTGTCTGCCTGCCAAAGGCATATTTTCATATTCAAATATCACAAATAAAATCCCATCATTGAAGCTAAGCTGTAGAAGGTCCAGTGAACCGTATCTACCTGGCTGAAGAGGCTGGATGATTGAAAAGTCCATTTCAAGCATCATTGAAAGAATGATTATTGAAGGCCTGACACTGGTCTCAAAAAGTGCCTCCCCCTACTTGCTTCCCTCCCTCTTCTCCATGCAAGCTGACTGGAGTCTTTATTTTACACTTAACCATTATACATTTCCTTATGTCCCTGGAAAGGAGAGCTGTTAGTCATCAAATCTACATAGTCTGGGTTAATAGGATCTTTGTTCAGAAAATTAAATTATGTTTTTTAAGCCTTCATTGGACTGAGGATGAAAATATTAAGTAAGAAGGGAGGGAGTGTATCTGATTTCTCTCTACTAATTTGATAATTGAACAGTCACTACCCAACTTCTAATTTTTTTTTCCCCAGATTAACTGCCTCACATCATTTGAAGGCATCATTTCATTCCTGTTTTCTGCTGTAGCTGCAGACACTACACAGTGTGTGGCTCCCTCCTACTTTCTGGACAGTCGGTTTGTCCTCCCTTTGAATGCTTTCTGGTTGACTACCCTGCTCTAGTCTCAATAAAGCTTCTACGATCAAAGGGCCTGAAATGCTGAAGTGCTACTTTTGCAGTTTTGTGTCCCACTGAGGCGACGCCTACCAGAGCATCATGGAAAAAGTTACTAAGCCTTGTTTTCAAGGGCTCCAGAGTACTACCGGAGTGTCTTCAGCAGCCTCTCCCTTCTCAAAGTTAAAAGGAGAAGCAGCCCTTGAGAGCTTTAAAGCCAAGATTTAACCTACCTAAAAGTTTACCAAACAATTTACTCTTGCAAACCAGACGAGGCACGTGGCTTTACCAGAGGTTGAGACAAAAATGTGTTTTGGCTGCGTTTGCTACTTTCTGGTTATAATACGTGTGCCAGCATTTGGACACTATAAACAGCAGCAACTACTGAATAATTCCAGTTAAACATGCTAGATTATGAAAGGGAGGAAATCTTGGTTAGCGTGATATTTTGGACCTCAGAACCCCGACTGAACAGAATCTCCTTGGAAAAGGTCAGCCTTGCACCAGCATTGCAAGGCAGGTAATGTATGCCAGATTAAAAAGTGGCAAGGACCAGCACCCCAGATCACAGAGATCATCTCACAGAGGATGATACACAGAGTTCAGTCTATCAACAACTCTGGACAATCTTTAATGCGCCTAAACATCCCCAGGGTCCTGGGCCTTCAGAAACACCCACAAGACATCAATCACAGTTCTACCAGCAACGTTGTCAAAGTGGTGATAACATGACTCATTATTACAAGCGGAATAAAAGCCTTTAAAATTACAAGCATGAAGAAAGCAAGACAACTTTTCTGATGTGTTCAAAACACTCAACATTCCTACAGAAAATCCTATGTAAATAAAATTTCATGACATTAATAGGCCATTTAAATCAAAGGATAAAAGAAAATGAATTTTACATTAGTCTTTTTTTTTAACTAAAAGGACTTTGTTATCATTTTTTATGGTTATCCTTTTTTGGTTTTCTATTTCTTTAAGTTTCTGACATTTGCTTTTTTTCAGTTCTCCACAGTACACACACAGACACAGACACACAGACACACAGACACACAGACACAGACACAGACACAGACACAGACACACACACACACACACACACACACACACACACACACCCCTTTCTTAAATTCTGCCTCAAACATTAAAAGACATTTCCAGTTCGAAATGTAAAGATAACTGCTTCCACACAGAGAGTGGATTATTTGGATAGGAACATATGGCAAACATTTTCTAGGAAGGGAGTAAATGATAAATAGGGTCAAAGGCAATAGTCAACTAAGAATAGCTGTGACATCTCAGCAATTTATAAATTTAAAGGAAAGCAAGAGTTTTCAGGACAAGGAGATGTAGACACCATGTCCATTCACTCAGAGCCAGAGCTTGACTTCTCTGGGAGTGAACACCACATCTGTTCCTCTTGTCATAACAGCAACGAGGTTGTTTTAAAGAAAATAGTCATTCTTTAAGCTGTTGGGTGAATAATTACATGATTTCTCTTGAGCCTTGGTTTCCTTAAGACATGTTTATTCTGCACATCTGCTCTTCCCATACCTGATTACACAAAGGTATCATAAATAGTCAACCAACAGGTATAAAAAGACTGGTGAGCAGAACGGATCAAAGCAAACAACCCATGGAGTCCTCTGGAAATCTTGGCTGGCAGCTCTTGTAAATAAAAGTGACTCTAAAGCAGAAAGCATTCAAGCCCTGTATTTATATAGGGCGTGATTGACAGTTCGGTTATTAACTTCATAAAAACACAGGCAACGTTAACTAGCAAGAATGTTTGTCCTAGCAGTTCTATCTGAAGGAAAATGAAAACCAAGATAGAATGGCTTGCTCGCTGTTTCTTTTAAGTATTTATTTTAGAACTATGCAGTATAAAAGAATGTTTTTTCAAGTCAGTGAACTTAAGCTATTTTGCTTACTGTTCTGGAATTTAAGTGTGTTGTTATAATTCCTTAGAAAACAAATGTTACATTTACTAAAGATAAATTCCACTGGTGCACAGTGATCTTTCCAACCTCTTTTTTTTTTAAAGCCTTTTTTGCAATTATTAAAACAAAATTAAATATGCATTTGAATTTTCTTCTAGTAACTAAGTTATAGCAAATCAAAGTGCAGAAAGTTTGCTTCCAGGGCTCACAAAGGAGAGGCATACTCCTCAAATGAGTTAGAGTCATAAGTCTTCAAATGCCAAGAGAAGATAAGAATAGACCTGTCCACATTTTACTGTTATTATTTCAGGGACTTTTATTACAGGCTAAATTCTACCATTTATGATCGTTTGCAACAAAAATCACATTGCAGTTGATTACTTTTTCTAATAAAAAAGTCTAACACCCCCCCCCTTTTTTTTCCAAAGGAAAAAAGAAAGGTCAGCTATGCGGTCACAGGGTCTTGAGGGAGTACTAAAATTCGCTTTTGCATGTAACAGTTTTTATCCTTGAAAGCTAATACAGTCAAGCTCCCCTGGAGCCAGGGGTAAAGTAACCAAAATGTCAGCCTCTGTTTCTCTAAGCTCTAAAAGCAACTTCTAGTGACTATAGGGAAAAAAGCATTCTACCTGCCCCCCACCAAAAAAAGTTTAAAACTCTGAATTTATTCCATATATACTCTCACTTGTTTATAAAACTAGTAAAAAAAAAGAATGAAAGAAAAAATGGCTTCTCATTCTGGGTCAATCATTTCATGTAATTAAAATTCAGATCATGCAAGGTTAGCATTTCCTAGTCTAATAAGTGCTTATGAAGTAGGATATGTGTTTATGTGTGTATTTGTTTCTCTCTGTGTGTGTTTGATATCCCCAGGCCTGCATATTTTTCCATATAAACATAATTCTCTTCAATGCCAGCAGAATTAAAAGAGCTATTTGTTATCGGCATGTCTCAGTTCTAGCTAAGTTTGTCATCATAGGAGCTGAAAATCAAATACAAAAGCTGAACAAAAATCCCCAGCACATCCACCCTTGCTTGTCTGTCCTTGTTGTGCCCCCCACCTTACTCCTACCTTTATAGGGATTCTTACATACAACCAAGTGGGGTCTTTCAAGAGAACCATGTTCTCAGAAAATAAACACTCTGGCTTAAAATATGCCCCCTTCAAGACTCAACATCCACCATGTTTTCTAACCAGTTTTGACAGAACTCTACTTGGCACTGGGGTTTCTGGCACATTTCTAGCCAATAAGATACATTTTGGCAGGAATATGCAACTTTTGTCATGGCAAGAATATAAAAAATAGGGTAACAGTATTGGTGCTGGCTAAAACATCCAAATTAGAAGATAAAAGGCAAACTGAATGGAGCCGGCTCTACTATAACATCTTTTAACCTTATCTTATTTTAACTTATACTTCCTTACCATGGATCCAGCCTGGATTTTGCTATTTCAAAAACCTTTTCTTCCCAACTCAAAGTTGTGGTAGACTGGCCCCCACCACCCCAACTTTGGCTTCTAATTAAAGAACTATGTAACCAAGTGGAAAAGTAGTTTAGCTAATCCTACCCAGAGTGTAAATCTCCAAAGCAATTTCTTAATAATATTTTACCAAGAAGATGAAAATCCATTGGACTTATTCAATGCGGTGGAACAATTCCCTTCACTGTTTCTCCAGTTACACTTAATGACCCAACACTCAAAAAGTTAACAACTTCAGACAGCTTTGATTCCCCCCACTGAGCTCAAGAGGATTCTACAACATGCATCACTAGACTGAATAGAGAGAAAGAAGAGGGGTGCATGTGGGAGGGGTGTCCTTCCATATATCACCCATTTTCAAGTAGATTACTTAACCACTTAAAAAAACAACAACAACACTACATTCTTATTTGAGTCTCACAACAGTGTAATTAGGTAGGTTATTAGGTGGGTGTTCCAGGTATTATTAGTCCTATTTTATAGAGGGAGAGGAAAGAAGGAAGTTCATTGAGCACTTATATGGTGCCTACTCTGTGTCAAACACTGTGCCAACTGCTTTTTGCAAATATCACCTCACTGGATCATCACAACAACTCTTCAAGGTAGGTACTCATATTAGCCCCATTTTATAGCTGATTAAATAACTGGCTCTGGAGTCTGTAGGTGTCTGAGGCAAGATCTGAACTCTGGTCTTCTGACTCTAGGTGCAGCACTCTATCCACTGCCCTGCAAGGTGTTTTTTAGGAAAAAGAAGGGGAGGAACCTAAGCACTTATGAAGGCTAGACCTGTGGGGTCTGCTGAGCTCCAGGTCCCCTATTCTATTTACAATACTTTACTGTTCCCTCCTCAAGATGGTTCCTTTCAACATTGGTCTAAAGGGCTAGGGATGAAATGGCCACAATCCCATAAACATATCTTGACCAAGGTCAATACAGAGGAACAAACAAAGGTCAGTCTTAGGAGAAGGCTGCCAAGTGCTAGATCCTCTCCTGCTTCTGGATCCTTTTAGTGACATGGCCATGACATGGAAACATGGAGAGAAGGACCCCTCTCTTCCCTGCTTTCCTCTTCATCACCACACATCCGTGACTACCACTCCTCAGTCTCATTCTCTACCCTACACTCATTTCTTTTTTAAAAAGTACATTTTATTGATATTTTTGTTTTTATATCTCCTATATTTCCCAATAGATTCCTTCCTTTTCTCTTTCTCAGAGAGCATGCAACAAAGAAAAAAAAGAAAAAAAAGTAGTTCAGCAAAATTAACCCAAATATCAAACAACATACAAAAATGGATGCAGTGAGAAAACTCATTTCTCTGACAAAACATGCACCGATTATCTTTTTTAAAAACATAGACTTTTTTATCTTAAAAGAAAAATCAAAGTGATTAAAAAAAAACCCAGGAGAAAAATATCACATTCAGATCTGGGCTGAGACTGAGTCTCAATTCTTTGGGTGAATCCAGACTTTGATTGGATTCAAAATAATTTTTGGAGGTTTGGCCACAGGGTGTGTCAATGAAAATATCCACCCTCCTCTCCTTCTCCATTGTCTACCCTTTCCAATGCTCAGACAGAGATTTAGACAATATGTTTAAATCACATGCAGTCTCATTGTTGGGCTAACGGTCTTCTCATGTGCCTTGGAGTAAGCAAAAGAAAGAACAATTTCACCCTACATCTTGGGAAATAAAACACTAGAAAGATGTTTGGCAAAACTCTTGATGCTTTGATAAAATGTGTATCTAAAACTGTAGCATAATGGCCAATTCAAATGGATGATAAGTAAATGGGCAATAAACACTTCATGACGGATTGATTGCAAGTATAGTCCTTCTCTGTTTTTATCCCATTTAGGAATACCTGGATAATTTGCATTTGTTTTTCAATCTGCAGAGGATTCCTACTTTAGGTGACCAGAACAAGTCAAACTTAAATACCTTTTGAGAACTTCATAATTATCATGAAAACAGGAAAATCACTGAGAATACAAAAAAACAAAGTCTGAACAAATTCTCAAAAGTTTTCACCTACCTACCATCAGCATTACTGAGCAGACTATCTATACTTGCTGTCACTAATGGCATCTTACATAACGTAGGCAGGACTCCCAGTCTATAACTATGAACAGCTCACTAGATAAATTTCAATAAGCCTCAACATCAAACAGACTGGAAGGAATCAAAAGACCGCTGAGCTAAGCCAGACCAGGCTGATATTTGGGTTTATTGGTTAAGTGTTATTTATGCTTAGAACAGCATAAAGTTTAATTGGGAGACGAGATATATGTCAAGAATGCCTCACTTGCGTAGGAATTCTAATCACAGCATCTGCCACCAGTTAAAAATCTACAGAGATCTTTATCAAGGGAGCCATTTAAATTTTTTGTTTAATTTCAAATAAATGAAAATAACCCAACCACGTGGTGACTAAATATGAATCACCATTTCATGTTTAGTCTCTGGGTGTTTTTTGAATCTGTTTTGGAAGGTCAGGTGTAAACTGGAGAAGTAACATTACTAATAATCCAAGTCATGGGGAAAGTTAAGTTAAAAGAGAAAAAGATGTTTGGTGTCGTTTAAGGCTCTTTGTGGTATTAACTGCGGGTTTCTCACAAATGCTAGCAAACCTAGCACTATGGAAAAGCAAAATCTGGTGGTATAATTTGGATGCTAATCCCACTTTCTGATGAATAACTAACTCCAACTGGCTAAGCATACAGAAGCAGAGCAAAACATAAAATGAAGTCCCCAAAGCCAGTCATTGGTCTTTTAAAGTACAGGATTGAAAACGAGGTCCTTGTTACCTCATTGTCTGTTTTGCTGAAGGTCTGTTGTTGTTGACTCGTTTCAGTCTCTGTGAGCCCATTTGGGGTTTTCTTGGCAAAGATACTGGAGTGGCCTGCCATTTCCTTCTCCAGCTCATTTTGCAGATGAGGAACTATAAGGTCTACCAATGATTAGAGGAAATGGGAATTAATGATGGCCAGATTTGTGAAGAAAGAGTTAAAAAAAAAAGTGGGATGTGAATGATAGATGAAAAAGATGGCAATAGGTCAAAGGGAAAGCTATCTGAGGGAGGTGAAGAACAGAATGAGTATGGAATGTTGGTTGTTAATTTGTCCATTTTTCATTAGTGACTGATTCTTCAGGACCCCATCTGAGGTTTTCGTGGCAGACCCTGGAGTGGTTTGCCATTTCCTTCTCCAGCTCATCTTACAGATGAAGAAACTGAGGCCAACAGGGTGAAGTGACTTGCCCTGGGTCACACAGCTAGTGAGTATCTGAGGCTAGATTTGAACTCAGGAGGATGAGTTTTTCTGACTTTCTGCCCAGCACTCTGTATACTATTGCACCACCCTAATTGCCTTAAGGAATATTTATAGGATAGTAATTCAAGTAGGATAGAGAGTGGAATTGAGGGAGAGATGTCTATACATAGTAGACACTTGACAAAGAACTTGACAAGGTTAAATAAGCAGGTTTAGTCCAAACTGTGAAGAGCATTACAAATGAGGAAAGAAAGACCAACCTGACATTACATGCGACTGGCAATTTGTGACTTGGGAGGGATATGACAAGAGAAGATGAATTTAGCCAAAAGGTATAACGTTGGAAAGATGGAAGGCAGGGAATGTAGGTGGGAAACCATCACAGTTTTCAACTTGCTACCAGTTAGCCTCTTGGGTCCAGCTCCTTTTGCTCTCGGTCTTAAGCTGAACTACTAGCTACGACCTGAACTCCATCAATCACCTCTATGCATTCACAGAGGCCATTTTTCACTTACAATGCACTCTGTTCAAAGACCCTGACTTCCTCAAATACCACACCTTCAATAAAACCTTCACACTGCATGTTTCCTTAATTTACACGGTATTCTGTTTGTTTGGGCACATGGATCAATCAACAAGCATTTACTGTACACCTACTATGTGCCATGGTACATGTACTATCACATACAACTTCCCTTCTACCCTCCACCCCCCTACCCCCGAATATAAATTCCATGAGGAGTCCTTTCATGGAGCAGGTACTTAATATAAGGTTGCCAAAGTAAACTGTCAGCCAGTAATAATGTTTTAAAAGGGCTTACTATGTACTGGATACTGCTAAGTTATGGGGACACAAAAAGAGGCAAAAAACAGTCCCTACCCTTAAGGAGCACGAAATCTAATGGGAGAGACAAGTGAGCTAAGTACAGGATAAATAGGAACTAATCAAAAGAGGAAAGGCATTGGAATTAAGAAGGTCTGGGAAAAACTTCCGAGAGAAAATGGGATTTTACTTGAAGGAAGCCAGGAGACAGAAATGAGGAAGGAGAGCATTCCAGGCATGAGGGCTAGCCAGAGAAAATGCCCAGAGACAAGAGGTAGAGTGTCTTGTTTGTGGAACAGCAAAGGAAGCAAGAGCAAGGTAAAGACTGGACTGGTAGGAGGGCTTAGGTAATGAAGAGGTATGAACACCGAACACAGGATTTCCCACTGGATCCTGGAGGGGATAGGGAGCCACTGGAGGCTGTTGAGTATGGTGGAAGACATGGTCTGACCTGTGCTTCAGGAAAATCTTTAGTGCTTTAGTGACTGAATGGAGGATGGAGTGAAGTGAGGTGAGACTCTAGGTAGGTAGACCACCAGCTAGCTACTGCATAAACTGAACAGAATAAACCCACAACAGCAACAATCAGGCCTCAGTGGGGCAGCTACGTGGTGCAGTGGACAGAGTGCTGGGACTGGAGTCATAAAGACCAGAGTTCAAATCTGACCTCAAAGTAATCTACAAAATGGGGACAATAACAGCACCTACCTCCTGGTGGCAGATGGGTAGTACAGTGGATAGAGCACTAGGCCTACAGACAGGAAGACCTGAGTTCAAATTTGACCTCAGATTCTTGCTAATTGTATGGCCTTGGGCAAGTCACTTAACTCTTTTTGCCTCAGTTCCTTCATCTGTAAAATGAGTTGGAGGAGCAAATGGCAAACCATTCCAGGATCTTTGCCAAGAAAACCCCAAATGGGGTCAAGAAGAATCAGATACAACTGAAACCACCAAACAAAAACAATCCCTCCCAGGGCTGATCTAAGGATCAAATGAAATATTTTTTAAGTACTTACCAGAGGGTCAGGCTCATAGTAGTTGCTTAATAAATACCTGTTACCCTTCTTTCTTCCTTAAATATTAGTAGAAGAATACGTATGTTTTTAGAAGACAAAAGGTCAATATAAAGAAAAATGGGTGGGTGAGTAGTGGGAAGGAATCTATGGAGCAGATGAGGGTGCCTGATACTCTTGTTCCCAAATGTGATTTTCCTTCATCCCACAAGGACAGCTGGGCATCTAAAAGCCTGTGGCTACCTCCAGTTTAAACTGTGATGGGTAAGTAGAGCAATCAAAATCTGCATTTGCTGGGAGTAGGAGGGTGGTGTTTACTATCTCTTGTTAACCTCTCTGGCTAGAACTGTGGAGTTTTCCTTCACACAAAGACCCACCAAAAATGGAAGCCAAAATGTTGGTGAACGTTGCTCCTTACATCATTGGCTATATAATCAGGCAGTTATACTTTTTAATGGTATTCCGGAAGGTCATTGTGTCTCCTTATGTGGACTCCTCCTCAACAGGAACCTCCTTCAAGTCTGGTCTCCCTACTGTCCTCTGCACAGTCCAACGCAAGTGACTTCTACATCTTTGCTCAGGGATTCCTCCAACTTGGAATGCCAAATCCTTTCCAACTCTCTAAAGCTTTCCTAAACATCACAGTCTAGTCCAAACTCTAATTTTTGCACAGAATCATCACTGACCACTCTAGAAGCTTTTCCCCCATTCTTTCCCTGAACTCTGACTTCCATTGTCCAGCATATCACTCGACTGCTTGCTAATACTTTCACAGCTGTAAGGTTTTGTCTCCCTGGCTAGAGGCACAAAACACATTTCTACAGTGCTTTAGAGTTTACAAACTGCTCTCCTCACACTAGCTCTGTGAGACAGGTGGTATAAATGTTACTAGCCTCATTTTACAGATGAGGACAATGAGGACATTTCCTTCCATTCCCTTTCCTCCCTTGTTCCTTGAGGTGAAGTAATGACAACCACAAGATTTGAATACAGGTCCCCTAACTCTAAATATAGTATTTTTCCCATTACACAACAGTCTGTCCAGGCTTTAAATAGGGAAGCTATAAGTCATAGTGGACAGAGTGCTGAGCTTGCAGTCAGGAAAACCTGAGGTCAAATGGTAGAAGTTTAATAAATCCTTCCCTTCTATTTCCTTTTCTTTTCTATCCCTCCCTTCTTCCCTTCCTCCCTTCTGTCTTTTTTTCTTCCTGGCTTCTTTTTCCTTCCTTCTTGTCTTCCTTTCCCTTCCTTCTTTTCTGTTCCTTCCTCTAGTATTGCCCATAGCAGTCCTGGGCATATAAATGGTACAAATCTGTGTTATGTATTTGTCATTCTGAGAGTGTATCTTTTAAAAAAAAAAGAGGTAAATAAAGTCAATAAGGCTGATTCCTTTTGCCACTTGAGGGGAAATATAAGAAATTAAGATGTCTGAAAGTTTCAGGTGTATTTTTTGTTGTTGTTTTTTCACTCTTAAGTAAGAAGGGATTTCTAGAGAAAGAGAAATTTCAGAGAAAATTCCATGAGTGCCATGAAATTCAGTTAATACTAGCAGGCCAAATAAAAGCCCCAGTTTCTAAGAGAACATAAAATAAATACATATTTTAAAAGAAAAAAATGTATATACAGGGAACTCAATTTGTGAACATGCTGGATTCTAAAAGTTGATTTGTAAACTGATTGTATAATATTCAGAATGTTTTTTTTTCCCTTGGAAACAATGTTTTAAATAAGTTTCCTAGGTAATCCACTAGTGATTAAGGCAGCTGGAATACTGTAAATCTGTAATGAAAAGCAGTGAAAAATTGTGGTGCAACAATATTAGTAATTAGACAAAATCACAAAATAACATTGAATAATCAAATATTTTTTATTTATCTTGACTTGAATACTGGTGTTTAAGGGAAAGCAGATTTAGAAGGAAACATGGGTCAGAAGAGGGCTTCTGTCCTCACTCTGGGCACTTTAGAAATCAGTACTTCTAGAGATTAGATCTAATTTCACTTTCAGACTTAAGGGTTTCCTTTTCCTCCACACAAATGTAGCATTAACATTACTTTAATGTCACTGAGTCACGTTTATGAGTGATGAGAGACATCTATAGAGAAATAAATGGAGGGCAAGACTTGAAGTACTAAGACAAGAGACCACCTCCTTCACATACCTGAAAGCTGCTCGTGACTCAGGCAAGTTGTTCAGTCATTTCAGTCGTGTCCAACTCTTTGTGACCCCATTTGTGGTATTCTTAGCAAAGACATTAGAGTGGTTTACCATTTCCTTCTCTAGCTCATGAGGAAACTGAGGCAAACAGGGTTAAGTGACTTGCCCAGGGTCACAAAGCTGGTAAAATTGTCTGCAGCCAGATTCAAAGCCAGGTCTTCCTGACTCCAGACCTGGCACTCTGCACTACCCAGCTGCCTTGCTGCAGGCAAGCTACTTAGTCTCAGTTTCTTTTTCTGTAAATGCACTGGTATACCTTCCAGCCTTACAATAGCAGAATTGATATGATTAATTGATGTCTCTAGGTGTTTAAAAGCCTGTGCATTTTTACAGAGACATTCTTTAAACCAGCGGTGTCAAACTCAAATAGAAATGGATCCCTGGGCAGCATATTGACTTTAAAGACCACAAATTAACATGATCTATGTTGCATTGTATTTTTATTTATTTTTAAAACATTTCTCCATTACATTTTAAACTGCTTCCCCCACTGGGCCTTCTTGGGAGTTTTGTTTTTTTTTTCTGAAGTGAATTTGATACCTCTGTTTTAAACTGACCAAGGACAGACTTTTAACCAGACACATCTCTTGTTCCATTTGACATCTCTAACCGTACGCAGACATTAAAAAAGATGGTCAAAACTTGCTTTTTAGATGATAAGTTCATGGAATAGAAGAAAAAGCATAAAACTGACAGTAAGTGCCCAGCTAGCTGATCTTCAGGCCAACCGCTTATTTCTTAAAGACTCTGGATGTGTCTCTTAACCTCTGGGCCACACAACTTAATGCATCTATAAAGTAAGGGGGTTGAACTGGAACATCTTGAAGGTACCCTCCAACTTAACAAATCCTATAATTCTTATGATTCCATGAAACCCACACAAAGCCCCATCTACTAATTTCTAAGCTATTCAGAGGTCTTCAGTGAAATAGATTTTTTTTAAAAGTCTCACATTTCTCTTAAAAGAAAGCAGCACGTGGGGTTTTTTTTCCCTTTTTTAGGAACTTTTAGTGAAAACATATTTCTCCCACTGTAAAACTTCCAAGATTGTTTCAAAAGTTCTATTATCAATTAGAATCCCTGTCTAAATTTTAACACCCTTAGTTATTATAATATACCTGCTCTTTTAGATTCAGGGCAATAGTACAGTAGGGTGCGGGCCTGGCAGTACAGAAGAAAGATTTAAAATGAGGAATTCTGAATTCTAAGTCTGATACTAATATTAACATGGACTGGAACATTTAAACTCACTGAGTCTCAGTTTCTTTCTCTGTAAAATACAGATATTGATATCCTACTTTATAGGATTATTGTGAGGAAAGTACTTATGAAACTCAAAACATGAGAGAATTATGAATAATAATAATTATTATTATTACTGTTAATTTATTAGCAGAAGACAAAAATTAAAGGTTTTGAACGAGGTCCCAACAAGCAGAGCTGGTTGATATCACAGCCTCGCCTGCTCCATGTCTAAGGAGAATGCCGCTATCACCCTAATCTTCTCATACAAATAGAACCTACAGTAATAAGGCTGCCCTGAATATATTTGCTTCTCTTCCTATATGTGCCTTCTCTCCTGTCACAGTCACCTCTCTGGGGCAGGTTCTCATCACCTTGTCTTCCACTATTAAAGGGAGCTTCCTACGTCACTCACTTATTCCATAAACATCAGTGGCTCCCTAGCCCTTCCAGGATCAAATAAACAACTGTTTGGCCCTGGCCCTGGCCCTGGCCTATCTTTCCAGTATTTTTAATCCTCACTCCCCTCCAAGCCACCAGTCTCCTTGCTGTTTCTCCCACAAGACACTCCATTTCCAAGCTCTGTACCTGTTCTTCACGCTCTCCCCCCATTCCCCATGCCTTGAATTCTCTCCCTTTGTCTCATTAACTGGCTTCCCTCAAGTCTTAGATTGGAAGGCAAGAAATTCTTCGAGGTCAATAGTCATTAAACATTTATTAAGTGCCTACTCTGTGCCAGACAACATGCTAAGCACTAGGGATATTCAATACACACTCCTTCCCCAAAAGAGAGTCTCTGCTTTCAAGGATCTTACAATCTAATGGGGAAAGACAACTCACAAAAGAAAGCTAAAAGGGGTCTCTCTGTTTGTATGTGTGTGGGGGTGTATACATACATACATACATACATACATATATGTGGGTGGGGGTGGGTATGTGTGTGGGTGGGTGGGTATAGTGAGGGGGAAGGATATACCTGGATCAGGGACATGGTGAAAAAGTCCAAAATATGCCAAAGAATTTCAAAATGAGTGTCTTCCAACATGATTATCTCAATAGATGCAGAAAAAGCCTCTGACAGAATACAATACTCATTTATGCTAAAAACCCTATAGATACAGAGGGATCTTTTTAATAACATAAAAAGTAGCTATCTAATACCAAAAGCAAGCATCACATGCAAAAGGGATAAACAAGAACCTTTTCCAATAAATGGGAGCAAAGGATGGATGCCCACTCTTCCCCAGTTATTTGATACCATTCTACAAATGACAGTAATAAGACAAGAGAAAGATATTAAAGACATAAAGAAGAAATAAAACTGTCCCTTTTTGCATATGATATGACTGTATACTTAAAAAATCTAACTAGAGAATCTGCAAAGATACTGAGACAATAAGTTCAGCAAAACTGCAGGCTACAAATTAAATCCTTAAAAATCAACTGCATTTCTATATGACAAATAACAAAATTCAAGCAGCAATAATAGAAAGGAAAATCCTATCCCAAATACTACAAAGTGCACAAAGTTTCTAGGGAGCAATCTACTAAGGTACATAAGACTTAAATAGTTTCAAATACAAGTGCTCTTTTTAAAAAATTTAATTGTATTTATTTTTTTGGTTACATTTTAAGTGATGAACTGTCTTCCTCTCTCCCTCCCCACCCTGCACTAGAGAAGGCCGTAATTTGTTGTGGATTTATGAATACATGTAAAACCGTACTATATATACTTCTATTGACCAGTTTTTCCTCTAGAAGTGGATACCCTGTTCCTTCACAGGTCCTTTTATAGTTGACCTGAGTATTGATAGTACTCATTATAACTTGGCTTTTCACAATTATTCTCTGAACAATATTGTTGTTATTGTATACAATGTTTCCTTGGTTCTGCTCATTTTACTTTTCATTATTTCATGCAAATCTTTCCCTATTTGGGGGCAGTTAGGTAGTGCAATGAATAGAGCACTGGTCCTGGAGTCAGGAGGACCTGGATTCAAATTTGGCCTCATACACTTGATACTTAACTAGCTGTGTGACCTTGGGCAAGTCACAACCCCAATTGCTTTGCCTTCCCCCTTCAAAAAAAATCTTTCCCTATTTTTCTAAACAACAAGCTCATCATTTCTTAGAGCACTGGTTCTCGACCTTCCTAATGCAGCGGCCCTTTAATACTCATATGTGGACATATCTGCATGTGGGCGGACCTGCCCTGAGACTGACAGAGGGGTGGTGTCTCGGTTCCTAAGACCACTGGAAATATGCGCCTTCCGATGGTCTTAGGCGATCCTGTTCGACCCCCAAAGGGGTCATGACACACAGGTGGAGAACTGTTGTCTTAGAGCATAGTAATATTAAAAAACAATCATATACCACAACTTGTTTAGCCATTCCCCAAATGATGGGCATCCCCTCAATTTCCAGTTTTTGCCACCATAAAGAGTGCTGCTATAAATATTTTAGAATATATAGGTTTTATTCCTTCACCTTGGGAAACATACCTAATAGCAGTATTGTTGGATCAAAGTGTATACAACAGTTTTATAACTCTTTGGGCATAATTCCGGATTGCTCTCCAAGATGGTTGAGTCAGTTCATAAGTTCTACCAACAATATAGTAATATCCCAATTTTTCCATAACCCTTCCAACAGTTATCATTTTCTCTTTCTATCATTTTAGCCAATTTGATAGGTATTAGATGATACTCAAGGTTGTTTTAATTTGTATTCCTCTAATCAACAATATTTTCATATGACTACATGTCATTTTGATTTCTTCATCGAAAAACTCCCTATTCATATCCTCTGACCATTTACCAACTGGGGAGTGACTCATTCTTATAAATCTGACAAAGTTTTCTATGTATTTGAGATATGAGACCTTTGTCTGAGAAAATGTCTTATAAAATTTTTTTCCCACAAAGTGCTCCTTAAAGAAATAAAGAACAACTTAAAATAACTGGCGGAATATTTCATTCTTGTGATTGGGACATTCCAATATAGTAAAAACTGACAATATCACCAAAGTTAATCTATACTTTTAATCTTAGACCAATCAAATTATCAAAGAGATATTTTGTTTTCATTAAAAAATAAAAGATCAGGGCGGCTAGGTGGCGCAGTGAATAGGGCACCAGCCCTGGAGTCAGGAGTACCTGAGTTCAAATCTGGCCTCAGACATTTAACACACACACACACACACACACACACACACACACACACACACACACACTAGCCGTGTGACCTTGGGGAAGTCACGTAACCCCAACTGCCCTCCAAAAAAAAAAATCAAAGATCTAAAAAATCAAAGGAAGTGACAGAAGAAGGTAAGGATGAAGGAAGAAAAGTACTTCCACACCTCAAACTATATTATAAAACATCAGTCATCAAAACCACCTAGGAATGGCTAAAAAATAAAGAAGCAGATTAGAAAGGGAAAATTAAAAAAAAATAATGGTACTTAATAACCCTGTGTTTTTATAAAACAGAAAGCATAAATTACTTATGAGAGAAGTCCCTATTTGATAAAAACTGCTGAGTAAACTAGAAAGCAGTGTGGTGGAAATTAAGCTTAGGCTTACACCATATGCCACATTAAATTTTAAATGGTTATTCAGAATGATCATTAAAGATCATACTATTAAAAAAAAAACTAGAAGAGAATCAGATTAAATGCCTTTCATGGTTATGGATGGGAGACATATATTTAACCAAACTGATAGAATCATTACAAAAGAGAAAATAGGTAAGTTTGATTATATGAAATTGAAAAGCCTCTGCACAGACAAAATCAATGCACCTAAGAGAAGAAGGGAGGCAGTCAAATAAGAACGAGATCTTTGTACACAGTTGCTTATATACTGTTTCCCTCGTTATATTGTGAGTTCTTTGACAGCAGGGGCTGTTTTGGTCTTTCTTTATTTTCTCAGAGTTCACATCGAACCTGGCACAGAGTTGACACTTAAGTGCTTATTGACTCTATTTGTCTTAAAATCTCATAGGGAAACAGGTTATACTATCCTACCTCAAGCCAACATTTGTATTCCAGTAAGATGTATTACCCCTGTTGACCATCATCAAATGACATTGTTCCTATGGAATTCATTGCTTTCTGTAACACTGTCTTGTATAACAGTGAGTTATCACTGGCCCAGTTAAAGACATTAAGTGAGGTATATCCAGATACAGTATCCAAAACTCTCAACAGGTAAGGGACAGAGTTGCTCAGCTCCTCGTAGGTTCTTGGGGATTCTATCATCAGCACCAAGATGATTACATCACCTGCAGTACTTCCAGTGGGCTCAAGGTTTTGCAGGGAAATGAAAAGTAGTTTTTTTCTTCACAAAAACTGAAGGTACCTCTGATAGAGTATGAACACTCATTTTCGCAATGTTTGGTTTTTTTTTTTTTTTGCTTTTTTTTTGGAGGGCAGTTGGGGTTAAGTGACTTGCCCAAGGTCACACGGCTAGGTTTTTTTTTGTGTGTGTGTGTGTGTGTGTGTTAAGTGTCTGAGGCGGGATTTGAACTCAGGTACTCCTGACTCCAGGGCCGGTGCTCTACTCACTGCGCCACCTAGCCGCCCCAATGTTTGGGGTTTTGAAAAGCGAGAGAGTTATTTATAGAATTTTAAATAAACATCTTGGATTAATTTATGGTAGATTATACTATACCTAAAATTTAGCCACAAGCTGCTAGCCCCATGCGCCTGAAAATCACACATCCACCCTGCAGATGATTCTGCCACTTCTACTTGACATCCTGTTATCTGAAATATTCCCCTCATTCACTTTATATCAACACCCTTTACTACAGTCATTGCTCATTTTGAAGGGAAGAGAGAAAAGAAGCTACTGTATAAAAGTGTAAAGCTGAAAGGAAGGAAGAAGGACAGAGGGAAGGAAGAGAAAGAGACACTCCCAGGACTTGCCACCTACCATCCTACAGCCTCAACATGAAATAAAGCCTAAAGCACCACTTCTATCCTGTCACTCCTCTGCTTATTATGGTCCCTCCTGCCTATATAAACTCTTCTGTTCTGTAGAATCCAAGCTAACACCCAGCTCCCTCCTGTCCATCCAACCTTACTCCTCATACTCAAACCAGACTGGAGCCCTCACTGTCCTCTGAACATCACAATTACTCCCACCTCTGTCTTTCCTCGTGGCTGCTTCCTCTGCCTGTATCCACCCCCACCTCCACAAAATCCATCCCAACCCTACCCCATCTTTCAAGGTACAGATTGAATCCCATCTTCTAATGATGAACTCCCTCTAATGACTACATCCTATCCTTTTTTTGAACTCCTGCTACTCTGAAGGTCCATACCACACAGCTTAGCCATTAATCAGTCTCTGGCTGGTTCTGGTGTGTGCCTGTGTGGTCTCTCCAATTAGGTTATACATTCTTTAACAACTAGAACTATCCTATGTTCCCCTATAAGGTCTAGCATGCGACTAGTCACACAAGTTGTTTTTGGCAGACTGATCAATGTATTCAGTTGTAATATTTTCTTGAAAGACAAAAATAAGGAGTCTACAGATAGGCTCTTTAAACACTTTTTGAGAATGAAGTTTTAACATGAAAGAAGATGAACTCTAGGGAGCACAAGATTTGCTCTGACCTAAGGCAGGAGGACTGTTCCCTCTTTCTTTCAACACTTTCTCCCCATTTTCCCATTTGGAACATAATAATACCATATTATTTCTATTCTCTTCCAGAAGTCATAGCAAACATTGTTTGGAAAGCCTTGGGTAAATGGAAGACCTTGGTTTTTATCCATGAAAATACAATCCTGGCTTCTAGCTTCACATTTGAGAACAGTTGGTGGCAGAGTCTCTGAGCAGTCTGATGAGCTGTTGTTCCCCTTCTGCCTCCCTCAATCAACGTGTTGTGATTACTGGCCATGAGCCTTAGTTTGGAGGCATCTCCCCATGAGGAGCATTCACATGACTTACTGTGAGGACACAGCCCTCCTGACCATTCCCAGTGACTAAGGCTGCCTCCAAATGACTAGCCTCCCAGAAAGCAGGAATATGGACTTCTGTGTTTGAGGTGTTTCCCCTTTCTATGATCTACAGAAATAAGCTGACAGAGTAGCTTCTTCTTTTGGATTCCCGTTACGTCTTTCCTTGTTCCAAAGCAGAGCCATCCTGCCCAGGGGAAAGGAAGCCTGTGTATATGCTTCTCCTCCTTTCACCTCTCCCCAACTCTTCATGGGGAGGGGCCCCACATTTGCCACCAAATAAAGGCTTGGCCCTGTAATCTCTTTGAGATGATTGGAGAAGTTATCAAATCAATCTGGGGAGCTTGACCAAACTTCCTTAATAATAATGATTATAATAATGATAATAGCTAGCATTTACACGCATTTTAAGGTCTGCAAAACACTTTACCAAGTTATTTCATATGATCTTCACATGTGTAATCCTGATACCACAGTGCACCAAAGTCAACCTCTGCTCACATAAATTATAAGCTAAAGAAAAAGCCAAGTGGAGAGAAAATATTTACTTATCCTCCTAGGATGCAGAAAGATGATGAATACATTGCCTAAATTCCTGAGAACTTGTTCAAACTACAGCAATCATGTACTTTGATATAGAAGGTAATGGCCTGAGGGGCTCACTCTCTGCATGAGTCAGTAGTTAAAAGCAATGACTAACTCCTACTTCAAATATATCAACGCATTTTCCTTTAAGAACTTTTTTGGTTGTAGGTTGTTTTTCTTTTTAATTTGTGGTTTTCCTATGTAATTCATCGGCCCAACAAGGAACAAAACCCTGAAACATGAGCATCTTCCTTCAGTAGGCCAGTTTTACTGAAGCCCAAATCCTAATTTTCAGCTTTCTTTTTTTTTAAGGAGACACAATTTAGACATTTAAATCAAAGTAACTAAGACCAGACTAAGTACATTCATTCAAGTACAATAAATTTAGTTTTTTCAGTTTTATAATCATCACTTAATAACAAAACTTTAGGTATAATTTCACACGTTCTCATGTACTTTCCAGGTCAGTTCCCAGAGTAATAAAGTGTCTTTGTGCACTCCATTTCCTTTGTATAAGCAGGTGCAATACACTGTTTATAGAATATTTCACTTCATATTAAAACTGTTAATACACACTATAGGTGAACACTATATTAAAACTCAACCCCAATAACTACAAAATCTCAATCCTAACTTTCTATGAAGGCCCCAATGAACATCTCATAATTTACTGGGAAAACAGGAGTCAGTCACTGTGAGCTCTCTCTTCTTCCCTGGTCTTTCATTTCAAAGTCTTCGGACGTTGCCCCCCTTCTTCCCTCTGGCTCATCTCTGACAATGAGCTGACCGTTCTAAGCAAAGCCCTTGCACATGCGCTCTGTATCTTATCTCTCCCATGTTCTCCAGAATATTGGTCCCATAATCATCTCCCTTTCTTTCTAATCTTCAATTTCTCCCTAATCGTTAGTTCCTTCCTTGCAGCCTCCAAACATTCCAAAATCTTCCAATCCTTAAAAAAAAAACAACCTTATCAGACCCTCTTATTTCCTCTAATTGTCCTCCTATAGTTATTATCCCTTTGTACTTCATCTTCTCTCCCTTCTTAGCCTGTGGCTTCCAACCTTGTCACTCACCTGGAACTTTCCTCTCCAGAGTTATCAGTGATTTCTTACTGGCCAAATCTAATGCTCTTTTCTCAGTCCTCATCTTTCTCAACCTCTGCAACATTTTACAGGGTTCACTTAAGAGAGAATGAATACAAAATAAAAGCAAGGCAATTTAGGCAGGGGTGGCACTCGCAATTGGAGCTATTTGAAAAGACGTCATCCAGAAGGTTAGATTTGAGCCAAGTCCTAAAATCAAGGATTCCCAGGGATGGAGGCAACCATGAAATAAATTCCGGGTATGGGGGGGGGGGGGAACGGTTGGTTATGGACATCCAAACTGGGGTGTGACATGTGAGGAATAGAAAGGCAGTCTAGCTACCCTGGAAAGTGTAGGTTGGAGAGACAGGCTTCAAAAACCAAAGAGACCCTGGGCAAGTCACTTAACCACAATTGCCTCCCAAAAACAAACAGGAGGTTTTATTTTACTTGTTTTACACATCCTTTCTTTCTGAATGTTCTCTCCCCTCTGGGATTCTACTGTTCTCTCATGGTTATCCTGGGACCTGTCTCCTTCTCAGTCTCCTTTGCTCTGGTACAACCTCCAAATGCCCATGTACCTCAAAGTTCTGTCCTGAATCTTCTGGTCTTCTCTCATCCCACTCCCACGTGGTCACCTTATCAACTCCCCTGGGCTTAATTCTCATCTCTATGCAGATGATTCTAGATCTACATCAAGTCCTAGTGTCTCTCCTGAGGCCCAGTCCTGAATAACTGGTTATTTGCCGACTGGACATTTCAAATTAGATGAGCTGTAGAGGGAAAGGGGAAGGGAATGAGCATTCATTAAGTGTTTACCATGGCCAGGTTCTGTGCTAAGCACTTTGACAGATATTACCTCCTTTGATTCTCACATCATTGACGTAGGCACTAATATTATCTCCTATTTCACAGATGAGGAGACTGAGGGAGACAAGGTTTAAGTCACTTGCCAAGGGTCACAGAGGAAGGAAATGTCTGAAGTTGTATTTGAACTCAGATCCTCCTGACTCTGGTCCCAGTGCTCCATCCACTGTACCACCTGGCTGCCTTATAAACTCATTAAGTTCAAAACAAAAAATAATTTCCTTTTCCCCAGAACCAACTCCCTTCCCAAACTTTCTGTTTCTGTCCAGAGTACCACCATCCTTCCAGTCACTAAGCTGTGTAATGTTGGTTTTATCCTCAATCCCTCATGCTCCCTTGTCCCAAATCCAATCACTTACTGTTACAACTCTGACATCCACCCCTTCTCACTACTCAAAGAGTTACCACCATAGCTCAGGTCTGCACTGTATCTTACATAGACTACTGCAGTGTTTTCCTAGTTGTTCCCCATTTCTAGTATCTCCCCACTTCAATCCACCTTCCACAGAGATCCTAAAATGATTTCCCTTGTAGGTAGGACTGACCATGATATGCCCCTATCAAATTTCAGCAGCTCCCTATTGCCTACTGGGTAGAATACAAAAGTCTTCTGTTTGGTTTTTAAAGCCCACATTTCCAGCCTTCACTCCCTAGTGCAGCAAGACAGGCTTTCTGTTCCTCACATGTGATGCTCAGATTTGGACATCCATGCCTTTTCACTGGCAGTCCCCCATGCCTGAAATTCATTGCACACTCTACCTCTCAGAATCCTGGATTTCAAGGCTTAGGTCAAATCATATCCTCTAGAATTCAGAACCTAGATGAAGGCTTTCCTGATACCCCCAACTGTTAGCACCATCCCTACCTGTATTTTGTATTCCATGTTCCTATATATGTACTGACCTGGTAGTCAGTTAGGTAGTACAGTAAATGGGGTGCTAGACTTGGAATAAGGAACATCCAAATTCAAATACTGTTTCAGACACTTACTTAGCCATGGCTATGACCTGGGATAAGTGAGTAAATGCCTTCAGACTCAGTTTTCTCATCTGTAAAATGGGAATAACAGTTATCTACCCCATTGGGTTGTTAAGAGACTCAAATAAGATCATATCTGTAAAGTCCTTGCAAACCTCAAAGCACTCAATCAAAGCTACTTTTAATTTATTATTATTATTATCCCTCCCAAGAGAATATAACCTCCTTGAGAACAAATTATTTCATTTTTGTTTTTGTACTTCTTGATTCTACTACAAATTCTACTACACACAGTAGGTACTTAATAATAAACCCTTGTGATTGATTGATAAATCAGTATTGGGTGCCTGACATCACTCACGTGGTTCACTAACAACAAGAGACACCCATCTGTTAGGGATGCAAAAATACAAGGAGAGTGATACTACATTTTATTGAAACAGTAGCTGTTAACCCATTTCTAAGCTATCTGAATCAAAATTAGCCGGTATTTCTCCTGGCAGACTCGTTTTTAAGTAATTGGCTGGGTTGTTCACAGCCACTCATCCTTCTAGGTCTTAGAAAGCGAATGCATGTTACCAATGAAGATATGTCTAGAAGAGGTAAAAATGATATTACCAATGACACGGATGACTAGAAATGAAACTTAGTTACTCACATGGCAATCGTGAGGGATAACAGATTGCTCAAGTGCTGTACTGACAGTTACAAAATATTAAAAGAACAGTGAGTCCTCTGAAGTACTGGGTGGATCCTCTGTGGAGGGGATGTGCAAAGACATGGAAAGCAAATAACCCAAAGGAGAAAGAATGGATGGGCTGTGAGCTCCAGTGGGGGAGGGAGAGCTGCGTTAATTGGATTCAGATCGGGGGTCAACTTACAGATCCATCCAAGTATGGGGGGACTACAAAGTGGCAGGTATATGTGTACTAAGGCAGGTGTGTAATTCAAGGAAGGATATTAATATGTCATTCGCCTATCTGAATCTTAGGGTTATTCTTGTGTGGAAATGAAGTGAATGTACTAGATAAACACAGCTCTAGAATTCTCAGATTTGAATGGGAGATACAAACTCAGGATCTGCCAAAAACTGGGCTTAGTCTAAAGGGAATCAGATTGGAAGAGCAAGAATTCTCATGCACATTGAAAATATGACACAAAATGGTACTTTGTCATAAGATTATTCACCAATTACACAGGGTTAAGAATAGACAGGTATACCCGCATGTATATATGTTTGCATGTATCTGTATGCATATATGTATGCATAGATATACATATATGCGTATGTAATATATGTATGTGTATATATATGTACACCTTTGTGTGTGTGTGTGCGTGTGTGTGTGTGTGTGTGTGTGTGTGTGTGTGTGTGTCTCCTCAATTTATCGTAGCCTTCTTGGGTGAAGGGAGAGAGGAAGCAGGGAAAAAGAACAAAGTAAAAAGTGCACAGCAGAGAACAAAAGAAAACTTACAAGAAACAAAGAAAAGATGGACAGCCTTGAACATAACGTGTACTATTTTTTATATAGGCTTTCTTGAAATGAAAATTTATAGCTATGTATTTTGAATGCTCTCCTACATTCTGCTGTGCACATGGCAATGCTTTTTTTTTCTTTTCTTATTGTGTATTTAAGTTTATAGTGTTTCTTCTTCTTTTCTTATTGTATATTTAAGTTTAAAATAAATTAATAAAAAAATAAACAGGTATGATTCTGGAAAGTAATTGGGGATTATAAAGAAAGTGACTAAAATGTACATAGCCTTTGACCCATGGATTCCACTGTTAGATATATAACCAAAGAAGGTCAATGACAAAAAGAAAGGCCCAACATATACCAAAATACTTGAGAGTATCACTTTTACTGGTAACAAAGAACTGAAAACAAAGGAGATGCCCATCTCTTGGGAAATGGTTAAACAAACTGTGATAAATGAATGAAATTAAATGCTCATTTTTTGAGTTATGTTATAAGAAGTGACAACCATATACTGAAGCTGGGGGATACCTATATTAACTGATGCAAAGTAAAACAGAACCTGTAAAATAACACAGATGATGACTTACAACAATAGAAGTAGAAATAATAACAACAAAATAATCAAAAGTAAACACTACAAAATTCTGAGAGCTAAGCTTGGACCCAAAGACAACTTCTGCTTCTTTGTGGAGAAAGTGGTCCATGGATATGGAACACTATATATAATGTCAGGCTTTTTGGATATGATGGCTAGTTTTTTAGAACTTTTTTTTTGTTTCTTTTTTTAAACATTTTTGTTGCTGTTATAAGGGATGACTCTGGGAGTTGGGTAGGAATAGAGTAGGAAATGTAGATGATGGAAAAATATAAGATATTGATTAAAATGCACTTTAAAAAAAACCGGGGCTGATATCTGAATGGCCACATTTCTCCCCTATTAGTCAATATTTAAATACAGTAAATCATTAAGTCACTCTATTGCTAGATGGCGAATCACATAAATGACTTCAGAGGCTCACGGGTTAATCAATCAACCAGCAAGTGCTTATGAAGCACCTGCTAGTCTTCTATTCTGGAGGCATCTGCCATATATAATAGTATTATAATATTACACTAGAAACTCTGAGAAAAACCTCTTCTTTTATAGCTGTTTACATAATAAAATTGATTTTGCAACATTCATAAAGGTATATATATATGTGTATGTGTGTGTATGTATGTGCATACATATATATTTGTGTTGGTTTCCTATATATCTGGGTCATCAGATCAGAGATAATTGATGCGAAATTTTTTTCGCTGCTTCCCTTTTTATCTCAGTTGCATTTATTTTTTTTTCACATAAGAACTTTTTAATTCCATGTAACAGAAATTAAATTATTTATCTTTTGTGATTGCTTCTGTCCCTTGTTAAGTTAAAAATTCTCCACCTATCCATAGCTTTAAAAGATACCTGATCTGGCTCTCTTCTAATTTTTTCAACGGTGTGACTTTTAATAATTAGATTACACATCACTTTTGAGTTTATTGTGGTACATGCTCAATCAGTTAATCTCCAAGTGTGTATCAGGCACTTGCTCTGGGCCAGGCACTGTGCTAAACACTGGAGACAAAAAGGCAAGACAAACAAACCAAAACAACAACAGGGTCTCTGCCATCAGGGGGCTCGCACTCTAATGAGGGAGATAACTTACAGCCAACTATGCATCCCTAACTGCTGCCAAATTGCATTCCAGTTTTCCCAGCAATTCTTGTCAAATAGTGATTGCTTCCTCAAGGACCTGATGTTCTTGGGTTTGCTGAACACTGGATTATTCAGTTTAATTGAGATCTCCTTCCATGATGCCTTTCCTACTTATTCCAGGTAGTGACATTTTTCTTTCCCTTCTCTAAGTCCCTAAGTATTTTCTGCTGATATCATGGAAGTTTAGCACTTTACTGAACACTTGGCTCTATTGTTCTCACACACTCATCGACATGGACATGACTTCGATTCTCTGTTTTATCTGTGCTAATCTTGTCTCAAAAAACAGGTGCTAAATTTCTTATGTACTCTTGGCTATTTCCCTGCAGCACTGGGCACGCTCAATTAATGTTCGCTGATTAGTTGAGACAGAAGAAATGATCGGTATTAATATTAGTTGATAAATATATCTAATGTGATAAGGACTTTTTACAAAGAAGAGAATCAAGGAGTTTCATCGATTTGCTCCTATTGCTGTCCTCTGGGACCAAGTATAAATCTATACATGTAGATATGCGGATATATTATAATTATAGATGGAAACCACTCCTTCATGGAGGAGGTTTCCAAATATATATATATATATGTGTCTTATATATATCATATATACACTATATGTATATATTCCATCTATATATATGTCTTCAAATATTTGAGGACAGCTATAATGTTTTTTCCCCAAGTCTTCCCTTCTCCATACTAAATATACCAGTTTATTTCAACCTATCCTCAATGATCCTACTTTAATTCTTCACTTAAGACAGCGGTTCTCAACCTGTGGGTTATGTTCAACTTGTAACAATGAAAATGTATCCTGCATATCAGATATTTACATTATGATTCATAACAGTAGCAAAATTACAGTTATGAAGTAGCAACAAAAATAATTTTATGGTTGGGGGTCACCACAATATGAGGAACTGTATTAAAGGGTCATGGCATTAGGAAGGTTGAGAACCACTGACTTAAGACATGAACTTGAAGCCATTCACCATCCTATATGTAATCCTCTAAGCCAGGTCATCGATATCCTTCCTAACATGGGGCACCCAAAAGTGAACATGATGTCTTGGATGTGTTTTAACCATGTCCTAATAGAGTGAGACCACCACCTTGTTAGTCCCGGACACTATGCCTCTCTTAATATAACCTCACAGCATATTAGCTTTTTTAGTCCCCATATTACTAATGATCCATACTGAGCTAGTACTCAACTAAACTCCCCAGATGACCATCAGATGAACTACTGTTGCTTGGCCACACCTCCAGATCTTGCCCTCCTGAAGTTAATATTTTGAAATCAAATGTAAGACTTATAGTTATCCCAGACAAATACCAATAAAGCTAAGGTGGTTTGTAGGCTCCTTTTATTTTTGTTTTCTTAGCCACATCACTGCCATTGCTTATCTAAAACCCAAGTAATTTAAGCATAGTGCATGTAATGAAGTAATTTAAGCATAGGGCATGTAATGGCTTGAGAGACAGGATTTAGGGTTAAAAAACAAAAATAGGTCTCACTCCAACCCAGGAAGGAATGAGGAAATAGGAGGGTGAGCCAGTTGGCTATTTAGATAAAGGACATGTTAAAAGCATTGCACATTCTCTAAGTCAGGGAGGTGAGCTGGTCCTGTTTCTACAATGAATCAATTATTCATTGTCTCAGGTCAAGTCATTGGGAGTGCCAGTAAACAGAAAAGAAAAGGAGTTTTAGAAAAGACAAATTTAGTCCAATCTTTCAAAACACAGGAGTGCAGCTTTTCAGGAATCCCTGAGAAGTTATTCAAAAGGTCCTTCTCTCATTTTTCTTTGTCCTAAGTAGATAATCAGAGCAAGGCAGAGAATGAGTAATGGGTACAAAAGTTCATTAGTTCAAAACAGCACCATCTTAGGGGGAAAAAAAAAAGAGAGAGAACAACGCTTCTTCACATACGGAGAAAATGCCATCCGTCCACTCCGTAATTTTTCTAGCAATGATAATGACACAATCAAAGACTCTTCAGACTGAGAGGGGCTTTAAAGATCATTTAGTCTAATCTCCTCAATTTAGAGATCATGAAAAGAGGGCCCAGAAGAGGCCCAAGCAACTTGACCAAGGTCATGCAACTAATAAGTAGCAGGGCTATGGCTAGAACCCACATCTCCCAATCCTTATTTCAGTACTATCACTAGGCTGATGTATTGGCTTTACAAAGCACTTTTAAACATATTTCAAAGCATTCTGACAACATTGTTATCTCATTTAATTCATACGGTAATCCTGTGACTTTTAGGGCGGGCATTACTCTTTTCATTTACTTGGGGAAGAGTTGAGAAAAGCTCCTTGATGCACCAAGTCATTCAGTTAATCAGGGGCAGAGCCCAGAGCTCCTATTCCAAAGCCATGTTCTTTCCAACTAAATGGAAAGCATCTTCAGAGTGTTCACATGGCTGCCCTTTGTGCATTCTATGTTCCAGCCACACATACTGTTCTCTGACCTTGGCTAGCTCCAACCCTTGTGACTGACCTACGATGCCTTTCTTCTTCACACTAGGCAATCCCTAGCTTCATTCAAAGTTCGTTCTGGATCATCTCTTAAGGAAGCCTTTCTCAGTCCCTTCAGTTGTGAAAGCTCTCTCCCTACTCAAATTCTTATCTATTTATGTGTTACAGCACCACAGAAAACATAATCTCCCTGAGGGCAGTGAATTGTTTCTTATCCATTTTTTGCCACTTATCATGGGGATTGACACACAGTATGTACTAAACAAATGTTTGTTGACTTGAAGAGAAAGTTTGGCCACCCTATGACCAAGAATGGGCATTTATGACAAAGTGGTTAGTCCAACATGAAAGAATCTAATCTAGCTCCTGACCCTGTCCTTGTCAGTACCAAGCTCTAACCACAAAACAAATTCATCAGACATTATTATTATTAGCTCATCTTAAGAAGTACTCATTGGTACTGAGCATCATATATACATGAGATTTCCCTGCCCTAAGGAACTTAACATCCCTGAGGTCCGGCAATACACATATAGACATTCCAGCTAAAAGCAATCATAAGAAAAACAACCTTCAAGAATAAAAAGAATATCTAAAAATAATTACAGATTTAAGGCTATGATGGTTTTGGCAGAGCAAAATGTCTAAGTACTGCCAAAGGCTACGAGTTTCAAAAGTTAGGCCTCACAGAACAGAACACATGATCTGTATCAATCTTCTAACTATTAAAATGAAGGCTTTCCAAGGAATGTTCTTCCTGGTTGTTTTTTTTTAATAAAAGCCCTCCAATTGATCCATCCTACTTAGTTATTTTAATAGAATTCTACAAATACTTCATTTTCTTCCCTCTAGAAAGGTGACATCATTTTGCTGCTTTGCATAGCCAAAGAGATAGCCAGGGAGATTCCACTGACCTTGCAGATCCTGTTAGTGCACATGTGGCAAAGGGCACAGTTCACTTTCAGCTGGGCCTCCCCCACCTGCATCTCCCTTGTGCACATTCACAGAAACAACCTAATCAGAATAAATTAGAAATTTTTCTCCCAGACAAAGTAGCCATTTTATGGAGATCCAAAAATCCCTTCATGGGATCCAAAAGGGGGTGGGGGGCGGGGGGGAGGGAAGCGGTTACACACTTTCAGGCTGAATTTTTACCATCAGCTTCATTTGTCTGACCTCCTGGCCCCTCATCTCATCACCTCAATATCTACTATATATATATATATATATATCTCAGCCTCATCATGTGACTGAATTGTTTTCTATTCTAGCTCACCTTAGAATCATTTAAGAAATAAACAATGCTAAACTCAGTAAGTTTCAAGCTTACCCCAAGGCAGTTCCCTTTACTAAATTAACAAAACAAGAATTAAAATGGCATCAGTACTGCCAAAAGAGTATACTTTGTATCATTATTTGAAACAACTCAGAGTAAGACTACAACTTCTTTTTTTAAGTAATTTTCACTTTTCTCAGACCTTCTGAGTGCATCCTACAGGCTGATGTTTCTGGTCAGTTGGCTTCTTTCAATAATAATAGCCCGCATTTATATAGCAAACTTACAAAACACTTAACATAGATCTCACTTGATTATCACCAAAAAACTGAGGTGGGTGCTAGTATTATTCCCATTCTAAAGATGAGAAAATTGAGGCTGAAGGCTATTAAGCAATTTATCCAGAGTAGTGAAGAAAGTTTTAGAGGACAATAAATATTATTACAGTAAAATTTCATTTTAACATCACCAGTTCCAAATATTCATTTATTAAAACTGCACATACAAGCCACACCATTAAAATTAGTACTTAACTATGATTTTTTTCATCACCATAGAGTATTTCCTTTGACCAAGGAGTGCTGTTAACAGCTGGTATTTTAAGTTATTTCGTTTTAGTAAAAGAATCAAGCTGCTTTTGGGTTTTTTTAAGGGGTGGAGGAGTAAGGATGAGCCTGTTGATCCCTGGATCCCTGAGAAACCCAGTAGGCCTGAGATCATGCAGGTTAAGAAATGAAATTATGTGAAGCCACAGTGACATCTAGTGTCTATAAGAGCTTCATGGCCAAACTACAGTAAAATCCTAAATCTCTCCCAAAGAACAAATTTACAAAAACTCCTTATGAGGAAGGTAGAAAATTCATTTAGGGAAGAAGAAAATCTAAAACAATTAATGGCTCGATGTTGCTAATGGGGCACGTATTTATAAAGTACCAGGCACTGTGCCATGTGCTTTACAAATACTATCTTAATTCCCGATATCCTTAGTCTTTATAGATCAATGTAGTGGTACCATCAAGGATGGGTTCCATTGGGTCTATGATACAACTTTTCACTGATAGCAGTACTTCTGAATAGCAACAGTGTGTTCGTTTATGACACATTTGGAAGAACTGATTTTAAATATTTATGGCTTATATTAAAAGCAGATGCCAAAGAGACGTCATAAAGAGTCTGCAGATTTTATTTACAAAAGTTTGTCTTGACAAGCAGATGCCAAGCTCTTGAGTTCGATCACATACTTGTCCCTGCTGCAGTGGTTTCTAACCTTTTGGACCCCTTAGGCAGCCTGGAAGCCTACAGACCCCTCCTCAGAATCATGCTTTTAAAGTGCATAAAACAAAACAAAGATGATTAGGAAGGAAATGCTATGCTGAAATCTAGTTATCAAAATATTTGTTTTCAAATTATCATTTAATAACAAATATCAACATTTTATTAAAAGGTCATCAAAATGTTTAAAAGTCCATGGATTCCAGGTTAAGAATGCCACCCGTACTGTATTGGTTTCCTTGAGCTTATTCTTTCCCCCTCAAGCTGCCCTTCCTTTCTGACACCATCACCATGCTGCCATTCACCTTGTCCGCCATGTCTAAAACTCTGGTGGTGACTCTTCTGCTTTCCTCACCTCTCTCATCTAGTGACTCAGCAAGTTCTCCATAATCAGGACTCACCGATCTTGGTAACCTGATCACAATCTGCTCCCACCACAAGTCTCTTCTCTCTAGGTTTTCATGATGTAGCTGTCTCCTGGTTGTCCTCTCCACATCTGACCCTGCCTCCTTCTCCTTTGCTGAATCTTCATCCCTCACTGTGGGTGTTCCCAGAGGCTCTGTCCTGGGCCTCATCTATTCTCCCTTGCTATGATTTGGTTCCCCTGGAGTCCATGATCATCTTCACACATAGGATGTTCACATCTTTTGTCCCCATCCAGGGGTGGGGAACCTGTGGCCTCAAGGCCACACGTGGCCCTCTAGGTCCTGAAGCACAGCCTTCTGACTAAATGCAAACTTCACAGATCAAAGGGCCACACTTGAAGACCTAGAGGGCCACATGTAGCCTTGAGGCCACAGGTTCCCCATGCCTGGAATCTTTTTCCTGACCTGTAGTACCACAACTCTAACCACTGATTATCTGCAGCTGTATACCCTGTAAACAATTTACACCCAGCATGTCTCAAACTGAACTCATTATCTTTCCTCCTAAATTCTCCCTTCATCTTAACTTCTCTATTACTGTCAAAGGTAGTATAATCCTCCCAGTCACTCAGGTGTGTAACATGGGTGCCATCCCCAACTCCTCATTCCCTCTCACCCCCGTGTCCAATCAACTGCCATGTCCTTTCCTGTATTCACTTTTGTAACAGCTCTCACAGACACCGCCTTTTCTCCTATGACACTGCCACCACCCTGGTGCAGGCTCTTATCACTACTGCAATACTCTGATGGTGGGGCTACCTGCCTCAAGTCTCTTCCCTTTCCAGTCCATCCTTTACCAACTGTCCAACTTATCTTCCTTAAGGAGACATCTGCCCATGTCCCCCAGTGACTCCCCATTACTTCTAGGATCCAGGGTCTGTCTGGCTTTCAAAGCCCTTTCTAACCTGGCTCCTTCTCACCTGTCTAGTCTCTTATGTCTGACTCCCTACGCATCTTCTACAATCCCTACATACAGAATATCTGTGCCCACTTCATATTGGTCTGATAAGCCACAGTCAGACACACTGCATCTTGACCCCAACATAGTGATGACATTTTGGTCCTCATCGAGAGGAAAGAACAGCAACCAACCGACTGGTGATCCAGGGACACTTTATTGAACAAGACAGTCCATTTCCCAACTCCAGTCCTTTCACAGGCTGCCTCAATGCCTGGAACTCTCTTTTCATCTGCACCTCCTATCCTCCCTGGCTTCCTTCATATCTCAGCAAAAATCCAGCTTTCTGTAAGCAGCCTTTTTAGGTTCCCCTCGGTGCTGGGTCCTTCCCTCTGAGGTGAACCCCAATGAATCCTGTCTCTATCTGGCTTGTCCCTAGTCCTTTGCATGTTGTCTCCCCCCTTAGACAATGAGCACCTTGAGAACACAGATCATCTCCTACCTTTCTTTGTATTCCCAATGCCTGGCACATAGCAGGGGCTTAGTAAGTGCTCACTGGCTTGACTTGACATGTCTATTCTCCAGCAACACCGGACTACACCTTGTACCCTGAACACATCCTCAGATTTCCTGCCCCTGGGCCTTAGTTCTCCCTGTTCCATAAGCCTGGGATGTCCTCTTTCCTTCTCTTTGGGTTCTGAGTCACTACTAATCTTTTAGGTCCAAGTTAAATGCTGTCTTCTTCATGAAATCATGCCAGATCCACATTAAGTAAAAACCTTTCTTCCCTCAGATCTTATTTACCATGTACTGTAGCACAGTTCATATGCTATATTTCCCTCCTAAGCTATACACTCCATAAGGACAGGAATACTGCTTTATCTAAATTTTAAATCTTACCCAGTGTCTAGCAACGCACATAGTAGGTGCTTAAAACTTTTGCTGAACTGCTTTTTTAAAAAGTTTATTGGCTAAGACAGTAGATATTTTCAACCCAAAGGTCTAGACTTGGTAGTATGTCTTCAATTACTATATATATTTATAACATTATGTTCCAAATGAATCCACAAAAGTAAGCAAAATTCTAAAAATTATTTTTGGCCAGGGCAATGTTTTGTAAAAAGTAAAGTTAGCAACAGATGGAGCTTACCTATTTTTTTTGGAATGTTCATCCTTTCCTCTTTTAACTCCAAAAATTCTTGTGATCAGAGAACTAAAGAGAAGTGTGGATGAATTTCTCACCTAATCCAAAAATAAACATACAATAAGGGTTAAGAAATATCCATGGCACTGGAATTTAGAATATCCATACTAGGACATCCTAAAACACTGGTTTACATTTTAAATCAAGATATTACCCAAACTTGCCAATTTTGTGGTAAAGAAACTGCATTTTGTATTTATAGAAAAAGGCAGTTTTCTAAAAATTTCATAGCAGTAACTGACCTAGTGACTTCCTCTGAGCCCTGCAGTGGAATTATGGGATACAATATGGCAATTTCCTTCATCTCTGATATTACTATCCCAAGCTGCATTGTGTCTTTGTTCTCTGTCCTCAACTAATGTACACAGAGAGGAAAAGGTTTTTTTCTCTACCTTCCATATTTGTGCATTTTAAACTTTAAACTTCAGTCTAAACTTTAAATAGTTTAAACTTCAACTCTATTCTTTTCATTTCTACAATCACCAGTCCCTTAGGAAAATGTGTGCAAGATCCATAAAGTCTTAAAGAATAAACAAGTTTGACAGGCCCAACTAAATGTTTTGCAATTAACATTCAAAATGTTGCATATTAATATTTAGCAAACTGCCAGGGACAGATGTGTGTGATTTTTAATCCTGGGCTCACTGGTGAGGCAACTGATTTAGCAGGAATGTAAAATGGCAAAGAATGTCCACTAATTTACATAAAAGACACATTCAGTAAACTGTGGTACAGTACAGGAACCTGTTTCAAAACTATGGCAGCATAACTTTGGTTCTTCCCAAAGATGTCCTGGAGGGATTGTGATGTCTTGGGTTTTCTTTTGCCAACTTTTAAACAGAGCATTCATGTACAATAAATCAACTCACAAATATTAACTATCTGCAAGTTAACAAGCATTATGAAGGACATAAGGGAAAATAAGAAATAATCCTTGCCCTTCGGAAGCTTACAGTTTCAACAAGAAGTAGTCACATGAAATATTAAACAACAGCTAAATACAACAATACAATTGATTAAAAAAAGCAGAAAAGGGTTAATTGCCAAATGAATGATAAAACAAAATTGCTATTAAGATTCAGAGGGAGGACAATTCCGCACAAACTAGGCCTGGCTGGGAAAACTTCATCATAGAAACATAAGAACCATAGACTTGGAAGGGCCCTTGGAGATAATGTCGTTACAGTGCCCTCATTCTTCAAGCGGAAGAACTGGAGCCTGGACAAGCGAGGTCACTTCCCTAAGAAGACATGGGTGACTAACTACAGACAGAAATGAAGTCTGTGGGTTTGGGGGTCCGATGCTCTCCCCACTGACTTTTAGCCTAAGCTTCCTCACTGAATTTTGAAAGTCTATGTAAAAGAAATGAAAGAAGTGGGAGGTCAAGCCAGGTTGGAGAAATAAGTATGTATAAGCAAAAGCAAAAGAGATATAGGGAGGTAGCTAGGCCATGGGCAGGTGAGACTAAAACGGGTTGGGTGGGAGCCTGTGTCATTTAGGATGTAGCATTTTAGAGGGTCTATAATGCAAGCAGATGCTGCTTCCTTTAGTTGTAGTAACTCATTGGATGTGAACTAAGAGCTCTCTGAAGCTCTCTATAGAAATGACCTCTATTTTACTGAGGAGGAAACTAAGGATCACAGAACAGTGCCCTTACCTCTCCTGACTCTAAGACCAGCACTCTTTCCACTAAACCACCTGCTTCAGTCATCGTCTGACAGTGCAATGATCCACCTCAGCTCAAGATGGACAGGTAACTGCCCATTCTGGACCAAAGGACTGTTTTCACTTTTGTGAAAATATCTGTAGAACCTAGTATTGTGGCTGGCACAGAATAGGAGCTGCTTAAATGTTAGGTGCTGTTAGATGTTGATTAGTTCATCCAAAAGGAATATTCTCAAGTTTGAAAGATTCCTGGCAGCCTGCTAAGAACTTAATTTCCTTCAGGGAGATCTCCCTGAGTTATCTTCCCCGTTACAGTCTCAAGGAAGACTCTCAGTACACTGAGCAGAGCTCCCTCGGGGGGATTTATAGGAGGACATGGAATCAGGATGAGAAAAAAACAAAAAAAACAAAAAAACAACTGAGGACTGTTTTTCGAGTTTGTCAATTTGGTCAGTCCAGAATCCATCTAATGGCCTGAATCTATCTGTCTTTACTATAAGAAAAACTTGATATATCTTATCTCATCTAAAATCTAAGTAAACTATATATAAAGCAGGGGTTCTAATTTTTCTTAAAGATAAACTGTTACTTAATTTCTTCTCTTTTGATTCATGATACACATCATCAGAGTTTTCCCTAGTCTGCTTTTTCCCCCTCCCCTCTCAGAGAGCCATTCCACATAACAAAGATTATTTTTAAAGACGAAAGAAAAAAAAGAGGAAAAAATCAGCACGACTGATAACCACAATGACAAAGCATGAAAACGTGCAATGTGCAACATCTGCACTTTCCACGCTGTGAAGGAATGGGCTAGGAGTATCCTTTTAAATCTTGTCATCTGAATCCTGCTTTATATTTATAATTTTGCCCTGGTCACCTTTTTTTTTTTTGTATGTGGTTGTTCTTTTCATTTACAGTGTTACAGTTACTGTATGTACTATCTTCTTGGCTCTGCTGATTTTACTCTGCATCAGTTCATGTGGCTCTTTTCATGGTTTTCAGTACTCATCACATACATCGTTTCTTATAGCACAGTGACACTCCATTATATTCACATTTGTTTTGCCATTCCCCAATGATTGGGCATCTACTTTGTTTCCAATTCTTTGCTATCACAAAAAGTACTTCTATAAATATCTTGGTGTCTATGGGTACGTTCTTCTTATCAATGGTAAAGCAGTTCTTAGCTTTTCTGGTGTCATGGACCCCTTTGGCAGTCTAGTGAAGCCTATGGACCCTTTTTGCAGAATAATATTTTTAAATGCATAAAATAAAATGAAGAGGATTACTTACAAAAGAAATAAATTGTGTTGAAATATAATTGATAATTTTTTCAAATAAGAAAAAACAAAAACAAGCTCACAGACCCCAAGTTAAAAACTACCCTTCTATGTCTCAGGTTCTTCATTTATAAAAAAGAGGAGGTTGAAAGACAGATTCTCTAAGATTTCTTCCAGCTTTAAATCCTATGATCATAAAATGATTTAGTAATCATGTCAAAAATGATATAAGGTGAGTCTGCCATGACCTGTTTTTGATGAATCTTTGAAATAACTGCTTCCTTTTCTAGGTGTTCACTAATGTTCTTTTAAACAACATAACAAGCTGCTCAGTATCTGAATTGTCCTTTCAAAAGTGAGGCAAACTAGGATGAAGCTCACTAAATGGATAAAATGTGGGTGTGTTTTTTTCTCTCGAAAATGAGGAGGTAGAAAATGAAAATTTCATAGGTATAAAATAATTTATTTTCAGTCTTCAAATTAAAGAATTACACAGAAACCAAAACTCCTAGGAGCCCTTCAGGCTCTCTGCATGTTGGGAGTAGACATACCTCCACGTTTAAAAAGAAGGAAAACACCTGAGTAAAAATATATGGGATTATGATAGCCAGGAGACCAGGGAATATTGAGGGGATCAAAAAAGAGATGAGGAAGAAATGTAATCTGTGCCTAAGCTAGAACATAGGGACGAAGATGGTGGAGACATTCAGAGAGAGAGAGAAAGAGAGAGAGGCAACAATAGCACAAACCTGGTGGTGATATCTTGAGGGGGAAACCCTAGCTACTGCACTGAGAAGAGGGAAGTGACTATGCTGAGACAGCTTTTCCATGGAATTAAATACCCTGTTGCTAAACAAACTGCATCCTTCAGATTTTCCTTTTAGCTATAACATACAAAATTTCACAGTACACTGGGCAAAAATTGGAGCACACTAGCATGTCATGGCCCACTCTTTGAGAACCAATGACTTACAAAAACATTATGTAAATAAATAAATATGCACATATATAAATATACACATATGTGTATGTATGTATGTGTGTATGTATGGATATGGATATGGATATACACAGAGAGAGACAAAAAGAAGGAATTCAAATACCAAGGAGCCACACCAAGGATTACACAGAACTTAGCAGCTCCTACCATGAAGGAGAGGAGAGCTTATAATATTTCATTCCAAAAAGCAAGAGAGAAAGATTTACAATAAAAAAAAAATCTATTCAGTAAAACTAAATATAATTACAGGGGAGAAGAAATGGATCTTTAATGGAGTTCTAAGCATTTCAGGTGAAAAAGTCTGAACCAGTGTGAGGACCCCAATGTGACCCTTTGAGAAACAGATAAATCAAAGCAAAAGGTAAACAAAAAAGAATTTAAGGCCCTGAATGGAATTTTAGAAGAATCAGAGATATGTAGCAGCTCTCTCACAATTACTAAATGGGAATAAAAAAAATTTATATATTTTTTAAGTAAACATAGCATCTTTACAAAAAGGCATACAGACTATACCAAAAATTGTAGAAAAGTAGATATACTAAGCATGTCATTTACTCATCATAATGCAAGAAAAATTATATTCAATAAGGGATCCTTATAGAAAAAACCAAAAAGTAAATAGAGACTAGCATGAATCTAAAAAACTAGTGCAAGTAGGAGACAGCAAGATACTAGCAAGATCATATACTATTATCAGACTGATTTTTAACTATGTGTCTGTAATGCAGGGTTGGTTCAACATAAAGTAGACTATAAATATAATAAATCATATTAATTTTACAAATAATAAAAACTATATAATCATATCAATAGGTGTTAAGGTTTTTTTTTAACAGAATCCAATAATCATTTCTATTAAAAATTCTAGAAATCATAGCAATAAGTGGACCTTCCCTTGATAGGATAAATATTATGTCTTTAAATCCCAGAGCAAACGTGATATGTATCTGAGAAAAGTTAGAGGCCGTTCCAATCAGAAACAGAGCAAGGGTGCTCGTTAGCACTACTAATATTTAACATCACGCTAGTTGTAACAATAAGACGAGAAGAAGAGCTTGAAGGGAAAAGCCTGGGCAAAGACAAAGCAAAGCTGGGAATTTTTACAGATGATATGGTGGCGTACTTAAAGACTCCTAGAGGATGTGCTCTAAAAAAAGCAATTGAAATAATTAATAGTTTCAGCAAAGTTGCAGGATATAAAATAAATCCATATAAATCACTGGCATTTCTATATAAAACTCAACAGGAAGAGACAGAAAGAGAAATTCCATACAACATAACTAGAGAATCCATAAAATATCTGGGAGCAGGAAGAAGAAACTATCTCACTATTAGCATTTGGAACGTATATCCCCATATACAAGCATAGATGAGTTTTCCAAAGCACCCATTTCTCTGATCCACCCAAGCTGACTAATGCATCCCCTCAGGGGCAAAACCGTATTTAATGGCCAACACAGAAGATCCTTTAAGCCTAAGTAGAAGGTAACAAGGCTTCCAGCAAATTGGGGGAAAAATCTCTGTCAAGAAACCGAATAACACCCTGAAAAATAATAGATTGAAAATTCATCCGTACCCAAACTAAAAAATCTGTCCTAGAACACTCTATTCTCTGTCAAACAATCTTTTTAAAAATAGGGCAACTTAGTTCTAGTAAATTCTGTCATGTACTAACAAGTAATAAAACTATACAAGTTAAATTTGGAATTTTGCAAGGAAAGCAAAGTGATCCCTGTTTTTCTTCTCATTAATTTACACATTTATTCTTAATAAGTTCCTCTACCTCTTCCACGACAGTCCACATGCAAGGGGGTACAAACCATAATATCTAAAAGGTAATCAAAAGTGTGGTCTAGGAGAAAAATCTGATGATTGTTCTCCATTTATTAGATAACCTTCATAGGATCTGGAGCTGAAAGAAAACTCTGAGAATTATTAATTCAATTTACTCATTTCATAAATGAGAAAGGTGAATCCTAGGAAGGTTATATGATATGCTTGTCTATTTCAGGTCCTCTGACTTCAAACAGAGGGCTCTCCCCATTGTTCAGTCATTTCAGTCATGTCTGACTTTTCATGACCCCATCTGGGGTTTTCTTGGCAAAGATGCTGGAGTGATTTGCCATTTCCTTCTCCAGCTCATTTTAGAGGAAACCGAGGCAAACAGGGTTAAGTGACTTGTCCAAGGTCACACAGTTAGTGTTTTAGGCCAGATTTGAACTCATCTTCCTGACTCCAGACCTAGATCTCTAACTACTGTACCACCTCATTGCCCTAAGCACTGACAGTGGAGAAGAGAGAAGGGAGAAGGCTTTCCCTTGCCTCCTACCATCTGCAAGAATAATGGAACACCGTAGATTAGAACTATGGACATCTTCCCTGTTTTCAAATGGCTTTCTTATTCCTCATCAACACTGAATTATAGAATTTCAGAGCTAGATGAAAGCTTAAAGATTTCATCATTTACTCCACCATTTTCCAGATGAAAAAAGCAAGGCAATGAATGACTAGAGACTTGCCCAAGGTCACCCAGCAAGTGACTGGCAAAGACACTCTTGAAATTCTCTTCCACTGCCTCCGAAGCTGCATTAGTTAACTCTTCTCGTCCTTTTTTCCTTTTTGGTCATCCTTTCTGTTCTTTCCCACCCTCACTTCATCTTTCCATTCCTGTCCCCCTCCTACTACCTTGCTTGGCTGATGGAATATTTGATGAATATTCCTGGTTAAAATAAAAAAAGGGGTGGAAGGAGGGATAAATTCTCTGTACTCAGACCTCACTTCACTGCAGAGGAAAGCTGTAAAAAAAAAAAAAAGATATATGCAACAACTTTTTCTGAAACTGCCAGGAAATGCAACTTCTCCTGAACCCAGGATTATGAGCTTTCTATAAAATGATCCTTCTTTTTTAACATAAACTATCTGACTCCAACTCAAACTCCAAATATAACCTCAGTCTTAGTCACAGTAGTATTCTGTAAATAGTCAAATCAATTTAAAATGGCCAAATTATTTCTATGAAAGCATTTTAAATGTTAAGTTTTGATGTACAATATGTGCAATCATCTTAAAATGGGGTTTTCAGAAACTGACTCATTCCAAAGTTATGTGTCGAAGAATCCTGTAAAGAGATTTTAATGCACAAAAAGGAAAGCATCAATCTTATCTGGCTGTCCTTTTGAACCTGGCCAGTTTATAATAAGTAGAACAAGGCGTTTGCAGCTGTGCAGTTAACTTCATGTCAGTTTGCTCAGCTCAGAAACACATTTCTCTCTACCACCCTCCCCAAGAAAAAAACCCAAAATTTATTCAGTTTCTCAAGTTGCATAAATGGCTTGTGTGGTAACTTTATTCAGTCTTTTTTTTTTTACTAAAAAGAAGTGTGAAAAGTTCTTTGAAAAACCTCTTCCTTGAAGCCCAGTTGGAATTTGTCTTTTGATTTCATAACACTTTGTCTTCTTCTTACATAATTATCATATTCAAATTTAGATTACATGTATTTATCGATACATGCATTCTATCACCCCAAATAGATTGTAAGGTACTTGATGGAAGGGGCTATGTTTTATTTAATTTGTATTTGATCCAAGAAATATTTATTAAGCATGCTAAGTACTGGGAAGACAATGAGAAAAATACATTATCTGCCCTCAAGTAGGGTACATTCTACTAAAGGGATGGGGGGTAGGGGAAGGGAAGATATTATGTATACAAATAAGTATGATAAAAGGTAAACTGAGGAAATGAACACTATCTAGAGGAATCATAGACATTTTCACAAAGCAAATAGTACCTGAGCTGAACCCTGAAAAAAAGATAAGGATTCTGAAAGAAATCAGAGTGAATTCCAAACACAGAGGATGATTTGTGCAAAATCTCCAAGGTAAGAGACAGAATGTTAAGTTTGTGGGGAAGTTAGAACAGTTTGGCTGAAATATCACTTCCATTATGATAGACAGGGAATAATGGGAAATGGGAAAAATGGGAATCAGGAGATATAATATAAAAGGCCTTGAATGTCAAGTTCTGCAGGCTACTTTATCCTAGGAGAATAGACAGTCACTGATGATTTCCTGTGCTAAGTACCATGCGCTGAACAGAAAAGGCACTTAATAACAGAACGAAAGGAGAAATGAGAAATCAAGTGAAGTCAAAATTCACAAGACGTCAAAAGATCTGGCTTTTGTCTCCTTTCTGGCATTTCCCAGCTGTTGTGACTCTGGATGATTCAGTCACCTTTTCTGCAATTCAAATGTTTCATCTGTTAAGTAAGAGATAATAATATTTTTGCTCAACAGAAAGTTTCAGTTCTAAGAGCACTTATGCTGATGCACAAATAACATTCCTTCCTTGAACACTTGAATAGGATGGGGAAACTTCAATGCTTCACATTTTCTGACAGTACATTTCCTTAATTTTTTCTTTAATTCATATTTAGTTTCGCAAATTTACTTAATGCATAAAATAATCAAATATACTCTTTTTAAATGTGCTGATGATTAGTACTGATCAGATGATAGAGTCTGTTAGCAATCATACTTAAATACATGCATTAATGACATTCCTAAAACACTCTTTTGAACCACAATCTGAATTAAAATCATTTCACTAATTTTTCAAGTCTATAATTTAGTTTTGAAAAAAAAAACAAATTATATGGCAAGTATAACAGTACTTTGCTTTAGGCAATAGAAGTGTTTCTAAAAAGTTATGTTATAAATCAAATTTCTGTATATTGAATCAAATTTTAAATACATTAGTAGATTTCACTACTTAAAGAAACCTAACAGGAAAATCTGTGGCAACGATTTGTGTAATGTAAATAATCACCCTCTAATCTGGATCACAAATTAGCATTTTTAAAGGGTAATGTAGGATAATGTACAATAATAATGTACAATAGTAATTATATAAAAATACAAAGTTAATGTTTTACAAACATTCTCATTCCTTGTTGACCCAGCAAATGAAAATATTTGCAACTAGAATGATTTTTTTCATGTGTTTTTCCAATCTTATTTTTAAATCCTGTTTCAATTTTTCTTCTGTCTGAATTTTTGCCCTACAATTCTGTGATTCTCTTTTTCACGGGATCTTCTACTATGAAAAGAGTCTATATCTTCTTTTCTAAATTCTCTAGTGTCCTGATGGACTTGCTGATTTCTTCCTTAAGAGCTATCATTTCTGTCCATTTTTCATTGATAATTACATTTAATTTTTATTTCTCTTCTCTATTCATCTTGGGTCTGTCTTTTTAAATTGCTCCTTCCCTTTGTCTCTGGAAGTCTCAGTGTTGGGCTTCCCCCCAGTCCTTGCTGTCTTCTAGGGTTGGACAAGATCTGTGCCCCTCAAGGAGGAAGACGACCATTTGGGATACATTAGCAGGAAGATTCAGAAAAGCCCCTGTCATTAAGCCTGCTTTCTACATTTCCAGTTCCATGTCTCTGAGCTCTACCATTTTCTCGCTGGCCGACATCTAACCCCTAGTTATAAAGCAATTAGAGAAGAATCTCCCAGGATACTGCTCTATGAGAGGGGTTGTTTCTAGAAGTCTTTGCAAATGCAATTCTCCCCCATCTTTCATATCTCCTTGGCTTCCTGTGTTGTATTAAACAACTGCAGTTAGCAATCAACTCTGTCCTCTTCACTTTTCCAAAACCTTGTGCCTCCTAGCTCTACAAACTCCATAGCTGCCACTTCTCTTTTTCCTGAGTCTCAGGACTGGTCTAATACATGGGTTTCCACCCACCTTGAGAGCAGGATCCCTGGATACTAGCAAAAACTCCCATAAGCAGGTCCTGAGAAGCACAGCTGCCATTAATGACATGGGGCCTTCCTAGGCCAAGACAGTCCAATAATGAGAAAGGAGCAGAGAATAGGCCTGAAAATACTAGTACAGTGGGAACCTGTCTTGGGAGCAGGGAGCCACCCCAGCATACTGCCAAGAGATTCAATGGAAAAGTCAGTGAGGACCTTAGAAAGCTGCCACTGTGAGGAATAGGGCTGCCCCAGCTGCAAGTTCTTTGGCGAAAGAGGGAAGGGTAGAGAGTATGATTCCTACAAGGAGCAAGGGACATGTAAGCCAGTCATCAGTTATTTTTTAATTGAAAAATTATCTTGTGAAAGGCTCTATCTTCTTCTTCCTAAACATGCTGAGTCTTCTGTATTTGGGAGCTCTTTATTTGAGGTGGTAAGTGAAGAATGACCTCTATGTCACTTCTAGACATGGCATCTTCCCAGGACTGGCAGGTCTGGGATTTTTTACCTGTTGATCTACCAAGTCCGAAAAGCCTTCCCTTATCTCAGCTGCCTCCTGGAGCCCTGAGCTCCCTTCCAGGCTGGGATAAAGTGCTGCCTCTTTTTAAAGTCCTTCCAGTTTCTCTTCCCCAACTTCCCCCCCACCCATTACTTATATTTTTAAAAATATATGTATTCTATATTTTGCCTGTGAACATGTCTTATGCCCCCAGAATAGGGTAAGTTCCTTGAGGGCAGGGTTTGTCTTTCCTTTTGTAGCTGTATCCGACCTGTCCTGCCCAGGGCCTTCATAACTGTTTACTGACTGACTGATTCCAACTGATGGTTTGTACCTTGAGCCACTATCACAATATGTTGGTTCATGGTGGAAAAATGATCAACAGACTTTTTCCCCAGGGAAGTATCCAATTCTAAAAAAGGACACAGGAAGAATGAGCTTCTTTTCCACTCTTCTCTTAGCAATCCACTTTTCCTTACTCAAATACCTACAAACCTGAAGTCATATTCAAGCATTCCAAAGATCCTGTTATTAAATAAAATAAAACTTGAATCTATCCATTTTATTTGTAACCAGAAAAAAAATTCTATACATTTTGGAGTACCCTAAAATTCTGTTAAGGGCAAGAATTGACCTAGGTAGTATACACCACACTTAGAAATCTTTAATAAGTCTTTCACTACTATAGTAGAGGATGAATTCTTAACCAAAGAAGGGACAGAAGCAAATACAAAAGATGAAATGGCTGATTTCAATTGCATGAAATTGAAAAGCTTTTATAAAAATAAACACAAATAAGCTGGAAGGGAAAAAAACTTTGTATCGAATATCCCTGATAAGCATCTAATATTGAAGATATATAGACAACTTACAGAAAATATATGAGACTAAAAGTCATTGTGAAATAAATAAGGAATCAATGAATATTAACACTTCTCAAATGAAGAGCTGCAAATATCATGAATCCTATAAAAGGATCCTTCACATAACTAATAAGAGAAATACAAATCAAAACAACTTTGAGGTTTCAATTATACCAAGAAAATGAGCAAAGATGACCAAAAAAATGGGAATAGTCAATTCTGAATGGGGTATAGAATGACCAGCACATTCATGGACTGTTGGTGGAGCTATGAATTATGAATTATTATTATACAATAATATAATGTAATCATTATTAAGCTATGAATCTAACCATTTTGGAAAGCAATTTGGAACTTTGTAAAGAGTGAGTAAAATATTCATGGCTTTTGACCTGACAATTCCACTGTCATTTAAGGAGACACCTAGCTGGTACAGTGGATGGAGAAGACTCATCTTTCTGGGTTCAAATCAGGCCTCAGATACTTCCTAGCTGTGCGACCCTGATGAAGTTCCCTTAACCCTGTTTGCCTCAGTTTTCTCATCTATAAAATGAGCTGGAGAAGGAAATGGCAAATCACTCCATTACCTTTACCAAGAAAACCCCAAACAGGGTCACAAAGAATTAGACACGACTGAAAAATGACTGACCAACAATATATCTAAGGAGATCAATAACAAAGGGAAAGGCCCGATAGACACCAAAATACTGATTTGTAGCAACGCTTTTTTTTTTTTTGCTTTTTGGAGGGGGTAAGGTAGGGCAATTGGGGTTAAGTGACTTGCCCAAGGTCATGCAACTAGTTTTTGCGTTAAGTGTCTGAGGCCGGATTTGAACTTAGGTGCTCCTGACTCCAGGACCTCTATTCACTGACCCACCTAGCTTCCCTTATAGCAACACTTTTTATGGCAATAAAGAATTGGAGATAAAATAAAATAAAATAAAATAAAATAAAAACTGTGGGATATGAACATAACAGAATATTGTCCTTCAAGAAATAATGAACATGTTTACCTGTCAGATTTATGGAGAATAGAAGAATTTATGACCAAACAAGAGATGGAGAACCTCATGAAATATAAAATGAATAATTTTGATTACATTAAATTGAAAAATTTTTGTACAAAGTCAACCAAGATTAGGAGGAAAGCAGAAAACTGGGAATTTTTGCAACCAGCGTCTCTGATAAAGGCCTCATTTCTAAAACATATTCAGAGCTGCGTCAAATTTATAAGAATAAAAGTAATTTCCCAATTGATAAATGGTTAAAGGATATGAACAGGTAATTTTTATTTAAAGAAATTAAAGCTATATATAGTCATATGAAAAAAAGTTCTAAATATTCATTAGAGAAATGCAAAAATCAAAACAACTCTGAGGTAGATCACTCCTATCAGATTAGCTAACATGACAAAACAGGAAAACAATAAATGCTGGAGAAATGTGGGAAAACTGGATCACTAATGCATTGTTGCTGGATTGTGAACTGATCTGACCATTCTGGAAAGCAATTTGGTACTATGTCCAAAGGGCTATAAAAATGTGCATACACCTTTGAACCAGCAATACTATTTCTAGGGCTATATCCCAAAGAGGTCATACAAATGGGAAAAGGACCTACATGTACAAAAATATTTATAGCAGATCTTTTTGTGATGGCAAAGAATTGGAAATTGAGGGAACGCCCATCAGTTGGGGAATGGCTGAACAAGCTGTAGTATATGAATGTAATGGACAGACTTCAGAAAAACCTGGAAAGATTTACATGAACTGATGCTGAATTAAGTGACCACAACCAGGAGAATATTGTAAAGTTTAATCTGAATTATTGACATTTTCTACATTACTTTCTTAAATCTATACAATCGAAAGTAGTAAATCAAGCTCTGATTTGTAAAAACAATAATAATATTAACAATAAACATGGTAAATACAGACAGGTACAAAAAACCTAGGCCCATGGAACTAGGCATGAGCTAATGCAAAGTGAAGTAAGTAGAACCAGGGAAACAACACACTATATATAAATATATAACTACAAAAATATAAGTAATATAACAACACCACCAAAGCAATAGAAATTGAGTGGTACTGAAAAATTATAATGACCCAGCTTGGTCCCAAAGAAGAATGTGAAAAGACACTTCTCCCTGCTTATTTGTAGAAGTGGAGGGCCGAGGTATATAATACTGCATTTAATGTCAGACTTCTTCTGATAGCAGAACTTCTTTTCCTTCTTACTCTTTTGTTTTTATTATAAGGAATGGATCTCCAAGATGCAGTGGGGGAAGGATACAGCAGAAAATGTAAGAGATATGTAAACAAAAGACCAATAGAAATGCATATAAAAAAAATTAAACTCTAGACCATGTAATCTGCTTTCCTAGGCCATCCACTACAACATTTTGAAAAAGTGCCTCTTCCCAGCAGTTCAATGAGTGAATATTCAGTCAATAATAACCCACTCTGACATGCAATTTAATGAAAACAATGGAGTGACTTACCGCCCAGACAGGGGATGTAAAGCCCAGAATTGCAGCTTGAATTCCATCAGCAACATAAGGAATGATGTTTTCACCCAGACGAGTATCTCTAAACAAAGCTCTAAGGATATTTAGAGCATGGACCTGGAACAAAAACAGTCAGGAAAAAAAAACCACACCATAACTGACCCTGAAATTCTTTCAAGCTGCAGAACAAAACTAAAACATATCAAGAGAGAAAATGCAAAACCTTTAAAATTTATTTAAAATAATTTTAAATGGTCACTAAAGGACAATAAATCTGCATATGTGGTACAGGGTGGGATGGCTATTACTTACCACTTAAAATTAAAATCTATTGTTTTCAGAAGAACTTAGGAAATAAATGTGACTTGGAAAATTATTATTACTAAAAACCTATATCAAAAGATTGGAGAAAAAGACTAATGAAGTTATTGAGCAACTAAAAAAGGTAGAAATTAATAAAATAATATTCAAAAATTCAAAAAAGCACAAAAGTAGAAAATGCTATTTTTTTTAAAGCCCCAATGGACAAAATATTATCTTATTAGATTTTTTTAAAAGAGAAATGCAAACCAAATTACCAAAAATAAAAAATGAAAAGGGGGAATAATAACACATAAGAGGAAATAAAGAAAATTACTGGAAGCTACTATATACAATATGCAAAATACAAAGAAAATGAAAAGGTTGAATATTTAAAATATATAACATACCCAGATTAACAGGATAGTCTATGGAGAATCTAAATAACTTGACTTCACACAGAAAGAAAACTTATTTGAAAAGGGATTCAATAATTTTTTTCCAATTTCAATATAAATGGTTTATAAACAGCCCACCCAAATGACCATTTATTTTGAAAGGCATTCATTTTAAATAAACATAGGAGAACTTTTCAAACCCAATCACTAAAGAGCTGCTAAATCTGTGGTCAATAAATGAAACACAGTCACTGGTGGTATCTGATTTCCATGACTCCCATATCTCCTAGTGAAATGTTACCTCCCACTTGAAAGGCCTCCTCTCTAACAATCTTGCATTCTCTCTAACAATTTCAGTCCTGGCCTTCAAGGACTCCTTCATGAAGCCGTCCCTATTTGACATATATAGTGACTGTCCTAAGTCAGTATACAATACAATTACCTACAATATCTTTAATTATTATAGCATTTATCTCTATAACTCAATCTAGTGCTTAATTTTTTATTATACTCTTTGTCACTGTCTTATGGATACGTCTAGACTCATCAAAAAGATGGCAAACTCCTGAAAAGTAATGAGCGGGTCTTTTTTTCTTGTATACCTCACAGTGCAAGCATAGAGATGGGTATATGGTAGGTTCAACAAATGATGGCTTGCCTATGCTACCTCTTCACAAGAACAGGAGACCTAGACATCAGCTTCCATATCTCATCTGCTCTTAAAATCTGTTCCTTCTGATGAGAAGGCACATGCCCTCACTTCACAAAATGGCAGACTCTGGGTGAGGAATACTATATATAGTATCAGACTTTACTGAGGAGTTGCTTAGTTTTCCCAAACTTTTTATTCCCTCTTCCTTATGCTGTTTTATAAGGGATAGCTCCCTGGAAAAAAAAAAAAAAGAAGGGGGGTGGGGAACGTTGATGACGTAAAAACAAAACACATCAATAACAATTTATTTCTTAAAAATTTTCTTTCCATTTCGTGCCTCCTATCTTCCCATCCTTTTACCTATCTTTGTTTTCACAATGTCTCTGTGTCTTTTCCCTCAAAGTCTGGGGTAGAATTCTATGCATTGCTTTCTGACCTTCCTACTTTCTAGCCATCTCCTTCCACCTTTGTGCTCTTCCAATAAGGTGGGGACCAGCCAAGTTCCGGCACTAAAGGTGTCTGATGGGCAGGTGTTCCTGCAGCTACGATGTGAGGTGGATGGAGCTGTGCATGAGCACTGGAAACAGGAAGCATGGGCCCTCTGGGAGTTCTCGAGACTCGTTCAACCCCACTTATAGGGAGATTATTGAAGATGGTGTTAGAAACACTGGAAAGAGGTGCTAACATATGGGGAATGAAACCCCATCCCTGATTCAAGAGGATACAGATCACATGCTACCCAACCAAACATAGGCCAAGCCGGGCAGCCACCAGCCGTCAGGCGGCAACTACATTTCTGAGGTTACTGTTGATAGCCTAGCACTGGGGTATTCTCCATCTGGCATTCACCATGAATACTCCTGTATTATTAGATGTCTTTTATGTGTATTTGTCTTCTCTCCATAACTAAGTTATATACTCTATCAGGACAGGGTGTGGATCAGGTCTCATGCTTCCTTTTCTCACATGGCCTAGTACAGTACCTAGGCATGTGGTTAAAAACTCAGAAAATGCTTGCTGTGTGGTTTAATAACTGAAACCTATCTCACAAAACAAGATTTCTAGGGGCTTAAAATAAACTAACATTAAAATGAAAAGATGCGGTTTCTCCACCTGTAAAAGGTGGTTGGGTGGTAATTTTTTTTTAGAAAAATTTAGCCTGACCCATGCTATTAAATATGCCCCAGAGAAATTCTTAAGTGACATCATATTAGTTTATAAATATCAGAGGCAATCATTATTGTATACAAAATCCTCCCAAACGGAAACAGGATGTTTTTCACCACAGCTTAGAAACAACTTCTTATGGAGACAATACACAGCCAGTGAAGTGGTGCTTAAGGCTTACTTTAGGGGAAGGGGCAATAAACAAAAAAAAATCCAAATGGTTTTGAATGTCCCTCTTATCCCTGACTTACACAGCAATAGCTGGTCCACTCAAATGAGAGCTCCTTCTGAGTTTTGTTTTGCTTTAAAGGCAATAACAGTTTAAAACAATTGCCTTCCTGGTAAGATTTTGAGGGAGTATGTTTTAATTATTACCTGTGGGACTGAACTCTGTGAGTCACCTGAAGGTACAGCCAAAGAGATCAATTCTTTCATTGTTATCTTCAATAAATCCATCCTGCCTTTCTTTGGCTCAGAAGCCAACAATGCCTGTGGGAAAACAAGGCAGATATTAACAGGCCTCAACGTACTCTCCCTTTATACATACCCGACTACTCCCTTTTCCCCATACAACAGTCCCAAGCTCAGAATTTCCAAGGTTCACCTATATAGGTTCATCAACACACAGAATAATCATGCAACCTGTCTGTTCTCCATTGTGTGTTTGAATCATCCATGAGACAGTGGGAAGGCAGCTTGCTGCGGGGCAAAATACACTGATCTTGGAGCTGGGAGCTTTAGATAGCTCCAGTCACCCAGGCTTCAAGCCTACTCCCTTAACTTTTTACACCTCAGTTTCTTCACCTGCAAAATGAAGATGTCTATCCAGGTCATCTCTAATATACTTGCCTGCTCTAAAAATGCTAAGAAGTCAGGGGAATGGTTCATACCAATAACTTGTTAATGATTCATAATTTCATAATTAATGCTAACTCCAAAATAGAAAACTGTACATCAGATACTATAACAAAAACTCTGTAATAAGAATCATCTCCTTTAAAGGGAGAACTAGTAATAAAATTCCCTGTAAAATTCAGTCCTTTGGCCTCTGGAAGACACCATTCCTAGACTAATTTTTAATTTTTGTTTAGTTGCACAGAAGAACCCTGAAGAGCTATAATACAAATTAATTCCACAAGCATTTATCAAACACCTACTATGTTCTGGGTACCGTGCTATGTGCAGAAGTTACAAAAACTGCAGTCCCTACTCTCTGGAACTTACATTACACAATGTGTAAACAGATATACTGATGGAAAACATACACAAACAAAAAAAATCAAGTCAGTGCTTGCGCTTAAGGAGCTCACGATCACTGAATGTCGGTGGGGGTACCAAGAGTGTGCTAAAAGCACACAGTTCACATCAAACAATGAGATATTCTCCTTGCCTTCCCATCTGTGTTCAGGCTCAGGTAAGGTACAAACATTGTTGCAGATGTATCACACTGAGGAGAAAGAACAGCGGCCCAGAAGAGGCCGGCACAGAGTTGATTTATGAAGGTTACCAGCTTTAACCCTGCGCAACTATACATTGCTGACCTCTGTGTCAAGTCAACATCCTTCTTTCTTTTAAGCATAATGAATCCTTTCTTCTGCATATGGTGTCTATTGGAACTGAGTGGCTACGTAAGGAGCAAAAGAGAAGAATGCAGGAAGAAGTGAGTAATAAAACTTCAACTCATTCATTTGGAATTTTCCCACATTTTTAATCTTGCCTTAATTGTTTTTTCTCTTCTTTTTTTTTTTGCCCCCAATACAGTTCCACTGAACATTTTTTAAAAGTTTGGCTAAAAAGTATATTCAGTGAATATCATGTCAAGACCCATATGAATTGGTGTAAAGTTACGTGAGAACTGGGAGATCATTGCGTGTAATAATATTAATAGTGCAATGATGATCAACTGTGAAAGACTTAGCTACTCTGATCAAGACAATGATCAGTTCCAAAGGGCTCATGATGGAAAAATGCCATCTACCTCCAGAGAGAGAACTGGTGATCTCCACATGCAAACTGATGTATAATTTTCTCACTTTATTTTTCTTGCTTTTTAAGAAAAACATGACTGATATGGAAATATACTTTACATGATTTCACATGTATAATTAATATCATATTGTTTGCCTTCCCAGTAAGTGGTGAAGAGGGTGGGAAGGAAGGAGAGAACCTGGAATTCAAAATTTAAAAAGAAATGAATGTTAAAAATAATACATTTTTTAAAAGTTAAAAAAATTTATATATATATAAAATGGATATTCAGTGCTGGGGCCTCCTTTTGGCTTACTGAATAAAGTCTCCTTGCTTCTCAGCTTCTCCCCTCTCTCCCCCAGCCCATGAGCACAGGAACAGCCTGCTTTACTCAGTGCATTGACATTCTGATATTTATGATTCCTCTTCCTAACAAAAGCAGCATGAATCCTGCCTGAAAAGAGGAAGAATGCAAGATGGCTCCATCTGAAACCCTGTTGCAGTTAAAGCTTCCAGCTGAAGACAGGCAGGGATTTGGACCATGCTCACTGTCCTCTCAAAAAACAGACTCGTCCTAAGAACAGTTTCCATACATTAAATCAGCGCACACACACATTCACACAGAACTGGTGGAGATTTTCCTGATGTAATGTCTGTTCACTGACACAGGGGTTGGGGCTGGAGGTGATAAAAAAGATTTTGCTCTATATTCCCAGGACTGATGCCCTAAGTGACTGACAGGGAAAAAGGCAGAGGTTCCTGGTTACCTGAATGTAGAAGGGAATCCCGGCGCTGCGTCTCGTGGCACAGAGTTTAGAAGAAGGGTTGCTAGACTTAATCTCTTCCAAGACATCCCGCAACCACTGCTTTGGTAGCCTTTGCAGGCACTCACTGGGGCACCTAAGGAATGTAAAGAAGCAAATAGTTGAGCTTGGTGTTGGCACATCCAAAGTAAAAGCACAATAATATAGCAATGCCAACAGTTAGAAGGGCAGCTAAGTGGTGCAGTGGATACAGCACTGGGCCTGGAGTCAGGAGGACTTGAGCTCAAATCCAGCCTCAGACACTTATTAGTGCGTGACCCTTGACTTCACTTATAGGTAAGGCAAACAAGGATGTATCCAAAAAAAAATATGTATTCACTAGGAAGAACATCTATTGCTCCAACTTCACCAGCTGTGTGATCTCACCTGGCATCCCAAATCAATACACTCTAAACAATGGTAATAATTTAACAACAACAATAGTTAGCATTTATATAGTACTTTAAAACTGCAAAGCACTTTAGAAATATTATCCTATTTGATCCTCAAAACACCCCTGGGAGGTGGATATGATTGCTATCTCCATTTTACAAATAAAGAAACTGAGACAGCATGTAAATGACTTGTCCAAAGTCACACAGCTAATAGCTGTCTGAGGCTATATTTGAACTCCAGTCTTCCTATCTCCAGGCCCGGGGAGCTATCCATTTCACTACCTTGTTGCCAAACTTTAAGATAACCAGGGTCTCATAGGCTTTCTACACTGTACAATAAAAGTTATACTTCCCTCAACATTCTCTCACTTCACAATTTCAGGCAGCCCATAGTTAAACCAAGGGGCTCTACCTACTCCACAGAAAGCTCCTAAATCTTTCTCTGCAGCCCAGACCTTTCTGACAAGCTTCAGACTTACATGCCAACAATCTATGGAACATTTCTCCCTCTACTGAAAAGGGCTCTAAATTCCAGCAAGTGTGAATTTAATCCATTTAGCTGATTATAAATTCCTGTCATTCCCTATTAAAACCCCCAGACATCATGTCCTATTGTCTCTCTTTTCTTTAGTCTTTGATAAGCTTCCCCTTGCCAAGATCGGTTCACATTTATGGTTGATCCCATCCCTTCTTCCTAATTTCTCCAGCATACTGCCCCCAATCGTCCCCTCTCTTCTTCCTCTAATCTTCAATCTCTCCCTATCCACCAGAGGTCCCCTTACTTGCTGCCTACAAACATGCCCTATCCTAGATGCCCCCATCATTAAAAAACCTGTTGGCATAGCCTACCATCTCCTCAAGCTCTCACCCCGTGTGCCGCCACCCTTTATCAGTCAAACTAAAAAAATAACAACAACAACAACAAAAAAGCTATTTCTGTCTTTGCATCTACTTCACACTCCTCTTAGTTCCCAACCCTGCAATTTGGCTGTCAACCTCTTCAGTCAACTCAAACTGCTCTCCAGAGTTACCAACAATCCACAAATCGACAATTCTAATGGTGTTTTCTCAATCCGCATTCTACTCAAGGTCTCCACAGCACTTAAGACTGTTGACCATGTTCTCTTACACATTTTCAATTGTCTGGTTTTCAAGATACTGCTCTCTCTCTGTCTCTGTGTGTGTGTGTCTCTCTGTCTCTGTCTTTCCTCTCTGTTTCTTCCTCTCTCTCTCTCTCTCTCTCTCTCTCTCTCTCTCTCTCTCTCTCTCTCCTTCCCCCTCTGTCTCTTTCTACCTCTCTCTCAATTCTTTCTCCTTCTTACCTGACTGATCATTGTTAGTGTCTCTCAGTGATATATAATATTATATATGAATATGTAAAATATATAGTGATATAACATATCATATCATATTATATTACATCACAATGTAATATAATCAGGAAACAAAAATAGAGAAGGAAGAACAGAGCCCATTCTGGACAGAGCCATGGGATAGGACACAGTTCCCAGAAAGAGATCTTTTCTTCTTTCTCTATACTATTTTGTTTCCTGATTTTATTAACTTTTTGGTTTTAATGACCATTTCCATCTATGTTGTTGTAGTCATGGTGTATTATTTTCCTGGTGTTGACTACTTTGCTTTATATCAGTTAACAGAAATCTTCTCATGCTTCTCTATATTCATCATAATCATTATTTCTTACAACACAGTGATATCCCATAATATTCACGTCCTACAATTTGTTAACCATCCATCAAATAATAGGCATGATGGTCACTACAGCTCACAAACTGATATATGGGAAACCTACTTGGTATTTCTCCTTACCTCTAGTCAAGCATTTCCAATTGCCATTTCAAACTAATTAGATCCTATTTAGAACTTGCTATTTCCTTCTAAAATATCTTTATTTTCTTCCAAATATCTTTATTTCTGGCTAGGGCACCACCATCCTTCCAGTCATTTGGGATTACTTAGCATGGTCCTTGACTCCTCACATTCCATCATGTTACATACCCAGTAAGTTGCTAAATCTTGTCATTTCTACTTCTGTGGCATCTTTCACATCCATCCTCTTCGTTTTACTCTTATGACTACCACCCTGGTTCAGACCCTCACCTCTCACCTGGACTATTGCAATGGTCTCCTAATTGGACTACCTCAAGTCTCTCTTCTTTCTGATCCATCCTCCATACATCCCTCAAAATAATTTTAAGGTCTGATGATGTCACTTCCCTACTCAAAATACTCATATAGCTTCCTACTGAATCTAGGATAAAATAAAATGTAAACTTATCTGTTTGGTATTTAAAGTGCTTCAGAATCTGACTCTAACCTACATTTTTAGCCTTACTGTACATTACTCTTCTTCCTGTACTCTATAGTACATCCAACCTGATATTGCTGTTTCCTTACACACATTATTACTCCATCTCTCATCTATGTTGTAAGAAATAACAAATATAGTGACTGTAAAGAAGCATGGGAAGACTTCTATTAACTGAAACAAAATGATGTAATCAAAACCAGAAAAATAATACCCAATGACTATACGACTACAATGATGTAGTTGGAAAGAACAACAACAAAACAATCTAAGAGATGTGAAATTATAATGAACAAAACTGACTCCAAAAGAGAGTTGGACAGACATGAAAAGCCACCTCCTTCCCTGTTTTGTAGAGGTGGCAGAACATGGGTGTGGAGAAGATATCGGATTTTTTAAATCTGTTGGCTAGATTTTCTGGCTCTTGGAAGGTGACAGAGGAGTTAAACCATTGGTCTTGTTGGCCATGTTCACAGATCCACAGCAGATCCACAGCATAGCAGTTCTGTCCTTTCCCAAAAGCCCTTTGCCTTGGCAAAATTCTGTAATTTTGACAAAAGTGTCTAATTTTAGGGCTCAGTGCCATTCAGAAAGGGTTTACTGGCAAAGATGAGTTCTACGTAACCACAGATGAATGCTATGTTATAGGAATGCAGTTTGGACACTGGACTGGTAAGATAGAAGATAATGAGATGGGTAGGGGGAAATAATAGGGCTCTCTCCACAGCAATCTACAAATTGTCATGTTTCATCCCTTGGATGGCTGGTTTTGTTGAAACCATACTTAAAACAAGCTTTTAAAAATCAGAGCCTTCTGGTTTCAGGGGAATTCAAGAGTCGTTTTTCATGACTGAGACAGCATCTTAAATGCCCATGTCTGACTTCTAAAAATACTTCCTTTTGAATGGTATTGCTTAATAGTGTAGAAGAAAGAACAGTTGATTTGGGTTTAGTTCATGGTTCTGATACTGGCTGTGTATGACCTTGTTAAGTTCTTTGAGTCTTAGTGGCTTCCACAGTCTACCTTGCAGGGTTATTGCCATTCATGTTCTTCTGGTTAGGATCCATTTTCCCTACTTAGTTTGTGGGCAGCAGAAGGATGTAATGGAAAAAGGGCTGCATTTGGCTTCAGGGAGAGCCTGGGTTTAAATCCCAGCTTTGCTATTTATTATATGAGTTAACTGGGGAAAGTCACTTACTTCTCTGAGCCTCAGTTTCCTCAACTGTCAAATGAGGGCACTGGCCTAGATCAGAGTCCAGCCCACTGTGGCATTCGGGTCAGCTCCTGCCTGTTTTTGTATAGTTCAAACTAAGAATGGTTTCTCTACTTTTAAGCAAAGTTTTATTATATTTTTAAAATGTAAAAACCAGTCAGCTCCCTGGCCTTACAAAGACCTAGGGGCAGCTAGGTGGCACAGTAGATGGAGCACCAGCCCTGAAGTTAGGAGAACCTGATTTCAAATGCAACCTTAGACACTTTCTTGCTGTGTGACCCTGGGCAAGTCACTTAACCCCAACTGCCTCAAAAAACAAACAAAAAACCAAACAACAACAAAAACAAAAAGAAAATACAGTGAGATTTGGCCCCTGGGCTGGAATTTGCTGATCCTTGGCCTAGAAGATCACATATGTCCCTTCTGGATCTACATCCCATGGTCTTTGATATTCATTCAGTCAAACCAAGGTCTCACGTCACAGGAGAACTTCTCTCAGCTACTCAGTGGGCAGGACTGCCCAACCAAACTGAAGCACAAATTCCTCTCCTTACCATCCCTTGCTGATTCATGAGCTGATGATGCGCCTATGATGGCTGTTTGTTCCTACACTTACTTTCTTCCTGGCTTTTCATGCACCTTTACATTCACATTTATCAACAGAAACGCAAGAGAAAGATGGAGGAGAAAAGACTAAGGTCAGGCTATTTTACCTTGTTCTGTGGGCTTGGATGTGGATGGGTGCTGAGACTACAGGCAAACTATCAGACTCTCTGTGGTTCTCATGTGTTTGTGCTTAACAGAACCTCGGTGACCATGGATGCACTGGTCACACAGAAAATAACTTCTTTGTATCCCTAGTGTTCTAGCACAGTGCCTGTCTGACTGGTTTTCAGGCACTTAGTTATAGAGGTAAGAAAAAGAAGTGAGGGACAAGAGAAAAGGAAACTATTTTTACTTTCCTTCCCCTCTACCTCTCTTATCATGGTCTTTCAAATGATACATCATTGTACTCTTCAGAATGCACATGCTAGCTTGGTAAAAGGTTTTAGTGATTTGGATGAATCTTTCTAGGATCTTATTCATTATCCCTATCTCTTGGACAAACAAGAAATCCTACCAAAATCAGTGAACTTTCTTTTTTTCTTTTTTGGAGAGAAGAGGAGGTTAGGTCTTTCTATGTCACTCTGATAGCATAGCAGTCACGCAGGGACCCGATCTCACTACTGAGCAATACTGAAGCTTTGACCTTCTCCAGTTCTACCCTGGTCTGTCCATCTCTCCTTCAGCAGCCTAGTATACGCCTGCTCCTATGGGTTCACCACACTGGTGCTGGACTCAGTACAGATGCCTGATTGGCCTCAGTCTTACTGGAGCTCAGACCTCCTGAGTTCAAGCGATCCACCAGCCTCAGTCTCCCTAGCAGCAGGGATTACAGGTGTGTGCCATTAAGCCTGGCACTCGGTGAACTTTAAAAGAGAGGCAGGTTTAGGATTAAAGTAGCATATTATATCACTCCCTTGCTGTCACAGTTCCCAGATGCCTATGGGAATATAGAGAAAGCATGGTGTAGTAGAAATAATACATTCCTCCTTTGACATCTGCTAGCTATTTGACCACAGGTCAAAGCTAACTTCTCCAGGGCCTTCATCTCCAAAATGGGGATGATAACACCTGCAGGGCCTGACTTAAGAAAGGCTCAGCAAGGCCACTAAAACTAGCAAGCATTTGCTTGCTATAAGGAGTATAATGACATACCATTTGAAAGAGTATAAGAGAAGGGGATTGGGGTGGGAAGGAAAGTAAAAAATGTCTTCCTCTTGTCTTTCCATGGGTTGTCTTGAGCATCTAATTAAACAATACATTTTAAGTGCTTTGCAAACCTTTAAGTGCCATATAAATACCAGCTATTTTTGAGTCAGATCTTCTCCTCTTGTCTTTCTGACCCCACTCAACTAACACAAACTTATCTCTTACCGCTTACCTACTACACATATACTCTATTCCAGCCAAGCAGACCTCCTCAGTTGTCCTGCACACATACTCCAAATGCTAAGCCTCTGTCAATGGACTCCTCATCTGGAAGCTCATGTTCCTTCACATTTCTCTGCTGATCCAAATCTAAGCCATCCCATCCTTCAAGGCCCCAACTCCCACCCCTTCCATGAAACTTCTTCCTATTGTTATAGTCAACATGGATTCCTCCCTATTCTGAAATCTTTTTATATGAAAAATCATTAGGATATGTGTTTGTGCTTAATTGTCATCTAATCAGATGAGTTAACAAATTAAAGTACTTTGGTTATATAAATGCTATTAACTGGTTCTTATGCCTGTTAGTTTTATTTCACCAGACAGAGTGTGGAACCCATAAGAAAAGATGTTTACTTTGTACTTCTCTGTAACAATCCCCTTCCCCAACCCTGCTTCCCATAAACGACATTTTAAGCATAATGCTGGAAGACAAGAGACATTCTGAAAATGCTTGGTGAACTCTATCTATACCTATAACCATGGTGGTATCTTGCACACAGGCCTGGCATCAAAGGGCTGGCTCCCTTCCTAGATTTTCCAGATCCATATCCAGTTAGCTATCCAGCAAGAACAAATCTTAAAACAATTACTGCTCATATACTTGGCGGCTACCACCATAACTTGGTGACCTTAGATTGCTTCACTTAATTCTCTCAAGGACCGAAACTTTGCTCATGGTTAATTTAAGGAACTTAGGAAAAGCTCTATGACAACATTCAAGAATAGAAAATTTCAATAAAATGAAGAAGTGCTGCCTAATCATAAATTGCACCTGAAGATAAAATCTATCCAGTAGTATTTGCTACACCCTAATAATGACTTTAGGATTAGCTATCAGGTGGCTAGGCAGCACAGTGAACAGAGTACCAGCCCTGGAGTCAGCAGGACCCGAGTTCAAATATGACCTCGAACACTTAACACTTACTAGCTGTGTGACCCTGGGCAAGTCACTTAACCCCAACTGCCCTGCCTTCTCCCCTCAAAAAAAAAAAAAAAAGGATTAGCTGTCAAAAAGAAATAGCCGCAATTAGGTTCACTAATATTTACAGCATATTATTTCATGAAGGCGCCTGTACCCAGATACCCACTCACGTGATATGGCCCGATCTTACTGAAAAATGGCAAAAGTAAACTTCTTATCCCTTACAAGCAACTGGCGCTTGATACATTGTTGAATAAAAAACTAACAGAGTGGATCAAAGGCATGGATAATAAGAACAATTCACATTTATTTATTTGTTGGGCTTTACAGCCTGCAAAATGTTTTACTCACAACAAATTAGGGGGTAAGCAATATAAGAATTATGATCCCTGTTTTTACCAAAGAGAGATGTGAGTAAAATACTAAAACGGGAGATCATTTTTTAAAATTAATTTGGCTATAGATTAAATTTGGAATATTAATTTTCTGACCCTCTGTTTAATTGCCTGATTTTGTTCTGCTCCTATTAGAATAGAAATAGAAATAGCAAAAGTTGTTTCTATTCCTGAAGCACATACTGATTGGGCTATGGGTTGAGTGGAGGAGGAAGAGAATGGTAGGGAGTATAAGTATTCTAGGAGGTGTGGGAAACAGAATTTAGGAATTAAAATCTGCTAAAGATAATCCGTTCAGGAGATAATCCACATGTGAACTCCCCAGGGATGACTGTACGCTGACTGATGTTTGGAGGTATATCAACTCCTTCAGGAAATTCATATACTTAATACACCTCTCTCTTAAGTTCACTGAGTCCTGCAGCAGACTGGTTCTCTGTTAGGTTACGGGAAATGACACAATTGAATCGAAAGCAACTAATCACACTTAGAGGACTAAGCATGTTTAAAATGAACATTCAACCCAAAATTTCCCCCAGAGAATTTAATGATATAAAGGCCAAGCCCCCCACCTCTACTTGTGCCTCTGTCCAGGTGCTCCCTCAAAGCTCATCAAAGGAGGATAAATTGTCCCTGTTGGTGCTTCAGTTCTCTACCTACTTAGATATTTATTGACCATCTTTAAGAGCACCTGACATTATCAAAGAAATAATAAAAAGTTCAATCATTATCATTTCTTTTTTTAAAAAATCACAAAAACCTAGAATTTCAGAATGGAAACAGACTGTACCCAGCTATTCAGAACAACCCATTCCCAAAAAGGAATGTTGAAAGATCATCCAGTCTGCATGATCATATCAAAAAGGGACCCCACTGCCGTCCAAGGTAGCCCACTTCACTTTGGGATAGAGCTAATTGCTTTCCTGTTATCAGGACTAAATTTGCTCCTTTGAAACTTCCACCCAGGGGGTTCTGGTGCTGTCTTATGGATCCAAAGAGAACAAGTCTAATCCCTCTAACTGGAAGTGACCTCACCATGGCCTCTCCCTCTAACTGGCCAGTCAAGTCTTCCTTCCAGTTGCAGCGTGCACTCCTGGCTCCTACGATTTTCACTACAGGGCTCTGCTCCTACTCGGGGACCCTCTGTCCTCCCTCCTTCCTCTTTTCAGTTTCCTTTTATTGGCTCTTTTTCTCCATGAGAAGGTAAATCCCTTGAGGGCAGGGGCTGTCTTTCTTTTGGCTTGTATTTCTATACCCAGTTCTAGGTACTGTGCTTGACACATAGTAAATGCTTAATTTACTTAATCAGCTCTGGCTGATTTGATTCCTCCACATGAAAGACCTTCAAATACTCACAATCATCATTTCTTCCTCAGTTTTCTGTTCTCTAGGTCATCCATCCTCAGTCTCATCAACTGTTGCTCATGAATAATCAATGAGAATAAGAATACAAAAATATAAGAAAGTACAGTAAGTAAATTTCTCTGCTCCATAAAGTTAGCAAGAGTCACAAGGGCAAGAAGAAAGGAGGCCACCAGCAAAGCTGTCACCGGCCCCAGCCCCAGCCCCAGCTCCAGTCCCAGCTCGAGCTCCAGCAAAGTAGACAGTCACCCAAAGACATGCGTGGTCTTCAAGGCTCTGTGACTTAATGGAGCAAAGGAAGAGTCAGGGTGGGGACCCTGGAAGCCCAGGGAAGCAGCAATCAGAGAGGTGTTCTAGCACTCTAGCACCCAGGATGTCCCAGGGGCTCCAAGATGCCTGTACCCTGTCCTGAGACATCATAAAAGACCTTGAAGAGCCAGAACTTTGAAATTCTCATGGTTGGCAGAGGAGGAGGGAGCTAATACCAGAACGTGGGAGTCAGCCAAGAATTCAGGGGAACCAAGGTGAGACCAATCAGGGCCTAATACCACACCCAAAAGTACATGGTGCACAAAGGAGTCGCCTAGTCCTGACCAAAAAAAAAAAAGCCAGCCTCAATTCAAGAACTAAGGCTAGAAGGTTGAATAAATTAAAAACAAACAAAAAAAAAAGACCCTGATCATTATAAAACTTACTGTAGATCTAGAGATTCTCCAAAAGAATAAGTAACTTCATAAAAGCTACATGCAATGGCTTGGAGGAAATAGTGGATTTTCTACAGTTTATATGAATACCTAGAAGAAATAAAGCAAGACATTTTAAAAAAATAAGGAAAGAATTGGAATTAGAATAAAGAGCTTAAAAGAAAAAGTGGCAAATCTTAACCCAAGTAATAGATTTCCGGAAAACTAGGATAGATCACACAGAACTCCAATGAGATAGTAAAGAATATTAGCAAAAACCCCCAAAATTAAAAAAATAGAAAACATAAGTTATTTGCTATCAAAAACAACTAATCTGAGAAACATGTCAAAGAGAGATAATTTAAGAATCATTGGACACCCTGAAAACCAAGATTTAAAAAAGAACCTGGATTTTATATTTCAACAAAGCATAAATAAGAACTAATCAGATATATAAGAAACAGAGGACAAAGAGTAAAGCTAGAAAGAATATATTGGTCACGTCCTGAAAGAAGCCTCAAAATGAAAAGTCCCAAGAATAGCACAGCCAAAATAATAGGCTCCCTCATCAAAGAAAATATACTGCAGGAATCCAAAATTGCCAGGATCACATAAGACCTAGCAGCTTCTACAAAAAATAAGAAATCTTACAATTTAATATAAAAAATAATAATGAGGCTTAAAACTAAGAATATTTTACCCTAAAAAGCTGAGTATCATTCCACAGGGAGGAAAATGGCTCTTTGACGGAAGTGAGGGCTGGAAGGATTTCTGGTGAGAATACTGAGCAAGAACTTTGAAATTGAAAAAAAAAAAGTTCACAGAAATCTAAAAAGGTAAATTCATTTGAGCAATAGGAAAGAACTATATGATGATGTGTTAACATTCTAATAGGAGGAGAAAAAAACAAGTGTCCCTTAAGATCCAGACCTATAAAGGGTACTGAAGATAAGAAAAACAAGAGATACTAGGGGTAGATCGATACTGAGGATGCATGTATTCTGCTCTAGGGACTTTAAGAGGGGGAAAAAGAAGGAAAGTTAAAAGGAAGACATCAGCATTGAAAGGATCAAGAAGCGAATGAACAATTCTCTTTTTCTAATTCTGCTGTGTACATGGAAATGCTCTTTCTAAAGGAGAGGGCCATTTTGGTTCAGAATAAAAAACTAAATAAAGCATTCCCCACCCATCCTGGGCTGGCTTTCTTAGCAGCATTTTACTCAATGGGATCTTACCTAGTGCTTCTCTAATTTCTTTCAAATCAGGATTTCCCAAAATCTAGGGTGCATGTAAAATTAGCCTCAGTTTTTCTCTGCTCTATCAAAAATTCTAGGAGCAAGTGATCCCTCTTCCCAAAGGTTCCCATCAGTTTTAGCACAGCATCCAGTTCTTTCCTATTAGTAAAGATCAAATACAGAATATAATGTCCCTCTTTTTTAATTCTTCTACCTCCTAAGAGATGAAATTATCATTAAAGTAAATCAAGAAATAATTGCTCTGCTTCTGTCAGACATTCATAGTCTCTGATATAACTAAAATAATGAGATCACAGATATGGGAATATTCAATCATCATTTCTTCAAGCGTGAAATGCTGTGTAGTGGATTTACTTACAAAGTGACATCTGGGAGAAGGAAGGATATTTTAAAAAAATATGATTCCCAAATGCCACCCAATGATTCAGAGTTTTAAGACCCCTGAGGTGGTAAAGACAGAACACCAGGCAGAGTTATGAAGACCTAAGTTCAAAACCAGCCTCAGATGTGTGACCCTGGGCAAGTTACTTACACCTCTGCCTCAGTTTCCTCAATGGTAAAACGAGAATTGCTGTGATGATCAAACGAGATAAGTTATAAATCATTTAGACAGTGCCTGGCCCATCATAAGTGTTTTACAGAGGTTAGCTTTCATTGTCATTATTGTGCTATTCAACAGCACTGATGAAGCCTCACATGCTTAAATAGAACCTGAAGACTCACAAGCAAAGTTCATCTACAGACAACCGTAAGAGTAGTGAAGAAGAAGAGGACCAGCCTTGGTCATGAAGCACATTGACCAGTTTGTTAGGAATCAGAACATCGAGCTGTTTTCTACCTAAAGAGATGCCTTTGAAAACATACATGCTGTTCAGTTAAGCAGGTAAGAAAGGTCTCCCATCAGTATAACATCGTGCCTTGGTGCTGGACGAGTGATTTGTCTCCTAACTCCTCATCCATTTCACCCCTCTTCCCAGGCGGTCTGAGGTGTGCTCTGATATGTGTATATATGTATATATGTGTGTATATTTATTATATACACACATATATATACCTGTACACATACATACACAGATTATGTAAACTGATATATTTATATATACATATACATACAGACAGCATACACACAGATTATACAAACTTATATATTTATGCATACATAAACATATAGAGTACACCTCAGACCACCTGTAGAATATGAACATATATATATATGCACATATGCATAGTCATATGGAGAATACCTCAGACTACCTGTAGAATATTAATATACATATATGCACATATATATTCATATTCTACAGGTAGTCTGAGGTGTGCTCTATATGTATATGTATGCATAAATATATATACACACACGTATATACACACACATATAATTACATGTCATTATATATAATAAAGTATTTCTCCCTCTATTGACATTCAGCCAAATGCTTTCCACTACCATCTTCCCTCTTTGGTTCTTGGACTTTTTCACATGAGATTACCTTCTTCATCTAGATATACATACATACATATACATACATACATACATGTGTATTTATACATACACATATGTGTGTATATATGTATATATATGTAAAGAGAAAGAGGGCTACAAAAGGGAAATGCAAATTTTTGAGGTATTTGATATTTTGTTTTTACTCAATCAAAACTACAGTCAGTGCTTAACAGGTTCAAAACAAGGTATTTGCTACAGAGGAAAAAAAAGACGTTAAGAATGAGAAAATATGAATGGTAAGACTGAGATAAAGAAAAAGAGACAGAAACACAGATATATTTGCTGATAGTTGATGGACTTTAGCCTGGTTCATGAACTGTTAGAACTAGAAGGTATCTTAGAAAGCACCTAGTCCAGTGGTTCCCAACCCTTTGAATATGAGGAGCCCTTTTAACATCAAGACAATTTCAAAGACTATTATGTAGAATTAGTTATACTAGTCAGTATCCATTAAGAAAATACCTAATGACAGAGCTATTAGCAATTTGGTGGTGTTTTAAAATTAATTTATGTTTTTTACATTATAATTGCATCTATATACAGTTGAAAACTAGTCATGTATATCAGTTTACAAAGGCATATTTGCTTCTTTCTTACATTTAATGTAAGTCATTTGATGAAATGGTGGGAGCGCGAACACAGATTCATGGATCCCCTGCAATAAAATCATGGCTGAAAACCATAGGTTAGAAACCAGTAACCTAAACTTAGGTCCAGCATTTTAGAGTTGAAGAGACCTTTGACCCAGATAGGGTAAACGGCTTGCCCAATATCACCATGGCAGTTTGGACTCCAATTGAAAGAAATCTGCCTCATAATCCACAGCTCTTCCCATTATTCTGTATTCCTTTTTCTTTTCTCATTTTTCACTCTCCTTCCATTTAGATGGCCTGCATTATTTTCTTGACAAAATGTAAAGAAAACCAATTTACAAGCCAGAGTTTGCCCCAAGTCTTGACCTTAAGAAAACAATGTGGGTTTACTTAAGTAGTGTATCATCATCATCTGAATGAAAACAGTATACAGAGCAATCAGTTAAAGCCACAAATGGAGAAAAAGTAAGAGCTTAAGAAGCTTATTCAGAGAATCTTGCCAAAAGACCATAAATCTCAGAGTAGGTGTGTATATAAGCAAAGCAATGGTATAAAGCTTTTTATAAATACTGGTTGACTATTGCAATTTATCTGATAGTCTATGCTCTGTTGATTGCTTTATTTTCAAGCCAAATTCTTCTTTGGCAGTTGAGATGTCATTCTCTTGCCTTTTGCTTCTGGAAAAAGTAGCTTTTATTCATTCACTTACTTTTACTTGGCTGTAACAAAGCACTTTTTAAAGGAAAGTTCCTTAAAAGCACATCCAATTCTATTTGGTTTAAATATCTTAGTTTGGTAGGCTTTTATAAAGCAATCAAAAGTTCTAACATAGTTAGCAAAAATGAAAAATCAGTTTTTCTTGAAGTAACTCAAATCAAAGCTCAAGGTTCTCTGAGTTTTTTCCATTACTGTCTTTAATTCTGTTTTGGTGCTGGGTAGATCACCTGTTATGGAAGAAAGATACAGCCCATATGACCTTACTCCTCTCAAAGAAAAAAATAAAACTCGCTCCTTGAAAATTGTTTCCTACATGGCATGTCAGACATTTCATTTTTTATTTTAGGAAGTGCACCTCAGGTTCCTAAATTTGGTGCCTGTGAAGAATAATATATAATATTCAACTCAATCTGATACAAAGGAAGAAAGTATAAGATAACATGTTGAAGGATAAGGGTAAGAACAAAAGGATAACTAACTACATAATCCATAGTTAAATGCAAAGGTTCCTCCCATAAAAGTGAGACTTCTCTCAGTGGGGAAGTGTTAGAAAGGAAGAAGGGAAAATATACTGAAAGTTAATCCAATAATTTCAGACTCCCTACAAAACTCGACTACTTTGATGTTGCTGCAAGTAATTCAATCTTTCTCCAGCACCCACCAAAGTCCAAGGTTTTGTAAAACAAACCTTTAGCTGCCTATAAAGTAAAAAACATAACAGAAGATTGACTTTGAAACGGAGGAGGTTACTCCCTTATACTTGGCAGCAACATCACCTTTTGGTCTGGCAGGAAAATTATTGTTTCAAGAAGCAGGTGGCCACTGAATGTGAGGAAAATAATGAAGCTTTACGAGGCAGAGAAAGGTGTTTGCTTTCACAAGCCACACACCCTAAACATGCCTCATACGAGATCAAAAACTGCCAGCTAAAGATGCCATAAAATCAAGCTAAGACAGTGAATGCCGGTTGGGAGTTAGGAATGAGCAGGGGGCAACTTACAGAGGAGAGGGGTGGACTTTCTGGCAACAGAAGTTTTCCTCTCAATCTATTTTAGCAACAGGGCAATATCTTCCTTGGCCCATTCCACATAAGCGCAAAAACTTCCAGGAAATTTTAACCCATTCCTTCCCTTCTAGGCTAACCCGGTAGCTCGCACATACCCTTCTGTTCCAACACCATTTTACTGTTTTTCATTACTTAACCAAGCACCATATTTGCACATGGGAAAAGGTCAATGAACATTTGCTAACTGATTTTTGTGTTTGTGAAATGTTTATTCATCTGAACATGCACCTTTTATTCCTGTCTTACAAAGAGATCTCAGAATATAAATTCGTAGAGATTAGACACTAAAAACAAATTAACCTAATTTTTCTTGGATGGATTTTCGTTTGCATCTTGGAAGGGATATTTGTAGATGATGCTATATATCACATATATAGTACAGTAATGGATTATTAGTTCTTTAATTATGGGTTACTTGGGTAACCTTTTGAGATAGGTGATCCTCATCTTATAGAGGTTTAGTAAACTAAGGCAGAGGTTTTAAGTGACTGGCCCAGGATTACACTGCTAGGGACTGCATCTTAGAGGAAGAGAGGGATTACACAGAGGAGGAGTGCACCTGAGACATGTGAGAACGTCCACAGCAAAAGCATGGAGTTGGGTGTCGGAATCTGATGTGTGTGGAGCAACTGGCTAAAATGCAGAGTGCTGGAGGGACAATAATATCCATTGAAGGTGGAAAGATAGGTTGGGTCCAAGTTGTGTAGGGTTTTTTAACAGGTCAACAGTTTGATCCTAGAGGCAGTAGGAAGGTGATGGAGTTCAGTGAGTCAGGAGTCTCACTGTCAGACTGTGATTATAGAAAATCATTTTGACAGTAGTATGTAAAATGAAGTGACTTAAGGTAAAGATGCCAGTTTGGAGCCCTTTGTTATAATCTAGGTGATAGGTGAGGGTTTTTTGAGGATCTGAACTAAGGTAGTATCAGTATAAGTGGAGAAGAGGAGTTAGATGTGAGAGAGACTCAGCAGAAATGGTAAGATTTGATTGACCATGTAAGGGAGTAAGGAGTCGAGGATCATGCTTAGGTTACAAACCTGGAAGACTAGAAGGATAGTAGCTCCTTTAACAGAAATGGTGAAGTCCAGAAGAGGTGAAAGCTAAAGCAGGGAGACGATTTTAATTTTGTACATGTTGACTTTAAGATATCTCAAGGACATCCAATTGGAAATGTCCAATAGACAAGTGCTGAAGTGGGACTGGAACTCAGGGAAGATGAAGCCTGCACATATAAATCATTAGATTGTGAGTTCCTTGAGGGCAGGGGCTATTTTTTGCCTTTCTTTCTATCCCTTACCTAATAAATGCTTACTGATTAATTGATAAAAATCAGGGAGTTCATAAGGTCATTGAGGGATGAGAGAGAGAGAGAGAGAGAGAAAGAAAGAGAGAGAGAGAGAGAGAGAGAGAGAGGAGAGAGAGAGAGAGAGAGAGAAGAAAAGAGGCCCCAGGAAGTCTTGGGTAAAGAGACAGATTCTATGAGGCAGAGGTCAAGGTGTTGGACATTCCAGGTTTTGGGTGACAGAAGCACAGAAACAGGAGATGGGAGGTCACAAGTGAGGGACAGAGAGGTCAGTCTGGCTGAACCGAAGCATGCTAAGGAAAGAGAAATGTCCAATGAGGCTAGAAAGACAGGTTAGAGCCAGGTAGTATGGGGTTTTAGAAGCTAAACAGAAGATTTTATCCTAGAGTTGGCTGAGTATGGAAGTGCCATAGTCATATCTGTACTTACTGAAAATGACTTTGGCCACAGTGTGTAGATGGACTGAAGAGGTGAGAGACTTAAGGCAAGGAGAATGACTAGGAGTGAATATAACAGCCAGGCATGAAGTCAGGAAGTCTCATCTTCTGGGGTTCAAGTCTGGCCTTAGATGCTTACTAGCTGTGCGACCTTGGACAAGTCACTTAACTCAGTTTGCTTTAATTTCCTCATTTGTAAAATTAACTGGAGAAGGAAAAGCTAACCTATGCCAGGACCTTTGCCAAGAAAACCCCAAATGGCATCACAAAGAGTTAGACTAAACTGAAACAACAGAAAAAAAAAAAACACAGTACTTGAAATGAGAGGAGTTGACCTTGGACAGGAAAGGGGGCACTTCATTGTCAGGGACTCAGGGAAAGGAGGATAGAGAGGGGGATGGTATCAAAAGGTTCTGAGAGGAAGAGATGGGGAGAAGAGGAATTTCGTATCAAATGACCTCAATTTTCTCATTAAAGTAGCAGATGAGGTGCTCAGCTTAGAGATGGTGCTGAGGGACGGTGTGGGAGACTTGAGCAGAGAAGAGAAAGTCTGGAAAAGCTTTTGGGGGAATGAGATAATCAAAAAGGGAGGAACACATTAATTGTGCTGTAAGAGACTCGCTGAAGTTGGATAACATGAATTATAATATGTGCGGTCAGCAGAGTTCTTCTACTTACATTCAGCAGTATGTGAGTAAGAATAGAAGAGGGAAGAACTTTGGTAACAGATAAGTGGTGACAGGATAAGGTAGGCAACGGATTCAAAAGTGGAGAAGACTGTTAAAATGGATAAACAGAGGATCAAGATTGGAGAGAAAGAAGTGAAGTCAGAATAGGGATTAGTAGCCTGTAAACGTGCTAGAGTCTGTGAGGATACTTTGCAGGTCTGCCAGTCAATAAACATTCAGTATCACCAGGGATAGAAAGAAAGGCAAAAGCCATCCCTGCCCTTAACTTACATTGTAATAGGGAAGAAAGCACATAAATAACTGAACACATGACAGACACAAAGTGAATGGAGGGGGAAACACTAGCATCCAGCAGCATCAGGAAAACTTCCAGAAGAAGGTGGGATGGATGAATTTTGATGGAAGACAAGGAAGCTGAGAGATGGAGAACGGGGAGAGAACTCAGGACATGAGGGGAGGTGTGGAGCGTTGTGTGTGAGGAACACACAGAGGCCGGTTAAACTAGATCATGGAATACATGGAGGGAAGCAAAGTATAAGAAGACAAGCAAGCGATGGAATGGATTAGACAGAATTAACAACCAAAGAAGTCAATGACCACAGTGACCTAGTGTTTGATAAACCCAAAGCTTCAAGCTACTGGGGGCAAGAACTCATTATTCAACAGAAACTGTAAAGCAGTCTGGCAGAAACTAGGCACAGAACAGCATCTCACACTGTATTTTATCACAATGAGCTCAAAATGGGTTTAATTTAGACATAAGGGGTGATATCATAAGCAAATTAAGGAAGCATGGAAAAAATTATCTGTCAGGTCTATGAATAAGAAAAGAATTCGTGACCAAATAGGAGACAGAAAGGATCAAGGAAAGTAAAATGGATAATTATGATTATAAAATTAAAGTCTTTGCACAAACATAACCAAGGTAACCAAAATAGAAGGAAAACAGGAAATGGGAAAATATTTTGTAGCAAGTTCCTCTAGTAAAGGTCTCACTTTTCAAATTTAAAGGGAACTGGGTCAAAGATTAAAAAAAAAAATAACCATTCCCCAATTGATAAATGATCAAAGGATATGAACAGGAAATTTTCAGAAGAAAAAAATCAAAACAATAATTACATGAAAAATGCTCTAAATCACTACTGACTAGAGAAATGCAAATTAAAACAATTTTGAAGTACTACCTGACACCCATCAGATTCACTAACATTACAGAAAAAGAAAATGACAAATACTGGTGAAGACAATGAAAAATACATAAATTAATGCAGTATTGGCAGAGTTGTGAACTGATCTGACCACTCTAGAGAACAATTTGGAACCAATTTGGGTGGCTAGGTAGTGCAGTGAATAGAGCACTGGCCCTGGAGTCAGGAGGACCTGAGTTCAAATCTGACCTCAGATATTTAACCCTTACTAGCTGTTTGACCTTGGGCAAGTCACTTAACCCCAGTTGCCCTGCCTTCCCCCTTGTGGGGGAAAAAAAAGAAGACTGAAAAGTAAGGAAGGAGCCAGTTGGTGAAAGGTTATAAATGCCAAATGGAAGGCATTATTTTTTTTATGCTGGAGGTAATAGAGAGTTACTTGAATTTATTAACTGAGGATGAGGTAGAGAAGAGAGAGAATATAATGATCAGACTTGTGCTTTAGAAAAATCACTTTGGTAACTGAGTGGAAGATGGACTGGAGTAGAGAGAGACTTCCAGTGAGAAGGGACATGGACCTGAACTAGGGTGGCAGCTATATGAGTGGAGAGGAGATGCAGTGATTGTAGCAACAAGATTTAACAACAGATTAGATTCTCTATGAGAGCAAGAAGTCAAAGATTATACCAAAACTGTGAACCTAGGTGGCTGAAAAGATGGTAGTGGCTTTGTTAATAGGGAAGCTTGAAAGAAGGGAGGGTCTGGGGGAAAAGATAATGAATTCTGTTGTGGGCATGATGAGGTTGAGATACTTAGGGAGAATTCACTTCCTGGATATCTACTAGGGCAAATGTATAGAAGGACAAGAGAAGAAGGTGAAGATCTTAGTAGACATCCAAGGTGAGTGGGAATAACATGGATAAAGAAGCAAGAAAGGAGATTGGGAAGGAACAAAGAGAAAGAGAAGGGGAAAGCTATGTCACAGAAAGGAGGGTAAATCTAGGAGAAAGCAATCAACAAAGCCAGAAGATGGAGAGAGCTCAAGAATTAGTATTGAGAAAAGGTCATTAGATATGGCGATCAAGAAATCACTAAGGCAAATGACACACCAAAAAATTAAAAGAACATGTAGCGAATTTATAAAGCTCAAGCTAGACTTGAACAAAGAGATATGGTCCACAGGTGTTACACATACACTGCACATGTTCTCAGACTTTTTCAATGTATTCATCAGTTGCATTGACTTTTTTTTTTCTCCTCTCCAAAAAACTCCAAAACCTTTAGTCATATGGGATGACTCTTGGGGAAGGGAGTATGTGGGATACTTTGATGATATAACAAAGGGAAAACATCGACCAAAAAAAATATTAAAAAGACATCACTGATAACTTTGGGAAAAGCAGTTTTAGATGAATCATGAGGTTGGAAACCAGCGGAAAGAAAGGAAGTGAAAGCATTGAGGTAAAGAGCTTTCTCAAGTTTAGCCATGAAAGGAAGGAGATATAGGAGACAGCCAGTAGGAATGATGGGATCAAGTGACTGGTTTTTTTTAAAGGATATTATGGCTCCTTTTATAGTGCTGAAAGTATACTTTAAAATTAGTATTGTGTAATAATAATACCTAGCACTTTTATGGTATGGGTGTTAATTGCTTTAAATGTGTTTTTCCTATTCAGCTTTAATTTCAGGATGCCAGTAAATCTATTAAGTATTCAGTCACAGCATTCCCTTTGACATCTTTATGTTTGGTTTGTCTTGCCTGGAGGAGTCCAAGGTTATTTGTATGCATTGCCACCATCAATTGCTTCAATCTGACTAATTCGATGCCTTCAGACTCTATCTTTGCTTGGCATACTTGAAGAAATTTACATTAATTAGATCCAAATGACACCATATCATTCATTGGTGAAAAATTCCACGTGATGGAGGTGCTTACTTTGTTTTTGGTGGAGTCATATAACTTGATGTCATCCAAGAACATTAAGCGACTAATATGATGTTTTAGTTTGACTCCTTCAATTTAAAAGTCATACTTCTATTTAAGTAAGATGATAATGGATTTGAGGCTGGGCAAAATCATAAAGGACTTTCTCCCTCAAAATATCATATTTTATGTCTCCTCTTCTAAATATTACTGTTGGTGTCATGTACCAAATAGAAAAGTTTTCTACATGCTCAGCAAATGTTCTCAAATGCTCATTAAGTATCCTCATTATACATGGAACTATTTATATATTTGCACTACACGAATAAGTCTTGAGTTTGAAAATGAGTCAAAGGCTTTGGCATAATTATAAAAAAAGGGCAATGTAATTGTTAAGGCACTTATGGGCATCTTATTAGATAGTTTATCAAACTGAAAACAAGCTATTACTTAAATATTTGGGATTTTTTACTCACCCCTTTTGCTCCTAAGACAAAAAATTTTTTTCTTGTATTAACAGATTTTGTTGTTGTTGAGATGTATGGCTAGGAATCCATTAAGTAAATCAAATCACCCCACTGTATATAAGGCAAGTGTGAAGATGTTAACTGCTGACACTTTGTATGAAGTGGGAACACATCTCAATTATTTATTAACTGTGAATGAGGTCTAGACACCTCCTTAAGTTCACCAAAAATATTTCAATTAGGTGTTAAAAAAAAGTGCTCCTATTGAATCAAGGGCTTGGTCATGCTCCAAGAAGCTTATATAAAAAGAGAAGCTAGGTAAGGACTGGGGAAGATTTTAAGAGTCAGGCAGTGGAAACATCAAGAACTGATATGAAAAGAATGAGAAACGCAGGTGCAACCAGGGAGAAGAGAAGAAAGTGGAGCTGAGCTGGAGGGGGCGGGGAGGCAGAGAAAGAAGAGATTAAGGAGGGTCGTCAGCTTTCTAGACATCTCAGAGAAAAAGACTGCAGCCAATATCACCACCTGCACCCACCTCCTCATTTGGAGGAATTTCAAAGAAATTAGACACTATGCTGCTTCTTCACACAAACGTTCCTGGTAATATGAATTTTGTCTCAACAACAAAGAGGACAAGGGTCAGCAAGAGATAAAGAATAAATAACAGTTAGCATTATATAGTGCTTTAACTCTTGTAAAGCACTTTATTTAAATATTTTATTTTTTATTTAAATTTAATTTAAATATTATCACATTTGATCATCACAACAACCCTGTAAAGTAAATGCCATTATTATCCCCATTTTATAAATGAGGAAACCAAGACAGACCGAGATTAAGTGATTTGTCTTGGGTCACACAGCCAGTTAAGTGTCTAAGATAGGATTTAAACATAAATATTCCTGACTCCAGGTCCAGTACTCTATTATCCAATGAGCCACCTGACTTTCAATATTAGGAATTTTCCTAACTAGAGGCTCAGAGCAACTATGATGGTGATCAAGTTTTTGGCGAATATAAACTCCCTGAAGTAGCATAAGAGAGAACTATATTGAGCTAGGACCATTATAGTGTCCCAGGCTTAAAACAAGCTAATTATTTTGACAGGGTGCTACATATACAAGCCATAAATGCTTTGTAAAAAGTACATAAACATGTAATAGGCGTATACTTGGAGGGGTCGCTGATGTTCTACGTCTTTCTGTAAAAGAGATGTGATAGGTGCCTTCTTTTAACAAAGGGGGGATCCAGGCCATTTGAGAAGAAGCTATTAAGGTACAGAGTAGTAGTGTGCTACTATGAAGCGTTTGTCACCAATTATGGATTCTGTCTAGTCCTACCATTTCCCAATTTTTCAGAGAAGCTAAAGTTTTAGTCATTGCTCTAATTCAACTGTCACTAAATGGCGTACTATGGTGTTTCTCCACAAATCTGATTGCATTTCCTTTTGTGTTGTCTTGGATTTCTGATTACACAGACAATCAGAAAATGTCCTCCTTTTTCTTCAGAGGTTCTGTCTTTCCTCTGATTTCCTTACTCCTCAAGGCTCTGTAGGGATTTATTTTTATTGATGTTGAATTATTTTGCTTTCTGTGCTATTTTTGACTCACACCACCTAATCATTTAGCTTTACCTTTCAATGAACATAATCTAGAATTTACGATACATTACTGTTTTCCAGATGCCTTTCTGTATGTTGCTTTAATTTGGAGATGTGACATCCAAATTTCTACTGGGTGTATCAACTAGGCATTGCTGCAGTCTTCTATGGCCTTTCCAGGGAAGTTCATTTGTTCTCTTGAGGCACTTTTGGCATAGTGGTGTTTGATGCCTGTCCTTAGGACTGTTTCCTGAAAGACCTTCCTTGAATCGCATGGTTCTTACCATGGCAACCACTACCTCATACTTTGTGCAGGCCCTGAAACATTTTTTACTTCCTGTCAAATACTGTAGGAAAATGTATTTGGTCTTTAGAGTTATAGCAAACATTAGCTTTTCTGAATTACTTTGTTTTGGTATATAATTATCTGCTAGTTAAATTCATGTTATAAAACTGAAAGAAAACAAAAAGGCTTTTTAGAATTCCAGTGTACGTCTGCCCATCTCTTTTTCAAAATCCCTTGAGAATAAGTGCTATTTTTATCACCTGTTTTGTTATTTAGTATAATTTCTACATGTGAAGATTTTCAGTGAATTTAGAACCTTCAACTTTTCCCTCTTAAGGTTTTAGTAATGCCTTGATATTCCTAATTTTGTCAAGTGTTTCTTGTTATGGTCAACAATAAATTACTTTTTTACTTGAAACTAAAGATGCCAATGACAAAAAAAGCAGTATGAAGCCCTTGCTTATCACTTGTGCGATTTGTTTCCAATTTTGTTATGCTATATAGTATTAGTGCGTAATGAATTTATTCATGCCTTCAATCTCTTTCTCCCACATTAATGCTTTGCCTCCATTAGGTAGTGGTAAGCATGACCAGTTAAATGAATGGATGAAACAAAAAGTATTTATCAAAGTATTTACCATGTGCTAAGCATGGCAGATGCAAACAGAAAAGACAGTTTCTGCTCTCAAGGAGCTCATTTTCTAATAAGAGAAGAAAATACACATGGGAGGATTGAGCTTCAGGGCAGGTGCAAAAGCAAAACAGTAATAGAGGGTTTTTTTTCCATTAATAAAACCATATCCATTTCTGGTGGTCAACCATTTGATAGTATTAAGGACAAAAAAAAAGTTTTCTTTGAGTCTTCAATAGCTGTGGCTACTGAGGAGATATAGGACTGCAGTACCTAAAGAGGTGGTTTCCAGATGTTGCTTCCCTGTATGATGGCTGCTGGAAGCAGGCTAGAAGTGTGGTTTGGGGGTCTGGGGTGGGGCTGGGTAGGTGCATGCTGCTGCTATTTCTAGGCACAGCGTCCTCAGCTACTTTACCAGGGTCAGAGAAAGGTGATAGTGGAGGTGGTAGGAGCTGTTTGGACCACCTGAGGCACTGCCAGCAGGAGGGGTATTAACATTTCTGATTGGTTCCAGTGTATCTTCTTGTGATACTGGAATACTAAAGGACGTGCCACTCATCCCACTTTTCTTCATCTCAAGTTGATCTTTACAAAGAGTTTCTGGGGGAGCCAGCCTGCAACCCTATTTCACTTTGTCTGTAATCTTAGATTCATCTCATCGGCTGGGGTGCTAATCCAACAATGGTATTGCCAGAGTCCTGTTGGCCAGCATTTCAGGGCTCATGGCAGGCTTTCCCAGCTACCAAAGCATTCTTAGGGCATACAAATTTTCCACTGTATAGTATTACCATGGCTGGCATTCTATGATTTTGGCAATCCCCCATTTCAGGACACAGACAATGGACTGGGCTTTAAGGAGGTCATTAGTATAACTGTTATCTGGATTACTACAATGTTAGAAAAATGACCCTGAAAAGGGATACTCTGTCGGAACTACCCCATTTACATTTCATCTTGGCTCTTAAAAAGCCTTGATCCTTTAACCAGGGCTTGAGGAGACTTTCCTGGCCTAACTGAGAGTAATGGGTTTGGATTGGTCCCAATATAAAGAATAATTCTGTAGTTATGTTCTCAGAAATTTTAACAAACAGGTTATCATAGAAGACTGTATGGAAACTCTTGCTGGCCTGAACTACCTGAACTACCTTTTCCCTTTTGTTGGTCCAACAACTGAAAACTCAAGCCAGGAGGGAAAGAACCCCAAGGTTTCTTTAGGGTATAGCTGCCATCATGCCAAGCCAGACAAACCAGCCTAACTTAAGAGTTTAATTGAACTAAAGAATCATTTCCTCTTTCTCTACCTCAGGGGTTCTTCACCTGAGGTCTGTGAACTTTTAAAAAATATACACAGGCTGGTATTTATATTTCAGTATAATTGATTTTCTTTGCAGTCCTATGCATTTTATTTCATGCACTCAGAAACATGATTCTGAGAAGGCGTCCACAGGCTTCCCCAGACTGTCACCTGAGGAGTTCAGGAGACACATAAAAGGTTAAGAACCCTGCTCTAGCTAGAAGAGATTACTGTATAAGGAAAAACCCAGTGGACCTGATAGTGTTTCTGTGAGAACAAAGGAACTGAGCAACAGAAACGGAAACCTCAAATACTCCCTAGGAATAAGGCAACAAAACCCTCGGTGTTTGTTTTGGTTCCCTGTCACATCTAGCACATCTCAGGGTTTAGCAAGGAAAGGGAAAAGTCACTCTCTTCTCATGCCAGCTCTAAGTTATAATTACTGATAACGGCCAAGGGGAATTCCAAACTCGCTGCTTTTTTTTTTTTGCCAGCTATTGTCCCTCTCTAGAAATGCCCACAGCTCAGTCTAGATTTCTCTTCTGTTTGGGTTCCCTGAGTCCAATATAAAATGTATATGAAATTATCTTTTGGGTCCATCCCCTTCGTGTGGTTTTCTTTCAAGGGACAGAAGGGTCTTGGTAAACTGTGCCTTTCCTAAAAACCATTAATCCACAAAAGACTCTGAATGAGATCAGCATTGAGCAACTTTTACTAAAAGTAAATAAATAAGTGAAGTTCTAACTTCCCCTAAACTTTATTATCTAAAAAGCCCCAACTTTTCTCAATCAGAAACAAGAAAGCACAGATGCCACCAATAGACTTTTTAGAGCTAGAAGGGGACTTAGAGATTCCCTAGTATAAATCTCTCCTTTTGCAGAGGAGAAAACTGAGGAAAAGTGAGATTAACTGAATTGCTGGATTATCACAACTCAAGTTAAAAAAAAGATGTGGTGTTGGAAATAGTCTTGCACATGACACAGCACATTAGGGTTACAAAGTCCATCAAAGTCCCACCATGCTGCCCTGTTGTTGTGTGAAGGTGACCCTGCATTCTTGAAAAACAGAATACAACTTCTGGAAAGGCTTCCGTTCCAGGCCTAGCAGCTTAGATTACTTATCTATTGTTTAAAGATTAATCTGGCTATATGAGAAAAGTGAGAATAAGAGAGGTTAAAAATTCAAGTCTGATCATGTCACACCCATGTTGCATAAGTTCCAATGGCTCCTTATTACCTCAAGACTGATGAAAGAGGGAAAAGTAGGGGGAAAGAGGGAGAAGGAATGGAAAATGTCAAGTGAAGAATGGTGCTCTGAATTAGTGTCGACTAAAAGTAACAGATGAAAAGTGCAGGCCAACCAACAAGTGTAACCTCAACTCTGGCAACTGGTGCTCGGGCCCCTGGTTTCAGGCAGGAACAGATCTCCGAAGCAAATTATCATTCTATAAACAGGTTAGGTCACCTTCTATCCACAGAAGCAATCTCACTTCTAGTGGGTATGGGTTCTAAGATAAGCATAAAACCCACAGCCTGAAATCAAATTACATGTGCTGTACACTCAACTAATTGGTCGTTAAAGTCCATTTTGTGCCAATCAATCAACTGTGCCATGCACAAAGTGGCTTTCCACCATCTTCAAGCAGAGATCCATCAACCCAGAGTGCTACGGCAGAGAGCTAGTTCTTGCTGACTTCTGATTAGGTATATTACTTTAGTTAATTGAAAAACGTTTCCTTTATTTCCTCAAACTCCACAAGTGTGTTTATTTCTTCCATCCTAAAGAGATTTTCCAATCTCCATCTGTTTTCTAAAATAACTTCTCCCTTTCATTCTTTTGGACTTCATTCATCCATTCTTTGGTCAAGTAATATGTTTATTATTTCAAGTTTTACGTTTATTATTTCAAATTACACTAAACACTGACAGATGTGTAGGGTGTGTGCATGCATGTGCTTTTTTTTTTTTTAAAGGAAACATAAATACTGAAGTGAGGGAAAAATTCAAGCCTCAGAAATTATTTACCCAACTGAATCCCACTGTAAATGGTGCTTATCAGTAAAGACAATCTCAACCTCCATTATACTACCCCCTCCCCCTCACAATTTTGGGGGGGGGGTTGCTACAGACAAAAAAAAATAGGGGACTATTTAGGAGCCTTAGCTTAAGGCAGAAGCAATAACAGCAGTGATAAAATTAAATTACCAATTTGAAGTCCAGAGAGAATCTTGGGAAGAATTACTAGATGCCATGGATAAAAGGGGCGGTGGGGGTGGGACATGAGCGGCCCAGAGATTTAGTTCCCAATTGGATTTCTTTCCCTGGTTGGATTTTCTAAAGTATTAAAAGTATACTTTCAAATCAAGGAGGGAAAATGAACATAAGCAATTCTAGGTCTCTGCCAATAAAATTCTTCACAGAGAACACGATTCCTAAGCAGTTTAGTTAGAACAATAAATGTATTAGCAAGTTTTTTAAAAGCAACGATCTCGTATCCAGAAAGTCGGTACACAATAAAGCATAAAAGCCTATAATATCCTCTGGAGTTATAGGGGCAGACTAGAGAAGATATGAACCAAGAAGATGGAAACCTGTGAGGCAGACAAGTCACGAAGCTGGAACACACACACAAGAATAAAAATTGTGATTTTTGTGTATCAAAGCATTGAAGCTTCCTCGTTGTTGTTGTCTAGTCACTTCTCGATGGTGTATGACTCTTCATGACCCCATTTGGGGTTTTCTTGGCAAAGATCCTAGAATGGTTTGCCATTTCCTTCTCTGGATAATTTTACAGAGGAGGAAAGTTAGGTGAACAGGGTTAAGTGACTTACCCAGGGTCACACAGTTAGTAAGTGTCTGAGACCAGATGTGAACTCAGGAAGAAGAGTCTCCCTGTCTCCAGGCCCAGGACTCTATTTCTTGTGCCACCCAGCTGCCCCTTAAGTCTTCCTAAATCCGTCTAATTCCAATCAAAGACTAAAATATAAAAGGCATTCTTAAAAATTAAATTTACAAAATGCTAAATGAACTGCAGACTATAACACCTCTTACATAGATATGTGTTTGGTAAAAAGAAAAAATAGTAAAGGTTTGAACAAGATGTAGCTGCCTTCCTTTCAGCATGGATGGTCATTCTGAGCTTTATATTTCAGTTCTAATACTGTTTCATACTTTTCTTATCTAACTTTATGCATTAATCTATTTCAATTTGCAAAAAATTAAAGTTTAACTCATGCGAATTCTTCCTGCTAGATTTAAATGGCAGCAGCTAGGATTAAGTGATAATGGGATCTGGGCATTACTCCTATTAAACAACCACACTCTGATGTGGGGTCTCTAAGAGTCAATCAGTATTGGATTTCTATGACAGAAAATTTCCTATATGCTACCAGTTAACCGCTTCTCATCAAGGCTGCAAAAACAACTGTCCTGACTTCCAAAAAAAAAAGTCTGCGGGCTACCTGACTGGTCACATTACATTTCAGTAAGCATTGGGAAGAATGGCAGACTGAGTTCCACATAAACGTATAAATCATGGATTATTACGCTATACCAATAATGAGGAGCAAATAGCTACTGGCTCATCTGTTCCCACTACCACCCCCAGACTCGGTGCTAGGCTAAAAGTTACTTTGCCATTACAAGTTGATCGAGCTGTTCAAACGTTTCATCACTCAGTCAACAAGCATTTACTAAGAAATTCCTTTTATTCCGGGTACTGTGCTGAGTACTGGAGACACAAGGCAAGGAAAGGCAAAAAGCAGCCCCAGTCCTTGAGGTGGGCAAGACCACATCTAAACAACCAAAGTCACAGAAAACGCACAGACTAGATGAACGTAATCTGGAAAGGGAAAGCATTAGCAGCTATGTACCTTGAAGAAAGGTCTGTGCCTTGAAGGAAGCTAGGGAAACTAAGGGGTGGAGGTAAGTAAAGGAGGGGAACATTCCAGGGTTGTGTTAATTTCAAGTGGAGAGGACATGAAGAGGCAGTAAGGCCTAAGATGGCTGGAAAGACAGGAAGGAGCTAAGTTAAATACAGGGGAAAGTCATGTGGGGAAAGAACTGTCAGCCTCCCCTTCTGATGCAAATTAATAGCCACAACTTTATATATCAAGGAAAGCAATTCTGGAGGAAAGAACACAGGTAGGGACTAGGCATGAGATTTTTTTAGTATAAGGAACTCCCTTTGTAACTTCTCTGAAATTTGTCAGTTTTTGCTTTTGTTTTTTTGCTTTTTGGAGGGCAATTGTGGTTGTGACTTGCCCAAGGTCACACGGCTAGTTTAGATTTAAGTGTCTGAGGCCGCATTTGAACTCAGGTCCTCCTGACTCCAGGGCCGGTGCTCTATTCATTGCGCCACCTAGCTGCCCCAAATTTGTAGTTTTAGTGGTGTGCCTAGACCCCTGGGGGAAGCGACCTACACAGGGTGACACCCAATTTAGCCAGAGGAGGGACCTCAACCCATTTCTTAATAACTTCAAGGCCAGCTCTCTGTTCACAATACCACACTGACTCACTTCATGAGGAAGATAACAATGATGATGATGAAAAAAGAAAAAGCAACCAAGAACGTAAGGAAGCTGGAAATAGACAATGGATAAGCTTCATGATGAAATGTACGTATCAAATCGTCATCATCCTGACTTTCTAAGGGGCTTAGATATTTGTAAGTAGTGCCTGGTGTATATGTAAGGAACTTAATAAATGTCTGTTAAGCTGAAGAAAATCTAGTAAAAGGCACTATCACTAACTAATAATACACTACAGAATCCTAATTAAATACTACCCATGGTTGGTTCAAAGCCTTTTCATTTTGGGATTTTTTTTTTATCTTTAAAATGATGGAGCTTATCAACCTTTCAAGAATGAAAATATGGATGGGTGATTTCCTTTATTTCTAATAAAAAGGTACTCCATAATAATAAAAAAAAATTAGATTCTTTAATACCCTTTTTTTTATATGAAGTTAAGATTTTGCTTTTTCATGTATGGTTTTCAAAACACTCCTAAAGAAGATGCCTCCTATTTCTATTTGTTCTTTGCTGATTGTTTAATTATGAAGTTAGTTTATATTTGAAGACATTCTGAATAATCCTATTAAAAACCAATTCAAACAAATGCTGTTCATGTTTAACTCTTCAGTGATTTACCCATTAATCTCTTTAAGTGTTTCCTCCTTAACACAGCTGTAGTTCAAGAAAAGGCCAGCAACTGGCCTCAATTTCAGTGGATTTTCATGATCTCTTAAGATTTCTTTTTGCAAACTTCTATTTTTTTTTCTGTACATAAACAATTTTCTCATAGCTTAGGAGGCTTGTAAAAGGCTATCAAAGGGAAACCAATAGCAACAAATTTTCTTTTAAAAATGAAAACTAAACAAAAGAAAGCCACACACACACTGAAAAGATGTTCTCTGCTAAACATTCTGGTCAGAAGGTTTGAAATGTCTCCAAGGAAATCAAGACCCACTTAGTGCAGACATAGCAATTGATAACTAATAACATATTGGTCAAAAAATAGTCAAGGAGCAGTCCAGGGTCCTCTGAGCGGCCCCTCTAAGGGGAGGTCTGGGAAACCAGGGATGCGTTCTTTTGCACTAACCGTGCCACTCTCCCAACTCCACCATGCAATTAAAGCCACTGATGTACCCCAAGGCTCAGGACATGTCTTGTTACTCTTCCTGAGTTTGTTTGCTCATCTTTTCAATGAGGGGCCTGGAATGGATCACTTCTGAGATCTCTTCCCACCCTAGACCTACGACACGATGCTCCCTTCCTTGGCTTCAACTCTAACCTCCATGCTGATGACTCCCAAATCTGTATCTCCAATAACACATTTTAGCTGGTGATGACATATTCTCACTTGAATGCGTGGCTATAACCACTGACTAGCTATGTCCCAAACCAAATGCATCCATCCCCCTTCCAACTTCCTAGGCTTCCTAATGATGTGAATATTCTCCCAGCCAGACAGGCCTGCAAACTGGAGTAATATCTGATCCATCCCTTTCCATCATTACCAAAGCCAATGAGTCACCAAGTTCTATGTTTTTTTCTTTGAAAGATTAATGGTTGTTGCCTGCATTTCTTTTGTTTCCTAAACTAGATTGTAAGCTCAGTGGCACAAGTTTAATGTTTTATATGAAATCTTTTCCTTTCCATTGTTGCTGAAATGATTAGAAAGTGTTACAGCTGTTATCTCTGTCTCTAATCTCTCCCATTTCTAGTTAATTAAATATCCACTTATTAAATATTAGATATTTGTAAACATAGTGCATATAGGAAGGGGGAGGGAGAGAAAAAGATAATGGCTATTGTAATCATGTAATTCCCCTGCTCAAAACCTTTCAATGGTTCCCTGTTCCCTACTACATCAGGTCTAAACTCACCTGTCCGGTTTTAGACATCTCATCTACCACTACTCCCCAACACAACAACATTATCATCAAGCAAGCTCCTGAGAACACGCTTAAGTAAATTCTACCTCCCCGCTGCTGCTTATACTGTCACTCACCCATGAAATGCCCTCTCTTCCTCCCTCAGCCTACTCAAAGGCCAGCCATCTTCCAAGCAACAGTTACATGGCTGGCTCTTCCAGGAGCCGCTCCTGGCCACACTGACCCTGCTGATGCCTCCCCTACCTCCTGCGACACACAGAGCCTCTACCACCTAATCCAACATGACTTCACTGTGTTAGGTTCTGAATGCTCAGCTAGTTCACGTCATACACATCTTCACATCTCTAACACCCAGCACAGGTCTGTGGTTGCTGAGGGATTGATGCCTACAGGAGAAAGACTCACACAGGCCTTCTTCTCCAGAAGGAAGGAAGCCTATATGACGTGCTTGCTCTTTGCCAGGACCTGTGCTGAATGAGTCACAAGAATTCTCTCATTTGATCCTCTCGACACCCCCCTGGGAAGTGCGTGCTAATACTATCCTCCTTATAGAGTGGAGGAAACTGAGGGGGGCAAGAGCTGAAATGTTTTGCCCAAAATCATACATCTAGTAAGTGTCTGAGGATGGATTTGAATTCAGATCCTCCTGACTCCAGAGTCAATGTTCTATCCGCTGTACCACTAAGCTGTCTGCATAGTGAGACATCATTACAGGTGTGTAATGATGGAAGAGAAGTCACAGCTTTAGTGAAAAAAATGTTAAAATATCTTCAAGAATCAGCCATTTAATGGCAAGTATATTTTACTTAATAAATTACCATTTATAAAATATTTTGTGCTACCATAACAGCTAATATATTTTGCAAATGTTTTTACCAGGAGTGTGAAGAATGTTTAGAAAATGTTCATGGGGTAGTTGTCTTAACAGTACAAAATAAAATGTTTGCTAAGGCCACAATACTGGCAAAAATCTGCTTCATTTCAAAAAGTTTCCAGGCAATGGAAATGTTTTCCTGGAAAATACTACCTTTTATTTGGAAAACACTTGCCAGCGAACACTTAGTCATTAAATAATTTAAGGTTTCCTCCGCCAGCTTTGGAGGAAAGGTGCTATATGAACACAAAAAAAAATGTCATTAAATAGAATGTCAAAAACATGTAACTTTTTAACTAAATATATTAAGCCTACCTAAGTATTTTTCCAGTCATAGGAAAAAAAAATATTATTCAACCTACTTACTGCTCATTTAAAGATTCCTAGAGAATAAACTTCTGAAGGTAAACTTACTAAATTACTGTTTCTCTGCCTATAATGTGCACGCACATGCATGCATACATACACACACACACACACACACACACACACACACACACACACAGCCAGCCAGCAATGCTTTATTCCAAATACCAAGTAATTTTCAAACAGACCATTCAGTTCATTCACTAAAAAAAAGTAATTTGGGAGCTATTTTTAGCAAAATATTCAAGTTTACTTCAAATCCACTTTCAAGGAGAACACTGCCAGGTCTGGACATTTCCCTCAAACATCTGTAGCAGACCATACAATAAGACCTAAGAAAACAATTCCTTCTAGAAGTTTTCTAGCCAACTAAACTATGTTCTTGAAGATGCTACAACACAAAGCTGTAAGCTCTTTCTTCACATGGTTTGCATATTAATTCTATAAAATGTATACAAAAGGAACATCTGTTTTGTTTTTACCTGGTTAGGACTTGAGTCAGCTTTACAAAGCCAGTGTAAGCCAATTCAAATGCTCCTCTGTGTCTGGATTGTAAAAGGTGTTGCTTAAAATAGTCTCCTATATTCTTCACCTAAAAAAAAATACATATTTAATTTGTATGCATGTTATAAGTTCATTTATAGCCACATTATAACATAGAACAAAACTCCCAGATATCAATATATTTTACCAGAACCACAGCAACTATCCCCGCTGCGGCAACTGTCAAACTATATCAT
>CM053595.1:252717481-252744723 GCA_028646575.1 Pseudocheirus occidentalis | reverse complement strand
GTACTACCATGAAAAGCGTAGGGAAATAAAAAAAGTGTAGCCACATACTATATACTATTATTTATTTTGTTCTAGAATGCTGTAACACCTTGGGAAAAAGTAAATATTTATTTTCATTTGGAAAATGTTAAACAGAAAATACATGTTGCATATCTTTGTTGGAAAATCATTTTTGTTGAAACCATATGGAAAGGAAAGGGGAATCAATTAAAAACAGAAATCTAATAAATCCAAAATATTTCCAAATGAAATGCTTGTGGTAAGCTAATTTCTTGTAAACACTGCAGTCAAGTCACTTGAACAGTCCCAGATGGTGAACTAACTTTGTGGTCTTAAGCTAAAAGTCAGCCAAAAAAACTACACTTTTATTATCTATGTAGTAGGAAACATGAGATTCACAATCAATCAATATTGTATTTTTTTTTTTCGGAAAAACTCTCAAGGGCGTATGAACAGGCACAGTTTGCCAAAACCTAAACTCTATTATACAAAGAAGAAAAACAAAAGTTACGTGATGAGTACTTTTATTAATGTACTACTAAATCAGGTTCTGTGAACGTACTTTTTAAAAATCATAGTTCTGACGTGCACACACAAAGGCAAGTGGCCAACACAGGTCTCCCTTAAATATTAGAGATTTTTTTGAAGAAAAAGTTAAAACAATGATGATTTCTAAAATTTGGTGGTGAGTAAGTTTCTGACTTAGGCTCTGCTTTGAAATTACACTAAGAAGAAAAGAAGAGCTTTCCTACCTGCTCCACTGTCACTAATCCATCAGGAGCTTCAGGCACAGACTGTAGGGGCACTAGTTGGCATAACATGCCCAGGAGCAGGGCAACTTCTTTCATACTTCTCCAGCAACACACCAGCACTGCCTGGGCTGTGACATCACAAGACTGTCCTTCTTTACCTTAAAAACAACACCACCAATAACAAATTAAATTCAGAGACATATCCTGAATGACCACTGTGCTCACATCACAGGGCTGAGGGCAAAGCTGTAATCACAAAGAAGACAGGCAGGCATTCTTGTTGACTGTTTTGCTAAAGATGCCTGGCCTTAGAAGCCATAATTGAGGAAGTAAGACATGCACACAGATGACTACCTACAAATTAAAATCTGATTAAGGGCACTAGAGATACGTGAGAGTATTGACAAGGAGGAAAGCACATTGTGGCTGAGGCGTCCGGGAAAACTTCACAAAAGTGGCGTTGGTGCGAGATGGGCTTGGTAGCACAGGAGAGATTTCAATAGGGAAAGATGGAAGGAATCAGTGGGGAAGATGCAGAAACAGAAAACAGAGTGAACAAAGGTACAGAGGCAAAAAAGACTGCAAGAAGTGTTTACGGAAGAGCAAAGAGACAAATACAATCTGTCAAACCACTACATCTGAGAAAAAGTTCATTTGTGAATGGTTTATGAATGACCAGACTAAGTAAATCAATGTCTTATTTTTCAAGTTTATTTAGTTGTTTAGAATTTATTCAGTTTCGAATTTATTAATTGAAAACTATCAGCAAACTTAAGTTCTCTTGATCTCACAGCTGAACACAAGGGATTACAAATGCACATCACTATCTAATAATTTGGTCCAGGTGGCTTTTACATTGGAAAGAAGACAAGATAAGCATACTGAAATCAAAAGCCATCGAAAGAGAACCCAGAATCACATTTCACAGAATCTGAGAGCTGGAAAGGACCCCCGGGGCCGTCTAGTCCAACCCATCTGTACTCAAAAGGAATCTCCACTCTAACATATGCATATAGATGCACATGACATATCTTATTAGATTGATACTTAAGTCCTACCCTCAATATGAAAGCTGCAATTTGCTTTTGCTGATATTCTCAGGGATACGGTCCAAACTGATAAACAATTGTTTCTAGGACGTAGCAGCAGCCCCACCTAGAGGACAGCCAAGGCCCTCCAGAGTGTTACTCATATCATTTCTCTATGCTGTTGAATAATATAGCAGCAAACCCATAACCATTTTAATCTAGTCAGTGCAAGTGAAAACCAATAAATCCCTAAGAAACTTTTGGCTTCTAAATATCCTTTTACAACACGACGTAAAGTTACATAACACTGCCCAGAGATTAAACGGAAAGTGAGAGCTGAAACGCCGGAGCCTTGACATAACACAGAAGTTCCCATTCCATTCCAAGAAGAATGGTTCACTTTCCTTTAAAAGTAGGCTTGATTTTAATGACTCCTGAAGCAGATAATCATGAAACACAATGCTGGCAGGAGCTGCACGCTCCCCCAACAACAGATGTCCATCGATGCCTCACCAACTTACCCAGCAAACCTTCTGCCAATTCTCCCACCACAGCCTTAGTTGTAGGCTTTCAAGACAGATTTCGCAAATCAAGGCTCTTTCATTAAGGGTCACTGTATGCTGCCCTGGGGAAAGTTTTCTAAACACATTACTGAGTGCTCCATGAGAGATCTTTCCTAGTTCATCACCCTAGATAGAAGCGATCCTGCATTCTCCAGGCTAGGTTGTGGAACCCAAAAACAAGGCCTACCAGGCAGGGCAGGTTTCCAGTGCTGGTCCAGTAATATACTTGGTCTCTCATCTGAGGTCCAGACTAGCCAAATTTGGAGAGGCCTATCCCCTAAAAAGTTGACCAAGAGATGAATTTTTTCACCCACAACAATTCATAAAGACTTTCTACAAAGACAGAAAGAGGTTGTAATTTGTAATGGTGGAGGGAGCACCCATACCAACCAGTCAATCAAGTCACAAGCATTTCCAGAATATTCAACTAGTGCCAGGCATTAGGGAGAGAAAAATGGTTCAGTCCCTGACCTAAAGGAGCTTCAATTCTATGGGGAACAATGAAATCATAAGTCCCTGAAGCAGTATGCTGCATGGACATTCTCACAATTAAGAATTCTGCAAACACTACTTTCTAGAAATGTTCTGGTTAGAATAACAATAATAATAGTAATAATGTTCGCCAGACTTAAAGGTTTGCAAAGTTCTATCACTTGATCCTCATAATGACCCTGTGAGGCAGGTGCTACTATTAATCCCATTTGACAGAAACAGAGGCTAAAAGGGGTTAGACTAGCCCAGGGACACAGAGCTGGAGTCTGAGACAGCACTTGAACCCAGTTCTGGATTGCAAGGCCTTTGCTCTTGCCACTGGACCACCTGGGTCCCTTGTTAGACATGTAACCTGACTCCCTGCTAAAAGGACGATAACCAGAGCACGTTCAGAATATCACGGTCTAGCACTCACGCTGAAGAAAATCTTTAACCTACAGTTACATTACCTTTTATTTCTGCAGACGTGGTAATCATTGGCACACCAGCAGCTAGGTCTCCAAAACCAAGACCGTTATGCTTTTTTGTCATTCTGACCTGGCTGAAATAATCATTTGTGTCTCGAGGCTGAATTTCATTGAGAATCGTTTGCAAGTGACTTGTCGTTTCTAAAACAGAGAGATGATAATATGTGAAAGTGACAAGTCAATGGCTTCCATGTCACATTTGGAGCTTCCCCAAAGAGTTCATGGTCTCCAAAAGCATGACAACCCCATCCAACACTCCATTCATTACTCACATTCAGAAGCAGCTAGGTATGAATCAGCAGGAGCTGCTGATGAGTGACGTGTATGTGTCCCATGTGCATGTAAATGAGTGCCCACCAGCAGCACACACAAGCTGGGGAACAAGCTGGATGGTAGAAAAGGAGGAAGGATGTCTCCAGGGGCTAGGGACATTCTAAAGCTGGGGCTCTCAATTTTTTTTGTATATCATAGTCCCTTTGGCAGTCTGGTACAGGCTAGGAATGCCTTCTCAAAATAACATTTTTAAATGAAAAACAGAGGATTATAAAGGAAGCCAATTATATTGAAATACTAGTATCCAAATATGTATTTTTTTAAGTTCACAGATCAAGAATCCCTTTTTCACAGGGTCAAACGAAATTATAGGTCTTTGAATCAGGTATAGTGTCTCACAATTAAAACTCTTGCAAATACTACTTTCTAGAAACATCCAGGTCAGATCTGTAACCACTGACTCACCACTAAAAAAGAAATTCAAAGAATTTTCTGAATATCGTGAGTTAAGAGTGAAGAAAATGAAAGAGAATCAGAAAGAGGAGAGGGACAATCAGAGAGAAAACAAGATTCAGGAAAAAAAATAACAAGAGAAATAATAAGGGAAGGGGGGAAGAAAGTAGGAGAGGGAGGGAGGGGGAGAAGGAAGAAAAAGTGGGGGAGAGGGAAAGGAGAGAAGAGAGAAGAGACGTGGTGTGTGTGTGTGTGTGTGAGTGTGTGTGTGTGTGTGTGTGTGTGTGTGTGTGTGTGTGTGTGTGTGTGTGTGTGTGAGAGAGAGAGAGAGAGAGAGAGAGAGAGAGAGAGAGAGAGAGAGAGAGAGAGAGAGCTCCACAAGACAGGAGAACTAGGAGAGTGCTAGGGACAGGGAAGAGAGCTTCAAGTCAAGGGCAATGCCTCTTGTTCCTGTGGGCAGAAAAAGGCTGTGCGTACCTGAAGGGGTCAAGTCAGCTCTTGGAATGGAAAGAACCCTAGACTTCGAGTCAGCAGGCCTATGACTAACAAAATCTATGACCTAGAACAAATTATGTGATTTTTCTGAGCCTCAATTTTCACATCTAGAAAATGAGTGGGTTGGACTGTAACAGGAGTTCTTCACTTCGGGTCCACAAACTTATTTTTTAAAAATGTTTTGACCCCTGCATGTCAGTATAATTAGTTTCCTTGGTAATATATTTTATTTTATGTATAGTATTTTATTTTATGCATTTAAAAATATGATTCTGAGGAGTCCAGAGGCTTTACCAGACTGTCATCAAACGGCTACATGTCACAAAAAATGTTACGAATGCCTACCCTAAATTATTTCTAAGGTTCCTCCTAGTTCTCACTATGATTTTGAAAATTTTATTTATATAGAATCTTAATAAAATACTTGCGTAGCAATAAAGACTTTAATTACTTAAGTCATATATATGATTGAAGTAATTTGTAAAAATACCATTTACAATCAAATTTGTTAAAAAAAAAAAACTAGGACAACTATAGTATGTAATTGTATACTGTGTTCTTGTATCTGCTCCCATGATTAAAAACATATAGCTACTATAGCTGAGAAAGGACTGTATCCTTAGTATTTTATCTCACCTGTGAGGAAAAAAAATGCACTTTTCCTTTGAATATAATTTACAGATTATTTCTGCAAATGATTTAAATTATTTTAAATTTTAAGTTATCATTTTTTAATTTAAATTTAAACTATTACACATTAAAATTGTTTCACATTTTAAAAACGATTAAAACTATATTTCTATAGACTATTTCTATAAACTATTTAAAACTATTACAGCTGTATTTCAATTTAGAATACACCATTTTGAAGAAGCTTTACAATTCTAAAGGTGACGTTAAAATGAGAGTATACTCCCTAAGAAACCACTACCTAGGTAGTTGTAAAAACTGATATAACAAACTAATATTCAATAATCAACAGATCAATGAACAAAATTTACTGAACACCTACTTTAGGCTCTACATGGTTCCAGGCACTGGAAGAGATAAGAAGTCTAAGAGGCAGTGTTCTTCATGACAAAAAAATTATCACTTTGTACACATTTGCTATTTTACTGAAATTTTCTCCTTCAGGCCTAACACGTTTCTGAAGCAGAGAGAGAATGTGGATGATTTATTAAAGCCATACAAATAGATATGGGCCAGATAAATGAAGGAAAAGAAGACAAGACTACAATAAACATAAAATACTTGGGTTTTCTGGCTGGGCACTATACTAGGAGAACTCCGTCTTTGTGGAAGTTCAAAGTAAACTTGTTGTGCTCCCTAAGGTTTTACTACAGTCAACAACAAAAAACCATATAAATACAGAGTTTGAGGCTTAAAGATGTTGTGTTGTATTTTAAATTCCTTATCAATGAGAAGTATTTTACTTATAATTTTTTTCTTACTACTACTATAAACAATAATGTTTATAAGAATATAACAATTCTTCATGCTTGTCCCAACCTCCCCAAAGCCACCTGATTCACTGGAGGTACGAGATAGTAAAACCTAAACCAGGGAGTGCTCCTGGCAATAGATGCTACTGCTTTTGGGAGGCCAACCACTATCTACAAGTCTGGTTGTTTTCCTCCACTGTTCAGGTGAGAAAGGCAAAGGGCTGAGGTTTAGTCCCTAGGCAGACAGCAAAACAAAGAGTAGAGTCCAATCTCGGCAATCTCAGTGTCAAATTCTTTTCCAGCTCACTTTTAGCCAAGATTAAGATGCAACATTTCCTGCCTAACGCGTACATCTTGGGTTCGATAGGGATGGCGCCAAATCAGCCTAAGACATCCTTCCCATGTTTACTGGCTACCCCTAACATGTTCCTGTCATTTGAGTTTTGAGTTACATTTAGAAACTTGGCACCAGCGGGTGATTTAATTGTATTTGACTTCAAATCCAAAAGAATTCCTTCCTAGTTCTTTATTGATCCAAAGTAACAGTCTCGTAGCTTGTCAGGATCCACTCTGATTGGACAGTTGCCCCTCCCATGCATTGGTAATCATTCTGTTGTTTTTAGCCAGAGTTCTGTCACTGGGATATCCCTGCCCTGGAACCAAGAGCAGCCTCAGCCTATGCCAGAACCTTGTGGTGATATCAGGTAGTTTTCTCCCTCATGCCCTGTAGCTTTTGTTTGCTTCTCATGGATCGCTCTGGTTGTTGCTAACTGTATAACACATTGCTCTTCCCTCCCTTCCCCAAGCACAGACTCTGCCTACTGACCCTACTTCAACCATGATCCACATGATCACAGTGCTGCCCAAGAAAGAATCCAAATCACCCATAGCAGGAAAGTACCTTTATTATTGCCTGATCTAAGCAACACAAGACATCTGTCTCACTTTTCATTGGCTCGTTGGTGCTAGAACTAGAGAGACCAGAGATCACCTTGTTCAATCCTTTCACTTTACAGATGAAGAAAATGAAGCCAAGAGACATCTTAACCCAAAATTGCTTGGGCAGCAAATAGCAGAGAAAGGATTCAAATCCAGGTGCCTCTGTTGACAAATTCTAACAATAAAGCATACATTTCCCTTGCTATTAACATCACAATTCTTTATAATTTAGGATTTACATAGATGGAGCAGTAAGATTATTTTTATAAAAATTAAACCACTGCCAGTAGGAACATAGCCCAATAGAAACAACATTGATTTGTAGTCAGAAGATTTGAGTGAGCAAATCCTAAGTCTGTGACATTCTAGCTGTGTAACCTGGGCAAGATATTTAAGAAGCAAGTTACTTCATCTGTGAAATGAGGAAATCTGACCTTTATAGTCTCTTCCAATTCTAAATCTGTGGCTCAATGAACCTTTAGTCTTCTTTTTTTTAAAGTTATTTTCTTTGCCTTACCTGAATCAGTGTCCGTTGGAATGAGGCCCTCTGGGGAAGAACTCTGAACCACTGGTGCCACTACAGCAGAAAGCCTATATGACATCAAAATGAGCTTGGCCACCACATGTCTCCATTCAGTCACCAACGCCAGGTTGCTTCAAGGAAAACCAGAGGGATGAATTTAAGCACACAAAGCAAAAGGAAGTTTACCAAAATCTTTTTTTAAAGTCACACACAATTCCCATGAAATTTTTTTTAAAAAAACATCTTAAGACTAGTGAGTTTTTATTTAAAATAAGTCAATTAAATAAATCCACATTAAAACTTCAAAAGACTATTGTCTTGAAACATTCTGCTGGTCATCATTAATTAAACTGTATTTCATATCCAACTTAAAATTAAAAGTTGAAGTGGTCAGTCATCTTTTCAAAAGAAAGTGATCTGAATCAACTTACTTTAAAGATAACTGCTGAAAAGCCCCTATTATACAGTGAACTCGCCCATACATAGGAAACAATGCTGCTGCCTGCAGTAGAGAGCTTTCAGCCTGGGATATTTCTTTCTCAAGATTTTCTAAAAGGTGCCTAACAACTAGAAGAGAGAGAAGAAAAGACAAGAAAAAGTCAGTTTTTAAAAAATAAATTCAAATTACATAACTTGGATAAAAGTAAATTTTTAAAAAAATCTATAAAAACTAAAACTTTGATCAAAATGGGAGATTTTCACTAAAAAAGGAGAAAAAGGTCTTTCTTTGTCCATACTTCAATTTTTAGGCAAGACTACTGTTTCAAAGTTAAATCTAATGTCATTTCTTTTTGCAATATTCAGCTCTGAAAACCAATTGCTCCAACCTGATAGCGTCACATTATCACTTTTCAGCACAGCCCAGGTCACATCTCCCAGAACTGCCCCATTTCCCCCCACATCAGCTGTCTGGAGGAACTTATCTATCCACATGCTTTTTCTAATACTGTTAGGATTCCCATTTCTCTCTCTATACCTCTCTATGGCTCCCCATTCTGGTCCCATATCTTTCCCTCTCACAGAGTTATCTCTATGCCTCTTACTTCCCAGATCCAAAAGAAAAAGTAATACGTTATTTTTAAATAATATGGTATCATGAATTTTTTGCCTTAATATTACATTAGCACAGCAATATTATGAAAGATGAAAAGTATTTAAAAAATAAAATCTTAAAGCCTTTTTAATTCATGTGTTTAAAGCTATAAAAAAGGACTTTGAGAGTAAGCTCAAAGGTGAATAAGCACAAGGTTTTAATATAATATAGCATAAAATAAACTATAGCATAGTATAGCAGGATAATATTATATAACATAATACAGTACAGTATAACATAGTATACAAATTTAATATAACAGCATAAGAGAACAGTGCAGCATGACATAACAGCAGATTACATAATAACACAGCAAAGCACAACGAATATAATACAGCATAAGACATATAGTAGGATAGAGCCATATAACATAACATAAGACATGGATACCCATGGCATACTTTTATTGGAAAGCTATTGAGGAAGAGTGTGTACGTATACATTTAAATGTTTAATTTTCAATCCATATTGTACCAGAGTGAAGAGAGGCATCACCAGATGTATGGTTTAACAAATGCAATCAGCTGGTCTTTGACTCAATACAAACCCGTTAATGTGTTCCTTTCCACAAAAGCAACAGGCTTGTCTCCACATCTCTGGCACGGTGAAGACCCAGGAGGACTGTCAAAGAAAGCAGCCAGGGCTGCCAGCAGGCCCTCTTGACCAATTAAGAACCTCAGCAGATAGGAGGCCGTGACACAGTCATATGGTTTGGTGCTAGTGCTCAGATCCATTGCTGCACAGAACAAGACCTGCAGTTTCAAAGGATCCTAAAAGTAAAAAACAGGCTGAGTCACCTTTCACTGCAGCATCCACATTCTTTGGTTTCTGTATCCATTAATATTATTACTCAATATTATTATATTACTAATCAATCTGGTACAAACTACTAAAAAAATTATTTAATAACAAAGGCCTGGACAGGTACCAAGAATAGCTTTGGGGATCATAATGTAGAAACTCATCATATGTGTTGGGAAAATTAAGTCATGATGTTACATGATGTGTTCACACACACACACACACACACACACATACACACACACACTCTCTCTCTCTCTCTTAAGAAGCAACATGGTGGAGCAGAGATAAAGAACCAATCACAGAGACAGGAAGACCTGCCTCTGACATATACTGACTGGGTGACAGTACACAAATCACTTAATTTCTGTGCGCTCTAGGCCAAAGGTGTCTTAACTGGCACTTCCCAAAATGAATCAGATCAAAATGTAATTGGGAAATGTCCAACAAGATAAATAAAATCACACTACAACACAGATAATGCCACTTTGTGGTTTTCTAAATCAATATGCTGCCCGTAGGTATCCACTTCTATTAGTTTGACAGAACAGCTCTGGGCAGCCCTCTGAGCCGCCCGAAAGATGCTAACCTATAATGACATAAGAAAATGTTGTCATCTCCCCATCAGAAATCAATCATAAGAACCTCCTACTAGGGCACAGAGGGGTCTACACTGGTGATAAGAATACCCAGCCAATGAAGTCACGGATCTTTTTTAAGTCAAAGAGAGAGACAGAGACAGACAGACAGAAACATAGAGACAGAGAGACACAGAGAGACAGGGAAAGAGAGACAGAGAGAGACAGAGAGACAGGGAAAGAGAGACAGAGACAGAGAAAGACACAGACAAAGAGACAGAGAGAGAAAAAGAGACAGAGACAGAGAGAGACAGAGACAGAGAAAGACAGAGACAAAGAGACAGAAAGAGAAAGAAAAAGAGACAGAGACAGAGAAAGAGACAGAGAGAGACAGAAAGAGAGAGACAGAGACAGAGACAGAGAAAGACAGAGACAAAGAGACAGAAAGACAGAGACAAAGAGACAGAGACAGAGAGAGACAGAGAAAGAGAGACAGAGAGAGACAGAAAGAGACACAGAGAGAGAGAAAGAAGGGGGAACAGGGAGGGAGAGAGAAGGAAATAAAGAAGGAGAAAGAGAGCAAGGAGAGAGAGGGAGAGAGAAAGAGAGAGAGAGAGAAAGAGAGAAAGAAGGTATGCAGACAATGATGTGCATGTAAATGGCACAGAACTAGAGTAAGAAGAGAGGCTTAAAAACAAAAAAAAAAAACAAACAGTCTCAAGGAGTCTTCATCCCATGAGAACTGCAGGACTACACCTAACCTAAACCACCCTGGACATAGAGAATCTGGCTCTCTGTCTTACTAGAAAAACTATACACAAACAGGTAAACAAGTGTGAGGGCAGGGCAAGAGGAAACATCTCAGTGTCTCAGACACAGGAGACACTCAGTAAATTGTTCCTCAATGAGTCCCTTGGCGAAGACACCAGCTCTGAAGATGCTCTGTGGTCTAGCAATGCCATAGGGAAACCAGAAGAGATGCTTCCCACAACTCCAAAGTTCCTGACACTGGTGAATGGGTTAAGATTTTATCAGTGGAAATGACGCTAAAGATGATTCAGTGATGATACAGCTTTGCTGCTACACCCTAAGGACCCGAGTTCCTCTCCACAGGCCACTTCCCCATTAGACTGTGCAAATAGGGACTGTCTTAGTATGCCCATCATACAGCACCAGTGTTGGCACACAGTAAATATTTAATACATGCTTTTTCATTTCTTCATCCATCATTTCCTTGATATGTGCTACCATAGCATCCACCTAATTCTTAGGACCAGGACAACTCAAAATAGAAGCTGACGGCTTTGGGGCCAGACCACAGCTCAAAGACAGCCCCAACAGCTGCCATCATACCTACGCAGAGCTGAAAACAGAAAGGCCACAGCAAACCCCCAGTTTTGCTAGTTTGCTGGCTTCCAGAAACATCTTCTGGCAAGAGCCCCAAAATATCTGCCCAGAGGCAAAGTTGGACAGCTTAAACCTGGGAAGTTCCCAAAATACCCAGTTCATTACAGAAATCCCCATACTACAACTTCAGTATTTAAAGAAGTAAACCTTTAACTAAGCGCCCATACCCAATTCAGAGAAGTGGTTGCAATATGTCAGCGCGAGGGATGTGTGGGTTTAAGAGCTGGGTTAGAATAAAGTTCAAATAGCCAGAATGTCTGAGTTTCATTCTCTGTTTTAATTATTGCTGGTTTTGGGGCCATTGTCATGTCACTTACCTCATCATGAAATTCAGCTTTTCAATCTACTAAAGAAGAGGCCCTGAAAGTTACTTAAATATTGCTGATAGTGTGTTTTAGACTTGGACAAAATGACCTCGCATTTTCATAACTAACTCTTAAATACATCGTCCTTCAAGGAAAGAAGAATTGAAGTAAATAAAACGGTCAGAAAATGCTAGACGCTCCTTTTGGCCAACAGTACAGCTACCTCCCCCACACAACAAAGTTTCATTCAAGTGGATCATAAGAAGCAAGGCTTTTTTCTGCTTCCTAACTTCCTCTTACTCTCTACCTACATTCCAATAGATCTATTAGTGATAAATGTAATGTTCAAAAGACACAGAAAGAGGAGAAACAGTGGGCCTGGATGATCCACAAATTGGATTCTCTGTCCCTGACAGGGCAGCAAAAGAGTATAGGTTTTAAAGTCTGAGGACCTGGTTTTAAATTCTCATTTAGAAGTACCTACATAACCTTGACCAAATTACTCCCCTTTTCTTGTCTTCTTTCTCTCCCTGTGAAAAAAGGAAAGGGTTGGATGAAATGGTGTTTAAAGTTTCTTCCTGCTTCAAATCTTTCTATCCTTCTAGAGTCTGAGGACCTGGGTTCAAATTCTGATTTTGAAACTAAGTACCTACATAACCCTGGTCAAGTGACTCAGTTTCTCTAGGTCTTGATTTCTTCATCTGTAGTATGAGGATATTGGACTGAGCAATTTTTAAGATGCTTCCAGCTGTAGACATATAAAAATTAGAAGTTGCTCCTAAACGAACACACATTTACATGAGTGGGAAAAAAATAAAACCTCAAAATACCTGAATATGTACGACAGCTTTTGGTAACTTCATCAAAAGATCAAATGCTAAAGTTTTTACTTCCTCAAAAGTGCTCGAAAAACATTCCATTATTGTTTCGACTCGGGCAAAATCCATCTCATGACTCAGTTGAAACACTGCTTGAGTTTTACCTGATTTAAAAACAAAAATATGCACAAATCTTTCAAAAGTCAACAAAAGTGAAAGGACCTTTACAATTATTTGTTAAGATTTGCAAGAAATAAAAACAAAAGATCAAACACCATCTCTTAACCACAAATGCATACCTCAACATAATAAATGTGCTTTTTCTCCTCTCTCCTTCTTATATGACACTTTTGATGTCATAAAATACATTGGCGGTCACCTTTATTACTAACACATTTGCTTAAATGAATGACTGCTTCACAGCCACACCAGCTTTCATCTCACAGTGACTCTACCACATTCCCTTCAATCACTGTTCCATGACTTCTCTCCTCTGGGCCCCCAACACACTCCCCCTTCACGGTCATGGGCTTCTGAACTCCCTTAACTCCTTCCTGGAAGCTTTATCAAATCTATGCCATGCTCAAGTCAAATGGGATAACTCTGTTCTGTCTCCTTCCTGCTTCCTCCCACGTCTGTCCCTTTGCCCATGCTGCCCCTGGATTGTGGAGTCTCTGCTTTTGTCTGCTGAAGTCCCTCCCTTATTTCAAGGCCTAACCCAGGGCCTCCTTTCCCCACAAAGCTTTCCCTTAACCTGTGATTTCTTCCCCTTCCCCAAATGCTGACAAATTCTCGTAGCATTTTGCAAGAATCTCTCCTTTGCACTTCTCTCATTCATCCCTCTATGAACAGCTATAATCATGGCCGGCATTCATGTAAAGCTTTGAGGTTTGCAAAGCTCTGTACACACACTACCTCATTTGATAACCACAGCAACCCTGTGAGACAGAGGCTATTACCATCTCCATTTCACAGACGATGAAACTGAGACAACTTGTCCAGGTCACACACTTAGTAACAGGTAGCCAAAGTAGGATTCAAACTGAGTTCTTCCTGACTCCAAGTCTATTGCTCCTTCTACAAAGCCTACTGACAGATACAGTCTTTTCTATCAGCTTATAAACTCCTTGAGAGTAGGTTCTAGCTCATATTGATCTCTGTTTCCAAAGCATCGAGCTTGGCAGTCTCCCACACAATGGGAGGTAGTTGCTTGGTGGTCTCAGTGGTTTCTCCCTCCCTCCTCTCACCTCCTGGAGCACTTGTTACCTAAGCTACCTTAAATTTCTGCCTATCTTTTTAAATGTTTTGTCTTCCCATCTAAATTATGGGCTTCTCAAAGGCAGAAATCATGTCCTCAACCTTTCTGTATCCCGAGCATCAATGAAGAGAGTTCATTTAACAAATATCTGACAACAGTGGCAAAGTTGGGCCTACACCATGATCCACTGGTACTACCATCTTTATCTAGAATTGTGTAAAGTTCAATGGGATATTATTCCCAAGAGAATATAAGCAGGGGCTGTCTTATTTTTGCATTTGCATCCCTAGCTCTTTGCACGGTACTTTGTATAGAGGAGGTGCTTAATAAATGTTTGTTGGGTTGAATGAATAACAACCACATTAAATATATGAGAGAGAAAATACTCTTCATTACAACAGGTATTTGGTTGTCATAAGTAACCTATCTACCATTCTAGTCAGACTTCCCATTCTGACACAAACCTCCATTCCAGTCCGGTGCCCCCTAAATAGGCTTTGTATGTTTCCAGATCCCTGCCTTTGCTTAGGCTGTGCCCCTAAACAGCTCTTCACCAATCCAAATTCTGCACCTGGACCAACTCTGCACCCAAAGCCCACCCTGGACACTGTGGCTAGAAAGTATTTCTATCCTCTGACCCAGAGAAGTCGGCATGGAGCAGCAGAAGAAGCCTGGCTCTAGAGTCAGGAGACCTGGCTTTGAACCTGTCACCTGCTAGCTGGGTAAGCATGAACAGCTCACCTCCTTTCTCTCTGCCCTCAGTTTCCTCACCTGTAAAATGTGAGGGTTGGAAGAGCAGTTTATGCAATAACAACAAATATGGTGGTAGGCTAACATTGTGACAGCAGATATTTCCCATTACACTTCCTTTCAGATATCTAATAACCACAATTACTATAGTAGACTGGACCATTCATCCCACAGGTTCTTAACCTGGGATCCCTATGAAAACAATTACACCTCTATTTTAATTTTCCTTCAGTTTCCTCTGTAATCCAATGCAATTTATCTTATGCATTTAAAAATAATCTTTATGAGACGGCATCCATAAGCTTTACAATACTGCCAAAGGGTCCATGACACAAAAAAAGATAAAAGGTCCCCTGCTTTATCTAATTATATTTCACTTAAGCAAGAGAATGAATGAGGATTGAAGCGTTCAAATATATTCAACTTTTTTACTTATTATAAAAAATTAAAACGGGCATTACTAAACGTCATTGTAACAATCACAGAATCACTGGTTCCCATCAAAATTCAACTCAAGCACTGTATCTTACATAAATATGGATTTGAATTTGGATTAAATTGAATTTGAATATGAATTTTCCAGTTCCCCCAGCTGCTAATGCCTTCTCATCCTTCCTTAAGGCAAGGGAGATTTGTATTTAAGATGAATACAAACACATAGAGACTACCTTTGGTCCCATCTAAATTGAATATCCTCTAACAGGCTGTAAGTTGGTTCTGGCAGAGTGGTACTAAGTGAGGGACATGCCCCTTCAGTTTGTGCCAATGCCAGCAGAAGCTGGCGCAGAACCCCAAACCAAGAAACAAAAAAGGAAATCATTTGCAAGGCTCCTACACAAAAGAAACTCTGTACATACATAAACACAGTATCTCACATCAAATGGAAAAAAAATGACTCAAAAAGTCAAATGTTCATCTCTCACAGGAAGAAAAAAAAGAAAAAAATGTTTAAAACCAGAGTACCTGGAAATGATACTCTGACACTGACTTTCTGTAACCTGTGTGAGGTATGACCTCTGTGACTCTGCAAGAAGTCAGTGTTTGTACCACCAAAGGCTTATGGGACAAAGAGCAAACAAAAGAATCACATTTCAGCCACAAAGCCTTGCTAGGGATGTTCTATGAGGCAGAAAGAACAATTACTCTTTTATGATTTTTTAAAAAAGAACAGATTGATACTATCTGGGGAAAATGGTTGTGGGTGATCCTATCTTAAAGTCAGCTTAGTCTGTGAAAACCACAGTTACCGGTTGACCAGTAATAACCACTTTAAACAGCTGGGTTTTTATTTTCCCTGTTGGGAAATCTGATTGTTATCTAAACAAGATCTATTCTAGCTTGTCAAAACCTCCCTCATTTGGGCAAACAAAACAAAAAAACAAAAACAAAAAAACCCCCATGAACTAGAACCAAAAGAAAGCCAATTGACTTTGGGGGAACATAATCCGTCTTCAGAAGAAAAAAAAATATCTTCCCCCCAAAATATAATGAAAGCTTACCTTCTGGGACAGGAAACAATTCAGCTATTGAGCCTAAAATGGTTAAGGCTGAAAACTTGGTTGAGTGGGAAGAGCCAGGAAACAGAGCTCTGAAAAGACTGTTGCATATGGATGACATGAAATCCTAAAATGAACAACAAAAGTTACTATAGACAGAAGAGCTAACTCAAAAGAGGTGAAAATTAGTATCTTTGGAGAAGCATTTGGAAGAGCATTTCTAAACAAAGACGCTTTTTAACAGTCAAGAAGTCAGTCAAAAAAATGTATAAATCACCTCCTATGGGCCAGGCACTGTGCCCTTAAGCCCTGGGCACACATAGAAAAGTCCTCCCCTCAAGGAGCTAACTTTCTTAGGGGAAAGGAAATAGGCAAATAACTACTTATGTATAAGACACAATATAGTAAGAAAGGAACACCATCTCAGGGTAAAAGTGACCTCCCCACCTCTTCCTCTTTGTCCCACACCATACCTCAGACATGCTTCCATAATAACTGGACATGCATTACTTTTCTACCTCTATGTCCAAGCTCGTGCCATCCCCTGGGCTTGGAATACCTTCCCCCAGCTTCACTTTTTAAAATCCTATCCATCCTCTAAGACCTTGCTCAAAATCTACCTCTTCATGTCAGATCCGCTACAAGGAAATAATCTTTTCTGACCCCAAACCCACAGAGCACTTCATCCCTACCTCACATTCTTAGGATTATAGGGTCATAACTTCAGGGCTTTAATCAAGATTTAGAGCTAGAGAGGAGTCCAACTCTTTCATCACAGTTTATTATTCTTTTTAAGTGCTAAGTTATTGCATATCTGTACAGAGAGAACCCCTCCCCCAGCATGAGATTGTAATCTCCATGAGGACAAGGAATAGGTCTTAATCAGCTATGCACCTTCCCTTGTACCTAGCACTGAACTCTGTCTACAGAAATGCAATGCAATTGAAAAATCTGCTTCCATATTGATGGTGAGTGTGCAGAAATCAGTCCCTTTACTAATGTGTCTGTCTGAATAGGCTCATCAGCTTTGCCTACAAACAGGAAAAAAAAAAACAAACTAAGAGTCTTTCCAAGCCAATTAAAATACCAGTCCTTTGGGGTTTAAAAAAAAAAAAAAGGCTAAAGCTCATATACTTTAGCATCCTTGCAAAAAAAAAAAGTCTATGTAGAATTTAGAAGCTACTTCCTGAGACATATAATGTTAACAATAAAGCAAATTAAGGCTATTTTTGAAACTTAACAAGAGCAGCAATCATGATCTTTATATTTTATAATTAAGATTTTATTTTTATAATGTATATATATATACACACACACACATATATATATATATATATATATAGTGATATTCACGTAGTAATAATGACATTGATACAATTCTTTAAGGTTTCTAAAGTGTACAAGGGCACTGTGAGGTGAATACTACCATTATTTTTCCCTTCTATCACAGAGGGCTAAAAGAGAAACAAGTATATTATCATTTTCCAAAAAAGATCAGTTTCTTCCTGCCCACTGTTTTTGGCCTTCTTCCTCTAGATAGCTGGAAGCCTAGGATTCTCTTGGCACCATGACCACAGAACAGATCAGAGTCAGAACTGAACTAAGTCTCCTAAACACAAAGTCTAAATTTTTTTTTAAATATTAACCCCAAATTAAAGTGGCTTGCTTAAAGTCATAAAGCCACTACAAGGGACCTCTGGAACCATGTTTGGTCTTTCCACTAACCAGCGTTCTAAGTCTTTAGCTACTAGTATTCAAACCCAGCGGCCTGCAGCACTACAGAAAGACGGTGGAGTCTGGGTCCAGAAAGCTTGAGTCCTGCTCAAAATCTGCTATTTGCTGTGGGCCCTTATTTGTGTGAGTCCTTGTGCTTTTTTGGGAGTTACTTCATCTCTAAAAAGAGGGACCCGGACAAGATGGTCTCTAAGGCCCCTTCAAAGGTCACTATCATCAGGACAAGTCACATTAAGACACTTTTAGCACTTCAAGGTTTACAAAGCACTTTTTTCTAGAAAGCTAGAAAGAGAGTAGGAGCAAGGGGAAATGAAAAAGCACAGAAAACCACTGGCCTCCAAGAGGTTTCCATCTGTTTCCCTTCAATGCCTCATTTCTATTTTTTGCTTGTATTTAAAAAGAAACATTCTGATTTTCCAGAAATCTATTACTCACCTGATATTGCTGTAAAGTCTCAGAAGGATTCTTCTCAGTCAAATCACTCATAGAATCTTCCTGGGATTCACTTTGCTCCAATTTATAAAGTACCTGAGAACTTTCCTGTATCCTGCTGAACAACTTTGGGGAAAAAAGAATCACAGTGAAGTGGAGGAAGGATATAAAAGCACAAATGTCAGGACATAAGTAAAAACTTACTAAATATAAAAACTACAACGATTCCAGAGCCCCTTTAAACTGTGTTTCTTTTATGGAACACCTTAACAGCAATGTAACAACATTGTAAATGTTGTTACAACATTAACAACAGCAATGTAAATGTGTATATGCGTTGTAAGTGTGCAAGTGCATGTATGTATGTATGTACATGTACATATGAGATGTAAGTATGTATGCAAGTGTCAGGGTATTTGTGAGTATACATGTGAGTGTGTGTATGTGTCTGTATGTGTTTTCTGGACCTGCAAGTTGACCAGTGGAAAGCCCTCCCACCGAGGAAACTCCCTATACCAATACAGACCAGCAATTAATTGTTCAGCATCTTAGTCTTACAGAGTTGCCCCAGGCACTGAGAGGTTAAGAGATTCACCCAAAATCAGACAGACCATATGTCATATAAGTAGTACTAGAGTCCAGGTTTTCGTGTGTGTGTGTGTGTGTGTGTGTGTGTGTGTGTGTGTGTGTGTGTGTGTGTGTGTGTGTGTAAACCCAGGAGGCTCTGGTTTGATCCTGAAGGACTCTAAGTTCAACCAACAAGAAGGGGGGAAGCTGGACAGCATCCCACCCTCCTCCCGCTAGAGCCAGTCCATTTGCTTGTCTCTAACGTAATTACACCAGCCCCTAAAACACCCTTCTCCCACCTGTGACCTTTTGGCGTTATGTACAGGGCCCAGGCCCCTCGGGGGAGTCATAAGCTACTCAGATTCAGATAACCACAAGAGCTACACGGGCACAATTCTCCATGGCCTCTGATTCCCCCAAACCTGTTTCCCTACTACTTCATGGCTCCAGAAAGCAACCTCAGGAGAGGGCTCCCAATTCTGAGGCAGTAACCACCAAGTGGCCTCCCTATACTTGATATTTTTCAGTGGGAAAGTGAGTAGAACAGGATGAGCAGGCATGGATGGGCTGTAATTACATTATCATTCCCTTGGAATACAGAGGATATTTGTAAAGCCCTTAACAACAACAAGAGCATTTATACAGCACCTACTGAATGCCAGGCACTGTGCTAGAAGCACTTCACAAATACCATCTTATCTGATCCTCACAACGACCTTGGGAGGTAAGAGCTGTGATCACCCCCACTTTACACATCAGGAAATTGAGACAAACAGAAGTAAAGTGACTCGCTAAAGGTCATGCACCTAGCAAGTGGCACTAGAATTAAATTAGGTCTTCATTCATGTATTCATTCATTCAATAAACATTTATCCAGTGTCTTCTACATGCCAGGCACTATGTTAAGGTCTTCCTGAATTCAGGCCTAGCAATTCTACTGACTGCCTGTGGGTGACCAGTAGCGACTCAGCATACAGTAGGCACTCAATAAATGTTTACTGAAGGAAGCAAGACTTGAATTTAAATCCGGTTCCACTTCATAGGTGTGTGACCTCTGGCCAATCATTCCACTTGTGTTTAATTAGTGCTTGTGTCCCCTGCGAGCTTCCCTTTCCCTCCATTACCCCCTGGATGCCCGTGTTCCAAGCCTGTGACTTCTGCCGAGGGCACTACTCTCCCGGGGGAGCATCCTGGCCGCTCTTTTCCTCCTCACTCTCCCTCACTCCACACACCCAAAGAGTTGCCAAAGCTTGGCATTTCTACACCCACCAGAGCTCTCTCATCCCTGCCTTTCTTTCTCCTCACAGCCACCACTCTAGTTCAGACCCTTATCACTTCTTGTATAGATTATAGGCCACCTCAAGAGTCTTTCTTCCCTAATCTTTCCTCACAGGGCTGTCAAAAGAATGTCCCAAAGGCTCAGGTCTGTCCATGACACTGCCCTCACTCAACAAATTCCAGTGGCTCCCTGTTATCTCCAGGATCAAATATAATTTCATCTTTTACCTCACCCTTTCCAAAAATGTCTATTTTTTAAATAAATTTTATAATGTCCATAGATATTATTATAGTCGTACACACACACAAATCATGAATAAGTGTATATATATATATACATAAAGGAGGTTTTAATAATAATGTTTTACCAATATGGTTGTATGATCTCATTTGTGTGGACTGATATACACTAAAAAAAAAGTCTGGAAAACACTATGTGCCCACGCTCTTTCAGGTCTGTGTGTGTATGCACACACACACAGACACACACACATATATTTACAGATTTTATCTATGTGTATGTATATAAAAATATATAATACATTTCATAAAATACATACAAATATACATAATGCTGAAAACCTGAAAACAGATACCCACTTAAATAAAGGTCTCTCAATCTTTATGTCAGTATTCTCAGGGAATTCAGTTTCACTCTTCTCTAAATTGATGTTTATGACACCAGTATACCCTCAACCTCACAAATGGGACAAAATGGAAATAAAATATCTAGTAATGATAGCTCCACAAAATACTCTGTACTCTTCAGGGGCAAAAAAAAAAAATAGCATAAAAATTCTTCTTTACAACTTGACTAATGTTTAATGTGAAGGTATTTGTAGAACCTATATTTGATTGCATGCTGCCATGGGGGTGGTGGGAGGAGAAGGAGGGGGAGAAAATTTGGAACTTAAGGAATTGTGGACTGAGAGCCGTAAACTAAAAGTAAATGAATGAATGAATTTTTTTTAAAAAAAGAAAAATTTTTTAAATCATAAAAACAGAAGGGTTTATGCAGAAAGGAAAAAAGGGAATAAGCCTTAATATAACACCTACTATGTGCCAGGCACTATGGTAAGTGCTTTTTTACAAGTATTATCTCATTTGAGCCTCATAACAACCTCAGATTTGTCAAAATCAACCCAACTATTCCTGAGAACTTAACAAAGTATGTGGAAGGGGGAGTGATATCAACAAAATCTCTAAAAGCAAATCTGATGGTAAACAACGATGACTCTTCTACTTTGAATTTTAATTGTGAAGACCATATCGTGCAATAATATCATCAAATAAAAACGCCGGGCCTCTGATACAGAGGCCTGAGAAGGAACTTCAAGGGTTCTACCCCAGCCTAGACTATACCTAAGCCTCCCTGATCCAAAAGGCACCCAGAGAAGGTGACCTTGTGACTTTTCCTTACTCCGCCATTCCACTGACAAAATACCAGCAACACTGTCTGAGAGGAAATGCCTCCCATTGGTGCTTTATGTGAAGTGCCTGGCACCTCACCAGGCACGTAGGTGAATGGTTAATAAATGTACTTCAAGGCCACCTTTTTCAGGAGAGAACAGATCTGCTGTCTTACACCAGGAGACTGACTATTCAGGTTGTACAGAATAAAGAACTGAACCAGCTGCATCTCTTCGACAGAGACGATTTCAGTGCTGCGGTGACTTTCACAGAGCAAACCTAAAGCATCAATGCGAACCTAAGAGAGTAAAAACAAGGGAAAAAACATTTAATTTTCTGATGAGATCCAGCAGGACACAAACTTTCTTTTTTTTCCTTGCTTTTTTTTTTTTTGGAGGGGGGAATGCAGGGCAGTTGGGGTTGAGTGACTTGCCCAAGGTCACACGGCTAGTTTTTTTTTTTTATGTTAAGTGTCTGAGGCTGGATTTGAACTCAGGTCTTCCTGACTCCAGGGCTGGTGCTCTATTCACTGCGCCATCTAGCCTCCCCCACAAACTTTCTTAAAACACTGAAACAACCATATAAGCCCTAACCTGACGGAGCCATGCCATTGGCACGTGGAGATGATTTTTTTTTTTTTGGTATTTTCTTCCCCTGACTCTTTTTTATGGATTGTTTCAACATATCAGGCAGAAGCCCTGCATAACTACAACTGAATCTCCCAAAACACACAGCAGGCAAAATAAAACAACAGAAAATACTATAACTGCCAGTCAGGCATGTTCCACTGGGCATGTATAAAACCTTACCAAGCCCTGACCACTCTTCCTTCATGGTATCTCTCTGAGCATCCCTTCTCTGGGACTCCCATTTCCCAAGCGTTCCTCACTCCATACCTGGATTACCAGCTAGTCCCCAGTTCCTTGGCTCTCCTTACTCTGGTCCATCATGCCATTAGAAAACAGATCAATCTTCCTCACACACTGTTTATAGCACGGATGCCATGCATAAAGGTTCTTTCTTAATATGGCTTTCAATCCATGCTGTGATTTTGCCCTTCCTTACTCAGTCCCTCCAATTATCTGTACTCATTACTATTTAACACTGCCCCTGCTGCCCAGCCAAGCCAGCCCTGTCCACCGTGCCCCACAAGCACTATCCCCTCCCTTTAATATTTATTACTCATTCATATTTCTGTGCTCAAAGCAGTCAAACAGCCAGTAATACCCTCTAAGCTCCAACTTCCACAGTCTTGGTCAGGACTCACGTTCTCCAAGAATCACTCCCTGACTGACTGACCCTGTCCTGACCACCATCTTATTCAACGTTCTTCCAGCACTTACACAATTTCTGTTTATTTCTACATGCTTGGACTTAGATTATCTTATCATTTGTTTTCTACTTTGCTTCATGTACGTTTGTCTTAGCTTCCTAAATAAGTTAGAAATTGATTTAAGATGGGGACTGTCTTCTAAATTTACTCCAATTTGATGACTATTTATTGAGCAGCTACGATGCATAAGGCACTGTGCTGGGTTCTGCGGGTACAAAGATGGTACCGAGCTGCTACCTCTAGAAGCTCATGACGCTGCCTCCACACAACTAAGTAAAACATAACGGTCCGGGGTGCCCGGGGCAGGGGAGGGATCCAAAGCACTTTAGGAAAAGCTGAGGAGAGAGTATTCTCAGATGCAGGAAATCGCAGAAGACTTGACAAGCAGGCACCCGGCCTGAAGCCAGATGGGAAAGGAGGATTCTAGGAGGCTGAGGTGAAGGGGGGGCGTCTCAGGTACGGGACGCAGCTTGTATAAAAGTCACGGGAGATTGCTTGTACTTCAGTTTAGCCGGAACACAGAGTGGACGAAAAGGAGTAATATGACACAAAAGTGCAAAGGAAGGTCAGAATCAGCTGAGAGAGACCTTGAATGCTAGGCCAAAAGCTCCACGTTATCCCGAGGGAAGGGCTTTTACTTTTCGTTTTTTCAGCAGAGGCATGACCTGGTTGGAAGCGAGTAATAGGAACATTGTTTAAGCAACTGTATGAAGGACAGACTGGAAAGGAGAAGTACTAGAGGCAGGGAGGCGAGTTAGGAGGCCATTTGTGAGAAGTAACTACAGGGGGGAGAGGGGGCACATGAGTGTGCAGAAGGGGAAGGATGCAAGAGGTGTCACAGAGACACAACTGCCTGGTTTGGGGTGGGGTGGCTGCGGAGACAGGTAAGAAAGAGCAAAGTCAGGGAGGGTGCTGAGGTTCCAGCGTTCAGACACTGACATCCCTCAGCATCAGCTTGGCAGATGGCAGCCTCATCAACAGAATCAGGGAAGTCGGAAGGAGGGGAGGTTTATGAGGGGAAGAATTCTGGTCTGGACGTGCTGAGCTGAGATGTGATGAATATACTGGTGACGATGACTGCTAGTCACCTGGAGCTGCGAGCCTGGCTGATACCCCAGGAGCTACCCTCCATTCCTCACTCTCTCATCCCCTGTGTCCAACCTGTCACCATGCTCCGTGGTCTTGCCTTTGTCATGTATCTCCTATGCCCCCTCTTCTCTCTTCGGAGCCTGCCATCACCTTGGTACAGACCCTTCTCACTTCCAGCTGGGCTGCTGTAATCGCCCACTGGTGGGTGTGCCTGCCCCAAGTCTCTGCCCACTCCAGGACATCCTCCTCTGTCAGTCTGACCTAGTCACCCCTCCTGACACAAACTCCAGTGGCTCCCTGCTACCTCGAGGATCAAATATGAAATCATTTGTTTGACTTAATAATCTGACACTGCCAGCCTTTCCAGTCTTCTTACCCTTGACTTCCTTCTACACACTCAAAGACCCAGTAACACTGACCTCCTTGCTGACGCTCCGTCTTCCAACCCTGTGCCTTATCTGCCCCCTACGCCTGAAATGCTCTCCCTCCTCATCCTGTTTCCTTCAAGTTCCAACTAAAGTCCCGCCTTCTACAAGACGCCTTTCTTGGATTCCCCCTAAAAGCTAGGGCCTTCCTCTAGTCCATCTCCAGCCGACCCTGAGCACATCTTGTCTGACAGGGGAGATGGGAGGCTCCTTGAGGACAGGACTGTTTTTTGCCTTTCTTTGTATCCCCAGTGCTTGGCATGGTGCCTAGCACACAGCAGACTCCTAATGAATGTTGTGGGGTTATTAAATTTGAAATGATTTGACATTATCATCTGTACAGAAGCGACCACTGAAGCTTCAGAATGGATTAAACGGCCAAAATTAAAGTCATCTGAGCTAGAAGGAAAAAAGGTCTCGGATAATCCTTGGGAAATACCCACACTAGGGCTGGAAAAAAAAAATAATGAACCAAGAAGAAAACCCAAAAGATAGAGTCAATCAGGCAAGAAAAGAGTCAGGAAAGAGCAAAGTCACAGAAACAGAAGGAAGAAAGCATTCAAGAAGAGGGAGTGGGCACCAGTGTGAAATGTGACAAAAGGTTCAAGGAGGACCAAGACTAAGAAAAAGTTATCAAGATTAACAGGTTTAGCAATTAAAATGTCACTGGTGACCAAACAGTTGGGTATTTTTTTTGTTTTACCCAGAGGAAATCGGGATTAAGTAACTTGCCCAGGGTCATACAGCTGGTAACTGTCTGAGGCCAGATTTTAACTTAGGTCCTTCTGATTTCTGATACTTATCTGGCCCATGACCATACAGTTTCATTAGAGAGGAGCATGAACCCTGCACCAGTGCTATCAAGCTCAAATAGAAATAGATTCCTGCAGGCAGCATACTGACTTAGAAAACCACAAACTGGCATCATCTATGTTGCACTGTATTTTTGTTTCTTTCATTTAAACATGTCCCAACTGCATTTTGAATCCAGAGGCTGTAAGCCAGAAGTCTGACACCTCTACATCTTAACTGAAAGGAAGATACTGAATGTACCTCCATTCTTTTTAGGAGTCTGGCAACGAGAGGAAAGAGAATTACGAAAAGATAACCTGAGGGGAGGGCAGTATGAAGGGAAAGGGCCGCAGTTGTTCATCTGTTTGTTTTAAGGAGGGAGATACCTGGACAGTGTGTGTAGACAGTAAGAAGCAGCCAGCAAAAAGGAAGATACAGAAGAAGTGGCTGGGAGGGGAAGGCTGAAGCGGAAGGAGCAGAAAGGAAGGGACAAGAACTAAGCTGAAGTGAAAGGCTCGGCTTGCACAAAAGGATCACCTCTCCTCTGAGACTGCAGCACAGGCAGAGGATGGGTAAAGACACAGAGGCATCCTGAGGCATTCTGAGGGACCTCACTGAACTATGGATTCAATCTTCTCAGGACGCTGGGAGGCAAAGGCATCCACCAAGAGAGAGCAGCAGCTGGGGGCTCGAGAAGGGAGGATTTGGGAATGTGATAAGAAAGCTAGTCTGAGGCCCATCTCACATCAGTGAGGACCCCGCAGAGGTCTGATCACTTGAATTTGTAGTGGGCCCAGTCAAGACGATCTTATAGGCTCCCTTGGCAGCGTTCAACAGCCCAGGAGAAGAGAAGGCAGATGGATGGTGGGACTGAGCCAAAGTCGAGAGTGAACGACAGAAGAAGGGAGTGGTACAGGACAACTGGTATCCCCTTCCTGGCCCATGACAGGGGACTACAGTAGCACAAGGTTTTCCATAAGTTACCAATGAAATAAATGGAGAGACAATTAACTTCTATAACTCCACTGGTTTTTATTTACTTACCTGGCAATGCTGATGAACTAAACCTTGCTTTATTTTTGCACTGGATACGAGGCTACTCCACGTAAGGTGAGATGAAGACTGCAGATATCCATGAGCCCTAGCTGTCCTCAGACAGGCCATCAGAGCTCCCAGGGAGCCTCTGCTGTGGCAGGACCCTAAGGACGAGAGGAAGAAAAGCCATAACCCCAGATAGCACCATAAAAACTACTTCACACTGGCAAACCAGCATTACTGTGTCATGAAATGACAGCGGCAATTTTAAATAATCACACTGCTTATTTTATCAACCATATGTAGGTAAATAAACTAGTTCAGTAGCATAAAGAAATAAATCACATTTTCTAACAAGAATAACTTACTAAAAAGATGAAGGTTATCTAATATTAGTTCCCTCAACTGTCAACACCTCAAAATCTTGCTGTTACCTGTATCTCACTTCTCCTTCCAATCTTGTTCTTTGTCAATGAGAGTCTCCTGTTTTACTGAGAAGATTGCCACTACCCTTCTGTAGGCCTTTGTATCTGCTCCTGTATTCCTCAAAGCCTCCTGACAGCTTGTCTTCCTCTGAGGCTCCAGTTCCTCCCAGAGGTCCTTGCTTATTAGCCTTACCCCTTCAAACCTCCCCCCCATGGATCTCGTGCCATTGATCATCCCCTCTCTCTTTGGCATCCTCTAACCCTTCTTTCTCCTTGGCTCATTTCCTTCTGCCTTCAAATTTGCTCAAGTCTTCCCTATCCTAAAGACGCTGCCCTCTGGTCCTGCCATCCCATTCCTTTCCTCCCATTAGGGCCAAACTTCTCAAGGGAGCCGTCTACCATTGCTGCTACCTCCTTTCTCTCCATTCTCTTGGAATAAGGCTTCTGTCTCTACTTCATTTATTTTAAAATATTTTTATTATTGACTTGTTTAGCTTTACATAAAAAGTTGCCGAAAATGACACTGAGAACAAGTATAAGAAATTTCCTCAAAGTCAAAAGATTATAAAACTTAAAACTAAAATGGACCTTGTGAATCACAGATCATAAAGTATTAGGGCTGGAAAGGTGATTTAGCATTGGAAAGAATGTTAGAAATCATGGAGTTTTATAGTTAATCCTCTCTTATGGTCTGCGTGTACATGGCAATGGTTTTTTTCTTTTCTCATTTTGTATCTAAGTACAAAATGAAAAAATTTATGAAAGAAAGAAGGAAGGAAGGAAGGCAGG